>CM059200.1:42595179-43332834 GCA_030323885.1 Branchipolynoe longqiensis
GTTATGAAAGAGATGATTCTTTTTGGCTTAAAATCGCTTTGTAATTTGTTCAAATAATCAATAAATTGACCATGTTCCATACGTTAAATTAACTTAATCAACTTCAATCGATACTTTAAGTACAATATTGTAAATAAACATAGAATTATATACAGATCTTTTCAAAGGCCCATGTAGCCATTTAAAATATAAAATTATGTATGTATATAACATGTTTTAAAGGTGATATATTATGCATATAGTGTATGTGTACATGCTTTTATATAAATACATATACGATAATATACTTATATATCAAACATAATGCTATGTAGAGGGAGCAAACCCTAATAGAAAACCATGTTACTGTGGCAGCATTAAGGGCGGTGATGAATGGAACTCCCAACATCTCCCGACCAGCCACTGCAGGGACAAATAGTTTGCATCTGTCTTGAAGTGTTCTTGCCGGTGTGAGACCTCTATTTGCTCCCTGAGAGAATGCTGCTACTAACTTGCAAAAGCCAGCAGCACTTCAACACTTTGCAAGCAGCTTTTATGAAATGTACAACCGCATGAAATAACATCATTCTCACAGCAAAGAGCTAATTTGAGAGTGGCGGTTATGTAATCGAAAGCAGTCTTTGTCGCTTTGCAACTGACAGCATAATGGTGGTGATGATGATGTGAATAAAGGTGGACTATACTTAGAATGTTATATGAATATGTAGAGTTATAAACATAGTCTATCTTTGTTAGCCTACGGGGTATTCTCTTGCAAAACTGAACACCAAACTTAGGTGGAAGCACCAGTTCAGTAAATCTCTTCTTTTCATTTTGCTTAGGCTGCATTTAAGCAGATAAGGGGATGCTGATTTAAGGTTATCAGTTATATGCGGAACGAATGGTCATTGTTTTATAAGGCCCACATAACATTATTTCTTACGTAATATAAATATGAGTTATGGTTCTGCGTGACGTCACCTTTGTGCGTCCATGACTCTTAATTTATTTGCCGAACTTTGTATGGGGATTAGCTCCTATATATGGCTTCATGAAAGAATGTCCTACATGTTCATATCATCCCAAATCTAGCGCATGAATTACTGACATTTAAAACCAAGTATCATAATTGGAAGACCAATTCCCCAGGGCTGACAAGAACAAAATTTATTGGACATATAAAATTACTTTGGTCGAAAAGTGAAAGAAATCCATCAAATAAATATTTTGTTAATTAAGAAAACATACTCAGTAAATATAATTGTCTATAACAAACTTATTTGCCTCAGTAAACTAATTTGCCATAGACATTGCAAATTTGAAGCCTAATGCAAATATCTGGGAATTCACCCAGGAACTAGCGAGCGAGCAAGTAGGTTTGCGCGGGAGTTTGTTGAGTTATGGGATGCAATGTGTATATGAAAATGCAATTTAAGTCGAGTTGAACTATTAACAGCATTTATGAAGAACCGAGATAAGATATGTTCATTAAGTTAGGAAATGCTTTCAGTGATTACATTAAGTTATCAAATGCTTTCATTGATTACATTATTTAAATTGCAAACGGCGCCCTATAAAGACAACCCACAAACTGTACATCATAGATTCCCCACGCGGTATATGAACAACTTGAATATGTTTATTACAGTTGCATGGTCCGATGGCATTTCAATTTTTGTCTTATTTGTTAGATAAATATATCAAATTGATCGTTATGAGCTACTACTCATTAGTCTGGAGTCATTTTGATGAAAAATGACTAGTTTTGAAGCAATTTGAGTTGAAAGAACCCACAATAATTTCGAGAAGCTTGCCAAAACTCCTGTGGCTGAGACCCAGATGGTCATCTCGTGGTGACCACATGATATGAGATGACCTACTATTCCCGGAACCTGACAGGGCTGTAGGTAGGTATTTCTGTTTGGGTTGTGAACATTCTGGGAACGGATCGGTGTCATAGGCCCATGGCACTAGGATTTTTAACAAAATATTATTTTGTAGAAAAGTTCATTTGATTTAGATCTTTCGAATTGACCAAGTAGCATCGAATATTCAACATCACATATACATCGGAATATGATTGACATCGTCCCAATGGCAGAAATTTCAAAACATCAAACTACACAACCACCCACCAAACTGCACATTCTATGATTCAGCTGGGCCTGAGTATTAATGGTTTGACAGGATCCTCCGCAATTGCGCAGGTTTCTGGGTTTAATGCTATGATTGCAGCAGCCATTCTGGTCATGCCTATGTGTTATTGTTTGGACGGGATCCATCGCAAATGCACCGTTCCACAGCGTTTGTGTCAAAGGATGGCCTGGGGTCGTAGCACCATATCAGTTTCTACACTAACCTATGATGAACTACATCCTCTGCGATCCCGAGCCGTCCGCTGGCACATACACTGCAGAACAGCTGCTGCTGTCATAACATTAAGCCCAGAACCCGGCGCATTTGCGATGGATCCCATCCAATCGATAACACATGACCAGAACAGTTGCTGTCATCATAGCATTAAACCTGGAGATCTATGCATTTGTGGTGGATCCTGTCAAGCCATTAATGCTCAGGTAAGGCTGGATCATAGAATATGGCTGCTGCCATCATAGCATTAAGCTCAGAACCCGCGCGCATTTGCGATGGATCCCGTCCAAATGATAATGCATAGCCACAACCAGAACGGCTGCTACCATCATACCATTAAAACCGGAAACCTGTGTATTTGTGCCAGATCCCATCAAACTATTAATGCTCAGGCCCAGCTAATGTGGCCATCATGGCACGACTGCTGCATTAGCTAATACAAAAGATCTGAAAGTTAAAAACTTTCAAATGCACATATCTCACTCCATATGGTTCACTCCTTTTTACATTCAATAACAAAAAAACGTTTTCTTCTATATACAGTGTAACTGACAAATTTCAAATAGATGTGCGCAAAACACATGTGTCCGCATCCTTACATACATTTAGACCACCAAGGATATGCGTACTGCTTGCATTTCTCATGTACATATTATTGCTCTGTTATTATTTAATGTTATGTCATCCATGTCTTATCCTCCATCATACCATACAAAGTACCGATAGCAGATGCAATTTTAATTGACAAATGTAAACATTTCAAAATTTAAATTACCCAAATTGATTAATTATATCTATAGAATTGACCAAGCAGCATTGAAAATCCAACATGGAGGGGAGGGGCAACTTCCACATCATTTTCCCTTCCCTCTATGGCCCTGCACAGTAGGGCTACTTGGTCAGGGGAGGCTAATAAGGTCACAAGATTGGGCTAATTGGTTAATGGCCTCCCTGCATAATGGGTGTTTCAAAGTGAGTGTCCAAAGGGGTGAGGTTATAAATTCACGGTTATTGTGTATATGCTGTCCCAAATCATTATGTAAAGTCGATGGCTGGCAGTTTGAGTGGTGTAGATAGGCTAATAGGAAATCACTACAGGCAAGGAAGAAAGCAGATATAGAGTGAAAGGTAGGAGAGTGAGACTCCCTCATTTATTATATATATATAGTCTCAGGAATCAAGATGGTTGTGCACACATGACCAAATCCTCCAATCAATAACAGGCATTCTTATATCAACCAATGAGGGTCTAGAACCTTGTAACCAAGGCATGGTGTGTAGTTCTACAGTGCCCTGTTGTTGCTGGGTGTGCAATGATCTGTCAATAACACTTGGGGGGGGGGGGTATGTGAGGAGAGTTCCAAAGACTCTCTCACATGTCAAGAAGTGACCCGCTCTCATGTCAAGAAGTGACCCTCTCTCACTATCTATATTAATACATAATCTCCATACTAACTCCAGAATGGATTACCAATTCCACATAATCCCATATGCCTTTGGTTTTACATACCATTTATTATTATATAGACCATTTGCATTTTATTATAGAATAGTTCTCCATAACCAATATCCTAAATATCGGAAAATTGTACAATTAGCTAATGCACCAGTATCTAAGTTGGATATGTAGGATCAAATGTAAGTATTTGTTTTAATTTTTACAAAATTATATTTCATCGGACCATGCAACTTTAATTGTGATATAAACATAAATAAATGACCAGTTGTGTCCGCAGCATCACGCAGACTCACGATAAGACGCGCCAGCTGCACGTGGTAATGACATCCTGCTGGACCGGAAATCAGGTGACTCACAGAACGCACCTGCGTACTGATCACTTCCTGCGTCGAGGTGCCCTCTTGGCTGCATTCAGCCTTACTAGCCAGCATCTCTCCGTAGCATTCAGATAATAACACGGATATTGACTGTTAGGCAGTGTATTATCTGAATAGAGTGTGTGGATATATATATATATATATATATATATATATATACATATATATATATATATATATATATATATATATACATACACACACAGTAAAACCACTCTAAATCGACCGACCATTGGACCGACTTTAAATGATCCAATTAGGGAGGTGGTCGGCTTAGGGAGTTAAAAAAAAATCATTACAATGGTATTATATGGGCGATCATTTGGGACCCAAATAAAGCGATCGATATCGGGGAGTGGTCGATCTTTGGAGGTGGTCAGTTAGAGAGGTTTTACATTGGCGCATAATTTTCTAATTGTGGTTGAGTCGGTGAGGGAAGCTAGGTACCCACCACACCACCAAGCGGGTGGGATGAACACGAAAATGAACACAGCACCCCCCCACCCCCCTCACTAGCCATTCAGCCTACTTACTCCAGGGTAGAGACTTCCTTTTATGATTGCTTTATATCCGATTTGGATATGCAGCTGTCTCCAGTTACAGATTCTACTAACACTATTCACTATAAATCCCCCAACAAATGAGCGCTAATAGGTGTAATTGTTTAAAAGGGCGAATCTGGTGTGAGTCCATGACTATTTTGGAAAGAGACACTTTGAATGTTTAGGTCTACATTGTAGATTTCCCACACATGCTCATTGCCTGGTTGGCAGAAGTAACCAGTGAACATACCCAGTAATAGATGTGTTATGGCGATGGTTCTGTGGTTTTTAATCCTAAATTTAGGCATATATTTCTCATTGTGTATTTGTTTATTATTAGCAATGTTTTAGAATGATTGGCCAGAAACCCACACTGGAAAAACATGGTGACCTGAGATTCACTGCATTCACTGTTTTTGCTGGGTTTGCCAATCTACAAAAAAAAACACGGTTTACCTGATACGGTGGTTTTTTTTCTGGATATGCGACTAGTCAAATCAGCTGCAAAAATATATAAAGAAATAAATAAAGAGTTCAGGTGCAAAACCACGTGAACGCCAATCCAAAACTCTAGTTCAAATAAAAGATCTTTCATTGAAAATAATTTTAATTCTCACTAATTCTACTGTTCATATGATCACATGGTTATGGAGCAATGAACACAAAAAAGAATGAATATACAAAAAACTAACTGTTTGAAGGTTTGATTCCAATGTTTGTCTCCATTTTTGGATTGGCATCTACGTGGTTTTGGCCCTGACCCCTTCATATAGAGAGATATTATTTGAAATTCAGCGGTACGTTTATTTGATATTGTTTACACCTCCTTAGATTTGGTCTCTGCATTAATACAGATCTGACCTTCCACCCTCCTCTACCCTCAGATAGAGGTCATGTAGGT
The DNA here is from genome assembly GCA_030323885.1 of Branchipolynoe longqiensis. Taxonomy (NCBI): domain Eukaryota; kingdom Metazoa; phylum Annelida; class Polychaeta; order Phyllodocida; family Polynoidae; genus Branchipolynoe; species Branchipolynoe longqiensis. The sequence goes on from CM059200.1 coordinate 42,600,808, forward strand.
AGGTAGGTAGGTACAAGCCTAACATTGTCTGTTATACCTAGAGCCGTATACTGTCAAAGGAACAATGGCCACAATGGATGGCTGAATGAGGTGAACACTCTCCATACCCTATGGCAGCTTGTTGTTTGAATCCCGGCCAAATCAGATCAAAGACTTAAATATTGATACTTGTCACTTCGGGCCACCTAGCGTGGAACTCGGCATTAATAGGATTGGATAAGGAGCTGTGGAACGAGGAAGACAAATTATCCGCGATTGAAATATCCATGGATGAATCAATGAATATAACAACATCAATTATATTACGATAAATAATGTGTTGGTACTTCAGGTTTCTGTCAAGCATCGTGAATTAGCAGTGCTTTATGGCCACGTGATTGGTCAGAATAACTGTTACTTGTCAACTTCTGACTTGATAGATTACATAAACCAACATCAGCGTGTTCACGTGTATAACTATTGTAGCGACTGAATCTTACTTAACTTCAGTGATTAGATCTGAGGACTGGTGTTCCCAGCCTGCTATTGGCCAATAACTATTGGTACATACTTTAATTCTGTATATAATTTCAGGATTTGTTGGTGGGTTTTTTAAATAATAAATTCTCGGTGTATATTTAGTAAAGCAACAATTTCTGGGATTTGTTTGTGAGTTTAAAAAATAATAAATGCTTGGTGTACATTTAGTAAAGCAACAATTTCTGGATTTTTGTAGGGGTTTTAACAATAATAAATGCTCGATGTACATTTAGTAAAGCAACAATTTCTGGATTTTTGTGGGTGTTTTAAAAATAATAAATGCTTGGTGTACATTTAGTAAAGCAACAATTTCTGGATTTTTGTGGGGGTTTTAAAAATAGTAAATGCTCGGTGTAAATTTAGTAAAGCAACAATTTCTGGATTTTGTGTGGGTTTTAAAAATAATAAATGCTCGGTGTACGTTTAGTAAAGCAACAATTTCAGGATTTTTGTGAGGGGTTTAAAAATAATAAATGCTCGGTGTACATTTACTAAGGCGACAATTTCTTGAATTTTGTGAGGGGTTTAACAATAATAAATGCTCGGTGTACATTTACTAAGGCGACAATTTCTTGAATTCTGTGAGGGGTTTAACATTAATAAATGCTCGGTGTACATTTAGTAAAGCAACAATTTCTTGAATTTTTTTGTATGGGTTTAACAAATATCAAATGTTTGGTGTGCATTTAGTAAATCGAGCCTCAGCTGCGGGCAAGCAGAAGCAGCCTCTTGGCATCAATCACTCGCCACCAAGAACAGCCTCCTTCGTTAGATAATAAAGGGCACGGGGGGAGCTATCATAAATATCTGAGGCATTAACCCGAAGCACAACTCCTTAAAGTCGCATAGCCTTTGTCTTCAGGCTGACAGAGTAGTGAGTGGGAAGGTGCGCAGTGTGCAGACACGATTGTAACAGGGCGTCGGCAAGTGGGCGTGTGCACATATATATACACATATATACACAGAGTAGATAAAGGATTCACCCGGTACTCGCAGTACACGGGTGAACGACAACGTTGTGTAAATACGGGTGAAAATAGCTTTAGTATGGGACATGAACTAGAAATTGTGGTCCCAAGATCAAATGGCTACATATATAGGCACAGAGTTGGTGAAATGGGAGAGAATGCAAAAAGACAAGATGGCGGCCATAGAACGCCGTCGATTTCACTTTTATATCTTATTAAACCAGATCTTTTATTATATTTTTCAACTCAAAGGTAGCGGGGAAATATGAAGACATATACAAAGAATAAATGTTGGTTCTTAGATTGTGAAATTAGGCTCTCATAAAGACTCATTTCATTAACCCGATTTTTCGACCGTTTTTATATGAGGCTGGTCTTCACCCGTGTACCACAAGTACCAGGTGAATCTTTTATCTATTCACAGAGATGCTCCTTGAAGATGTTATCTATATATATATATAGATATATACAGAGATGCTCCTTGAATATGTATATATATATATATATATATATATATTTATATATATATATATATATATATATATACACAGAGATGCTCCCTGAAGATCTTATATATATAGATCTATCTATATTTATATAAATAGTTCTTTCATGAATGAGAAGGAAAGACTAGCACTTCAAGGTGAGCAGAGTTTCAGCTTTCACCTCGCCTACTATTCACACATCTCTCACCCATCTTTCATCTTACACCTCGCCTACTATTCACACATCTCTCACCCATCTTTCATCTTACACCTCGCCTACTATTCACACATCTCCCACCCATCTTTCATCTTACACCTCGCCTACTATTCACACATCTCCCACCCATCTCTCATCTTATACCTCGCCTACTATTCACACATCTCCCACCCATCTTTCATCTTACACCTTGCCTACTATTCACACATCTCACACCCATCTCTCATCTTACACCTCGCCTACTATTCACACATCTCACACCCATCTCTCATCTTACACCTCGCCTACTATTCACACATCTCTCACCCATCTCTCATCTTACACCTCACCTACTATTCACACATCTCCCACCCATCTCTCATCTTACACCTCACCTACTATTCACACATCTCTCACCCATCTTTCATCTTACACCTCGCCTACTATTCACACATCTCCACCCATCTTTCATCTTACACCTCGCCTACTATTCACACATCTCCCACCCATCTTTCATCTTACACCTCACCTACTATTCACACATCTCTCACCCATCTTTCATCTTACACCTCGCCTACTATTCACACATCTCTCACCCATCTTTCATCTTACACCTCACCTACTATTCACACATCTCCCACCATCTTTCATCTTACACCTCACCTACTATTCACACATCTCCCACCCATCTTTCATCTTACCCACGCCTACTATTCACACATCTCCCACCCATCTCTCATCTTATACCTCGCCTACTATTCACACATCTCCCACCCATCTCTCATCTTACACCTCACCTACTATTCACACATCTCCCACCCATCTTTCATCTTACACCTCGCCTACTATTCACACATCTCCCACCCATCTTTCATCTTACACCTCGCCTACTATTCACACATCTCCCACCCATCTTTCATCTTACACCACGCCTACTATTCACACATCTCCCACCCATCTCTCATCTTATACCTCGCCTACTATTCACACATCTCCCACCCATCTCTCATCTTACACCTCGCCTACTATTCACACATCTCCCACCCATCTTTCATCTTACACCACGCCTACTATTCACACGTCTCTCACCCATCTCTCATCTTACACCTCGCCTACTATTCACCCATCTCTCACCCATCTCTCATCTTACACCTCGCCTACTATTCACACGTCTCTCACCCATCTTTCATCTTACACCTCACCTACTATTCACACATCTTCCACCCATTTTTCATCTTACACCTCACCTACTATTCACACATCTCTCACCCATCTTTCATCTTACACCTCACCTACTATTCACACATCTTCCACCCATCTTTCATCTTACACCTCACCTACTATTCACACATCTCTCACCCATCTTTCATCTTACACCTCGCCTACTATTTACACATCTTCCACCCATCTTTCATCTTATGCCTCGCCTACTATTCACACATCTCTCACCCATCTTTCATCTTACACCTCGCCTACTATTCACACATCTCCCACCCATCTCTCATCTTATACCTCGCCTACTATTCACACATCTCCCACCCATCTCTCATCTTATACCTCGCCTACTATTCACACATCTCCCACCCATCTCTCATCTTATACCTCGCCTACTATTCACACATCTCCCACCCATCTTTCATCTCACACCACGCCTACTATTCACACATCTCCCACCCATCTCTCATCTTATACCTCGCCTACTATTCACACATCTCCCACCCATCTCTCATCTTATACCTCGCCTACTATTCACACGTCTCTCACCCATCTCTCATCTTACACCTCGCCTACTATTCAGACATCTCCCATCCATCTTTCATCTTACACCTCGCCTACTATTCACACATCTCCCACCCATCTCTCATCTTACACCTCGCCTACTATTCACACATCTCTCACCCATCTCTCATCTTGCACCTCGCCTACTATTCACACATCTCCCACCTATCTTTCATCTTACACCTCGCCTACTATTCACACATCTCTCACCCATCTTTCATCTTACACCTCGCTTACTATTCACACATCTTCCACCCATCTTTCATCTTACACCTCGCCTACTATTCACACATCTCTCACCCATCTTTCATCTTACACCTCACCTACTATTCACACATCTCCCACCCATCTTTCATCTTACACCTCACCTACTATTCACGCATGTCCCACCCATCTTTCATCTTATACCTTGCCTACTATTCACACATCTCCCACCCGTCTCTCATCTTATACCTCGCCTACTATTCATACATCTCACACCCATCTTTCATCTTACACCTCGCCTACTATTCACACATCTCCCACCATTTCCTCCCACCTTTCCGCAACATTCACACCATCACTCCTCATCCCACCATTATCACCTCACCCACCTCTCACACCATTCCTATCGTTCTCATCACTATCACGTCTCGCAACACTAACACCACTTCCACCTTTTCCCCTCACCACCCCACACACATTCCACCCAACGCCGTATTATCCCGTCCTAATAAGACCGTTACTGTTGGTAGGATGTAAACCCCAAAAACAAACCAACCTTACTCTCACATCCGTTATCTACCCACAACGCCTCCACCTCACCCCTGCCCCTCTCCATCTACCCATCCAACATGCTTCGTTATGGAATGCTGTAGTTATTTGAGTTTCCTCAAGTGTCTTTGCATTTGTGTGTGTATTTTAAAATGTTGATGTTATTAACAGAACCTCTCCATGAGAAAATTAAATCAGCCCAGTAATTCCTTTTTGTTAGCAAATCACACGAGGCGATGTTTTGTTTTGTTTCTTTTCTGTTGGTGCTTGAAAGATTTGGTTTCACGATCCAATTTTATTTGCATTCGAAAAAAAAATGCTTTCAAAGTAATGCAGGCAAAAATACGAAGAACTTCTTAACTTGTCAAGTTCAGTTCATGGCACTCAACTGAAGTTAATGTTATTCACTGCATTTGGCAAAAAAGGTCAGTGAGATGGTTAAGAAACCACACTCCAACTCCTGCCCATTATGCCCACACTCGATGGGCCGATGACAAACGAGCGCCACCATCTTGGCCTTCACCGTGGCAACTGGAGGGGCCGCGTCCAATTAGAATGCGGCATTTACCGCGGGGCCTAATTTATTATCCATGGTTTTACCACCAGCGGACTGCTGTATAACGTAATTAGGGCCCCGAACAAGCATAACCCTCCACAACAACAAAAAACAAGTGGAATCTTAAGAAAATTGAGCAGAACGCCTTAAATCATTTAGGAAATTATGAATATCCTGTAGGATATTCCTCCCACTGAGCTGCACTGCAAAGGGGCATGTGAAATGTCACGGCCCACCAGCGGGATGCCGAATGGAAGGTAACCATGACAAAAGTAGCCAGATAGCACACCACACAGCTACCTACAAGCCTATGATATGTAAATAGGAGTAGGTTAGCCTAGTAGTAAGAGTAGACAAAAATAAAACACATATATGACAAGAAAATTAAAAAAATTAACATAGGCTACTAACCAGACCAACCAACTATCTATCTGCTACTGAAATGCAGGCAATCAAATACCTTATCAGCAGCTACTGTGTGATAAGATAACATGTTGCAACGCTACAGCTGGCCAGCATTGGAAACAAGCCTGAATACCCAGGATTATATGCTATGGACAGTATAAATACAGCCTCAACAAACAAAATGAAAAAATAAAAATATTCGCAGTTTCCGCAAAGCGCGACATCTCAGTCTCAGAGGCAGCCGACATTTGAATGATCCAAAGCAGATGGTAATTAATTATTTCATCTCAAGTGAAACCGCTATTCGCCTAGGCTATTGCTATTGAGAATGTGTCCATCATTTTGAACGTTTTCTTCTTGGGATATTTTTTTGCTGATGCTGTTCTTCGCACTTCCATTTGTTTAGAAAAAGTGTGTCTGGTTACATTTAAACATTGATTAAGCAGGATACATTTCCGGGTCTTGGTCATTCCACTTCTCTTTAAAACCATCCCAGTATTTCAGTTTCATTTACTATCAGGAGCGAACCTAGATAAAAGATTGGCCGCTGTGGTTCAGCGGTGAACCAACAAGGCTATGTAAAAGCTGGCGAAAATGTCTCTCACAGTGCATGGCCTCTCATACCTTTCCTACCTTATGTTGAGTAGATTCGAGTAAGGAAGCCGGAGACCTGGTGGGAGTAAGGAGGTTTATTGAGACAGTGAGGGAGGGCTACACAAGGGGGGTCCTAGTCCAACTCGTCGATGTCGAGCGGTGCCTCTTGGATGGCCGGAGGCTCTGAGGCCGCCGGAGCCGACCCCTACGCAGTAGTCCTTAAAAAAGAGGTGGGTGGCCCTGGTGAAATGTTTCCACCATGGAGGATCGCCACTGAGTGTCTGTGCGGGGGGAGGTTCGGAAGTTGTTTGTCTTTGCCGCTTTGGGTGTGGTGGGTCCCCGGCTCCCCGCCCGAATCAACCACAATTTAAAATGATGCGCCAATTCCAATCGCCACAATCCATTGTACCCATTTCCCCTCAAAATATAGTCTCCAGAGTGTCCAAATCACATAATATCAGTCTCAGTGACACAAAATCAGTTTGGTGTGATAGAGCCAATATGGTAAATCCGCCAAGTTTGAAAGAACTGTTTGTACCACCTGACTACCTCAGCCAATGAAAATGCACTACCTGACTACTTCAGCCAATGGAAATGACCTAGACTGGACTCTATCAAAATGGCTGACATGTGGATATGTCAATACAGATTTTAAACTTCATGCATATATGAATATAATTGACTAAACAACTCAAAAGGTAAGGGTAAATACATCCAGCTAGGTGAAGAATATATTTTGCTTCTTTGATTGTAGAATTAGGGTTTCATTTCATTTCCCCATTTTTCACCAGCTTTTATATATGGTTGGTTTTCACCCCTGTACTGTAATACGGGGTGAATCTTTTATCTAGAGCGCATGTTTGATGGAGTTTTACATCCTAGCAACATCTAAGGTCATATCAGGATGGGTACCGACTTGTGACAGGGCAGGCTCATGGCGGATTTATAGTGCTGCCTCACTGGAAGGCCAGGCCACTGGTATCATGACACCGGACGCGATGGCAGAATTGGTAGAGCGCAGGCTTCCCATGCGGAAGGTCAAGAGTTCGAATCCCAACCGAGTTAAACCGATGCCTTATAACATTTATACTTGTCGCTACTTAGGCAGGTGCTCGGCATTAATAGGATAGGACTAGGACTGGTTGGCACAGTATCAGGATAATGTGACCATGTGGGATATTGGATCATGGTACCGGTGGCCTGGTCTTCCCAGTGGAGCAGCACTATAAAGTTGCCATGAGTGTGCACTGTCACAAGTCGGCCCTCGTCCTCTATGACCCTAGACGTTGCTAGGACGTAAAACAACAACAAACAAACTAATAGAATCATGACCCGATATCCGACTCAGTCACGTTATCCTGATACTCAGCAGACCAGTCCTTTCCCTATCCTATTAATGCTGAACGTCAGGTTAGGCAGGTAGCAACAAGTATCAGTTGTGTGAGTCATTGGTTTGACTCGACCTCCGACATGAGAAGCCAGCCATCGCTCTTAGTCGTCTTACCGACTCGCCCACCGTGTCTGTTCTCTAGACAACGTACCTCTCCTTTACTGTTTGAGCGAGTAGAGCAGTCTGTGCTGCACATTGTGAAAGTACAACGTCTGAACACTTTGAATTCCGGATACTGAATGGTTTATTCACGTCCAGGGCTCACTGAACCGCCGGCTAAACTTTCCATGACGTCATCTCATTTACATACTCCTTTGTCTCACTCACCGTCTAGAACTTCATGCATCTCATTAGCATACATTACCCATGTGTCTGGACATCTATTACGCATATATCACACACATCGTTAGACTCACATGTCCCAATGTGTAGTAGACAATCATAAATAAGCACGCCATTACAATACAACTACGATGCAGCTCCCGAGGTATCATGCAGATATTTAGACACCATGCAGCTCCATAGACACAATACAGCTCCTTAAATACCATGCATCTCCATAGATGCCATGAAGCTCTTTAGATAATTGTAGATGCCATGCAGCTCCTTAGATGACATGTACCTCCTTAGATATCATTCATCCTTTTAGATACCATGCAGCTACTTAGATACCATACACCACCTTGGATTCTATGCAGCTCCTTAGCTGTCACAGCTCCTTAGAGACCAGGTAGCTCCTTTAGATACCATGCAGCTCCTTGGATACCATGCAGCTCCTTAGATGTCATGCAGTTCCTTAGATATCATGCATCTCCTTTAGATACCATGCAGCTCCTTATATACCATTCAACTGATTAGATACTATGTAGCTCATTGGATGCCATGCAGATCCTTAAATACAATGCAGCTACTTAGCTATCATGCAACTCCTTAGTTACCATGCAGCTCTTTCTGTCCCATACAAATCTTTCAGTTACATACAGCGACTTCAGTACAATGCATCTCCTAATATACCATACAGTTCCTTATGTTGTTGTTTGTTTGTTTGTTGTTGTTTTACGTCCTAGCAACATCTAAGTTCCTTATGTGATATAGAGCTCCTTTTGGTATTATACATTTCCTCTGATACCATGCAACTCCTTTTATGCCATGCATCTCCTTTGGAACATAAGGTCTTTCAGTGTCATGCAGCTTCATATGTACCATGTATCTCATTAGGTACACAGAGATGATTTTCAGACACATTGAAGATTGCAAGGGAGTGACAATAGGTGGCATGAACGTCAACAATCTTAGATATGCCGATGACAGTGTAATACTAGCAGACAGTGAGAAAAACCTACAAGATATAGTGAATAGAATCAATAAAGCTGGAATACTATTCAACATGAAGATGAATGCCAGGAAGACCAAAACAATGGTTATAAGTAAAAAGACAGATAAGCCAAATGTCAATATAACCATAGATGGCACAAACATAGAACAAGTATCCGAATTCATATATCTCGGACAAAAGATTACAAATGATGGGAGATGTGAGGAAGAAATTAAAAGAAGGATAACAATAGCCCGAACAACATTCTCCAAAATGTATAGAGTGTTAACATCAAGTAAGATATTAATACAAACAAGGAAGCGTATTCTTCAGTGTTATGTGTGGTCTACTCTAATGTATGGGGCAGAGACATGGACAATCTCTAAGAAAATGTACAAACGTTTAGCAGCATTTGAGATGTGGACTTATCGAAGGATGATGAAAATATCATGGACAAAGAAGATCACCAACAAAGAAGTTCTCAGAAAAATTAAAAATAAGAAAAGCTTGTTTGCCACTATACAGACAAAGAAACTTATTTATTTTGGCCACATCATTCGTCAGAGTTCAATATACCGTACATTGTTGGAAGGGAAGGTGAATGGCAGCAGAGGGAGAGGGAGACCAAGAACATCATGGTTTACAAATATTTCACAGTGGACAGGCTTGAATTATTCACAGTCTATCAGAACAGCACAACATCGGGACAAGTGGAGAACCATTGCATCCAACCCTCGACTAGAGGATGGAACTATTGATTGATTGATCTCATTAGGTACCATGCAGCTCGTTGGGAAAGTACCATTCAGCTTCTTTAAAGGAATTGTGAATTTGAAGCTATTTTCCCATTCCTTATGACCTATATGTAAGGTAGTGTGCCGACCCTAAATCCTTGGTAGGGACTTTGTTTATATATTTTGTTAACGATTTATTACAAGTAAGCAAGATATGAAGGTGATTGTATCTAATTACAGATCTGCGTCTTTCTTGCGAAATCGTATTGAAAAACAATACAAGGATCAAAGCCTGACATCGTCAAGCTGGTTTATTAAATATTTAACAAACTCTTAAGAGATTATCAAGGGGGAAAAGGGCATTTGCTATCACATATGGGCGATGATATGATTCCACTTCTCGTTTTCCCGCCCGATGTTAAATATTGCAGTTCTAGATATGTCAGTAAATATATACGTAGATTTGGATTAGTCCAGTAAACTGAGAACAAGTAGCTCATGCGTCTTTGTAGTAGTCTTTATCTCAGTTTTGTTCAGATTTCCAGATCTGGATATTTCTTTAATTTATAAGAAAATGTTGGTGTGGGAATAAATAATTATCAAGATCACGTGTTAAGGTCTTTAAATTATCGAGACAGCAAACGAGTGAGCTCTGGGGTAAGGTTGCAATAGTGTAGTTGTGTTTATGTTTTGTTTCACTCAAGTGGTTTTATTCCTTTGAAGAACATGTAATCAGTGCTGAGACATTGTTTTTCCAGATTGCCTTGATTGCAAGCACTGTTACATACTAAAAACGCTTAGAGCAATATAGATGAACAGCCACAAGAAAATGATATGAATAGGTAAACATTGAGATAAAAGGAAGGGGGGAACCACGAGGGAGTGAACTCAACCTTGTGAGTCTTTAGTTTGTTGATTCATCGCTAGGCTTTATCGGTTTGTTGACTGGTTGACTCAGTGCTAGGATAGTATGACTGAGTGGGATATCAGGTCATAATGGCAATGGTGTTATCCCAGTAGAACAACACTATAAAGTCGTCGCCAGTGAACATTGTCACAAGTAGGGACCAATCCTTATATAACCGTATGTGTTTCCCAAAAAGCCCCAATTAAGAAGATCATAAATAACCAAGATGAAGGTTTATAGATAGGTGAATATCTACAACTTGGTTCTAGCCTAACACCCTGTTGGCTTATAGTTGCACAGTCCGATGCTTTTGAATGTAAATATTTTTGTAAATATTTTTATTCATCTGAATACATATTTTGTCAGTGCCGGGGCACTGGTCTTCCAGCCGTCGGAGTGGTCGCATTTCATCTGTACATAGTGGAAGTGGAATGTGTTGCATTGTGTGCAGCACAACCAATTCTGAACATAAAAGAAAGTGGGAGCACCATATGCTGCATAGTGTACAGCATATGTACTGAACATAGTGCAAGGTATATGCATCAAGATAGAGTGTGCAGTAATGTACACTAGTGGTTAAATCATATAATGTGTTTGTATATCAGTTAGATTTGGTTTTAATAACGGTTAGTCTTTAAATAGTGCCATGTTGTGCATGTATAGTGGTTTATATTGTGTGCATTGCTGGTTGAAGATGTAGTTATTCAGTGGTGGTAATGGGTCTAAAGTAAGGGTAGTGGGTCTCGAGTCATTGAGTTATAATAGTTGTTTTGTCAAATGTGGATGGGGGGGCCATTTTCTGAGATAAATACATTAGATTGATCGCTATAATCTACATTGCTTCAGTTTGGAGTAACTTTTATTTTAAATGGATCACTTTGGAGAAATCTAAAGTGAAAACATGCTAAATTAATGTTGGCAAGCACTCCAAAACTCTGACATCATAGGGTTTCAGCAGTAATGGGTTCTATTAAATTGCCGTAGTGCCCCCCTGTGTGCAGATCAAATATATGCTTAATAAATGCAGCAGTATCGAAGCTGCAAATGTAGAATCAAATATAAATAATTGTTTTGATTTTGAAAAGGTGATGCTTTCATCGGACTATGCAGCTTTAAACAAAACAGAGTTACATGGTAGATATTCTGAACTGCTGCTGCTTACTAGCAGTACCAGGCCCAGAACTAGATATATGGGAAGTGATCTGACTGAGGCACTTCACATAATGCCGGCTTGAATCGTCTGAATCAGACACATCACCAGCTATCAGTGGTGATAGAAGGCAGGCCGCACCACCACGCCGCGCCTACTCAAGCCTGACAACAACACGGCACCAAGAAGCCTGGAGAGTCCCGCCGCATCTGTTCAGTGCATTTTCCTATGGACATGCCAGTGACAAGCAGTTCTTTCATCACAATTCCTTGCTGTACTCCCCATTTCCAAATCTCCTCTGATAGCTCCACGTCATGCAGCCATATGGATCGATCACATCCACGGAGTGCCTTTCTGATCATAAAGCGGTTGTCACACCTTGCCGGATTGGGGAAACGGAAAGAAACCAAACAAAGTCCGTTGAAATCCAGCAAAGTCCGGTTTGTGTCCATTGCATATCTGTTGCATATCCGTTGAGATCTGTTGATATTCGGCCCGATCCGTTAGAAGTTTTGAACAGGCACAAAACTTGGAATGGATGCCGCCGGATTGATGTCTACGTTTCTTGTCCAGTTTGAGTCCGTTTAGTCCGCTTATCATCCATTGGCTATCCATTCATGTCCGTTTCATGTCCATTTCATGTCCGTTTCATGTCCATTCGTCCGGCGTACTTTGACCCAATATCACAATATTTGGACACATTTTAATACATTTTGATACTATCACGCCCCAACCCCACCGGACTAGACAATTCTGTCTATTGCTCAATCCGGCATAGTGTGACAGGCACTTAATGGCTGCCTCTTTGTTTGTCAAGTGGTATTCATTTCACTTGCTATGAAGGCATTCCACCCCTGGTGTCCCACTAATCGTGATCCATTCTAGTCCTGCTTCCGTTCGTTTATGATGATGTCAGCCATCTTTCTGTCTCTTTCGCATCCAGCATGTCTTTCCTATGACTTAGGCTTAAAACAAAAATGTTGTGTTTCCGGTTGCGGGACCAACCTTACAAAAGGTTGCTGACTGTATTTATTTTTTGCTCCAATGAACATTTTCTCACAAATTACATGGGTTATTTTATTTAAATTTTTTTTGTAAATGATCATTTTATTCAGCGAATAAAGGTATTTTGTCAGTGCTGAGGCACTGGTCTTCCAGCCATATCATGTTACATTCATTCACGTTTATAATAGTCTAAAATCAACAACAGTTTGCTAAGTGATTATGTGGAAATTACATTGCAGTTAAGGGATCCATGGTAACATTTATTTTATTTAAGAAAAAATCCCTACCTAGTCTACTTTTTGTGCTTGCCTGCAATCGGAAAAAAATATATTCTTAAGGTCTTATGCTAGTGTCGTGAGCAGTGCTTTTGCAATTAGAAAACCTAACGCTTAGAGTAAGATTCGAGCCAACTTCACCCTAACCATTAGGTTAGTGCACCTCACTACACTAATACTGTTCCCTTCCTTTTGTCAGGATCCCATCTCTCTTTGTCTCTATTTCTCTCTCTTTGTCTTTCTTTGTCTCTCTCTGTCTTCGTCTCTTTTTGTCTACATTTTCTCAGTATTTATCTCTGTTTTTCTCTCTTTGTCTCCTTTTCTGCTGTTGTCTTTGTATCTCATTGTCGTTGTCTATTTGTCTCTGTTTATCTCTGGTTGTCTCTGTTTATCTCGGGCTGTTTGTCTATAGCTGTGTGTCTCTCTTTTTCTGCTTCTGTCGTTGTTTCTCTTTCTATGTGTGTCTCTGTAAGTCCCTCTTTCCTCTGTCATCGTGCGTTTCCAGTGACTGCTTCTGTTATTAGGTCGAGACATTATCTCTCTCCATCTCTCTCTATCCAGGGGCGCACCCAGGGGGGTTTCCTGGTTGCCCGGACCCCCCCCCCCCCAAAAAAAGAATGTCATGAGTATTTTTAAACAAAATATAATTTCATGAATAATATAGACCTACATTCTTGCATTAAATTTATTAAGGAACACTAGATTTTAAGATTATGTGAAAAATTGCACCAAAATGTGGGTTGTTGCACCAGAAAACTATGTAAAATATTGCCCTAAAATGGGTGTTGTTCCACCAACCCATGTGAAAAAAATTACCCTAAAATAGGGGTAGTTTCGATCAATATTTGGAAACCCCCCTAGCCAATTCCTGGGTGCCCCCCTGCTATCCTATCTCCTCCCCAAGCAGGCTGACTAGGTCCTTCAGCTGTAATTGGTTGACAGACTTTCCAATTCTCCAGATGCCCCCTTTCCTTCCACTCCTGTCTCCTGATGACTGGGTTCGTGTGGAAGTCATGTCATTAAGATAGATTACCACAGTGTGGGTACTGCCCCATCTACACAATGTCACTCGGTACCGCCGCGCCATCTAGCGGTGAACAATGAAGGTGTTAGCGTTGCTAATTACAAACGCTGACGGGATAATTGTTGTCTGCTGACAGGTTCCATAACACCTCATTGTTGGGACCCAAATAAAGCAATCGATATAAGGAAATGGTCGATCTGCAGAGGCGGTCGGTTAGAAATAAAGTATTTAGAAATGTATAGATGTATTTAGAAATTAAAGCAGTGTCTACGGATAGTTTGGACACAATAATTTGATTATTATTGCTTGGGTGGGGTGTTTATTTTTCCACAAATAAATAGGACCAGCTCTCATTCTAGAGGAAGAGATTCAGAGAAACGCACAAAGAAGACCGGTAGGCAGGTTTGTGGCAGATCTTTGGCAGATTAGACATGTTGATATCTTCCTTTTATCCTCTTGACCAGCTGTACCCATTTCAAGCATATTCATCTTTAGAACTTAACAGCCAGATACCGTAAACCACCATCAAGCTGCAATAATAGTCTCGTAGCTGTCTTCATCATACCCACCAGACGAGATGGCCGAATGAGTTGAGCGTCCGTCTTCCGTTTTGGTAGATCTCCCACTTTGGAAGACCCACGGGTTCGAACCCTGGTCAAGTCAACCCAATTACTTAAAAATGGCAACTTTATAGTACTGCCCCACTAGAAGACCAGGCCACTCAGTCACATTATCCTGACACTGAGCCAACCAGTCCTTGTCATATCCTAATAATGCCGAGCGCCAGGCTAGGAAGCAACAAGTATCAATATTTAAGTCATTGGTTTGACTCGACCACGATCTACCAAAACGGGAGATGGACGCTCAACTTATTCGGTCATCCCGTCTGGTCCCAATTATAAGGAGATTTTACACTGTGCTTTGGGGTGTAATTCGGTACATTCTGTATAATTTGTGCAATTTTTTAACCAGATGGGATGGCCGAATGAGTTAGAGCGTCTGTCTCCCGTGTTTGGTAGATCGTGGGGTCATGGGTTCGAACCCTGGTCGAGTCAAACCAATGACTTAAAAATTGATACTTGTCGCTTCCTAGCCAGGTGCTTGGCATTACTAGGATAGGGCAAGGAGCAATGGAATGAGGAAGACCAATCGTCCACGATTGAAATTTCCCCTGCCTAAACAACTAATGGACCAAAAAAGAATTAGTACATTCTAATATAATCCTAGATTAAATTGGTACATTCTGTGCAATTTGTGCTATTTAGTCTATTCTAATGTAATGCTAGTGCAATTTGGTACATTCTGCGTGATTTGTGTAATTTAGTACATTCTAATGTAATCCTACTGCAATTTGGCACATTCTGATTAACGTGAACTACGCCCTGTGACCGTACCCATGCGTCATCATATGGCACTATTTTATGCCTTCCCAGCGTGCTCTGCGTCCCGGTTTCCAGTTCCGTGTGTACAGCGCCATCTATCTCCTCATCTGGTATATATATATATATAAGCCATTCAGGATGACTCTCCCTTATCTTTCGCGCCTCCCTTCCACCTGCCCCTTTCTTCGCTGGTTGCCGACCGAGTGTGCATAATGTGTCATTCCTATTCCCCTCATGTGGCACCATATATATATATATATATATATATATATATATATATATATATATATATATGTATATTTAAACATCCTTTGCTCCCATCTCGGCCTACCAACACAAATAATGCAAATTTGTGGGTTAAAGAAAGTGTAAGTCTTGCGTGTCAACTTAATATGGCCTTTATTGTGACGTAAATACAATAATCATGGTAAAGGTGCTCTGCGAGCCTCTTGTGCGGGAGCTCGGGAGTTTGATTCCTGGTTGAGTCAAACCAATGACTTATAAGTTATAAAATTGGCACTTGTCGCTTCCTAGCTTGGCGTTGACATTAATAGGATCGGACAAGGACTGGTTAGCTGTGTCTGGATAATGTGACTAAGTGGGATATCGGGTTATAGTGCCGGCAGCCTGATTTTCCAGTGGGGCAACACTATAAAAGTCACCATGAGTGTGCACTGTCAGTGTCACAAGTCGGTATCCATCCTGATATGACCTTAGATGTTGCCAGGACTTAAAACTCCAACAAGCAACAAAGCAATGCTCTCGTGACCGAGTGGATTCATCGAATTACAAGGAAAGACACATTCAAGATGTGCTCGGTTGGATCAATTTTATAACTTATAAGTCATTGGTTTGACTCGACCGGGAACCGAACTCCCGATCTCCCGCACGCGAGGCTCGCGGAGCACCTTACCGTGATTATTGTATTTACGTCACAATAAAGGCCATCTGAAAGGTTCAATGTCTCTGGAAAAGAAATAATCAAGGCGGCAGCCAAACTAGGCTTGACTGCCTTCCACATTTACTGTAGGGGAGCCACTCTGTATGGTTGATTGGTTGTTTTAGGTCCTGCCAACATCTAAGGTCATATCAGAATGGGTACCGACATGTGACAGTGGCCATTCATGGCGACTATATAGTGTTGCCCCACTGGGAGACCAGGCCACCAGCACCATGACCTGATATTCAACTCAGTCACATTATCCTGACACTGAGCCACCCAGTCCTTGTCCTCTCCTAATAATTCCGAGTGCCTAGCTAGGAAGTGACAAGTATCAATTTTAAACTTAAGTCATCGGTTTGACTCGACAAGGTTTTGAATCCCACGATCTACCAAGATGGGAGATGAACGCTCAACTCATTTGGCCATCCCGTCTGGTGCCACTTTATATAGATCTAGTCGAGGGCATTGTCTAGCAGGCAGTGAGTTGACTAAAGGAGAGGGGGTCAAGTTGAGACAGTAACTGTTATGGGGGAGCAGTCCCACAAATCCACCATTTGTTGGAGTCAGGTCCACAAACTACTGACTCCCTCGCAGTTGGAAGACTTAAGGGTTCGCTGGGTGGTTGGTTGGTTGGAGTTTTGCATCCTGGCAACATGTAAGGTTATATCAAGATGGGTACCAACTTGTGAAAGTGCGCACTCATGGGGGCTTTATAGTGCTTAGTTGTTGGTTGGTTGTTGCAGTTTTGCGCCCTGGCAGCCTTTATGGTCATATCAGGACGGGTACTGACATTTGACAGTGTGCACTCATGGCTATTTTATAGTGTTGCCCCACTAGAAGACAAGGCCACCATCACCATGATCACCACATTATCCTGACACTGAGCTAGCCAGTCGTTGCCCTACCCTATTGATTCCGAGAGCCAGGCTAAGAAGTGACAAGTATCAAGTTTATAAGTCATTACTTTGACTTGACCGGGAACCGAACTCCCGACCTTCTGCATGCGAGTCCTGCGCTCGACCGATTCGGCCACCATGTCCGATCTAACTTCTTCTAAGTGGCCGAATCAGTTAGAGCGTCCGTCTCCCGTGCTGGTAGATCGTGGGGTCGTGGGTTCGAACGCTGGTCGAGTCAAACTCATGACTTAAAAATTGATACTTGTTGCTTCCTAGCCAGGTGCTCGGCATTATTAGGTCAGGGCAAGGACTGGTGTGCTCAGTGTCAGGATAATGTGACTGAGTGGGATATCAGGTCATGGTGCTAACAGCCTGGTTTCCCAGTAGGACATTACTATAAAGTTGCCATGAGTGCGCACTGTCACAAGTCGGTACCCGTCCTGATATGACCTTAGATGTTGCTAGAATGTAAAACAACAACAAACAAACAAAAATCTAAGGGTTCGCAATTGAAATTGTCCCTGCTTTATAAAAAAAAAACCAGCATAAGCTTACAGTAAATAATAACACGGATATGTGGTTCCTTTAATAGATGCTATTTTGTGAACGGCTGTATAGCAGAACAGGCCCAGGTGCAGTGATTGGTCTGACATGTTAGTGACATATCTCATGCAATGTCGTCACGTAACACTTTATCAGATACGTCATGCGCCGCCTCAGTGACGACACACGCCGGATCACACGTCACGCCACCTAGTGAGACCTGGCGCAGCACAAAACAAGCATTTGGTCTTAAAGGTCAGGTAACCTGATCTTAGCATGCATTCCTTATACCCCAGTCACACGAGGCCTGTGTTCGGTTATGATCGATTTGCAACGTCAAAGCGTCCTCATTGCACCCTCCTTATGCCCTCCTAAAGTGCTGGTGCCATGAAGACGCCAACCTCCTGGCGTCCATTTCAGAAATTTTGGACGCAAGAAGGTTGCAAGTGCTGCACTTGCAACCTCCGTGCGTCCAGTTTGGTCGGCGCCATTAAAGAGTGGTTGGCGACCTGGCGCCAACCTGGTGCCATCAGGTAGCCGACCTTTTGGGTGGCGAGTTGGTGCCGACTTGGTGCCGATATGGCGCCGATCTGGCAGCACCAACTCATGCAATGCCAGGCTAGCTGTGACTTGGCGACGTCTTGGTGCCGACCCGGTGACACCTTGGTGCCGACCCGGCGCTGCCTTGGTGCTGACCGGGGCCGCCTTGGTGCCAACCTGGCCCCGACCCGCAGCCGCCTTGGCGCCGACCCGGTGCCATCTTGGCGCCGACAACGGTTTTGAATCAATGTATCGAGTGGGACGCTGGGTGGTTGGCATCCTTTTGAGCATAAGGAGATTGACGTCGAACGCAGGCTCTCGTGTGACTGGGGTATTACATTTACATACCCTAACCACTGTAGATCACCGTAGACTTTGTAACTAGGAACAATAATTTTTAAACAATAATTTTTTTAGAGTAAAACTTGTTTGTTCAGGCATGACATTTTCGAAATCAAAACGCTTATCTAGATTTTAACCCTCATATCCCACTTAGCTACCAGTGCACTTACTAAGTGTTTGTTTATACATAGATGGGCATAGTAAGTCAATTTAATAGAAGCTATTGCCGCGTAAAGGTACAGAGTCCGCGTCCTGTTTGTGCTCGTGTCGGTACCGACCGCAGCGCCACCTGGAGCCCACTAGAGCCCCCATGCGGACTGACACCCTTGCCCGGATCCTGTTTATGACCCACTGCTGAGTGTAGGTTGGCTCCTCTTTCTATATATATATATATATATATATATATATATATATACATACATACTCACTCACTGGTTGGGATTGCCGACTGGGTAGAGCACCCAATTCCCGTGCGAGAGGTCTTAGGATCAATTCAGGTCACATATAATCAGGATGGGTCCCGGTTTGTGACAGTGCGCACTGATGATGACTTTATAGTGCTGCCCACTGGTATACCATGCCACTGACAGCATGGCGCAATACCCCACTCAGCCACATTATCCTGACGTTGAACCCAGCCAGTCCTTGCCCTATCCTAGTAATCTCAAGCGCCAAGCTCGGTATTGTCGTGGGGGGGGGTGAAAATGGAAAATATTGCACCTAGAGCAGGAATCGAACCCAGGTCTCTTGCATTTAGGGTCAGTGTACTAACCATTAAACAACCGAGGCTCCCTGATGTCATCACCCTATCCACATCCACCTGTCAATAGGGCTCCTTTCATAAGAGCTTAGTGAAGACTGGTACAGTATCAGCAAGTATACATTTTTTAAGTCTTTGGTTTGACTCAATTGGGGATCGAACCCACGATCTCGTGCATGGGAAGCGAGTGTTCCCCCATGCCAGCTACGCTGTCCAGTTTCTGGTGAGGAGGTTAAGTAACCGGGTATGGGGGGAGTGGGGTGTGTGTGGGGGGGGGGGTGCAGGTGCATACACTATATGGGTGATTTAGACTTAGTGGCGACATATGCTGTGTAGGCTACGGTGTGCAGGCAGGGTGAAGAAATGAATATAGAAGTGTACAGAAAACTGGAGGCGACAGGTCTATGGCGGTCTGGAACTGGGGCAAAGTGTGGGGGGATGGGAGATCGTGTAGGAGTTTGAGCTAAGAACATAACATATCTGGGGGAAATAGCTGAATATTGAGGTCATATCAGGATGGGTACCGACGTGTGACAATGTGCACTCATGGCGACTTAATAGTGCTACCCCATTGGGAGACGAGGCCACTGGCACCATGACCTGATATCCCACTCAGTCATATTATCCTGACACTGAGACAACCAGTCCTTGCCCTATCTTAATAATGCCGAGCACCTGGCTAGGAAGTGACAACTATCAATTGTTAAGTCATTGGTTTGACTCGACCAGGGTTCGAATCCGTAGGTTCGAATCCATGATCTACCAAAGCAGGAGATGGAGGCTCAACTCATTCGGCCATCCCGTCTGGTCCCAGTGGATGTAAACCAAATAAATTATTGACATTTAAAGGATCTACGCTTGCACCAATGGGTTGACTGCATCAGGGATTCTAGGTGGTGAAATGTTTAGAAGGCTCACTCCGTAGTGGTAGGAATGTGAGTGTGAATCCCGTCCCCGTGCCTACTATTTCCAACGTCGTTGCAACACCAGCACAATAGGACTAGAGATTGTTATTCGTTTGTTGGGGTTTACGTCCTAGCAACATCTAAGGTCATATCAGGACTGGACAGAACTAGAAAAGACTATCCAGGTGTATAAAGGAGTCATTACCAAGATGTCCCAACCCTGCACACTCATCAATTTCCAGTCTCCCTCTTCCCAGAAGGCAACGCTCTCCCGGGTGCCCTCCTCTGGTAAAGAGATAGCGGAAGTGCTAAGTTTGCTACTTCCTCCCGCTGAGGACTGATTGTGTGCGGCCACTGGCACACAGGTAGCGCCACCAGGACACCCAACCCCAACCCCAATGAGTGAGCATATATATTCACCATGCCCTTCTAATGTGTACCTGTTACCTTTCCCAGTGCCCTTTCTGTGTCCCGACACATACATGTACAACCCCGTTAAACCAAGCTTGGTTAAACCAAACGATCGGTTAATCCAAACTTTATTCGCCGGCCCAGCAAAATGCTACCATTTATCATATAAAAAAGTTGGTTAAACCAAAGTCGGTTAATCCAAAGTATCGGTTAATCCAAAAGAAATTGTCGCCCCCCCCAGGCCACTTGCTGTAGAGTTAAGCCAAACTATCATGTGCTTTTAATGCATCTGAGACTTTTTATATGATAAATGGTAGTATTTTCCGAGGTCGCCGAAAAATGTTTGGATTAACCGATCGTTTGATTTAACCGAGGTTGGTTTAATGGGGTTATACGGTATATACATAAACAACAATAATCATAGTGTCCACATACATTGTACATTCATAATGCACCCCCGTTTTTGCCAAAGCCAAGTCAAAGTCAAAGCTCGGTTAAACCAATGATCGGTTAATCCAGACAAATTTCTAGGGTCCCTTCAAGTTTGGTTTAACGGGGTTATACTGTATATGGAATCCCAGCTTTCGCCTTTGTTGGTTGAGTCATGACGGGGTGGGGGGAGGGGGTATGGAAGGAGGGGGCGTGGGGAGATGTGGAAATAAATATCTTATGCATGTCCGACTTATGTGGCTGGGTGTGTAGGTTTGTTCGGGTGAGAGTCTGAGTGTACGGCGTGGGAGCAGTCAGTGTTAAGCTAAATAACTGACTTCTGTGAAATAACTCAAATCCCACAGAGAAGTCAGTTTTGTTGTGGTGCTTTTGTGTTTTTTGTTGTTTGCGATATTATCATCAATTCATCATGCTGTCGGCCGCGATGCGACAAAGACTGCTTTCATTACTTGACTGCCGCTCTCCATTTAGCTCTCTGCTGTGAGAGTTGCGTCCATGAGTCAGTCTTAATGTCTCTCAGCTTCAGGTTTCTCTTGATGGTATCTTTGAACCGGAGACGGGGGCGTCCTCTCTTTCTGTAGCCAGAAGACAGTTGAGAATAGAGGATCTGCTTTGGTAGCCTGTCTGATGACATCCTCATGAGGTGTCCAGTCCACCGGAGATTCTTTTTGATCAGAAGATCTTCCATAGAGGGCAGCCCCGTCCGTTCGAGTATTTCCTTATTCGTCACTTTGTCCTTCCAGGTTAGCCTCAGGATTGAACGCAGATGTCGCATCATGAAGGCATGCAGCTTTTTCACCTGCTGTATGTACACTGTCCAGGCCTCGGCTCCGTATAGTAGGGTGGATAGCACGATTGCGCGGTAGATCTTACCTTTGACCCGAATGGACACATGGTGGTTGTTCCAGAGTCTCTGGCGTAGTCGGTCGAAAGATGCGCTAGCCTTGGCCATCCTCCTCTGTATCTCAGCATCAATGCGTCCATCACTTGATATAGTGCTTCCGAGATATCATCAATTAGCCTTGTGTAAAAGGTCAAAGGGGTCAGGGTACACAATTGTGTAGCAGTTATTTATTCAGAGTGCAGCATTACGTTAATAATTTAGGTTTTTCGCATTTTGTTCTACTAATATATTGTGGCCAAATGATATGCTTTGTTGCATATATGTATACTGCCCAAACACTGGTAAATATTTACATTTGTTTTTAAAATACAATACAGTACAGAAAAGTTGTATTCTCCTGCAATTTTCAAGCTTTCGGATATTAGGAAAGATGGTCCTTAACGGGGTGATTCAGGCAATGTGGTTAGTGTGAAGGAGGAGGAAGGGGAAGGAGAGGAAAGGGGAGGAGGAGGGGGGAAGGAGAGGGGGAAGGGGAGGAGGGGGGAAGAGGAGGAGGCGGAGGAAAGGGCAGGAGGGGGAAATGGGGGGGAGGGAGGTGCAGGAAAAGGGGGGAAGAGGAGGAGGAAAGGGGAGGAGAGGGGGGGGGGGGGCGTTGAGGAAAAGGAGGAGAGGGGGGAGGCGGGGAGGAGAGGTGGGGAGGCGGAGAGGAGGGGAGGAGGCGGAGAGGAGAGAGGGGGAGGCGGAGAGGAGAGGGAGGAGGCGGAGAGGAGAGGGAGGAGGGGAGGAGAGGGGGAGGCGGAGAGGGGAGGGAGGAAGCGGGGAAGAGAGAGTGGGGCGGGGAGGAGAGGGAGGAGGCGGAGAGGAGAGGGGGGTGGGGAGGAGAGGGGTAGGCGGGGTGGAGAGGGAGGAGGCGGGGTGGAAAGGGGGGGGAGGTGGGAGGAGGTGTGGAGGGAGGGGAGGGGGAGGCGGGGAGGGGAAAGAGGAGGCGGGTAGGAGAGGGGGAGCGGGGGAGGGGAGGGCGAGGGGGGAGGGGGGAGGGGGGGGAGAGGGAGGAGGGGGGAGAGAAGGGGAGGGGGAGGAGAGGAGGAAGGCGGGGAGGAGAGGGGGAGGAGAGGTGGGGAGGGGAGGGGGGCGGAGGGAGGGAGGAGGAGGGGGGGGGGGAGGAGAGGGGAGGGAGGAGTAGAGCGTGGGGGGGGGGAGGAGGGGGGAGAGGGGAGAAGAGGGGGGGACGGGGAGGGGGGGGAGGGAGGGTGAAGGAGGGGAGTAGAGGAGAGGGGAGGGATAGGGAGGAGGGGAGTAGGGGGTGGAGGAGAGGAGTAGTGGAGAGGGCGGGAGTGGAGGAGAGGGGGAGTAGAGGGGGGAGGAGGGGGAGGAGGGGGGGGGGGAGAGGAGGGGGGGTAGGGGGGTGGAGGAGGGGAGGAGAGGAGGGAGGGGAGTAGAGGGTGGACGGGGATGGGGAGGAGAGGGGGAGTAGAGGGTGAAGGAGGGGAGTATAGGAGAGAGGGGGAGTATAGGAGAGAGGGGAGTAGAGGGTGGAGGAGAGGAGTAGTGGAGAGGGGGGAGTAGAGGAGAGGGGGAGAGGGGGAGTAGAGGGGGGAGGAGGGGAGGAGAGGGGGGAGGGGGAGTAGAGGAGAGGGGGTAATAGAGGGGGGGAGGAGAGGGGGGGGGGGTAGTAGGCCTAATGCGGAGAAGGATGCGGTTGCAGGCCGTGTTTTAAGTGGCACACGCTGTCTGGGGACGGGCGGGTGGTGTATTGAGTTTGGGCAGATATATGGCCAATTTGGATCTAATGGGTTTGCTGGGAACTAATGGTAGCAGAGGAGGGCAGTGGGTGTTGTCAATTAATTGTCAGTGTCGATAGATAATAGTATCTATGTATATACATATATATATATATATATATATATATAAACAGTAAAACCTCTCTAAATCGACCGACCTTATCACCTAAGTGGTCCATTTAGGGAGGTGGTCGAATTATGGAGTTAGAATATGGTTACAATGGTATTGATGGGACCCAAATAAAGCGATCGATATAGGGGAGTGGTCAATCTGTGGAGATGGTCGGTTAGGGAGGTTTTACTGTATCTAAATCTGATATATGTATATATATATATATATATATATATATATATATATATATATATATATACTTACTGAATTAAATCATAACTCCAACAAACTTAATTGCTTCGAAAGTTAATCCATGATGCGCGAAAAGGAAGAAAGCAAGGCGGGGGTGGGAAAAAAGGCGCTTTATTTAACGCCTCAGAACAACAAGAAAATAAGCAGCTATATACAACAAGTCAAATGCGGTCAAGGTAAACTTAGAGTAAATGAGCTCGGGGGAGCTTGAAATGTTCGGGTGAGGGGCGCCGAAGAGCCCTCCACCACTAGCATGTAGGGAGAGTTGGGTGGGTGGGTGGGTGGAGAAAAGAGAGCTTGTGTAGGGAGGACGGCGGGAAGGCGAGTGGCTGAGGGAGGCCGGCGGGCGGCCTTATAAGGGAAGGAGCGGGGAGGCGTGAATGCGGGCGAGGTGAGAAAGCCGGTGGGCAGGGAGGCAGGGCGAGGTGGGAGAAAGCTGAGGGCGCGGTGACAGGGAAGGGTGAGAAAGTCGGGCGGCGGCGGGAGAGAGGCGGGGGGAGGGTCTCTTCCTTCCCTCGAATCAAACGCAATGCGAGCATTACGACCAATTGCTTCGAAAGTTAATCCAGAACCCGGGTTTTATCTGAATGCAGATACCCCCGAGAAAAAAGGTCTATTTCTTTAATAAATATTAAAAGAAGACTTAAAATTATCGCTGAGTCTGATATGGGCTTAAATTAAAGAGTGCAATTTGAGCACTATTGTGTATTAAGACTGCCATTTGCAACATGTGTGCTAACTACAATATGTAGTCTGTAATCGTAAGGCTTTTCTATTTACCATCTGCACAGCAGGCGGGTGCTTGTCCAATCCTTGTTCGAGGAAATTGATGACAAATTCTTCCTCATGTTTAGAATTCTACCATAGCGTTATATTGGGTGGTGATGGTAAGCCGTGTACAATGGGTGACCTTACGTAGACGGCATACTAAAATTTATTATACCCTTCTTGTAACGCGCTTCTTTGGGGGGATGATTTGATATGCAGCCTTTGCAAGCTATGCTATTATTTGCTGAGTGTAGGTCATTCGTGGCTTTTCAGTTCCACCAGGTCAGTCACAAACCACTGCTCTTCCATCATTTTCATTTCAGAACCCTTTTTGTATGGTATTCATTTTATAGGAGATTGATGTAGAAATGCACACACATAATATGCTGTATAACTTATAAGCCATTATGCGAGTATAATGAAACCGTACTGGTGGCGCCACCACTAAGTGCCCACCTTGCTAACTGTTCCCGGCGACCAGTGTCAGTCGCTCCGGGAAAAAATATCATTTATCTTCCTAATCACCATATACATACTATATAAAAATTATATATCTATTTATATATACATGTATATGTCATCAGCATCATCATGCTGTCGGTCGCCATGCGACAAAGACTGCTTTCATTACTTGTATATACATGTATATGTATATACACATATATGTATATATATAACAGTATGGTCATTATATGGTTGAACCACCAAAAAATTGATACAATGATACACTCATGGAGTGTGGTACCACTGGGCATGTTAAATAACATACTCAAAATCTAATGTAATCTGACTTCCAGAAAGGGGTCCTTTTCAAGATGGCTGCCTGGAGCTTAAAATGGCTATATCTCAATTACTATTCAACATAGAAAGGTGGTTTTGGTGTCAAATTCTAGGTTTTAGGGCTCAATGAATCCGATGGAATCAATTAAATTACCTTCAGTTAATTATTTATTGACAAATCCAAGATGGCGCCAAAATGTGACATCCCGATCCACTAATTTGGCTCTGTCGAATAGTAGTCAACATTGACAGATGTTTTTAGTGTGTATACCTAGGTGTAAAGCACCTAGGAAATCAACAAAATTACTTAAATAACTGCAAAGTAATAAGGTAATCCAATATGCCAGGTTTACCAGCCCATGAGGCATTTATTGTCTTATACAGTTAGTAGCTATTGATTGTCATCCTCTGACTCATCTGGAAGAAACTTATTACGTGGATTGTCACATTCTTCAAGTTGGCATGGTCCACAGGCAATAGTGCATGGTAGTTCATTTTGTCCACAAGAGCAGTGGAGTGTCTTACAGGCAGTGGAACAGTTACAATGAATGATCTTCTAGGGACAGTCTGGAGCAGGGTCCATTCTTGACAAAACTAGGACAAACCGATCATCCTGCAGGTTCCAACCTCAGTTCATGGCATCCATACCCTCTTTTTTACCATCCACATCATGATCTGGTAGTACACTCTACAACAGGGAAGTTTGGTAACAGATTCAGTTGGAGGTAGATGTTCAGGTGTTAGAAATGACAGGGCTGTGACCACCTTCTTGCTGTAGGTGTTATATCACATCGTTGCAAGGGAATCTGTGCACATGCCACCAAATAGGGCAGACATTACTTGACACCCAAGCTCATCGATCAGCTGTGTTGTCTGGTTTGGGATGGTGAATTCGTTGGCACAAGACTGAAGGACAGGGTCTCCTTTTACAAGCTTCTGGAAAGCAGTTTTTTTGTCAATACTGAAAATCCGAGAAGTTGTGTCACAACCAGTCATGGCATGGATGAATATTAACTGAGAACACATGTCATGTCTGAGAATTTCTCTTACATGGTTGATGTCATACACTTTAAAATTGCCATCAGCTTTGGACTTGTCAGATCTGAAACAAAGACCCTTGCTATCTCCCTGTGTATAGTAAAGGACTAAGACAAGGAGATCGGAATCTTCTCCAATCAGCATAGTGGTGTGCAGAAGAGATGCCTCAACTGCAGCCTTTGCTTTCTCTACATCAGCATCCCCAGGTGCATTGAGCACAGTGCAATTCCTTTCTCTCAGTTGATCACTTATCATCCGGATCAGTCTCTGTTTATTGGCAGCTCTTGACAGGACCTCCACCGTCTTGCCTGAGAATGTTGTCTCAGCAGTGAAGCTACCAACGGGATAAATATTGTGTCCTCTTCTGATGCATGTTGTCTTTAATGGATGGCCCTTCCTCATAGCTGTCAAAGAAAACAGTTGTTGATGGCGATATTATTCTCTGAATATTATGGGTCTTGACATGGTCCAAAGGGCTCTCTGCTCTTCAGACATTCCGCTTCCACGTGTCAGACCTCCAATGGTCTTCAATGAACTCATCAATGTCTCTTCAATGAAAATGTCTGAGCTGAGGCCTGCCCACAACTGGCTGCTGCGACAGGTAACATGAAAGCCATTTTCAAATTTTCTGAATATGTCTGGGTGGTTGATGTCAAGCTAGCTCAACTTTTGGACATAGAAGTATGCTGATTTCAAGTAGTTATAATGTCTAGCTGTGGCAAATGTCGGAATGCAGACTGAAACAGTGCATAGGTGCATCAGCCAAGAACCTGTTTTGATCTGCCTTCATCAGTGCCATAGCAACTTTTACCATGATTTGGTAATTCAGCCACAACTGACTTGTCTTGGACCTAGTACCCAGGTCCATCTTCATTTCTTCCAGCACTTAGTTTATTTGACTGAGGGTCTCTGATGTGAACACAGTTTCTAGCATCATTTCACCATTTATTAGCACAGTATACATTGCTTCAGACTCCTCAACCATTGCTCTGAATTCAGGATTATCATCTGCCATTTCTGACACCATCATATGGTTAAGACATTTGTCTACAAGGAGATGGCCATGGAAGGCTCTCTGAACCGTAGTTATTTGCCTGTCATCATATGGGCTATGGCATTTTCACCATAGACTATCCCTAGAATGTTCTTAAGTCGTGTGCCCTCCATCAGTGTACCAATCACTCCTAGCAAGTTCATAAGCACTTGGAAGCAGCCTAGCAGAAGGACGATGGATTTAAGGTGGCTGCCTGGTTGTGAATCTAAGATTATCTCTGTTGCCTTCCAATATAGGTGCTGATCGAATGTCCTGATATGACCTTAGATGTTTCCAGGATGTAAAACTCCAACAAGTACCTAATTAATTCTAGTTTATTTTCCTTCATTGCTTGCAGATGATGGCGGCTGGTGAGCCTTCGTACCTGTACACCCCACCGGCTTCTTCGAATGTCCGGCCGGGCTTCGCTTCACGCTCTGCGCATGTCCTAGGACTCCTCCAGGTGGCGCTCGGAATCCTCTTCATACTATTTCAAGTTGTTGCCATCTTCCTCCATGCGGGATTCTTCTTTGTCGGCTCAGGCATTTGGACCGGGATCATCGTAAGTATAACCTTTCACATATGATGATTTGATCTCCCAGCACAAAAAGTAGACATCGGTTCTTGGGGTGTGTGATAAGAATGAAACCAGACTTTATCGGATCAGGCCAGATCACCGAGCCTTGCAATAGAGAAATACTATCAGCACTAGTTGAGAATTAATATATCAAAATAAATAATAATTTACACACGTTATTTCATAATCTATTTCTGATTTCGTTAGATGTGAGTTGCATGCCCTGCTCGCAACGATCACTTTTATTTTATACTGGAGTGCTGAACTTCGGTGAAACAACAGTCACGCTCGCCGTTGAGTCGGTGTCATCCATCACACTGATGATGTCGCGTTTTTGCACGTCACACTTCCGCTCGGCTACCCATGACAGATATGACGTCACAGCCGCGCGAGAAGCCCACCCTTGGGTGACCTCTGCGCATGCCTGAACAACAGTCTATGAATATTCACGAAGGGGGCGTAGACTGGTGCCACCTTTAACACAGACAGGCATCTACCCATGAACGAACGAACGCTCTTAAGGCACTCGGCCGTCACTTCCGGTCTGACGTCCACGTACTTAACACTCACAAGTTAAGCCCCGTTCACACTGGCGAGTTAAAACGCTTCATCTAAATCGCCTTGCCTAGTTCGCTTCACATTCGCCTTGTGGACGCTACGCTGAAGCGATTTAGGGCTGAATCGATGCATCTAGTTCGCTTCAAATAAACCACCTCGGGAGGTAGTATAGATGAAGCGATTTAGCTGGTTCCTGGGTAGTGATAGTATAAAAGAGCAGTGCTTGCCAGATACAGGCTCAGGTGTAACTATTGGTGGTGCCCGGCAGTGTTAGGGCCCGATTAGGCCGAAATCTATTGAATGCGATCATATTTAACAGAATTACATACTCAAATAATGAAATTTAATTAAATTAACCTTAAATTCCAGGCGATATTAACGTAGCAGCTAGATCGGCATCAAATCGCCGAGTGTAAACAAAACAAATAGCAGGGCTTGCCAGATACAGATGGGGGTAGTTGCTCATGCGCAGATATCGATTTCCGCCTTAAACCGCTCCGTGTGTGGACAAGACACTAGTTCGCCTCATCTAGTTCGCCTTATCTAGTTGTGCTGTGTGAACGGGGCTTTAGACTCCCAAAATGCAATGGTTTTAGGTTTCTCCCATGTTTCTTTTAGGTAAATATATTAGGTTCATTGTTGTACTTTACTTTACTTTAGTTTGAAGTGAATTTTATTTTAAAGGTTTAGCTTAGTGGAATATATTTTTGAAGTGGAAACATGCGAATTAAAATTGCGGTGTGTACACCGAGAGGATTCTATTAAATAGTATTACCTACCGTGCAGCAATAAATGTGTAATGACTACACCAGTATCTACGTTTAAAACAGTAGACATACAGGGCCTGACAAGTCTTGAAAAGTCTTTAACTTCATTTGTCCCATTTCACGTTCTTGAAAAGCCTTGAATTTAACCTATTTTGTTTAATTAGTCTTTGGTTTTTATAAGATTTGATATTTTTATCGGAGTATGCAGTTTTAATTGGACAGCAGTTGAATCCCGCTGTTGAGATTACTTAAAGTACTGCTTCCCCATTTGTGAGAGCATCATCTTGAACACTGATGTAGTCTCACCTTTAGAAAGGGATGTTGTGCCTAAGCCGTACATCCTTGAGTGTCCCTTATAGTTATTAATGGCTGCACCCCAGCAGGCAGCTTACGCTGAGCGCCCTGCGGAGCACATTCATTATTAGTATTAATGGAGACCATCAATCTGAGTGAGACCTGTAAGGCCGCGCATATTAGCCTGTCTAATTACATCGGTGGTCCCTCGTACCAACATAACTCCTCGCAATTAACCCACTTATTATAACTATATAACTATATATATAGTCTATGTAATCCCTTGTATGAGTATAAATACCACATAGTTTATTGAAAGTGCGTCATCGTGTTCCTCTGGCAGGACCTTTACATGTTAGCAAAACTAGTGCCACCTCTGTTCAAGGCCCTGTCACACTACGACATTTCTCACCGGCATGCCGGCAATGCGTAAAATATTTGCAACCCGTCGACACACATCCAACTCTTCGGCGTTTTGGGAGAAAGTTTGACGGGGTGCAGTGTGTTAGTAGCGTGCTATGAGCGCACAGCCAACAGGGTTCGACGTGCGGCGGAACAAAGTGTCAACGTCCCGCCAGCGGGTTCCCAGCGTGCCATCAGTGTGTTATCGGCGTGTTGTCGGCGTGCCGCTGGCGCGCCGCCGGCGTGGGAATAGCCTATCATTAAAGGTTCGCAGAACGCTGGGAAACGTTAGGTGCACGGCAGACGTGCCAGCAACACATCAAGATGTGCCAGCAACACGTTCAACATGTCGAGAAATGCTGGAGCAACGCCAATAGCATGCCCACTACCTGTCGATGGGACGTTACCGACGCGCCGACGGAACGGACGCATTTTGGCAAAAAAAATGCCAACGTTAACTGACGTTGATCAACGTTATGCCAGCGTTCTGCCGGCACGCCGCCAACGGGTATCGACGTGTTGGTAACGCGTCCATAACGCCCGTCCAATGCGTCGGGGTGTGTCGAAGGGTTTTGTGCAAGCACAAAATGATCGGCGCGACCCGACGTGCGCCGCCGGCCGCCGACATGTCGATTCACACATTGCTATCCCTCAACATGTACCAACGCACCGGTAACGTGCCAGTAATGCGCTGGTAACATGTCCCGACGTGTACAGACGTTTCGACCAAAAAGGCAACACGTCGACACGCGTTGGTGGGAAACATCGTAGTGTGACAGGGCCTTCAGGTGTCTGCGATACACCAGGGCCCTATTTCCATCAGTTACATCTGAAGGGGCACTTACACAGTGAAACCCACACTACATACATTATTGAGTCCATAGGAATATCTTATGTTATGTTATCCACTACATATTTGGCAAGCTCTGGCTTTAGTATAATCCTGTATTAGGATGTCTGTCTATGTCACCTTGTATTCTCATGTTGTATTCTATCCAAATACAAACGAGGCTCTATGTTTCTTAAAGATCTGGTGACATGATTTCAACAAGTATTACTTACATGAATAGTCTATGTATCTTAATACAAGATCACACTTAGAATGGGTTATTTGAGTTTGAATCCAGTAGGTCAAGATTGACCTTCTTAGCATACTAAGTACCCCATGTATAGCATAGTGATGTAGCATGACACCAGGAAAGGAAGGGTAGACATAGATAGGTAATAAGGCATACTATGACCTTCACATTTACTTTAAAATGTGTGCCAGGCTCTCCAAGTGTTCTCTGTGGCGGAGTGGTTAGAGTGTCTGACTTTTTTCTGGTCATACTCCTAATCTGAAGGTCTGTGGTTCGATCCCCCATGACCCACCTCTGCCAATTTGTATTTCCACCGCTGTGCATAACTTACAGCGACATCAAAGGCCAGTTGCTCTCATACCATGTCTATGTGGTGTGTGAGGTTAAAAATCCCTTGGGTCGGTACAAGTGTAGGCTCGGGCTTTCTATCGCCAAACTGTCTGATGGTGAAAACAAGTCTATTCACACTTATCCATGATAGGCAGTATAAATCTTCAAGAGAAAAAAAGAAGAAAAGAAAGAAGTGTTAATATGTAATAGTCTATGTGACTGAGGACAATCATTAGGGCTGAATGAGACTAATAGCGACATGTTGACCACAGACCGGTCAGACCATGGCTAGGTCCTAAACAACTCGGAGAGAATAGGTCATTTCAAGATATGCAAATTATCAGAATTCGATCCTGATAATTGTGAATAAGTAAAGTTGTTGGCATGTCCCTTCAGTCATCAGGTGAGGACCGATGATTGATTTGATCAATGTTTGATTTATTTTTGTATTGCAACCGATGCTTCATGTTTTTAATTTTTTTTTTTTTTATTGAGGCTGTGTTTATACTGTCCATAGCATATAAGCCCGGGTACCCGGGCTTGTTTTCAATGCTGGCCATCATATCATGATTGATTTGATCAATCTTTTATTTATTTTTGTATTGCAACTGAGCTTGAATTATTCACAGTCTATCAGAACAGCACAACATCGGGACAAGTGGAGAACCATTGCATCCAACCCTCGACTAGAGGATGGAACTATTGATTGATTGATTGATTGCAACTGATGCTTCATATCATGATTGATATTATCAATCTATTATTTATTTGTGTATTGTATGTATGCGACATCTGTTCGATTCAAATGATATTTCACTGCACATGTGTTACTTTGCCATTGAACGACTCTCGACGACGGCAAATGGCACGGGTGCCGTTTGAAATTATTTCATTTCTAGTTTTGTGAATAAAACTCAACACATGCACAATAAAAAGCGAAATACCTAAATTTACTTTCTTGCAAATCTAGGTATTGGCAATAGTCATTATCAGCAGGCAGTGATTGCAATTAGTTTCAGAACCACAGTTGTCAACCCATTTCTATAATGGACTAATCTAAATATTAATTGGTTGGTTGTTGGAGTTTTACTTCCTGGCAACATTTAAAGTCAAATTTTAAATATTAATAAAATGTCCTCCGTCCTGATATGACCGTGGATGTTTCTAGGACATAAAACAACAAACAGCAACAAAGTAGAATGACCTAGGTACTAATCTAATGACCTAGGTACTAATCTAATGACCTAGGTAGTAATATAAAATGCTAAGTATCATCAGATGGAATAAATATTAATAGAATGGCTTAAACATTACTGGTATCTAGAAGTCAATTACACCACAGAATTCCAAGTATGTAGATAGGATAAAGATTTAAGAGACATGTTGGCTATCACTGTCACACTACCCGCAGGACACCCTTAGCCCATCTAGGTCCGCTAGGCGGAGTTAGAGGCAAAGGCCCCTCATTACTAACAGTTTCCCGACCATCCCTGTCAGCATATAGCAACACATACATCCGTTATTAGACTGGCAGAATGAGACACACTATCCTGAAGACGCCTTCATATGTTGTGATATAATTACTATAATTAATGTGGATTTCAAACAGTATTTTCGGTTATTTCGGTTGCGCGTTTATTATTAGTGGGAGGACACAGGTGTACTGTATATATACATATATATATATATATATATATCCCAGCTGGGCCATCGTCATTTGGGAGGGGATCACATCCGTCCTCTGACCTTCGTGCACGCCGTCATTACTCTGACTAACAACCAGCCAACCTGGCATGTCCCACTTGCTCACCCTGCCCCTGCTACTTTACAAAGCTCAGGGGCATCTCCACACTCCTAGCAGCCCCTACTTGGTCACACTACCCTCCCCACTTTACAACACCCAGGGGTTTCAGTCCTTCCTTTGATCTTGTTGCTTTTTTTGTGTTCTTTTTCTTTGCTTAAAAAAAGATATATGCAGCTCCCTACATAAACTGCGGTGTACAACCATTCAAAGGGCAGCTTGACAAGGTGTTATCAACAATACCAGAAGAACGACACATTCCAGGATACACCCAACTAACACCAGCAGATTCAAATTCATTGCTGCACATGACAAAACTGAACAGAGCATCCTCGCCACATCTGGTGGGCCCTGATGGTGGAGTCTCTGACTTGGTCTGAGCATACAGCTCAAACACTCTAATCTAATCTAATCTAACAACACACGCGTAGATCCATTTCCAATATATACACCACCCGATGTAACAACATATGCATATCTACTTCCACCACTTACCTGAGAGCAGCAATGATATATGTCCAACCTCAACTGACATTGCCATTGACACCTAGCCATAGATGGTCACACGCTCCCCTTACCTCACCTGAGGTGTACACACTCTCCCCAATACCTCAACTAACACTGTTCAAACAACATTGAAATATCCACACCCTGATACCTCAATTGACACTGACAACCAACTGACATGTCTACACCTCCCCCATACCTCTATTGACACTGACACAAAACTAACATGTCTACACCTCCCCCATACCTCAATTGACACTGACACCAAAGTGACATGTCTACACCTCCCCCATACCTCAATTGACACTGACACAACACTGACATGTCTACACCTCCCCCATACCTCAATTGACATTAACACAAAACTAAAATGTCTACATCTCCCCCATACCTCTATTGACACTGACCCAAAAGTAACATGTCTACACCTCCCCCATACCTCAATTGACACTGACACAAAACTAACATGTCTACACATCCCCCATACCTCAATTGACACTGACACCAAACTGACATGTCTACACCTCCCCCATACCACAATTGACACTGACACCAAACTGATATGTTTACACTGCCCCCTTACCTCAATTGACACTGACAACCAACTCTCATATCTACACCTCCACCATACCTCAATTGACACTGACACCAAACTGACATGTCTACACTGCCCCCTTACGTCAATTGACACTGATAACCAACTGACATGTCTAGACCACCCCCTTACGTCTATTGACACTGACACCAAACTGACATGTCTACACCTCCCCGATACCTCAATTGACACTGACAACCAACTGACATGTCTACACCTCCCACAGACTTCTATTGGCACTGACAACCAACTGACACATCTACACCTCCCCCATACCACAATTGACACTGACAACCAACTGACATGTCTACACCTCCCCCATACCACAATTGACACTGACACCAAACTGACATGTCTACACCTCCCCCATACCTCAATTGACACTGACACAAAACTGACATGTCTACACCTCCCCCATACCTCAATTGACACCAACACAAAACTAACATGTCTACACCTCCCCCATACCACAATTGACACTGACAACCAACTGACATGTCTACATACCTCAATTGGCACTGACACCAAACCGACATGTCTACACCTCCCATATACCTCAATTGACACTGACACCAACCTGACATGTCTACACCTCCCCGAGACTTCTATTGAAACTGACACCAAACTGACATGTCTACCTATGCCCCATACTGCAATTGACACTGACACCAAACTGACATGTCTACACCTTCCCCATACCTCAATTGACACTGACACAAACCTGACATGTCTACACCTCCCCCAGACTTCTATTGGCACTGACACCAAACTGACATGTCTACACCTTCCCCATACCTCAATTGACACTGACACAAACCTGACATGTCTACACCTCCCCCATACCTCTATTGACACTGACACAAAACTAACATGTCTACACCTCCCCCATACCTCTATTGACACTGACCCAAAACTAACATGTATACACCTCCCCCATACGTCTATTTACACTGACAACCAATTGCCATGTCTACATACCTCAATTGACACTGACACCAAACTGACATGTCTACACCTCCCCGATACCTCAATTGACACTAACACCAAACTGACATGTCTACACCTCCCCGATACCTCAATTGACACTGACACCAAACTGACATATCTACACCTCCCTGATACCTCTATTGATACTGACACAAAACTAACATGTCTACACCTCCCCCATACCTCTATTGACACTGACAACCAATTGCCATGTCTACATACCTCAATTGACACTGACACCAAACTGACATGTCTACACCTCCCCGATACCTCGATTGACACTGACACAAAACTAACATGTCTACACCTACCCCATACCTCAATTGACACTGACAACCAATTGCCATGTCTACACCTCCCCCATAACATTATTGACACTGACACCAAACAGACATGTCTACATCCTCCCTCCTTCGCTGCCTTTCCTGGTATGCCCCTTCCTCAGTCCCTGACGTGTATTTGCCACATTTTAACTCCTACCCTTACAATGTCTGATCCTCACTCATCCGCCGCGTAGCCATAGATCCTCAGTATAATCCCTGCAAGGCTCATCCATCCTTCACTGTCCCTCTCCTCACCCACCAGAAAACCCGGCACGATAACTGAGCGGTCAGAGCGTCTGCGTCCCGTCGTAGGATCAATCCCCGACCGAGTCAAATCAAAAGCTCACAAAATGTATAATTGTCGCTATCTTGGCTACTGTTTGGCAATTACTGGTGTGTTCAGTGTCAAGATAATGTGACTGAGTATGATATTGTATCATAGCAGCTCGATATCCCAATGGGGTAGAACTAGAAAGATTCCATGAGTATGGACTATCACAAGTTGAGACCAGTCCTCGATATTGCCCAATCAATGAATCAGCCTTGCCCATCTCATTCTATCTAATCGCTGCAGCTTCTGAGATTGTTCTGGTGTTGCAGTTTCCGCAGCACACCAGTTTGCGAGGGACACATCGCTTCTGCGCTTGCATCAAAATGTTTTCTATATGTGTACCAATCGATTTGCTTCTAGGTGGTGTCGTTTTAGAGATATTTCACTTTTTCTGTATTTTCTGTATGAAGATTGCTCACATCCATTGACAATTCCTTGAGTTTGATGGTATGCGCAGTGCAAAACATTAGTTTTATTCAAAATTAATAGAAATCAAGAACCCTAACCATATAAATTTAATATAATCCTTTTGGTAAACATGTTTTCTATATGTGTAAAGTGATTTGTTTCTAGGTGGTGTAATTTGAGAGATATTTGACTTTTTCTGTATGAAGATTTTCTCACGGCCATTGACAATGCATTTGAATGGATGTGTCCCTCGCAAACTGGTGTGCTGCGGAAACTGTAACACTGGTTGCTACCAGCAAACTTATAGCTACAGCACGGTGAAAGCATCCAATTTTCCAAACAGTTATCATTTCTATACAGCTCCAACTGACATGTTGCAATCATTAAACCTATTTTGCTGCGTCAAAGGGAATATATGTACTAAGTTAATTTAATGTGTCCTGTTATTGCTGAATACTGTGGTGTCCAAAATGGCTATGTGCACACCACGTTAAATATCACTTAGAATATCTCCAAAGTTAATTGATAATCAGTTACCTCAAAGTAAAGTAAAGTAGATCAATCCGACACAGTCATAACTTAGCTCCAAGCGATCTGTGATAATCCATAGAACAACCCCATGAAAGAAATATAGACAATGTTAAATGGATGAATTTGATATAAGAAGTGTAAATTTCTGTCATTTATCTTACTAGTGTCATGTGTAGAACATGCAAGCTGGCAAATCTATCAAACACCCTGAATCCCTTTATCTAAAAAGATATAGTTGAAAGTCAAAACCATCAGACTATGCAACTTTACTGATGCAGGTGCATGCCCATGTTGGCAGTTGGTTGGCAGTGGCGTCTATGCAGACGCTGCAGCTTATCTGGCCCGCATCATCTGTAGTTTTATGAATCGCGCGACAATACCGGTGTATTCAGACGACTAAGCCCACTGGATCCACGGGAACCAGCCGGTGTACTCCGGGCGTGGTGCTGGTTGCTGCGACCCTTCTCGGCTCAGGCCCCTGACAAAGTGGCTTCGTTCCAGGCCCCTGCAGCTGCGTGCCTTGTTTGTAGCTTCCCTCTGAACTGATCGATAATAACGCGCCCGCCGGCATCAATCTCTCCCCTAATTTGACTAATTGTGTGCAGTGTCAATCAAGTTCAATCCCCCGAGTATATTATTATGATTATCAGTTTATTGTCATTTTCCTTCTGTATCTCTCTCCCTCTCTCTCTTTGACTCTATAATTTGGAGTTATTTTTATTTTATTTATTTATTTGAGGTACCTATTGTAGGAGAGTCTTTAGTATCATCATTAATGATAATAATAATAATAATAATAATAGCAACAACAACAGTGACGTATAATATATTATGGGGTTATTATTTGTGTAAGGAAGCATTGTATCCTCATGAGTTGCTGGGTTGTTGTGAAATATAAAATGGAGTTTATATAAATATAATATTAATGGACTTGGAGGAGTAGGTTAGTTGTATGAAGACCTCTGGAAAGTTCTAGAACAAGTAGCTTGAGCTGTATGGTCAGCACCTGTGTGTGCGTGCAAGTAGGGAGTGGGTGCTGTCTGGGGGTTTATAAGCAGGCCCCACACAGCAGTAAGACGCACTTGCTATCCGGACCGCACTTCGTCCACACCTCTCTCTATCTCCTCTCTGCTGGCCTTGCTCCTCCTTGATATGTCTGAAAAGAGTTCCAAGAGGGGGAGCCCCCCGCCATTTCACCTTCTACTCTTACTCTCTCCGTGTCTTTGGCTCGCTGGCTGGTCACAATAGAGCAAATAAACACAGTCCTTGGACTCAACTCTCCTCATTTCTCTTTCCTAGACTCTACCCTTTTTTTTTCTCCCAGGCATACTCCTCACCCTGACCAGGGGAGTTGTGTGCTTGGGTGGGGCCCTGTACCTTTACGTTTTCTCTCGCTTTGTTCTCGCTGCTGGAACCACTTCTGCACCCATCTTTACCCGCCCTTCCTCGAAACCCTTGCTGCTGTCGACTGGATACAAGTGCTCAACTACCGCCGGACCGAAGAGATTCGGGGCCGCCTCAATGCTTCGCCGTTACAATGATGTAAAGATGTACCCAGCTTCTATAACACTCCCTACTGAAGATTAATCTTCAACCAAAGATTGGGCCAATTTATCGGAGCCTCTCTATAAATGTTGCAGTTCTGCAACCAGTAACCATCGTAAAGTTACAAACCACCCCCAAGCCAAGCAGAAAGACGAATTTTGTTTAAATAAGGGGGTTGGTTTAGCCAGCCAGAGATTTGATAATCATATTAGTATTGTGTTGGTTGTGTAATGAATAATGGTAATTTAAAGGTGGCTAGACACATACGACTCTCTCACGACAGACTCACGATGTGGATTCATGTCGAACCGATTCTGGCCCAATTGCTCTCACTAATATTGCACAGACTTGCGACACGCTGATGCTAAACACATGCCCAGCTGAACCAGATGCTATTGCTATTTCCATACCAGTAATCAATGGAAATCAGCAAATCAGCTCCCATTGTCCCCTTTCTAAATATAAAAAGACAAAGAACAAGCATGTGGAGGAGAGCTGCTAGAGATAATGAGAAAGAGAGAGTGGCATCATGGAGAAGGGGAAGTTGTGTGTGTTTGTAGGTTTTGTTTATTCATTTATATATTATTTATTTATTCAGAATGACAAGACCATAGCAAGATTAAATGTAGTGCATTTGACAGTTTTGACAGTTTGAACGTGCTATTAAAAAATCAAAGATACGTTTGTTCACAGCCAATTGTTTTATAGCATGGCAGTACTAAAAGTTTAAATACAAATGTATTAAAGATTAATCAAATTTTTTATATTTAACAATCCTCTTTATTTTTTACATATTCCCTAAACTGTAATGGCAGAATTGTAAACACCGCATTTAATTATAGGACACCATTATAGCATGGATGTGCTTAACGAATACAGCATTTTAGTTTGATTTGCCACTTTAATAATTATGGTGTCGATATTATTGTCGTTGGGGTGATGAAAATGGGAAATATTGTGCCTAGAGCGAGACTTGAACCCACATATCTTTGCATTCCGGGCCGGTGTGCTAACCATTACACCACCTAGGCTCCCTGAAGTCACCACACTACCCACGCCTACCTGTCTATGTGGCTCCTTGCCTGTGAGGTCAGTGCAGACCACTACACTCGTCCCCCTGCAATTGTAAGTCTTTTAATGCATACATACAGGCAATGCACTTACATATACATACACAGGGTAGGTTCAACAACCATACAGCGCATAGCTTGTACAGGATCATGGTCACGGCAACCAGTATCGTGTGGTGATGAAAATGGGAAATATTGTGCCTAGAGCGGGACTCGAACCTGCATCTCTTTACATTCCGGGCGAAGTGTGCTAACGATTACACCACCTAGGCTCCCTGATGTCACCACACTACCCACACCTATCTGTCTATGTGGCTCCTTGCCTGAGAGATCAGTGCAGACCACTACATTATCCTAAATTGCTTTCAGCTGGGTGAAAAGTTAGTGTTACTAAGGTATCTTTTTTTCACAATGCTGCTCTCAGGCACTGGAGCCACAAATCTAACAAACAGGGATGCAGTGTTTTTGATAGTTTTGCTCGTTTGAATGTTCTAGACATGACACTAGTAAGTTCAACTACAGAAATATACACTTCTTATATAAGATTCTTCTATTTAACATTGCTTTCATTTCATCCGTGGCATTGTTCTATGGATTATCACAGATCGTTTGGAGCTAAGCTATGGGTGTGTGGGATTTATTTATTGAAGAATTTACATTCATTTATAATAATAGTTTAATTATGTTATTATTGTGATCATCATTGGTATCAGTAATGTCATTGCTTACATATCAGTAAATAGAATACCTTGTATGTTCTATTTATTTGCCAAATAGTTTGCCCCGATAACATGATAATTCGCAGCAATATCTTTTTGAGGGGGGGAGGGGGAGCGGCAGTTCAGATGGTGATAACGTAAAACGGCACCAAACTTCAACTGCTGGTCAAAATGAGGCTACAACGCCACACAGGCTGGCAATTTGCCAATTCCTAATCAGTCTCCCCTACACAGATCCTGGTTTAGCAATAGGGGGATAGCAGTAATGCATATTATGCATTAAGCATATTTGATTTTGGTGTGATTGTTCATGTTACTATGGGTCTCATCCTGATATGACCTTAGATATTGCCAGAACATAAAACTCCAACCAAGCAAGCTGTTACTATTGACAATTCATGGTGTGGGAAAACTTGACGTTGACTGCTGCCACCTATACAGAGGATTGTGAACCTCCGCACTAACCCGCCACCTAGCGTGATGCTAACTAACCACCATGTGCTGAGTAGCTCTCTGCCGTCCACTAGCCACTGAACACTTGAACACGGGTGATACATGAGAGCCAGACAGGTAGTGTCGTTTTGCCACCCACTCACCCCACCTGTACTCGAAGACAGCTCATTGTCAATCGACCTGATGGCACCCATCGCTCTACAGCTATCTCGGACCGGACATTTTGTTGTTGTTCCATTAGTTGTTTAAGCAGGGGAAATTTCAGTCATAGACGACTGGTCTTCCTCATTCCACTGCTGGTCGATAGAAAGCCCGAGCCTACACTTTTACCGACCCAAGGGATTTTTAACCTCCCACACCACATAGACATGGTATGAGAGCAACCGGCCTTTGATGACGCTGTAAGTTATACACAGCGGTGGAAATCCAAATTGGCAGAGCTGGGGGCACAGGGAATCGAACCACCAACCCTCAGATTAGGAGCCTGACCTAGAAAAAGTCAGACACTCTAACCACTCCGCCACAGAGAACATAGGGACATATTGGATGCTCCAAATATTCATGACATGTTGTGATATTTAAATAATTGCTAGTCCAAATATTTAGATATGTAGAATATTGTAGAATATTTGCGAAATGACACAAATTGCAAGGTATCAAAAATCGCAGAAATCCTCGAAATCGCCGAGATCTTTCCTGTATTTATATACAGCCTATTCTGTCTCAGTGTTGTGAATTAACCACATACAATGTAGTTTATCCTCTCCGTGGACACAGTGCAGTATTCTGATTGCATAGCTTCATTTCTATGCATATTCCAACTTTGGTATTTAATTTAAGCTGGTATTTAAAGCTGCATAGTCCAATGAAATATCAAATTTTCAAAAACAAACCAATTATCTAGATTTGATTTTACATATCTAACTTAGATACTGATGCACTTATTAAGCATTTGTTTCTGCGTAGAAGGCAATACTGAGTCAATTTAAGAGAACCTGTTACTGCAGAAGTCTATGGTTTCAGAGTTTTGGCAAGCTTGCCAAAACTAATTTTCCATATTTGCACTCAAAATATCTCAAAAGTTTACCATTTAAAATAAAAGTAACTTTGAACTAATGTAAAGTAGATACTAGTGATCGATCTAATATATTTTTCTCAGAAAGAAATACAGAAATTCAAAACCATCGGACTATGCAACTTTAACACAAAGGTTGGTTGGTTGTTGGGGTTTTATGTCCTGGTAACATCTAAGGTCATATCGGGATGGGGAGGAAAAGTCGCCTCTTAAAAAGTGAGCGGAAATCTGACCTCGTGTAAATTCTGTCTTTATAAGGAGTTGTCCTCTTTTTAATTAGAGAAATTCCTAATTGTAGTAGGCCTACTCCGTCCATCTGAAACAGCCATTAATGACTCAATAGGCCTAGTGTCTATCTTTGGTGATCCGAAAATAACCAGTTGTAATATGTCGGGACTTGGCCGTCTGAACCCCAAACATTACTATGCTCCACAGGTGTGTTCTGACAACTGTCTGTCCCCATCTGTAATTACTCTCAACAACTCCTAAGGAAGAAAGGAAGACAAGTTGTGCAAGATTGACAGTGAAGAGGTTGTGCTTTATTGGCATCAACTCCTGTTCACCTACTGGCAACCTATCACCCCCACTCCTTACCAACTGCCCACACAGATCCTCATGACTCTTGCTTGTGTATATCAGAATCAATGCCTACAGCCCATTTAACCTGAGTCCAATGGTTGTTCCCCACAGCTCAGTGTCTTTGGATGTTGTTAGTTCGAGTTGCTAGATCGAGTGTAGAAAGTGGAGTCCTCTCCAAGAGTGCTTCTCCAAGAGTCCCTATGTGGGGTCTGTGTGTCAAGTATAAGGAATGAAGGTGACTGGGCTCACACAGCCAGCCAATCAGACACCCTCTACAGCATGGGTGGGCAACGTCCTAATAGGGGTAAGCTGTCACTCAACCCCAGCTGCAGGTGGTGTCAATTATGTATGCAGGATGGCTGGGTTTG
The DNA here is from genome assembly GCA_030323885.1 of Branchipolynoe longqiensis. Lineage (NCBI taxonomy): Eukaryota > Metazoa > Annelida > Polychaeta > Phyllodocida > Polynoidae > Branchipolynoe > Branchipolynoe longqiensis. The sequence continues at coordinate 42,643,942 of CM059200.1, forward strand.
CTTGCCCATTGGTCCTGTGGTAGCAGGTAGTTGTAGACAGTTACAACAAACATATATCAATGCTCCTCTCCTTCAATGGCACTCTTTCTGGTGCATTTCAATAATTATTAACTGTCTCTTATGTATAAACATCACATCACAATCTCGGTCGCTATGTGTTATCACATTTCCACATAGGCGCTTATGTCACAAAGTGAGTGGCGCACCCATTGCTTTTCTGTTACATAATCATGGTCCCCACTCCATCGCCCGAGAATAATAATGTTCTTTGCCTATATATAAATCCGAACCGAAAATCCGTATATTTTTACACAGTGTTTACAGTGTGATTTTGGCCGTTTCATTGCTTTACTATGTATGAGAATTTCACTGAAATAACTGGCTTGACTTGTATGCTAACCCTGACATTATAAGGAAATATGAAAAATGTCACCACAGAAAATGAAACAGCAAACAATATTAAATTTCAGATGGGCAGCCATAACCTAGGCATGCTGTGAAAAACATGACTGCAGGGCCTTCCTCCAATCTAGGTCGCTTCCTAACCAGGCACTCGGCATTATTAGGGTAGGGCAAGGACTGGTTGGCACAGTGTCAGGATAACGTGACTGAGTGGGATATCAGGCCATGCTGGTGGTGGTCTGGTCTCGCAGTGGGGCAGCACTATAAAGTTGCCATGAGTGTGCACTGCCACAAGTCGGTACCCATCCTGATATGACCTTAGATGTTGCCAGGTTGTAAAACTCCAACAACAAACCAACCAATCTAGGTAGATTCAAGTTGGTAATAAATGGTTAAGCGCAACGCTGCCAGGGTTTCAATCATGAAAAGACGCTCGCCTAATTACTGGACTATCAGCTCTGCGAGCAGCAAGGCCTCCTCTTGGAGAGTGCAGGAAAAGACTCGCGACGCCATTGAGCTGTGGCACGTTGCATGCTGGGAAGCCTGCCATGGTTTTCCTGCGTATGCGCAGACTGCATTAAACTAGGGTGTCAATTATTATGTAGACACCGCTGTGACCCAGACAAAATGGCGCTTAACTCAAATGCTCCGCTTATGAATGTTTTTCTTGTTCACTTTTTAAATTTTAGTTTGTTTTTATTAGATTCTATTTTGTGTTAATTTATCTATTTACCATGTATGCATGTCAGAACAAGTAGTGGTATAGGCCTACAGAGTTCCCTCACTGTTGGTGACCAAAGCAATGCTCGGAGTGTTGCCCGTGGTACTAAAACCTCAAACACCATACCACAATATGCACTGCATAATTAATGCGCAGGTTTAAACAAAGACCCTATAACACTAAGACGGCTCACTCCCTATCTCTCCCATGGTAATGTAAATTTCGCAGTGCCACTTTGTGGTGGGTTTGATCAGCCCAGCTGCTGGTTGGTGTTTCACATGAAAACACATACAATTATATTATACATGCTATAGGTAAGTATGAATACACATCAATATGAAATTGCTATGAACAAGTACACATCAGGATCATCATCACCATCATCACACATCTTTCACATTCATATATACATTCATACATATAATATAGCAACTGTTTAACCAAAAGAACAGCCAGCGCACCAAGTGGTGGGTTTGATCATTTTGATTACACAGTACAGGCTGAGTGAGCTGTCTTAGTGTTATAGGGTCTTTGGTTTAAAGCAGACTTCTTACATCTTCCAAAAACCTTTGTAAGTTATCCTACTTAGGTTTCTATATAATACCATGCTTATAGAGGTATTAGCGGTTTCGTTTAACCTTCAGAATGAAGGTCCTCGTAGGGGAATATGGGGTGTCCATTTTTAAGCTAACATTTCAATTATCATATATCTAAATCTCCATTTTATACACGTTTGTTCGTTTTTTGTTTTTGCAGGTGGTTGTGGCGGGATCATTTGGGATCGCCAGCGGGCAGCGGAAAACAAACTGCACTGTGAGTGACAACACAAACAAAGCTATTCTACGACGTAAACTAGCTTCAAATTGATATATGGGTCACTCTCCTGAAAACTGGTCAGCATGAGATGGGATTTTAAAACATCAATAAAAACCTTCCTACTTATTTTTTTCCTTATACTTTTCATAATCATGTTCAGATTTGATGAAAGAAATAAGGGAAATAAAATAAAACTGTGTGGAACTTTGGTCTTTTTAGTTATGAACTGTTTTTCTACCAAAAAAAACCATTTTACAGTCAGCCATTTGTAACATGACATATGGGACGTGGTTGAATCCTTATTAACATATTGTATTGCATTGATATATCAAACAAAACAGTTCCCAAATCAAAGAGGAAGTATTTATTAACATGTATGCATGCTTAAATTTAAAAAAAAAAAAATGTAATGTCTTCCGAAATAACATTACAAATTTCTGTCACACGTCTAACCGTGGTGTCTGGATGCCACACAAATATTGTACACTAATTATTCAGTGAATAAAGCATGGCTGGGAATTACTTTTTTTTATCAATATAAGCACTAGATATTTCTGTATATTATGCCTTGATTAATATGCTTCTAAGTATGATATTATTTAATTCTGATTAGATATTTATTAAGCAGACTGTGTGGTGTCCTAAACATGTGTTACACGTGTGACACACATGTTATACTGCCATAAGACATAGCTTAATCATGGACTACACCATTATTTTTTATCTCATCAATTTATATTTTACATAGATGTAAAGGGGAGATTTCCAGCTTTCATTTGCAACCAAAAAATGTAAAAAATTAAAATATTAAATTTTAACTCTCCACGTGACACTTCTGGCCAGTTTTCAGGAGAGTGACCCATATATCCTAAAGCTACCTTTATTTATTTATTTTTTTTTTTTTTGGTCCATTAGTTGTTTAAGCAGGGGATATTTCAGTCATAGACGACTGGTCTTCCTCATTCCACTGCTGGTCGATAGAAAGCCCGAGCCTACACTTTTACCGACCCAAGGGATTTTTAACCTCCCACACCACATAGACATGGTATGAGAGCAACCGGCCTTTGCTGACGCTGTAAGTTATACACAGCGGTGGAAATCCAAATTGGCAGAGCTGGGGGCACCGGGAATCGAACTGCCAACCCTCAGATTAGGAGTCTGACCTAGAAAAAAGTCAGACACTCTAACCACTCCGCCACAGAGAACGCCACAATTGAAGAACCACATCTTAAGAGCCAGCATGTATTATCGATGTGGGTAGGTGAAACTTTCCGGATTCAGTCTAATGAACGCGATATTATGGTATCCAATTTTGAAAAATAGAAAATAGTTATATAACAGTATGCCATGTAAAACATAATTAACAGCAATGAACAACAAAGTTTGCATGATATATTGGCCAAATCAGTAACAGCAATGGCTGGCTTTCTGTGCGAGACGTCGAGGGTTCAAAACCCGATGGAGTCAAACCAATAACTTACCAAATGTACACTTATCCTTACGTGGAGTGGCGCTCGGCAATAATAAGACCGGGTAAAGAGTGCTTTCGCTCAGTATCAGGATAATGTAACTGAGTGGGATGTCAGGTTATGGTGCTCGTGGCCCAGTCTTCCAATTGGGTGGCACTATAAAGTCACTATGAGTGTGCACTGTCACAAGTCGGAACCCATCCTGATATGACCTTAGACAAACACACAAACACGCATGAAAGATTATGCATAAATAGTAGTTTAAATAAGTGCTACTTCTTTATGGTTCAACTACTGATATTATCATCGTTATCTTGTTACTGTCAGAAAATTGATCAATATTCATCATGATCATTTTCTAATGATTTCAAATGATCAATAAGAATTATAAACACCATCACTAAGTTGTCATATAAATAAGTGATGTATGCCTCACCCACCCCCACAACATAATTGAAAACTTCTTTTGGTGAAGTTTTCTTTCCTTTTCTTCAGCAGTGAAGAGCTCCACTTTTGTTGATGGTGATTGTTGTTCATGACAATGATCGAGATTCTAGACGGGATGGCCGAATGAGTTGAGAGTCCATCTCCCATTTTGGTATATCGACCCTGGTCGCGTCAAACCAATGACTTAAAAGATGTATACTTGTCGCTTCCTAGCCAGCCGCTCGGCATTATTAGGATAGGGCAAGGACTGGTTGGCTCAGTGTCAGGATAATGTGACTGAGTGGGATATCAGGTGATGGTGCTGACGGCCTGGTCTCCCAGTGGGGCAGCACTATAAAGTCGACATGACTGTGCACTGTCACAAGTCGGTATCCATCCTGATATGACCTTAGATGTTGCAAGGATGTAAAACTCCAACAACCAACCAACCTGACTGAGACTATTTTTAGTTTATTTGTGTTTCACTAGAAAAGTTGATCTTGTGATGCCATCGAGATGATCGTCTAGTAGTATTGGTACTCACACTGACTCGCTCCTTTGCTCGCTGCTTTGACCTTGGCGCCGTGACCTTTGTGCAGATCATCACCTTCATGGTCATGTCCATCGTGGGCGCCATCTTCGTGGTGTGTCCGATGGTGTTGTCGTGTGCAGGCATCGCTGTGGACCGCCACTACTACATGTTCTACGTCTACGACCAGCACTACTCATCACGGGTAAGAACGCCACTTGAAAATGTGCATTTTCCTACATCAAGCATTTGTATTTAATTGCTTGGCCTCCTTTGTGGGTGGTGGTGGTTCTAAGGGGGTGGGGTGGTCATTTATCTCTTTATGTATTTGAAGGTTTACTATTCGATGGAATGCGGCAGAGATCTTGTACGCACGGGGAAAGAACAGTAACATGGGTTGATTCTACTACCACACTAGTTTAGCAAATAGTTTGACTAGTCGCCTAGTTAAATCAATGGATTATTTATATAAGTTTTGTACTAAATATGCTGTTGTTTTTGTATTGTATATCCATCAGCAAATATCTGTCTCAATGTTAAGGGCTAAACGAACAGTTCCCCGGCGCTGACTAAGAATATGTTCAGATTACTAAATATCTCACCGGGCCCGGTGGCCGAGTCGGTAGAGCGCGGGCCTCGAGTGCGGGAGATCGGGAGTTTGGTTCCAGGTCGAGTCAAACCAATGACTTATCAAATTGATACTTGTCGCTTCCTAGTCAGGCACTCAGAATTATTAGGATAGGGCATGGACTGGTTGGCTCAGTGTCGGGATAGTGTGATCGAGTGGGATATCAGGTCATCGTGCTGGCAACCTGGTCTCCCAGTGGGACAGCACTGTAAAGTTGCCATAAGTGCACACTGTCACAAGTCGATACCCGTCCTGATATGACCTCAGATGTTGGCAGGACATAAAATTCCAACAACCAATCACCAGGGGGCGTTTGTTCACTTGACGACTGAAGTGACCTTTGTTTCAGGGCGGGCGTCTGGCTGTTGACAGCATCCTTCTGATCATCTCCCTCCTGGAGCTGGCCGTCGCCATCTGGTCGTCCATCGTTTGCTGCAGGGCCACGTGTTGCCTGCCTGGAGGGGTGAGTGTGAAATCCAGCATTCAGCACAGGTCTACAGCCGTGTCACAGGGGGTGACAGTGTTATTCATACAGCTTAATAACCATGCGACATGGGGTGACATTGTATGACAGTCATGAGTGTGCCTGTGTCAGCTGTCACATACACTGATACAACTTAATATCTGTGTCACATGGGGTGACAGTGTTATTCATACAGCTTAATAACCATGCGACATGGGGTGACATTGTATGACAGTCATGAGTTTGCCTGTGTCAGCTGTCACATACACTCATACAGCTTAAAGTTGCATAGTCCGATGCTTTTGAGTTTCTGCTATTTTCTGCGATAAATATATTATACTAATCGTTATAATCTACTTTACTTTAGTTTGAAGTAACTTTAATTTAAAATGGCTAAGTTTGGAGATATTTGACGTCAAAACATGCTAAAATAATTTTGCCAAGCATGTCAAAACTCTGATACCATAGACTTCAGTATTAACGGGTTCTATTAATTGACGTATTATGCCCTTCTATGCAGCAACAAATGCTTAATAAGTGGCCAGTATCTAAGTTGAATATGTAGAATCAAATCTAGATAAGTGTTTTGATTTTGAAAATGTTATGTTTTCATCGGACTATGCAACTTTAATAATAATAGCCGTGTCACATGGGGTGACAGTGTATGACAGTTTCAAGCTTGACCATGTCGGCTGCCACACACAGCTTAATGGCCGTGTCACATGGGGTGACAGTGTATGACAGTTTCAAGCTTGACCATGTCAGCTGCCACACACAGCTTAATAGCCATGTCACATGGGGTGACAGTGTATGACAGTTTCAAGCTTGACCATGTCAGCTGCCACACACAGCTTAATAGCCATGTCACATGGGGTGACAGTGTATGACAGTTTCAAGCTTGACCATGTCGGCTGCCACACACAGCTTAATGGCCGTGTCACATGGGGTGACAGTGTATGACAGTTTCAAGCTTGACCATGTCAGCTGCCACACACAGCTTAATAGCCGTGTCACATGGGGTGACAGTGTATGACAGTTTCAAGCTTGACCATGTCAGCTGCCACACAAGCTTAAAAGCCGTGTCACATGGGGCAACAGTGTATGACAGTTTCAAGCTTGACCATGTCAGCTGCCACAGACAGCTTAATAGCCATGTCACATGGGGTGACCGTGTATGACAGTTTCAAGCTTGACCATGTCAGCTGCCACACACAGCTTAATGACCGTATCACATGGGGTGACCGTGTATGACAGTTTCAAGCTTGACCATGTCGGCTGCCACACACAGCTTAATGGCCATGTCACATGGGGTGACAGTGTATGGCAGTTTCAAGCTTGACCATGTCAGCTGCCACACACAGCTTAATAGCCGTGTCACATGGGGCAACAGTGTATGACAGTTTCAAGCTTGACCATGTCAGCTGCCACACACAGCTTAATGGCCGTGTCATATGGGGTGACAGTGTATGACAGTTTCACGCTTGACCATGTCGGCTGCCTCACACGGCTTAATGGCCATGTCAAATGGGGTGACAGTGTATGACAGTTTCAAGCTTGACCATGTCAGCTGCCACACATAGCTTAATTGCCGTGTCACATGGGGCAACAGTGTATGACAGTTTCAAGCTTGACCATGTCAGCTGCCACACAAGCTTAATAGCCGTGTCACATGGGGCAACAGTGTATGACAGTTTCAAGCTTGACCATGTCAGCTGCCACACACAGCTTAATAGCCGTGTCACATGGGGTGACCGTGTATGACAGTTTGAAGCTTGACCATGTCAGCTGCCACACACAGCTTAATGGCCGTATCACATGGGGTGACCGTGTATGACAGTTTCAAGCTTGACCATGTCGGCTGTCACACACAGCTTAATGGCCATGTCACATGGGGTGACAGTGTATAGCAGTTTCAAGCTTGACCATGTCAGCTGCCACACACAGCTTAATAGCCGTGTCACATGGGGCAACAGTGTATGACAGTTTCAAGCTTGACCATGTCAGCTGCCACACACAGCTTAATGGCCGTGTCATATGGGGTGACAGTGTATGACAGTTTCATGCTTGACCATGTCGGCTGCCTCACACGGCTTAATGGCCATGTCAAATGGGGTGACAGTGTATGACAGTTTCAAGCTTGACCATGTCAGCTGCCACACACAGCTTAATGGCCATGTCACATGGGGTGACAGTGTATGACAGTTTCAAGCTTGAACATGTCAGCTGCCACACACAGCTTAATGGCCGTGTCACATGGGGTGACAGTGTATGACAGTTTCATGCTTGACCATGTCGGCTGCCTTACACGGCTTAATGGCCATGTCAAATGGGGTGACAGTGTATGACAGTTTCAAGCTTGACCATATCAGCTGCCACACACAGCTTAATGGCCATGTCACATGGGGTGACCATGTATGACAGCTTCAAGCTTGACCATATCGGCTGCCACACACATCTTAATGGCTGTGTCACATGGGGTGACCATGTATGACAGTTTCACGCTTGACCATATCGGCTGCCTCACACGGCTTAATGGCCATGTCAAATGGGGTGACCGTGTATGACAGTTTCAAGCTTGACCATGTAGGCTGCCACACACAGCTTAATGGCCGTGTCACATGGGGTGGCCGTGTATGACAGTTTCAAGCTGCCAAACAGCAAGCATGACTGGTTCGCGGCGGCGTACAGCTTAACTGTCAGGTCGCATGAGGTGCATGGCCGTTCTGGAACAATCTGAAATTATAAAAAAAATATATTTAAAAAATAAAGAAACTAAAGAGAAAGGAATTCTTTCAGTTCAACATCAAGCATACTTAAACCGACTTGAGGGACAGTTTAGCCTTAGTACACGATACACATGCATCACTGTGCATCCAGCTTAAAGTTTCATAGTCCGATGGTTTTGAGTTTCTGTCATTTTTCTGATATAAATATATTAGATTGATCGTTATAATCTAATTTACTTTATATTGAAGTAACCTTTAGTTTATATGGGTAACTTTTGGGATATTTGAAGTGTAAACATGTCAAATTAGTTTCGGCAAGCATGCCAAAACTCTGCTACCATAGGCTTTAGCAGTAACAGGTTCTATTAAATTGCATCAATACCCCTTTCTTTGTGGCGACAAATGCTAAATAAGTGCGCCAGTATCTAAGTTACATATATAGAATCAACTCTAGATAATCGTTTTGGCTTTGAAAAAGTTGATACTTCATCGAACTATGCAGCTTTAATAATAGTACTGTGTCCAGAACTACCACATAGAACAAGCCGCGAAAGGGCGCATAGACCGACCATAGGATAAGTACAGTATTGGTTCAACTGGGACAGTGTTACACATGTGTTTTTTTTATGTTTTTTTTTTTTTTTATTGAGGCTGTATTTATTCTGTCCATAGCATGTAAGCCCGGGTACCCAGGCTTGTTTTCAATGCTGGCCAGCTGTAGTGTTGGTGTTGTCTTACCAAACAGTAGCTGCTGATAAGTTATTTGATTGTCTGCATTTCAGTAGCAGATAGATAGTCTGTTGGTACGTTTAGTAGTCTATGTTAGTTTTTTTGGGCCCTCTTGGCATTGTATTTTTGTTCTATTCTTATTACTATGTTAGTTGTTTTCTTAAGGTTCTATGTTAGTGTTTTGGGGTTTTCTTGGGAAGAGTTTTCCGCTTTTTTCTACTTAATTATATACTAGCCTATTTTATTTACATGTCCATAGGCTTGTACGTAATAGGTGGTTGAGTTATGTTTGTTTGAAATTGATTTGATTTATATTGTTGTTGGATATGTTATCTGGCTTTTATATTTACGGTTATCCCACCCTGGGCTGTCCAGTTGATGGGCCGTGACATATCACCTGCCCCTTTGTGGTGCAGTTCAGTTGGGGTTCCCAGTTTTTATTTTGCACAGATATTTTTTGTATGTTTTTAGGTCAGGGATTTGTCTTTCTTTCACCGTTTGCGCATTCCATGCCTTGGTGGCCATTTCCAGTGTGCTCCTTTCATGGGCTTTGATCTGGCTTCTGGTCTGTCTTAGTAGTGGTGCCTTGCTTGCTCTGGTGTCCCTTAGTGGTTGGGTTAGACGCTTAATGTCTTGGCTATATCCATAATCTAATGTTTTTAGGTGGATTATCCTTCTGTTTTCTAGTAGCTTTACTTTAGTTCTTTTGTGTAGGTCATAAGTGGGGTGTAGTTTGTCTACTTTCAGGCATATTTTCAAGGCCCTATTTTGTAGTATCTTCAATTTGTTTAGTAGCTCTTTTTTAGCACCCATGTAGATTACATCCCCCTGGTCAAAGTAGGGGAGTACCATGCCTTTGAAGATTTTTATTGACATATCTTGTGTCATATAGTTTCTTAGTTTAGCAAATAGCCATAGTTTGTGATTTACTTTTTGTATGATTTTTGTTAAACACAGATTGTAGTTTAGCTGGCTATCCAGTTCTAGGCCTAGGTATTTGTAGTGATTTACACTTTCCAGTGTTTGGTTTCCTAGTGTGCATTGTAGGTTTCTTCCTGTGATTGCTGTATGTGAGAAGAGTACTGTTTTAGATTTATTTGCATTGATGGTTATTTTATTGGATTCACACCAGCTGTCCAGTTTTAGCAGGAGGTTGTTCAGTTTGGTAGCTACCTACTCTGCTTCTTTCTGCATATATGACAGTGTCATCCGCATATAGCTGGAGACATTCTGTCTCCAGCCATTTTTCTAGGTCATTTATGTATAGTATAAATAGCAGTGGTCCCAGGACTGATCCTTGGGGTACACCACAGGTGATAGTTTGTTGGTCTGAGAGTGTACCATTTACTTTAGTTTTTTGCTGCCTGTTGTTTAGGTAGCATTTTATCCAGTTTATTGATTTGGATTTAATGCCCATGTTGTTTAATTTTCTTATTAATATGCTGTGGTCTACAGTGTCGAATGCTTTGCTGAAGTCGATGAATGCTGCTCCAACTAATTTATTTTGGTTCAATGATGCCAGCACATCACTTGTTAGGTTTGCTATTGTTTTTGATGTGGAGTGGAGTTTTCTGAAACCTCCTTGCCTCTTGTTTAGTATATTGGTTTTTTCCAGGTGCGCATTTATGTGCCTGTGGAATATTTTTTCAATTAGCTTGCCCGGTGTTTGCAAGATTGATATTGGTCTGTAGTTCCCCATGTTTTGTTTGTCACCACTTTTGTATATGGGGTCATGGTTGCCATCTTCCATGCTGTGATGAAGTGTCCCTGCTCAAATGATATGTTGAACAGGTCGACCATGGTATCTGGGATGGCTTGGAGTGCCTCTTTTAGTATTTTTGTGGGGATTCCATCTATTCCACTTGGTTTGTTTTCATCTATGTCATTTATTAGCTGTGTTAGTTCTTTTAGGTCAGTTTTGCAGGTGGGGATTTCATCCTGGATATTTTCTGACTTGTTTTCCCAGATTCTTGTGAATTTCTTTGATAACCTTTGTCCTACCATGGCAAAGTGTGTATTTAGTTTGTTTGCTGCATCACTATCTGTGTGCGTATTTCAATCCTTATCCTGGAAGCTTATCCGTTCTTCCATCTTATTTTTGGGGAATAGTAAGCTTACATTTTTCCAGAACTTATTTGCATTGCTTCCCCAGTCCTTGTCTTGTTTTATTATATATTTCTTTTTTGCTGCCCTTACTGCTTTGAGGGAGTTGTTTCTGGCAGTATTATAGGCCCTTTTATCCTCTGGGTCTTTAGTACGTTTCACTTTGTCACCTAGCCTTCGTTTTGTTGCAATATGCGTTAACAGTTCCCTGTCTACCTACGGGTCTTGGTTTCTCTGTATTTTTAGTTTCTTTATGGGACACATCTCATCTAATGATTGTTTTATTTCTGTGACAATGTTATTCCAGTAGATATCAGGGTCATCTCTGTCTGTTGTGAGGTCTATATTTTCATATAGGTGGTTTTGTAGTGTTTCTTTTGAGTAGTTTTTTAGGGATCTGCCCATCTTATATATATATTGGCTTGTGCTTTTGAGTTTTTTCCTCGTTACATATATTAGCTCATGATGTGTGTGTGCAGCTAGATATGCAATAATGGTAATATTATACCAATGGGGAATTGGTGGAATTGTAGAAAATGTTATGTCGGTAAGCTCATACTTGTCAAAACACCCACCACTTTAGCGGATTAATGATTTCTGTGAACCCGTCCTGATATGACCTTAGATGTTCCCAGGACGTAAAACTCCAACAAACAACCAGCTTGCTGTGATTGTCCACACGTCCATGTCGGCCATATCACCCACATCAACCACCAACAAATTCAGCCAACTAACGAAAATATGATGGCAGTTGACATATTGCTGTAAAGTTTAAAAAACAAATTAACGGTTTAAAGGAAGAAAGGAAACAGTTGATACCGAAAAAGAACACGAAGACTATCAGATGTGGGCAGCACTTTTAATAGAAAAATCCAACAAATAAAAGTTTGATTTGTGGGTGATGCCATTTACAAAGGTAGAGATAGTGCCTCTCTATTTGATTGCTGTTATTGATAGGTAGCTGGTGGGATGTGGCATTGAGCGATGCATGGATCCCATCCCATCAACGCCAGGAGCACGCTCTATCACTCAGTGTGACGTAATGATGCCGCATGCCCTCCATCATGTAACATCATATTGGCGGCTGCTTCTGTTCATTTCACAGCTCAGTGAGGACTGCGTTCCATGTTATATGTGTTTATATAGACTAGTCGGGATAACCGAATGAGTTGACAGTCCGTCTCCCTTTTTGGTAGATCGTTGGGTTCGAACCCACTGGTTCGATTCCTGATCGAGTCAAACCAATGACTTAACAATTGATACTTTGTCGCTCGCTTCCGGGCGCGGTGGCCTAATCGGTAGAGCTCGGGCCTCGCGTGCGGAAGATCAGGAGTTTGATTCCCGGTCGAGTCAAAGCAATGACTTTAAAATTGATTCTAGTCGTTTCCTAGCCTGGCGATCGTCATTAACAGGATTGGGCAGAGACTGGTTAGCTCAGTTTCAGGATAAAGTGACTGAATGGGATATCCTGTATCATGGTGACGGCTGCCTGATTTCCCAGTGGGGCAGCACTATAAAGTTTCCATGCATACATGTGCACAGCAAACAAGGGCATACGGGGCCCATATGGTCTATATCCGGGCAAACCCATGTGGGCATACCCATATGGGACCAACATGGGTCCCAAAACTGAATATTCTGCCCTATCGAACCCACATGGGTCCCATGGAATCATGGATGCAGAGTCTAAAACATAAATCACAAAATATATTTTAAAACCATATGGGGCTTGCCACATGTGGCACCCACATGGATCCCGTTTGCAAAAACCATATGTGTCCCATATTGTAACCCATACGGGCCCCATACGTGTCCCGTATTTTGTTATGGTTGGGTGAGTGCGCACTGTCACACGTCCGTACATGTCCTGATATGACCTTAGATGTTGACAGGACGTAAAACCCCACCAACCAACCATATATGTATTTATATGAGTCAGGATCACGAAAATAGGCCAATTGGGGAAAGTTGTCGGCATCGAGCATTGGATGTCGGTGTCGAACAGCATAATTATAGTTTAGCATTGAGAGAGGTGTTGCAAAGTCCTTAAATTTATCCTCAATGTAAAGGTAGAGAAAATACAACAACCTTATTTGTTTCTAGGATAATTTAATATAAAATAAAGAAATGCACTACACTTTAAGAATTGTGATGCCGACATCTGCTAAAGTTGTCGGCGTCGAGCATTGGATGTCGGCGTCGAACGGCATAATTATAGTTTAGCATTGATAGAGGTGTTGCAAAGTCCTTAAATTTATCCTGAATGCAAAGGTAGAGAAAATACAACAACCTTATTTGTTTCTAGGATAATTTAATATAAAACAAAGAAATGCACTACACTTCAAGAATTGTGATGCCGACATAATAAATAAACCACCAATTGGCCCATTTTCGTGAGGCTGACACATACAAACATATATATATATATATATATATATATATATATATATATATATATATATATATGTATATAGATTAGTTAGACAAATCTTACCTGGGTATAGATGATGGATAACTATTGCCTTACCGAGGTAGGAGCCTCGGTTAGACGTGGGCGAGGGAGAAGGAAGCACATCCGGGTCCAGCAATCTTTACCTACTAATTCAGGATAAAAATGATTCCAAAAAACAAAAAAACGATGGTCATATGACCTAACCTTGGTACAAGTGATTGAGTAGACGTGGCAGGGCGTGGTGGGTGGGCCCTCGCCCACGTCTAACTGAGGCTCCTACCTCGGAAAAACAATAGTTATCCATCATCTATACCCAGGTAAGATTCGTCTAACTAATCTATTTTACCTCGGTATACCGCCTCTGGCTAGCCGCAGGCTAGGGAGACCTTTACGTAATATCATTTTTATCCTGATATTCCCGTTAGTTACTATGATTCTATTATCAAGTCTTATTTAAGTATGTGTGTACAATTGGTATGACAATAAAGCGAAAAGTGCACTTTGTCTCACCTGTGTCTTTTAGTTGGTGAGTAGCCTCTGTGCGATAGGTTGAGGCTTCTCTAGTCGCTTGTGATAATGTTTTGCAAACGATCTAGCAGTTTTCCATCCTGCATGAGCCAGGATCTGTTTCACGGAAATGCCAAGTAATCTGGCCTTAGATACCATTGCACCACGTGTAGAGTGCGATGAATATCTGTTTGTGTTTACTCCTGAAAGTTTTAACACAGTCATGGTCCATCTGGCGAGGGTGTCCCTCGAAATGCCCTTGTGTGGCTTAATAAAGCTCACCAAAAGCTGCCTTGAGTTGCGTATTGTTCTTGTCTTGGATATATATGTCCGTAATGCGGAGACTACACCTAATTTGCGATCCTCTGTGAAACTAGTGACACTTATTGTCGACAGGGGATCACCTAAACGATTTGATTTCAACAAAGTTGTTAGATCAAACATTGCTTCCTTGCTATCGATTTCAAGACCATTGAGCGACAGGGCGACTATTGTTTGGCCCCTGTGTCCTGTAACCAGCAGAAGGAGCAAAGCTACTTTGAAACGTAATAGCTTAACGTCCAGGAACTTATTCTCTGGCCATTCCTTGAAGAGTTTAAACACAAGAGAAACATCCCAAAACCTATTATATTTGGGTTTGGGAGGGTTCCTCTGATAAATTGATCGTACGATCCAGCAAATAACATGATGTTTTCCCATTGTTTCTCCATTAATCCTAGGTAGGATTATTGAGAGCGCACATCTGGCTGCATTGATAGCGCCATATCCTAAACCTTCGTCTTCTAAGAAACGTAGGAAACGTCCTACCTGGGATATTGTTGGGTTCATTGGCTTAACTTTCTTAAGTAAGCAATATATACCCCATTTCTTTAAATACGTTGTATACATTTTCACAGTTCCCTTCCTCCAGGCGTGAGAGACCAACCGTTGTTGTGTAATCTTATCCAAGCCGAATTGTTCCAAATATTTATTTAAAAAAGGAATGCTACCAAAGGAGTCGTCGACACGTTTCTGTGGCGCGCTAACGGTCCCTGATGTTTCAGGTTTCCTCGGTATCTTGGGAAGTGTAGGCTGCTTTTGGCCGTCGCGACTAATCTCGCTAGCCACGGTTGAGTGTCCCATTCGGAGACGATGAGGATGGCGTGTGTTTTCTCCAATAGTATCTTTCGGGCGACTTTGCTAATAATGGTAAAAGGGGGGAAAATGTAAAAGAAATGATTTTGCCAAGTTAGCGAGAAGGCATCTATGTGCCAAGCATTGGGTTCGGGGTGCCACGAAACATATTTGTCCAGTTTAAAGTTATTACATGAAGCAAATAAATCTATATCCAGCCAGCCCCATAAGTTACAGATCTGTTTGAAAAGTGATGGGTTTAGTGACCACTCTAAGTGGTCATGGAAATGGCGACTCATCTTATCGGCAAGACAATTCTGTGTACCGGGTATGTGTGTTATTGTTAACCAGACGTCAAACTTTTGCGCCCAATTCCAAATGAGTAGTGCCAACTCGTTACACTTTATAGATTTTGTACCTCCCATATTTCTGACATAAGGATACAAACATTATTTTTGGGTACTTTAACAAGGCTGGTTAAACCTAAGTAAATGGCTCGTAATTCTAAAACATTAATATGTTCAGAAATTTCCGATTCTAGCCATCGTCCTCCCGTTGCTACATCATTGCGATGTGCCCCCCAACCTTGGAGTGACGCGTCAGTTGTAACTGTAGTATTGGGCTCACCCATTCGAATGGGATTGGGGGAGTTATCAAAGTGACTTAGCCACCAATAAATGTCGGCTAGTCCATTTTCAGAGATAAACATTGTCTTTTCAAAGTTACCCTTGGCTCGGGCCAAAGCAAAATTGTTATCAATTTCCAGGGACTTAATGT
Organism: Branchipolynoe longqiensis; assembly: GCA_030323885.1. Classification (NCBI taxonomy): domain Eukaryota; kingdom Metazoa; phylum Annelida; class Polychaeta; order Phyllodocida; family Polynoidae; genus Branchipolynoe; species Branchipolynoe longqiensis. The sequence continues at coordinate 42,659,803 of CM059200.1, forward strand.
GTGCGGCCCCATATAAAATAGCAGGGCTGTATGAAATCATTATACCGATTAAGACTGCGACCTGTCTTATCTTTGGCCTAGAAATGTCTAACAGCTGTATCGCTGTGTCCCGCAACTTATCTTTCTTTTGTTGTGTAAGTGACACGGTCATAGCCGTCGTGTTTAAAATGAAGCCTAGACACTTAAGCTGCTTAGTAGGAGAAAACACGGATTTCTTATCATGAATGCAGAAACCCAAGTTTGAGAACAGTTGACATAACTCTTGAACGGCGAGCTCGCATTGTTTGAAAGATTGTCCCATAATGAAAGAATCATCAATGTATGGAAACATACAATGACCAAGTTTAGCCATGTGTGAAAAGACCGGTTTCAACAACTTAGTAAAAAGTCATGGCGCACACGCCAAACCATTAGGTACGCAGGTAAATTCAAAAAGCTGGTCATTCCAAACAAACCGTAAATATTTGCGATACCCCTCCTGAATAGGGACAGTATAGTAAGCATCTCTTAAATCGACACTCGCTAGCCAACACTCTGGGGTGATCAAATCTCGAGCTGTTTCTAATGAAAACATTTTGAAATGTTGGTATTCAATGATTTCATTCAATTTAGTTAAATCTAATATCATGCAAATAGACCCATCTAATTTAGGAGTGGAGAAAATATTTGAAATGAATTCACCTTTAGCATGTTGTACTCTTTTGACAATGCCTTTGGCTTCAAAAATCCTAACCTGTTCATTTAGTTGAAATTTTTCTTGCAAATTGAATTTATATGGAAAAGGTGCTCTTTTCTGGACAGGGAATTGTGTGAAAGGAATTGCAATGCCTTTAACAATACTAATAACCTCTGGGTTAGTGGTTAATTTTTGCCATTGTTCTAAACAATTAACAATGTTGCCCGCTTGAAAAAGGCTTACGTCAGTTTGAGTTTCCTCTGTGACCATGTCAGGGCCAGGCTGCTGAAAAGTTTGTGTGGCGTTCTCTATTTGTTCCCTGGTTTGGGGAACTGCGGCTTGGGGACAAAGTCCCGTTTGTAACCGCAGTTGTCGTTCCAGTTTGAGGGTTGTCTGTCGCCTCGACCTCTTCCCCTCTGGCTGAATGCGAAGGATGGGCCGCCCCTGAACGGCCTTCCTCCCCGGCGGAAGCGAAAATCCGTCCGGCTGCGTCGGAACCCGAGTGGGTTTTGGGATTTATGGCCCTTGAGTTCTGTGTTCTTGGCACTCTTAGTGTCCACCTCTACTTGCTTGTACAAATAAGCAAGCTGACCCCCAAACATCTTGGACTTGTCCAGAGGTTTGCCTTTGATGGGGGTAGGTCCGGAATAGACGGTGTATTCCTTGCCGTCATGATCCGTCATCTTCTTTGACCGGGCGACCTCTTTGCCCGCGTCGGTAGTGACAGATTTAAACACATTTTCGAAGCGGCGATGTGTCATGTAGTTGCTCGCTGCAGCGAGCAAGGCAATGCCCCTGTCCATTACCCGAGCCAAGGACGAGAACTTATTCTCGGTCTGCATGCGGTTAGCAATGGGGATAATAGAAGTCAAGGAGCCCAAAACTGCCTTATGGATCACAGAAAGGGCAGTTTCATAGCGGCGCCGTTCGTCGGACAGATGGATGCCAGCATCCATCTCCTTACACACCGTAGCGGGAATACCTTTGGCGCCGGAAATCTGTTCAGTCAATTTATTAATGACCTCAGCTGGTTTGAATGTTGTAAAACGGCCATTGACCGTATTCCTCATCATGGTTGTGGTACGCACCTTTTTTGCCTTTTTCTTGACAATCTTCTTGCCAACCTTAGCGCCTATTTTGGCGTACACTCCAGCGCGTTCCATATCGGAATCTGATTCCGTGGAAGAGGAGTCGTCTGACGAGTCCGAGGACGAGTCTTTCTTTTTCTTTTTCTTCGACTTCTTAGGGCGTTTAGCGTTTGCGGCTTTGGTGAACTCATCACCTGAGCTGCTAACAGTGTGGCGTTTCTTGCCGCGCGCTTTCGGTTTCGGAACCTCGGGGGCCGAAACCGTGTCCTCCTCGTCGTCAGAAAAGTCCTCCCAATCCTCATCAGGGATTTGGGGAGGGCCCGCAAAGGAAAGAGCCTGGAATTGGCGCATCTTGTCCTCCATCATGGCTGCCATCTTAGCCTCCCAATCACTTGGTTGAGGTGGCTGGTCACTGTCCCGGTCGGAAACCTGTGCCCCGGGCTGTGGAGACGGCGGAGCCGTAGCCGCTGGTGACGAATCGTAATCCGTAGGGGCAATGCCCTCTGCTGCCGCAGGCTGCTTATTCCGCCGAGTGGCCATCGGTTCCTGTAACGACAAAAGTGTTACTTAACCGGAATCATCTCAACTACACAAAGTGTAACCAGTAAACTGGGTTGAGGTAAAGGGTACAGAATCGCGTGTATTACAAAGTTTCAGTACAGGCGTGAAGCTAAATTTTGCCGTAGGGTTATGGTAACGAAACCAACCAAACGGGGGGTATCGATCCAAAGATCGCCCACTCTCTCTGTTCCGTACACTTCTCCCACCCGCGGCTACGACGCCAGCAAGTTGAAGAAAATATTACGAAACTCGGAGGTTCGCCTTAAAACCGGTCTGGGGTGTCTATAAAAAACACCCAGAAGCATCCCCAACAACATCCTCTATTCAGGATCCGGGAGAATTTTCTTAGGAAATGAGCAACTCGGGTTACCATTTCTCCCTGTCTCAAAAACAGGTGTCGATAGAACAAAGGACTATCGGTTTCGTATGTGCCAGCGGCACCCAGTGTTCTATCCTCAAGTAAAAAACACGTACAAAGTCCAAAATGGACCTGAGAAAGTTCTGAACTTTCATAATGTGATGCTATAAAGCATCATACACAGTTTAACCTAAGATTCCATTACTTACTTTGTGAATAAGTAGAGTTAGTAGATAAATCCTGTTGGAGCAACTCACAAACGTCCTCCCGTTGTGAGTCACTTATGCTAAGTGCACAGGTGAGCAACAGAGCCCCCCCCCCCTCTGCTTGCAAACAAGGGTGGGAGGGGGCTACCATGGTTACTAATTAAGCGAGGGTGTGGTTGACCGAAGTTAGCACAGAGGCAGGGGTTGAAGAACACACATGTAGGAAGTGTTATTTTATTTATTTACAATATTTGCTAGGAGAATTTGGTGGTGAATGATGGGGGTGGGGTGCACATGCATGTTTACACATGAATGCATACACGCATGTATGCATAAACATCCATACATACATCAATGCACATGATTACATCCACACCCACACATCCATCCAAACATCCATCCATACATACATACATACATACATGCATGCACACACACATATGTGCAGACATACATCTTAGCCAATACCCACCCTGGTAGGAGTGTGTGTGTGTGTTTGTGTAGGGTCAAAGCACTGCAGCAGAGCACCAGGAACACATGTGATGGTCACTCTGACACACGATTAGTAGGAGCAGTGTGTGTGAGGTGTGGGGTAGAGGGGTGACGGTGGTCAGAAGCAGCCTGAAGCAGACCTTGATACTTCCTCCAGTTCTCTACTGCTCCACCCCTCACCCCACACACTGACACCTACACCAGCATCTCACCCCCCTACACACATACCCCTCCTCACACCCATGCCTCACCCATTATCCCCCTCCTCTTACGCTCTCTTCCATTCACCCTCTGCCATTCCCCTCTGTTCCATTCCCTCTTTTCCATTCCCCCTCTTCCATTCCCCCTCTTCCATTCCCCCTCTTCCATTCCTCCCTCTTCCATTCCACCTATTCCATTCCCCCTCTTCCATTCCCCCCTCTTCCATTATCCCCTCTTCCATTATCCCCTCTTCATCACCCCTTTTGTATTCCCCGTCATCCATTCCCCCCTCCATTCCCCCCTTTTCCATTCCCCCTCTTCCATTCCCCCGCTTCCATTCCCCTCTTCCATTCCCTGTCTTCTGTGCCTCCTCTTCCTTTCCTCCTCTTCTATCCTTCTTCCATTCCTCCTCTTCTGTTCCTCCTCTTCTGTTCCCCGTCTTCTGTTCCCCATTCCCCGTCTTCCATTCCCCATCTTCCGTTCCCTGTCTTCTGTTCCCCATCTTCCATTCCCCATCTTCTGTTCCCCGTCTTCTGTTCCCCATTCCCCGTCTTCCGTTCCCCATCTTCCCCCCCTACACACATACCCCTCCTCACAACCATGCCTCACCCATTATCCCCCTCCTCTTACGCTCTCTTCCATTCACCCTCTGCCATTCCCCCTCTTCCATTCCCTCTTTTCCATTCCCTCTTTTCCATTCCCCCTCTTCTATTCCCCCTCTTCCATTCCCCCTCTTCCATTACCCCCCTCTTCCATTCTCCCTCTTCCATTCCCCCCTCTTCCATTATCCCCTCTTGCATTTTCCCCTCTTGCATTCCACCTCTTGCATTTCCCCTCTTCATTCCCCCTTTTGTATTCCCCGTCATCCATTCCCCCCTCCATTCCCCCCTTTTCCATTCCCCCTCTTCCATTCCCCTGCTTCCATTCCCCCTCTTCCATTCCCAGTCTTCCATGCCTCCTCTTCCTTTCCTCCTCTTCTATCCTTCTTCCATTCCTCCTCTTCTGTTCCTCCTCTTCTGTTCCCCGTCTTCTGTTCCCCATTCCCCGTCTTCCATTCCCCATCTTCCATTCCCTGTCTTCCGTTCCCCATCTTCCATTCCCCATCTTCTGTTCCCCGCCTTCTGTTCCCCATTCCCCGTCTTCCGTTCCCCATCTTCCGTTCCCCATCTTCCGTTCCCCTTCTTCTGTTCCTCGCCTTCCGTTCCCAGTCTTCCGTTCCCTGTCTTCCATTCCCCATCGTCCATTCCCCGCCTTCCGTTCCCCATCTTCCATTCCCCATGTTCCATTCCCCATGTTCCGTTCCTAGTCTTCCGTTCCCCATGTTCCATTCCCCATCTTTCGTTCCCCATCTTCCGTTCCCCGTCTTCCATTTCCCCCTCATCCATTCCCCCTCTTCCATTCCCCCTCTTCCATTCCCCCTCTTCCATTCCTCCCATTCCGTTCCCCCTCTTGCATTACCTCTTTTCCATTCCTCCCTCTTGCATTCCCCCTCTTGCATTCCCCCATTCCCCCTGTTCCATTCCCCCTGTTCCATTCCCCTGTTCCATTCCCCCTGTTCCATTCCCCTGTTCCATTCCCCCCTCATCCATTCCCCCCTGTTCCATTCCCCCTGTTCCATTCCCCTTGTTCCATTCCCCATTGTGCATTCCCCCTCTTGCATTCCCCCTCTTGCATTCCCCCTCATCCATTCCCCCTCATCCATTCCCCCTTCTTCCATTCCCCCTTTTCCATTCCCCCTCTTCTATTTCCTTCTCTTCCATTCCCCATCTTCTGTCCTTCCCTCTTCCGTTCCTCTTCCTTTCCTCCTCTTCTGTTCCCCGTTCTCCATCTTCCATTCCCCGTCTTCCATTCCCTGTCTTCCGATCCCGGTCTTCTGTTCCCCGTCTTCCCTTCCCCGTCTTCCCTTTCCCGTCTTCCATTGGCCCCTCTTGCATTCCCCCTCATCCATTCCCCCCTATTGTATCCCCCCTCTTGCATTCCCCCTCATCCCCCTCTTGCATTCTGCCTCTTCCATTCTCCCACTTCCATTCCCCCCTCCTCCATTATCCCCTTCCATTACCCCCTCTTACATTCTCCCCTCTTGCATTCCCCGTTCTTGAATTCCCCACCCCCCTTTTCCATTCTCTCCTCTTCCATTCTCTCCTCTTCCATTCCCCCTCTTGCCTGAATGGAAGAGGGGGAAATGAAGAGCTGGAATGGAAGAGGAGGAATGGAACAGGGGAATGGAAGAGGAGGAATGGAACAGGGGAATGGAACAGGGGAATGGAACAGGGGGAATGGAAGAGTGGGGAATGGAACAGGGGGAATGGAAGAGGAGGGAGTGGAAGAGAGAAGGAATGGAAGGGCAGGAATGCAAAAGGGGGGAATGCAAGAGGGGAAATGGAAGATGGGGGAATGCAAGATGGGGGAATGGAAGATGGGAAATGGAAGAGGAGGAATGGAAGAGAGGGAATAGAAGAGGGAGAATGGAAGAGTGGGGAATGGACAAGGGGGAATGAAAGAGGGGGAATGGAAGAGAAGGGAATGGAAGAGAGGAATGGAAGAGGGGGAATGCAAGAGGAAGGAATGGATGAGGGGGAATAGAAGAGGGGGAAAGCAAGAGGGGAAATGCAAGAGGGGGAATGCAAGAGGTGGGAATGGAAGAGGGGGATGGAAGAGGGGGAATGGAAGAGGGGGAATGGTAGAAGGGGGAATGGAAGAGGGGGAATGCAAGAGGGGGAATGGAAGGGGGGGAATGCAAGAGGGGGAATGCAAGAGGGGGAATGCAAGAGGGAGAATGCAAGAGGGGGAATGCAAGAGGGGGAATGCAAGAGGGGGAATGGAAAAGAGGTAATGCAAGAGGGGAAAGGAATGGGAGGAATGGAAGAGGAGGTATGGAAGAGGGGGGAATAGGCAGAATGGAAAAGGGGGGAATGGAGGGAATGGAAGAGTCATCTGCCCCCCCCCCCCCGGTAACCAGTGACTGTGCGTGGGAATGTGTGTGTGTGTGTGGAGGGAGGGGGGAGCTAGATGCTTGTAAGGGGTGTGCATACTCCCAGAAACAAAACCGGGCACCCTGTCCTAATTAGCAACCATGGTAACCACCACCCACCCCTGTTTGCACTGAAGCAGCAGGCCCCTGCCCCCTCCCCCACCTCTGCTCACCAGCACATAGCACACTGTCCACTGTGAGTGTGGGAGGGGGGGGGGGGGGGGGGGAATGTGGTCGGGTGCGGGAGGCCTGACAAGGGGTTCAGTCAGGGACATACTGACACACAGTGCGATCACACTCATTCTTACCCTATGTCAGGAAGGCAGCAGTTACCATAATTAATGGGTACTTTGCTAGAACACAAACACCAGATCATTACCCTGATCACATGAATATAAAATCTGCAAATGTTTTCTTTAATCACACAAATATTATTTGTGAGTTTAACAATACCACCATGATATAAGGCGCAATAGACCTATTTCAATGTTTACAAACATTGTGTATGCGCGCGCAGCTCGGCTGCAGAACGAAGGCACACTGCCACGGAGTTTGCAGGTACGCGCAGTGCAAAATGTACAAACGTTTAGCAGCATTTGAGATGTGGACTTATCGAAGGATGATGAAAATATCATGGACAAAGAAGATCACCAACAAAGAAGTTCTCAGAAAAATTAAAAATAAGAAAAGCTTGTTTGCCACTATACAGACAAAGAAACTTATTTATTTTGGCCACATCATTCGTCAGAGTTCAATATACCGTACATTGTTGGAAGGGAAGGTAAATGGCAGCAGAGGGAGAGGGAGACCAAGAACATCATGGTTTACAAATATTTCACATTGGACAGGCTTGAATTATTCACAGTCTATCAGAACAGCACACCATCGGGACAAGTGGAGAACCATTGCATCCAACCCTCGACTAGAGGACGGAACTATTGATTGATTGAATAGAAATCCAGAACCCTAACCATATCAATTTAATATAATATTTTTGGTAAACATGTTTTCTATGTGTATTCCAATCAGTTTGTTTCTAGGTTGTGTGGTTTTAGAGATATTTACCTTTTACTGCATGAAGATTGCTCACGGCCATTGACAATGCATTGACTGATTGAATTTGGCATACGTGCAGTGCAAAACATCAGTTTTATTCAAAATTAATAGAAATCCAGAACCCTAACCATATCAATTTAATATAATATTTTTGGGAAACATGTTTTCTATGTGTATTCCAATCAGTTTGTTTCTAGGTTGTGTGGTTTTAGAGATATTTACCTTTTACTGCATGAAGATTGCTCACGGCCATTGACAATGCATTGAGTGTGCCGGTACGTGCAGTGCAATACGTCCATTTTATTCAAAATTAATAGAAATGCAGAACCCTAACCTTATAAATTTAATATAATCGCTTCTTTGAATATGTTTTCTATATGTCTTCCAGTTCAGTTTGTGGCTAGGTGGTTTGGTTTAAGAGATATTTCACCTTTTCTCTATGAAGATTGCTCATAGCCATTGAGTTTGCAGTGTGACCGGATGTTGTCCTGCAGCCAAGCAGCGTGCGCATTGACGTGCTGACGTCATATGAAATTGGTCAATACATAACAATCCTTCTGTTTTAATGTAAACTCAATCCATAATCACTCTTAAAGTTGCATGGTCCGATGGCATTTTAATTTTTGTGTTATTTGTTAGATAAATATATCAAAGTGATCATTATGACCTACTAATCATTAGTCTGCAGTCATTTTGATGAAAAATGACTAGTTTGGGTGTTTCAAACTGAGTGTTCAAAGGGGTGAGGTTATAAATTCACTGGTTATTCTGTATATACTGTCCCAAATCATTAGCTAATACACCGGTATCTAAGTTGGATAAATAGGATCAAATGTAAGTCGTTGTTTTAATTTTGACAAAATTATATTTCATCGGACTATGCAACTTTAAATGAAACACCAAATGTGGCTGATAGTCATTTAATTGGTGCAACATACTTCAATTCCTGTCTCACTCTCAGATGCAATCAGGTTCATCCAGCTGGTAAGAGTCACCCCCCTACACACACCCCACAACCAAAACCTGATATCTGAAGGGGTATCTAGGTTCACTTATCAAAGTTGCTATAGTAACCAAGCATCTAAGAAAAGATTTCCCTAGTGATTTGGTATTTTTCTGACAAAGTGTTTCCTCTTTGATCTAATAGTGGTTTCAAAGGACAGTAACAATGGACCTTAGGACCTGCATACTTGGAAGTCTGTGGTCTCAGTGAGAATTGCGGAATTTTGACATGGTAACTAGGTGCAACGTGATAACTGTTGAGCATGACCAAGGGAATTCTCACAGATCAATTTGGTCACGGCCAAATCACTTTATTTTCATTGATACTGAGAATATCAGGAATTAGTGAAGCTAGGAACATAGTGTCATGCATTAACAGTTGCTATGGAGAAATGGGCATCGCTGAAGGGGTATCTAATATCATTTGTTCAAGTTCCTACAATAACGTTCAAGTTGCTACAATTAAGAAGGGATTACTAAGTGCTCAGTTGCTATTTCTCTGAGAATTTCCTTGCTAATTGACCTAATAGTCCAGAATGGCAGTAGCAATGGGCCTCAACACAAGAGTAGTCGAATGTGTGTTGCCAAGGGTAATTGTGGTAACTAGCTAGAAAGTAGCAACTAACCAGGGTTTCCAAGGCAATTGTCGCAAACCAGCTGAGTGACTGGAAAACCATCTGGTTTCACAGATATTTTGCACATTTGTCAGAGCTCAAGTGTATAACTAGCAAAGCTAGTGCCACAACGCATTGCTCGGAATCTGATGGTTGCTATGGAGAATTGTCCATGTCTGAAGGGGTATCTAGGTTCACTTATCCAAGTTGCTACAGTAACCGAGCATCTAAGAAAAGATTTCCCTAATAACTTGGTATTTTTCTGACAAAGTGTTTCCTGTTGGGTCTAATATTGTTTCAGAAGAACAGTAACCGTGGACCTTAGGACCAGCGTTCTTGGAAGTGTGTGGTGTCAGGGAGAATTCTGGAGTTTTTGTTATTATTCTGTCGGATATGAAGCCCTCTGCTGTTAGATACTTCTGAGTCCTTCTTTGTCTCAGTTCCGCATGATCGACTCCATGCCTACCACCGACGCCATTCTATATATATATGCAAAGTTCAAATTTGTAAAAAAAAAAAATAATAATAATTTTTAACTTTTTAAAATAAAAGAAATATAAAATAAATGTCTTCATTAATGAATGAAATCGTATTGCTGTTTCAGCATGATGGGTACCACGTTCAGTACATCGCCTCGGGGGCACCTCAGCCGATGGTGCTGGTGGCGCCTCCTAACGCCCAGCCGGGAGTCGTGTACGCTGTGCCCCCTGGACAGATGTCGGGACCATTCATTATACAGCAAGGTAGGTGTGTGCAGTGCAAACATTGGATTTACACAGGCCATGTTTATTGAGTAAGTCGGGCTACCGGTAGGGTTGTCATCCAGCTAGACGGCCGGACAGCGCAACCAGTCAGACAACCAGTCAGACAGCATGACCAGTCTGACAACCAGCCAGACAACACGACCAGTCTGACAACCAGCCAGACAGCCGGACAGCGCAACCAGTCAGACAACCAGCCAGACAGCATGACCAGTCTGACAACCAGCCAGACAGCACGACCAGTCTGACAACCAGCCAGACAGCCAGACAGCGCAACCAGTCAGACAACCAGTCAGACAGCATGACCAGTCTGACAACCAGCCAGACAGCACGACCAGTCTGACAACCAGCCAGACAGCCAGACAGCCGGACAGCGCAACCAGTCAGACAACCAGCCAGACAGCATGACCAGTCTGACAACCAGCTAGACAGCACGACCAGTCTGACAACCAGCCAGACAGCCGGACAGTGCAACCAGTCAGACAACCAGTCAGACAGCATGACCAGTCTGACAGACAGACGGACAGCGCAACCAGTCAGACAACCAGCCAGACAGCATGACCAGTCTGACAACCAGCCAGACAGCACTACCAGTCTGACAATCAGCCAGACATCACGACCAGTCTGACAACCAGCCAGACAGCCGGACAGCGCAACCAGTCAGACAACCAGCCAGACAGCACGACCAGTCTGACAACCAGCCAGACAGCCGGACAGCGCAACCAGTCAGACAACCAGTCAGACAGCATGACCAGTCTGACAACCAGCCAGACAGCACAACCAGTCTGACAACCAGCCAGACAGCACGACCAGTCTGACAACCAGCCAGACAGCCAGACAGCGCAACCAGTCAGACAACCAGCCAGACAGCATGACCAGTCTGACAACCAGCCAGACAGCCGGACAGCATAACCAGTCAGATAACCAACCGGACAGCGTGACTAGTCAGTCAGGCAGCCAGGCAGCATTACCAGTCAAATAACCAACCAGACAGCTGGACAGCATCACCAATCAGACAACCAGAAGGACAGTCGGACAGTGGTACCAGTCAGACAACCAGCCAGACAACATAACAGGTCAAATAACCAACCAGGCAGCTGGACTGCATAGCCAGTCAGACAACCAGTGAGACAGCCAGACAGCGTGACCAGTCAGACAACCAGCCAGACAGTGACACCAGTCAGCTGGACAGCATGACTAGTCAGACAACCAGCCAGATAGTCGGACAGCATGACCAGTCAGATAACCAGCCAGACAGCTAGAAAGCATTACCAGTCAGACAACCAGCCAGACAGCATTACCAGTCAGATAACCAGCCAGACAGCTGGACAACGTAACCAGTCTGATAACCAGCTAGATAGCTGAACAGCGCAACCAGTCAGAGTGAGTGAGTGACTTGGAGGTTTTACACCATGGTGCTCGCCATGAATAATGTATTCATGGCGAGCACCAGCCGGACAGCGCAACCAGTCAGATATCCAGCCAGACAGATGGACAGCGCAAACAGTAAAAAAAACATCCGCACAGGCAGACCGCGTAACCAGTCAGACAACCAGGCAGACAGCTGGACAGCCTACAGCATGACCAGACAGATAACCAACCAGACAGCAAGACAGCGCCACCAGACAGATAGATCACTCAGACCAGCCAGACTAACTAGATCAGCCAGACCAACCAGACAAGCATGCCCACCAGACCAACTGGATCAGCCAAATCAACAAGACCAGCCAGACCAGCCAGGCCAAACAGCCAACCAACCAACCCACATATAATGGATCGTTGTTCCGGGTGAACCAAAGTGATATGTAATCTATTTTTGCTGGGTTTCAAACTCAAATACTGTATGCATGTAGTGATGTACAATGAGAATATAATATACTGATCTGTGGTCCCATTAGTTTTGGTTGCATGGTTCACGTACCAGTTTCAATGTAGTTATGTGTGCCAAAACTACAATTAATCTGTTTCTGCTGTTTGTTATTCAAATGTAATCAATAATAAGTAGAGGAAACTTAAGAACAACAGTGTTCCCTGCCTCGAACATTTAGGCTCTCGATTCATTCAATCGGCGGGAACAGTTTTGTGGTTGATTTGTTCACTCCTCAGACTTTTATGGTCTATTTAATCAACTGAGAGCCTCATTTTGAAATTTAAGGAACACTGTTGTCTTCGTATTTTAGCTATCGGATTTATTAAAGTTGCATAGTCCAATGGTTTTGAGCTTCTGTCTTTTTTTCTTAAATAAATGTATTAAATTGATCGTTAAAATCTACCTTACTTTTATTTGAAGTAACTTTTATTTTAAATGCCTAACTTCTTAGATATTTAAAATTCGAACATGTCAAATTAATTTTGACAAGCATGCCAAAACTCTGACACCATAGGCTTCTGCGGTAACGGGTTCTATTAAATTGACTCAGCATCACCTTCTATGTGACAGCAAATGTTTAATAAGTGAAGCATTATCTAAGTTAGATATGTAGAATCAAATCTAGATAAATGTTTTGACTATGCAGCTTGAACTTACTTACTATCTTCTAACCCCCATATCCGTGTGTTTCGGGCTTGCAGGCACTGGTGCGGTTACTATGGTACCCCAGCACACCACTTCCACCCGCCCTATTTATAACCCGCCGGGAGGTGGCGCCACCAAGCAGGAAACTTTCACAGCCACCTCCATGTCCAACCAACCCCTGCTCAACCACGCCCAGCAGCCGCAGTACGGCGACGAGAACAAGGTGTGAACCCCTTGTGTATTAAGAAGCGTTAGTGGCGTTAGTGGCAGTTGGAGGTCATACAGGGGAGCAGGACGTAGCTCAGGAGGTAGAGTGTCCACCCGTGAAGGCGTGGGCCATCGGATCGATCCTGCTCACTGGACACATTTGCAGTCTGGGCTATTTTCCATTCCAACCAGTGGTCCACAACTGGTTCATCAAAGGCTGTGGTATGTGCTGTCCTGTCTGTGGGAAAGTGCATATAAAAGACCCCATGCTGCTTATCGGAAAGAGTAGCCTATGTGGCGGCAGCAGGTTTCCTCCAAAGAAACATGTCAGAATACCATATGTTTGGTGTCCAATAGCCGATGATAAAAATCAATGTGCTCTAGAGGCATCATTAAATCAAACAAACTTTCCATTTTTTTGGAAGTCATACACTACACCCTCCCTGCGGTGTGCATAGAAGAACAGCGCTTTACCATCTATCTCTGTCACAACTGTGCGACCGGAAATTTCAAAGCTGTAACAAGTTCCTGGATTGAGGTGTGATCGGAAGTTTCCAGTGATATTGACGGTATCCAAAGGGAGGTTTGAAGTTTTGTCAACTCCCTATATATAGGCCTATGCGTGGGAATCTATGATAAGAGATGTGATAGTACCGGAATGGAGGTGTGAAAGTTCTAATGGTGCTGTCACATTATGACGCTTCTCAGCAACGGGCGTCGATGTATGTGATTTTTTGGCGCAACGTCAGGATACGTCAGGAAGCGTTACGCATGCATTAGGCACGCGTTGGTATTTGTTGATGGACGACGACAGTTGATGAGGGTCAGCGGCGCGCATCGTCGCACGTCGGAAGTTTTGTGCTTGCACAAAACTTTCGACGTTCGATGACGCGTGGGTGCCAACATTATGGCGACGTTAGGAACACGCCGAGATACCTTAGATTCGCTGGAATAACGTTATGCGAACGCTAGGCACATATCGCGCGTGCGTAAGGGTCGTTTACACACGTTGCGCAAAACTGTTGCTTTGTTTGTTTGTTGCTGTTTTATGTCCTAGCAACATCTAAGGTCATATCAGGACAGTGCGCCAAACTTCTTTCTTTTTTTTCTCACGTGTCGATATACATTACCACAACGTCGGCCGCGCGCTACCAATACATTGCACTGACGCCGAAAAGTTTGACGTGTCTCGACGATTAAAAGTGATTTTGCGCGTTAGCAGTGCACCGGCGAGAAGCGTCATAATGTGACAGGGCCATTAGATGGTGTACACAGATTCTTCAAATAGCGATGAAACTATCTGTAGGTGACAAGTTTTCAAATCGCCAGAAAAAAATCTCCACGTCCGATCTTCAATATCTAGCACTAGGGAAAAGCTATACTTAGATATTGTACTGGTTCTGCTTAATGAAGCTCTCTGTTGTGAAGTGTCAATGTAGCAATTTTATATCTAAATGCAAATTGCAGTAGTCTTTAGATATTCCCGCGTGGACTTGCACTCCATTATTAATGGTATGAAATGCTTCAAAAACTGTCAGTTAATAAGCATGCTAAGAAGTGTCGAGGTAAAAATTGAATTTTGACAAAGAGCAAATGAAATAGAATTATGCATTCATCAACGGAAGAAGTAATTGATGGTCAACATTTCGACTTATAGTATGACTTGTAGTTTTCTCGAAGTCATTCCATATACAGCATAATATCGTGGATTGTTTGTGTATTGGAGCTTTAGATCCTAGTAACACCTAAGGTCAGATCAGGACGGGTACCGACTTATGACAGTGTGCACTCATGGTGACTTTATTATAGTGCTTCACCACTGGGAGACCAGGCTGTCGGCACCATAACCCACTGTCCACTCAGCCGCATTATCTTAACCCTGAGGAAGCCAGTCCTTGCCATATTCTAGTAATGCCGATTGCTAAACGACAAATACCAATTTTGTAAGTGATTGGTTTGACTCGGTCAGTGTTTAAACCCACGGGAAACCAATCAGCAGGACAGCCCCCTTACCGATGTGGCCATCCCTTCCGGTATAACACCATTGGGAAGTAATAGTAATACCCCACTTCACAACCAGTCCTGCCCAGCGATGGTCTACACAAAAACAAACACTTCTCGCCGTGAATATGGCCTATGCTGCCGACACGGCGTAAAGCAACCACCAATCAATCAACCAGCCCAGGCTGGCTGTATTACAGCTGGTAGTAAGCAGCCACCTGGTGGTAGAACATTCCCAAGTCTAACCCCCTGGGGCCGTATGCATGGAGTGGTGTTAGCGAGCCAAAACGCGTATAGGGCGGGATTTCTGGTTTAGCGCAGAAAAGTTGGTATGCATGGAGTAGTGTTAGGGCTAACACCGATCGTTTAATCTCGGAAATTCTACAGCGGTGTTAGTGTTAGGTTAGTGTCAGGATGGAACCCAAATCTACTCAATGCTATCATATTTAACAGAATTACATACGCAATAAGTGAAATCTTATCAGTTTAACCCTAAATGCGAAGCGATATTAATGCTGCTGCTGTAGCAGCGGCGATATTAATATTTTCGAATCGACGAATGTAAAGTAAACAAATCGCCACCGCCGCAGCGACGTCGATATCCATACTGTCGACATCAAGTAAAAATGGTCGCCGCCAAATCGGCGGGAATTTCTTACGCTCAAATCTATTAAATGCTGTCATATTAACACAATTACATACGCAATAAGTGAAATCTTATCAATTTAACCCTAAATTTGAACCGATATTAATGCAGCCGCAGCATTGGCGGCGTTATTCATATTGTCAAATCGACGAATATAAAGTAAACAAATCGCCGCCGCCGCCGCCTCAGTAACAAGCGCGCTGGTTCCCGGTGGGTAGAGAAGGCAATATATTAGGCCCAAGCAGGTGCTCGCCGGCAACAGGCTCAGAGAAATTTCCATAATGAATAAATTAATTCACGTTTAGCTAACACTCACCGTTTAAGCACCCATGCATACGGCTTGACATAGTTCTCTACGACGCCGACAACCGGAGATAGGTACCCGGAGTTAGAGAGATAACACCACACGCCGCTAACACCGCTTCATGCATACGGGCCCTGGTGAACCTGTTATTTGGGGACGTGTTGCAACGGTGTTAAAAGCAGGGTGGCCATAGTGTTACAAGTGGGGCGGCTACTACTCAAAGGCTAGTCATATGACGCATGTGCTTTTATTTGAAACGAGAACAAACGCGACATGCCTCAAGCTGCCCATACCGCTATGCATATATACATGGGTATATATGTATGTGATATATAAGAATAACGAGAAGAATATAAACAACGGAAGTTTCCCTTTACGATTTATTTACTCTATAAATGATTGACCTAAATATGCCTGGTGATGCAATCACCATGCCTACCAAATATATATATATATATAGATGTGTGTGTCTGTCTTGTATAAGGATTGTGCGAGTATAAAGGCGTGGAAGGGAATGGTCACTATATTATCACCCATATGTTGTGTACTACTTTATGGGTGACCCCTTTTCACAGTTGAGACTGGTGGCGCCACCACCCCCAACCCTACCAGTGGTGCGAAATACTGTCACTTGCGCACTGGAATTATATGATTCCGAGTGGTACAGGCGTGAGGCTGAATAGTGACAGCTGAATACGCCAGGCGGCAGCACCAGGCAATGCAGAGAGCCTGTCCATTCAACTGAGTTGTTAAGTGTCAATAGTTGTGAGGTGTCCAGACAAGGTGCCAAGCAGAGGCTCCAATTAAGGATAATCAGTTTATGGATAATTATACTCGTATAATGATTATACAGGACATGTATATATATATATATACATATATATGCACAGGCCTTTAGTTATGTGATTTGTGTGTGATGGTGATAACAAATAAGAAAATGGTAAAAGTAAGGGAGGGAGAGTCTGTGAAAATGCTTATTAATTATGTTACTAAGATTTCACTTAGAGTTTTGATTTTCATCTACGAGTACTGCCAGCATATAGTAACAGCAGTGGAGAGAGATATTTACATCGGTGGTTATTTGTTTGAGCTATTTCTGCTAACCAGAAATATTGCATTGAGGACAAGCGTTCTGAATCAGAATGTAAATACTATGCGATGCTCCGTCTACGTTTGCGTAAACTATTGATAGTGCTGCTATATGGAGAAGAACATTTCTACTTCTTACGTTGTGAAGATTTGACACCATTGCTTTGTTTAATACCCATGAGGGGTGAACAGCTATAGGCTACTTATTGTACTTGAGATTTGTCAACAGACCTGATATGAAGAACATGTGTGAACTATAGACTGCTATCATAATCGCTGCATTTATGTCCACAAAGACTAGGCTAACGATATTAAGCTTTATTTCACCAAAACAGGATTTGAGGCATGGTGGCTTATGGGATGCGAGTTATATTTGGGTGAAGATGAGATTAATACATATTCCACAGACAAGAGCAACTCAAGCCGACAATCTTGTTGGTCACATTGGTTTAATAGACAAGGGAAATTTCAAACATGGACGATTATTCCTCATTAGTCCACTGTTCTTTGATTGAAGATGTATACTGCATATCATGGATAAGTCTGAATAGACTTGTTTTCACCATTAGACAGTTTGTCGATAGAAAGCCCGAGCCTACACTTTTACCGACCCAAGGGATTTTTAACCTCCCACACCACATAGACATGGTATGAGAGCAACCGGCCTTTGATGACGCTGTAAGGTACACACAGCGGTGGAAATCCAAAGTGGCGGAGGTGGGGGCATGGGGAATCGAACCACTGACCTTCAGATTAGGAATCGGACCTAGAAAAAGTCAGACACTCTAACCAGTCTGCCACAGAGAACACCATCCTTGCCCTATCCCAGTAATGCGACGAGGTAATGACAAATATCAATTCTCAAGTCATTGGTTTGATTTGTTGATGGTTTGAATAATACGATCTGTCACAGAGGAAGCAGGCGCTCAACTCATTCAACCATGCCGTTTGATTACAATAATAGCGAGAATGTGTTTATTTAAAGTTGCATAGTCTGATAAAATCATAAAATTGTCAAAGTCAAAACACTTATTTAAATTTGAACCTACATATCCACCTTAGACACTGATCTGTTTATTAAGCATTTGCTGCTGCATAGAAGGGAATACTAAGCCAATTAATTTTGGCATGTTTATACTTCAAATATCTCATTAGTTTGATATTTTAAAGCCAATATACTTCAAACTAAAGTAAAGTATATTATAACAATCAACCAAATATATTTATTTCAGAAAATGATAGAAACTCAAAACCATCGGGCTAGGCAACTTTAATTACCTTTGTTAATGATCAGTAAAAATTGTAATGCCCCTGAATTTGAGCAAATACTTACCTATCGCACAATCTGACGCGGTGACGTCACACTGGAGCCCACTCCGACATCCGCTTTCTCAGGCTTGCCAGGACACTGGTCATTGTAAATTGTAATGGATATCTCCATTGAGAATATGCCACTAACGCTATGTAAGGACCATACATTGGCTCAGCCCATGGGGTAAGAATTGCCATGGTTACTTACAAGTTACATGTAACACTCCGCGAATATGTAACAGGGATGAAAGATCTCCGCGGTTTCGCGGATTTCCGCGATTATTTATATTTAACGATTAACTTTAAACATTAAAAAATATGATATGTATATGACAACTCTTGGGGGAGTTCGAATCCCATTTTTAAATGACCTTAGATGTTGCTAGAACATCAAACCCAAACAAAAGCGAGTCCGGTATGGACGATAATACAGTCACAACAAGGTTAGTTGAAAACTAACTTCCGGTATTTTTCCGCGAATCCCTGACAGTGCTAAGTCTATGGGAGACGATCTGCGTTATCGGGGAAATTTGCCGTTGGCGGCCTGATTTCCGCGATTTTAGCCGGAGACCACTTTCATCCCTGGTGTAAGAAACCTGGCACCAAGCTGTGCCAGCAGTTCATTGCCAGAATGTATCTGAGATATACTTCATAGGTTTCGATTACATACAACTGTGAACCAATTACACACAAAGAGACCCCTGCAATCATCACTGCAATGTGGAGCACAGTTCGCCAAATTCCAGGTTAACCTCTGCTGTCAGCTAATGGATTGCTTGCTTTTCTTCTTATTGAAGGTCTATACTGCTTATCGTGGATAGGTCTGAATAGTCTTGAACGTTATCACCATTAGACAGTTGGTCGATAAAAAGCCCGAGCCTACACTTTTACTGACCCAAGGGATTTTTAACCTCCTACACCACACAGAGATGGTATGAGAGCTTTTGATGATGCTGTATACACAGTCATACATTGCTTACCAAAGGACAATGTCATTAATACACACGAATGCCACCAGCCGACGCCACTAGTCCCAGACGGGCAGAGCAATGGAGGCATGTCGACACTCGCTGACTACTTACAGTTTCTTTCGGTGTTCCTCCAATATTCTTACTAACGCATATTATTCTCGTAGTTACCCGTCTCTTTATTTCTTTTGAATAAATTCTGAACATTTTTATAATAGCCCATATTCGCGCGGACGTAGAGTGAAATCGTGACGCAAACGCAAAATAATAGGTTTTTGAATGGGTAAACTTGTACTGCCACAGTGTAGATTGAAACTGTAGTATGTGTCAATTGGATGGTGCCATTAATAATGACATTATTGATTAATAGACCATTGAAATGTATGTGTGATCAAGTTGAAAAAACTAACTGTTTACGTCAACTTAAGTAATATTCTAGTCATTGGATGTGATTTCCTTGTTTTCCTTGCTTCACTGCATAACCATAGTCTATCCTTACCTTGTCTCTAGTATTAAGGTGATTGGACTATATGATTGTTCATATCTAAATGTATCAAGGCTTGGTCGAAGCTTTGAATATGTATGAAGATTGTGTAATAATGATTTATCCTAATTTTTAATAGTACATGAGACAAAGTGCGTATGGTGCGTAATAATGCTATAAATGGTCTTAGTCAGTTTGAAATGAATGACATTATTGTATTGCACCATATTCAGCATGAAGCTCATGTTGATAACATGTTGATTTAAATACAGTAGGTCTCCTTAAAAACCAATGAGGAACTCTGAAACAAGTCCTGGGAATTCGCTAGGTGGTAGCACAGAGAACTCCAATTCAAATGCCCCGTTGTAAAATATCAATCTGCTGTAGGAATAAGTATGTGCCAGTGAATATCACTGATTCAGTGATTGTTGGTTGTAGCAGGTTGCCAAGTGAGACAGTCTGTCAAAAGATATTGGAAGCTAAAAGTTGTATTTACTATATACAAATTTTTTAGAAGATTTTTATATTAAAGAAAATGGTTAAACCGGCAATTTGTCCCACATATATATGTGTATTTCATATATTTATTATCATTGCTCATACAATAGAACCACACTTATGTATAATTGCTGCACTACTCCTGAATGATGTATGTTGGTGTTGTCATTGTGTTGGCAATTACTGTCACTAAGGAGAAAGGTAATGTTAGTCACAATTAAGGTAAGGGTATGCTATCCTATAGTTACATGCCTGACAAAGTTCTCTGTGGTGGAGTGGTTAGAGTGTCTGACTTTTTTCTAGGTCAGACTCCTAATCTGAGGGTCGGCGGTTCGATTCCCCGTGCCCCCAGCTCTGCCAATTTGGACTGGCGTCATCAAAGGTCGGTTGCTCTCATACCATGTCTATGTGGTGTGGGAGGTTAAAAATCCATTGTGTTGGTAAAAGTGTAGGCTCAGGCTTTCTATCGACCAGCAGTGGAATGAGGAAGACCAGTCGTCTATGACTGAAATTTCCCCTGCTTAAACAACAAATGGACACAAAAAAAAGAAGGAAAAAAAGTGAAATATTTTTACCTAGTTGGAGGTGCTGCCAACTGGTGAATGATTTTCCACAGAGTTCCCCATCGGTTGTAACTTTGCCTCATTGCTTCCTTCCTCTTTCAACTAACATACCTGATATAGTGACAAGCCCTCTTCCACACAGAAATGTAAAATATCCTAAATGGGACTAATTTTCGATATGTCTATAAACTATAGTCTGCGGCTTTATAAATAGGTATAGATGACTCTAGGTATTGTCTTTTGTATATATTTACCAATGACAAAACGGGACCATTTTTTAATATAGTAGGATAAGCATTGTGTTTTATATTAGTGAATATGATGTGATGTGTTCATACACTTAACCCCCTGCTATCTTTGTGAACCATGTATAACTAATGCATATCTGACTTTGTTTATGTGTATGTGTTCAGAACATTCCATCGCAATTTGTTCATAGATGGTTAGATGTAATCGTAATACTTTAGGTTCATACTGTGTTTCCCTAACTATGGTTCTTCCAGTTGCGTTTTGGGATGGGTGTGAGGGAGTATAGCTGTTTGTTCTTGGTCATATTCAAATGGTGTGTGTAGGTGATAAGTGTTTGGGTCAGTGTCTCCGGGGGGGAGGGGAGTATTATTTTTTATGTAACTATTCTGTTGTCAAATAATTAATTGCTGAGCTGACTTTTCAAACCACTGTTGATTTTGTTGGGTTTATTTGTTTATGTCATTGTTGATATTAATATATAATACCTAGTAATATGGTAAGTATCGGTCAGTATTTCTTTTTATTTGATTGCTTTATACTAAGCTAACTATTAAAACCACTGGTGATTTTGTTGAGTATATTTGTTTATATTGTCTTAGATCTTAATATATAATATCTAGTAATATGGTAAGTATTGGTCAGTATTTCATTTTATTTTATTGCTTTAAAAGAACATATGATGGGTGTATTTACTTAAAAGTAGGCTAATATAATCGAAACCAACTGCACTATGCTAAGCCAGATATTGTGATTAAATATGACTATTTATGGTTTGGAAATGTAGAAAATATTCATTCTTTGTGAGTTATTTATGCCATAATATTGGGATTAGTCAGCATTACTGACCATCCTCGGTGAAATGATCCAACAAAGTGACGCAGACCAGAGAACACTAAAGCAGATTAATAACTTCACTCAGTGAAATATCTCTATGTTACACTCATGACACTAACTGTAGCAGAATTCACAAAAGCACTCCGCTGCAACAAACAAATATGAAGACTTTGTGAACACTATCACCGATATGAACCCTGTTTTGAATACTTGTAAATTTGAAGAGTGCTTCATATTTTCCATAACCTATGCTTTTCTGCCATGACAATGATATTATGGAATATTGAGATTTGGACACCAACCGACGATGTAAGGATTGACACTTCAACTTCAAGAGGTATTAAGCGGACACCCATTCAGAGTTTATGGTAGTTTTAAAGTGATCTAGTTATTAAGTAGCTATATATGTTTTGGTAAGTTTAATTATTTGTGTAAACAATGTTAAATTCGCTTCTTCAGACCTCTTAATGGAATATTTAATAATAGTGATCAATATTACATTTTAGTCTACATCAATATTTGATTATGCTACTTGGTATACCATACAGTTAAATAGACTTGTTTTATGGGGGTGTAGCTACTGTGTATTGTGTTTGCAAAACTGTATGAATATTGTATTGCAATATTGTAATGGTTGTCAGCTGAGTGGCTGTCTACTTAAAAGCCCAATAGAAGACTAGCAGGGTCTACTTCAGCGAGTACAACCTGTCTTGTGTTTGGTTCTCTCTTGATCAGTGTTGATGCACAGATAATTGAAAAGAGATGAAGCATGGCGCGGGTATGAATGAAATAGAACTAACCTAGGAGATGAGAGTCTTGCTCACATTTCGAGACAACCTCTGTTCATGACCAGAATTGGCAGTGCTTTCATTATATCAGTACTTACAGTAAATCATTTATTGCTTTCTGTGCACCTGATCACAGAACATTACATGTATCAGAAGCACAAACAGAAGACATTTGCAATACCCTAATGGCTGGAGCACTGAATGAAGTCGTTATTTTTCATTTCTATTCATGTATGTTATTACAATTATTATATAGTTATATATTTAGTCTATATTTCAAATATGCATGTATATAAATATATATATGATGTTGACTCAAGACAAAAAGAGTAATTCATTTATTCCTATAAAAATATTGACTACTATGCTCTTAATATGATTCAACCTTTAAGGAAAATTCACTTATTTAAATAGTATTTATTACATAGGTATATACGGTCATGTATTTTAATTTGCAAGTAATAAGTAGCAACTGATGTATCATCTACGTGTGTGTATATCAGGTGCCAGCAAAGATATGAGCCTGTCTCAAAAGGTGATAAATCTTTTTTGTTTCGTCCATTGTAACGATTGACACAAAACAGCACAGAAATGGTTACACTGAAAACACAAGGACATTTGCTTCCAATCAATATGTATTTTATTGGGATTATGAAACACCATGTAAAAATCAATTCCGTTTATACTGAGCAAATGCATAAGCAGATAGTATGTTGATCGTTACAATGGACAAAGTTTTGTCCCATATTGCTTAGCACCTTTTGAGACAGTCTCATATAGTTACATATTCACATGGAAATCTTTAAATGTTTCAAACTTTCATGAAACATTGTGAAAATAGAAATCAGTACATAGTTAAACAAATGATCAATTATTATGGTAATACCAATAATAATAATAACAGTAGTAACACTAATAGTTTTACAAATTGGTTTCATTTTGAACAATCGGTTATAATAATAATAATAAATTTAGAAACTAGTTTCATTATGTTCAACCTGTAATAATGATGATAATAATAACAAGATTTAATTGGTTTAATTATTTTCAACCGGTTATAATTATTAGAGATGTGGCTTACTTTTATGATAGAAGCTTCACGATATCAGTATGCGATTAGGCCTCCTCACTTCAAGTATTTATTCGTTACATATATATTGGGGATTCTGGCAATATTTGCTCGGCAGTTCGGGTTGGCTAGCACTGAATACAAGACAAGGGTATTGCAGTGACTGCTCCACTTATTTAATATTGAGTGCATGTTTCTGTTTGGTATCAAACTGAATAAAGATAATTAAGAAATAAATGTCAAAGGCTAGTTGGTTACTGAATCACAAAATGAAGGAAGACCATATTCTGGGGCTTCACCCTTGATGACAAGCTTTCTTTCATGCAGCATGTCAAGAAGCTCAAAATCCGTTTCTTTAATTAAAGTGTTAGATATTCTAAGGGTGCTCTCCAGCTCAGAGTGGGGAGTGGATCGTGACATTCTGCTCTTGTACTGAACCTTGGTTCTGTCAAGATTTGACTACAACAGCATTATGTATGGTTCCGCAAGGGACTCGTGTATTTCGCTGCTGGACACGGTGCACCACCAAGGGCTCCGGTTGGCCCATGGTGCTTTTCGTACCTCACCAGTTCAGAGCCTTTATGTCAAGGCAAATGAACCTTCACTCGTCAATAGAAGAATCAAACTGGCCATGCAGTATGTGCTTAAGATGAAGACCAACCGACTAAATTCTGCGCATAGCTGTCTTTTCCAAAACATCAATGAGTCCCTGTACGAAGCCAGGCTGACATTCTTTCTGCCACTCAGACTTTGAATGAAGCCTCACTTTGAGGCTTTGAGCATAGACTTGGATTTGTTGAAGATCAACAAAGACTTGAAATGTCGCACGTGGTTGCTGAGGAAGCCATCGGTCATCCTCCGACTCGCACTGAGGAAATCTAAGATCTGCTGGAATATCGCAGTCTGCATGCACAGATTCAGAACCAGTACTCGGAGCACTTCTCTATTTACACTGACGGTTCCAAAGACCAAGGTTGTGTAGCTGCTGCAGCAGTTTGCCATGACTACGTGGAACTCGCATACCTGACTAGAGCTAAATTGTTAATGCAGAAGCCCAAGCGTTCATTCATGTATTTGAGTGCATCAAGGTCTCCAACCAAAATGTTGTTTACAGTGATTTGTTTTCTTGGCTCATGGCTTTTGAAAACCTCAAAACGGACCCTCCTTTGGTGAGAAAGGTCATAAAGAAAATGAACTCGCTGGAAACAGCTGGGTATAACATCCATTTGTGCTGGGTGCCTGGCCATGTCGGTATCCCAGGAAATGAGCATACCGATTGGGCTGCGAAAAATGATCTTAACTATGACAGTACACTGTGTCTTATACCCGACTCTGATCTGAGACCACTTGTTTTCACTCACATAAAATCTTTAAGGCAGCATGAGTGGGATGAAGACACAAATAACAAGTTACACAAAATCGTCCCATCTGTGGGAAAAACCACCACAGACTCATGGGATTGGCGTGACCAAGTCGTCCTTATAGTTATACCCCAGTCACACGAGGCCTGCGTTCGCTAACGATCGATTGGCGACGTCAAAACCTCCTCCTTGCGCCCTCCTTACGCCCTTATTGAGTCCTGGCGCCGCGAAATCGCCAACCACCCGGCACCCATTTCGGAAATTTTGGGCGCAAGGAGGTTGCTGCTGCTGCACGTGCAACCTCCTTGCGCCCTGTTCCGGCAGCGCCATTCAAAATGGTTGGCGCCCTGGCGCCGCCCTGGCGCCGCCCTGGCGCCGCCCTGGGTTGGTGCCAACACATGCGATGCTGCAGTCACCGTGTGGTCTGCTCCGACCTGGCGCCGACATGGCGCCGACATGGCGCCTAAAATGTATTTGAATCATTATATCGAATGGAACGCTGGGTGGTTGGCGTCCTTTTAGGCATAGGGAGGTTGGCGGCGAACGCTGCCTCCCGTGTGACTGGGGTATTAGCTATTGCTGCATTGGCCACTTGTGGCTTACACACTCTTTTCTGCTCGAGGGGGACCTTCCTCCCAAATTCATTGGGTGTTGGTCCCCACTGACACTCAAACATATTTGATTAAACTGCATAGATTGTAACGCCTTGCGTCTACAATTTTACAATACAAACACCATGTGTGATCTTTTGACTAATGTAAAACAAGAAGCGATCCTAGCTTTCTTGAAGGTGGCAGGCTGGGGCTGTGAGGTCACAGGATATCACCTGACCACCACCGGTTGGCTACTTCCCCCTCGATTTTTGTTCTGTGAGGACATACAAGCTGCTGCTGAGGACTACCGCGAACGCTTGCACGGACGGCGTAATGAGTGTGGACCTCTGTGCGATGTGTGGAGATGAACACAAACTACAGCGGAGGAACAAATGCAAACATACAAAATTAAGCAAGAGAACCGCAAAAGTTGAGAATAAGGTGGAGGTATGTGCGGACACCAAAACTTCAGGCGTGGAGGGATCAGCCATGTTGAGTCAGGCTTGTGCGAAAGCTGTGACTCAACAGTCAAGGAGGGAGGTGGTAGCAGTGGTAGAAGATGAGGAGGAGAGAGGTTAATGGGCGGTAGTGGAGAGAAGAGCATGCGAGAGGAGGAAGAAAGAGTTGAGAGTGGCTTTGGAAAATTTGTCGAGTGAGGAGGAAGAAAGGGGGCATTCCCGGCTGGTCCGGGGAAAGCACTCACGGAGGAAGGCGCAGGCGAAGGATACCAGTACAAGCGCCAACTCGTCACAAGACTCAGAGGATGAGTCAAGTTTGACTACCTTGGCACAAGAGTCCAGCAGCAGTGCAAGCAGTGGCCTCAACAGCAGCAAACGAAAACGGAACAAGAAGAAAAAGAAGAGTAAGTTCTCTTTAAAAAAGTTGAAAAAAAAATTATAAGAACTTGAAAAGAGTAACTTTTGTGGAATTTATGTATGCAGCATTAATGTGGGGCGTCAAGCATTCATCAAAAGTATGAATGACGAAAAGAGAATTATGAGGCTATATGGGTAACCTAGGCTATATGGCGATGCAGGTGATTACAGGCAATTATACGGACGAGGCGTATTGCGGATACGATAGATCTGTGAAAGAGAAAGTAAAGGAAAAAGGAATGAAGAATTTTAAAATGGGTGATCAGGAGCTCTCTCTCCTCCATTTTAATTTGGATAATGCCCGTACTCTTAAAGAGAGCAAGAAACAGTCATTCAAATCAGTCAGTGGTGCGAAAAGTACAGAGGCCAGCCACCTATCTAGGAGGGCGTGCTTCTCGTTCAATTACAGTAAGGACAGTTGTGTAGTAAAAGGCTGTGAGTGGGAGCATTACTGGTTGTGATGTCGCAGCAAGGCGCATGGTGTGAGCGCATGCCCAGCGCAACGTTGACAAGACACACCGAATCGATTGCTATCAGGGGAATTGACCCAATTGGAAGGAATTGTAAGGGGATGAGGTTAGGCAGGTCGATCCTTTGCTTCCGGCATTACTAATTCGTATTATGACCATTTACATGTGACCCTGGCCCATGTTGCAGTGAAGGCGACAATGTTAATGTCATTCAAGGCCTTGCTGAGGAAATGTCATGTCACCAACTTGTCACTATTGCGTAAGGATGTGGTGCTGCATTCATAGGGATTAATGCTGCATGCTAGAAAGTCAAAAACGAACCAATATAGGCAGAGGGTGCATAAGATTCCTGTGGCTAAATTAAAGAATGTAAACTTGTGTGCGGTGTACTGGTACTCCGAGCATATTGCTCAATGTCCAGCTCCACCGGAGGCGAAGGCCTTTAGGGTTCCTAGAGGGGACCATAGCATCCCATTAAATTATGATTACTACAGAGACCCGATAAAGTGCATGTGCGTGGCGAGCGGGCTGAACCCTGGGGATTTCTCCACTCATAGTTTAAAAAGAGGGGAGGGGCCACATTTTTGCGGATGTGTGGTGCGTCTGTGTAGGAAGTGCGTGAGAGAGGTGACTGGAAGTCCAACACGGTTTATCAGTATCTAAAGCTGTCCGTCGATGAGAGGTTGTCAATGGACAAGAGGGTGGCGATGTATTTTGGAAGACCCGGGGGCATCACTCTAGCACCTTTGGGGTTTGTGTTGGGGCTTAGGAGCTAGCCAGAGCTGAGATTCTCCTCCATACAACTATATATATGTATTGCATTGTTCTCTGAGTAGTGTCAATAATGGACGTATTCGACTGGGCCTTTCTATATGCCTATCAAAATATTTCTTTACAAATTCCTATTCGACTGGGACAGGAAGTGGGTTTCTATACCTATGAATCGAATGTGTCTTGTGGCTCCATCCATAAGGACACATGGTGTATTTCAAGATGGCTGAAATGGAAAGGTTGAAAGATTCAGTAGCTTCAGCCAATCAGAGCTGTTCTTTTCGATTGCAAATGGCTGCCCTCTATGGGGGTAGCCATTTGCAATGGAAATGAACAGCTCTGATTGATTCTTTTTGATTGCAAATGGCCACCCCATACAGGGCAGCCATTTGCAATGGAAGAGAACAGCTCTGATTGGCTGAAACCACTGAAGCCATTTGAATGGTCCTCTTTGCATTCGAAAACCTAGTTTTTGTTGTTGTTTTTTTTGTTGTTCAAATTTTTATTCCAGTTGAATAACATCTTTTTTCAGCACTGAGGCACTGGTCTTCGGGCCTTAACAATTATAGTGCATATGAACTATTTATGGATGAGACTATGCGATGGTATGAACAATATAGACAGTAGTAGGTTAAAATGAGGCATTACAAATATAGTGGGGATCTTATTTTACACATGTAGACTGGAGAATAGCCATTTACCTTTAGACTATATCAGTGATTTGATGATCATACCTGTGAGGAGACATTAGTATAATGGACATGACTTGCTGATACAGGTAGTCATGGATTTTGGATTATGCAAATAATGGTTCACTGCACAGGTGGGCGGAGCCTAAATCTTGCGGATGGAAAGGTCCCAGTCACATGCCTCCAATTTCTACGTATAATCCTAGGAGTATGGGGGGATTATGGAATGGATCCAATGTTGGCTGCATGGGCTTCAGTGTTCTGTGGGTGCTGCTTGAGCAGCCTGGTGGGCGGGTGGCTTGCTTTGGGGTAGGCACTGGGGCTGTGAGGTCACAGGATGTCGCCTGACCACCACCGGTTGGCTACTTTCCCCTCAATTTTTGTTCAATAAAAGATTAGGAGGTTTAGGAGCCAGCCAGAGCTGAGACTCTCCTCCATACAACTATATATATGTATTGCATTGTTCTCTGAGTAGTGTCAATAAGTTATTAAAAATAATTTGACAAATAAGATTTTAACACTTCTCACCATGATTATGGCCTTTGCTGCCGACACGCCATTAAGCAATCACCACTAACTAATTAACTCACAGAATGAAGATGATTAATAGGATACTTTAATTTTATAATCTGCAAAAACGATCACAGGCAAATGAGTGCGTGAGTGTGTTAGCAAACATAGCAACACCAGTCAGACGATGGCAGTAGAATCATCAGTGTGGTCACACGACGCACCAAGAAAACTGGATTTATAATATATACAAAAAAAGGTTTTTGTCAAGTTTTAAATTAAAATAGAACCACCTCAGGCTCTCTTTGTCCTTATTCTGTAATAAACCATATATATATATATATATATATATATATATATATATATATTTTTTTATAAAATGAATATTAGCTGGAAACTTCCATATATACTGGAGCTTATAATTGACCAAGTGAGGCGTGACATTGCGTTGCCCTGCTGATTACTATTGATTATTTATTAGGAAGCTCCACTGACCTCAGGCTATGTAGGTCATGTGTCAGTAGAGCTTGACCTTACTATAAAGGGGTTCTATCTGGCAAAGTGACCGAATTGGTGTTATGGATGTAAAAATGGTATAACACCAAAAGGCTATCATGAGGTTACACAACTGTTTCTCAACTGGTATTTTTCACTGAGATATATTAAAAATAATATTCTTATATGTTCTATCTACAAAAGGCTATCATGCAGTTACACAACTGTTTCTCAACTGGTATTTTTCACTGAGATATATTAAAAGTAATATTGTTCTATCTGCTTTGCTATCATGCAGTTACACAGCTTCAGTCCTCATTATATTGAAAGAACCATTGTGTCAGATAGAACCATTTTATAGTAAGGTTGTGAGAGTTCAGGGAAAGATAGGTAAAGGGTACTCTTCCGTTTGGCAAGACGAGAGCCATCGTAGTCACCAACCTTCTTGCGCCCAAAACGTCGCCAACCACCCAGCGTCCCATTCGATACATTGATTCAAAAACGCAGTCAGCGCCGGCTCCGCGCCCTAGCACCGACCACACGGTGAGAGCCTCATTGCATGTGTTGGCGGTGCCTGGTCACCAACCACTTTTGAATGGTGCCCCCAGCACAGGACGCAAGGAGGTTGCAAGTGCAGCAGCTGCAACCTCCTTGCGTCCAAAATTTTCAAAATAATCACCGCGTGGTTGGAGACCTCGCGGCGCTGGCACATAAAGCAGACGTAAGTAGGACGCTTTGACATCACAAATCGATTGTAAATGAATGCAGGCCTCGCGTGACTGGGGTATAACAGCAGCATTATATGTTGGAGTGGTACTGGCAGGCTTATTTAATAGTAGGTAGGCTCCCACAGCTTATATTGTGTGCTGCTGAGAATGGTTTTCAACACTCTCTCCCCTCTCCCCAAGAGATATCAGCTTTCACTTCAGTTATTGATGGCTGTCTTTTATTCTGATAAAGTAGATCTACCCACAATGAATATTCCATATTTGTTTCCTCACCTCCTCTTTCAATGTTCTAGTCGGGTTCCAGTACCTGTAGTGGTCGCTAGGTGTCGTCTGAGTGCATCCACGTAGAGTGGCGACCTCTGTTGAAAGGCCAGGGAACCCCCGATTGCTTCGTCTATAGTTTTCAGAACTAACAAGAGGCGGCAGCACTGATGGCAGGATTGCTCGAGCTTGTTCCTGACCATTTACGTTTTGTATCAAGTGATAGAAAACCAGCGCGCGTTAAGAATTTTGATGAGCACGGCATATCTACCATTTAAGAGCATCAGTAAGTAAGACATCTTGAACTATTTACCTAGAAAAGTTTTTTACTAGTTTTAAGATAACCCGTCATTTCATACATTAGACGCGATCATGTAAGAACTTTGTATTTGTTTAACTAGTAAATAAAACCATCGCATCGGCATCGTCATCGACAGTGTCACTGCACTGTTTGAAGTGTTTCAGACTGTGTTTGTAAACACAAGGCTGTGTGTGACAAGGGACTTGAAGGGTGTGGTGCGTAGCGTCAATATCGTTGACGGCTGTCCCATCCAACCCAAGGCTAGTAGTAACTACTATGGTTAAGGTTCAGTGCCAATGGTTTTTATATCAAGTTTCTTTTGTTTATTTATTTTTATCTATATTTTTTATTCATTCATAATTTCATTCACATTGTCATTGGTCATTGACATTGCAGCATGAAATGATGAATGATCATTGCTATCTATTTATTTATTTATTTATTTGTTCGCCTATGGCTATGCATGATATGGAAGCATTGAACAGCCACGCCTAGTTACTAGGCTAGTAACAAAAATACGGTGAACTGAGATTCAGTACATTTACCAGTTTGTTAGTCTGTCAAAAACACGTTTTTCCCTATCTGAATTCTTTAGATGAAACTGGTATATCAGTTACGTAAATATAAAGACATGCTGTGTGAAATTCAGCGGCATTTTTATTTAACAAGGAATTCCATGTTTACGTATGTTTACAAGGGGATAAACACATGCACTGTGTCAATACAGCAGTACCAGCAGGCCGGCCCTACTGCTGTCTTCGCCCAGAATATTCAAGCTCTTTTTTCCATAAAACAAAACAATTAAAACTTCTTGTAACTGGATATGGTTAGGGTTCTGTTATTTTTAATTCACAATTTTTAGAAAAAAACTGGAGAGATACATTAACTGCCAAATGCATAGAGAGCTCAGATTCAGTTTTTCCAGTTTGAATATTGTGTAAACAAAAACACATTTTTCCCGGTCTGCAAATTTTATGGATATTCCAGTAATAAAATCAGCTACATAAAATATAGAGCAATCGCCAATGTTATTTGAAATTCACTAACTTGCTTATTTAACACGCCCCCCCCCCGCGTTGTTGGTTTTTGTATTGTCACAGATTGCTTGGATCTGGGTTATACTTATAGTAGGTAGGCGTAGGCCTACTCCAAACTGATTTTATTTTTATTTTCATGAAGTTAATTTGCAAATGGTACATTCAGACAAGTCTTATCATTCTGATTATAAATATATATAATAATAGTAAATCTCCTATTAGTCCATGAGTTGTGGTTTCTTTTCAAATATTTAATTTTTGCTCTTAATTTTGGACACAATTCTTTCATGATTTTGGAAATGCTTAAATCCTAATGTTTGAGACTGCCTGCTGAAGACAAATTACATATTAATCACATAATTAATTTTCTTGAATGCTTATTATTTCTGGTACAAATTTTAATCTCAATTTTGTTCAGACCTTACAAATAAATATTTGTTCAGAAATTTTACATCAAACATGGCAAATTATGTGATTTTCACGAACCGTCCTTAATATATAAAAAAAATCTTTTAAAAATTAACTTATCTGGTTCTATTTAAGATATTGACTTGATTTTTGTACCAAAGTGATCTTCGGTCCTAACTGAGCGACCAGCAGAACTCAGAATATTAACCGTGTTACTAACTTGTTCAATTGATCACTTATTAAGTTATTATCCAACTCACACCAACAAAATTGTCTTTCAGATCATTCAATTGCCGTGGTTGATCCCGGCCAGGCTCATCAACAGATTTGTGCCATAATCTTCAAACTCAGTATGGCTTCCTCGTGTGAGGTTTGCAACCAGTTACCTGACCCTAACCACCAGGATAGGTTTCTGGACGATTTTGTGAGCAGCAAACAGACGC
This sequence comes from Branchipolynoe longqiensis, assembly GCA_030323885.1. NCBI lineage: Eukaryota > Metazoa > Annelida > Polychaeta > Phyllodocida > Polynoidae > Branchipolynoe > Branchipolynoe longqiensis. The sequence goes on from CM059200.1 coordinate 42,692,257, forward strand.
TGCGTCGGCGTTTGGAGACGGCTCTAGGTCAAACTGTCACCTCTGGTACTGGTTGGCTGTGCACCTGCTGTCAATTCCACCTGGCACAAATAGAAATCTACTACAGTGCGCTGGGCATCTTTAAGGAGCAGTACTGGAACAGTGTACGGGTGAGGAAAGTCCAGGTTGACAGTGTGGACATCACCGCTGGGCCATCTAGAAGAAACATGTTACTTGAGAGCACACCTCAGCTCACCTCAGAGTTGGACAGTTTTCTAGCTGGTAGTGGTTTGGATGTGATCAGTGGAGGGGGGCTGATGCCCGTGGAGACTCAGGAAGAGACAGTTGTAAAGAATAAGGACTGGTTATTTGACAAGGACTTCAGCTCTGAAGGCGCACACACTGAACCGATGGTTGGTGTAAGGAAAACATCACACAGCATCAAGGCCAATACCGAACCAACGGAACAAAATACGACAGAGCTAGGGCAGGAAATTGAAGAAGAATCTGATGTAGATGGACCAGATGATGAAGAAATGTACCATGAAGACACTGATGAAGATGAGGAGAAACCGATAAAATTGAAAGAGCTGCAGTCGGGAGAATGCACAGAAACAAATCTAGCCCAACAAGATGACACAAAGAAGCACAAAAATGCTGAAGCCGTAGCAATAGAGATTGAAAGTGCAGCTGATATTCCAGAACCAGACACAGATGTAAAGTGTAGTGCTGAACCCAAGCCTGGTAATCCAGGTGACATTTCCATGATTTGTCCCACCTGCAATGAGAATCTCTCAACTAGAAGTGAGCTCACCACACATATGTTAACCCACGGTCAGAAGCCGCATACCTGCAGACTGTGTGGCAGAGTCTTTGCCAGTTACCTTGCTTTGAAAACACACAAAGCTGGCTGCAAAGGCAGCCGCTTCATTTGTAGCACATGTGGACAGGAGTTACAGTCGCTCGCCACTCTGCACTGCCACATGTTGATACACTCGGGAAAGCCTCATGTATGTCACACATGCGGGCAGAGATTTCAGCAGAAATCTGGACTGCGGGAACACACAAAGAGCCACACGGGCGAACGGCCCTTCGTTTGTGATTGCTGCCATAAGCGTTTCTATACAAAGATCTTACTGAAGTCACACATGATCAACAAACACTCAGCGTTGGGGGTCAATGGAGGACCCCATGTATGTGATGTCTGTGGGAAGTCCTTTGAGAGGATGCAGACATTGCGGACGCATTGCAAGGAACATAAGACAGGCATCGGCAGAGAAGATGAGTTTAAATGCGACATCTGTGATAAGAGCTTTGTGAAGAGGCAGGGTTTGCTAATGCATGTGAAGGTGCATAAGAATGACACGATGACCTGTGTGATCTGCGGGGAAACTCTGCCGAGTCAGTTCGCACTGAAAGCTCACATGGGCACGCACACGGGTGAGCGGCCATTCACGTGTAGGAAATGTGACAAGGCCTACCGCCAGAAACAAGGCCTAATGGACCACATGACCTGCCACCACCCAGAGGAGTGTGACCAGAAGTTCACCTGTAAGGACTGTGGGAAGTCCTTCGCTAACCTGTGCCGAATGAAGACCCATGCGCTCATACACCGGACGGACCGCCCCTATTTGTGCAACATGTGCGGAAACTCGTTCAAGCTGCAGAAGACACTTGACACCCACATGATTGTGCATACGGATGAGCGCCCCTGGAAGTGCACCGAGTGCCCGTCGTCCTTCAAAAACAAGCCGCAGCTCACTCTGCACACACAGCGCCACTTTGGCAACCACTCATACCCGTGCAGGCATTGCAAGATGAAGTTCTACACGAGCACGGAGCGTAAGCGCCATGAGATGAAGCACACGGGCAACTATGCACACACCTGTATGGTGTGCAGCAAGCCGTTCAGGGAAGCCACCTCCCTCAAGGCCCACATGCACCAGCACACCGGCGCGAGGCCCTATCAGTGCCAGGTCTGCAGCGAGGGCTTCGCCAATTGGACGTCCCATAAGCGCCACATGGTCAGCGCACATGGCGCCCAAACCGGAAGTGCTGGTAAAACTGTGAACCTGGTTCAAACAGGAAGTGTGGCGTCAACCGGAAATGGCGACCAAACCGCAAACGTTGGCGGCCATGAAGGGTATGGTCAGCCACATGTCGAACATCCCGGCTTCGGCCCTTCTTCGCTTTGGGACCCCAAGCATGAAGCACATTGACGGCATCGTGGTCTGAGCACTTGATAATTTTGGTTAATAGACTACATCACGGTTCCGACTGCGCATGCGCTGAAAACGGCCGTGGGAGCAAAGCAAAGGCGTACGGCCATTGACTTTGCCTATACGTGCATTGAAAAATGTCAGTTTTATTCAAAATTAATAGAAATCCAAAACCCTAACCTTATAAATCTAATATAATCTTTTTGTTAAACATGTTTTCTATATGTGTTCCAAGCGGAACCGTGATGTAGTCTATTTGTTTGTTTCCTTCCTTGTTCTCTCTCTTTGTGTGGATGTGACGCTGCCCTCTCCTTCAGGAACTTCGCATGTGCAAACTGGAGAGTGAAGCAATGCTGCCCTGAGTGGCCTGAAAGAACAGTTCCGTACTGTGTGATGTGCTATATACACCGTCACACTAGCTCTACATCTGGAACATCTTAGTTTCTATCTGAAGAGCTTCAAACATGGAAGCTGTCCAATTTGCCAAACTCTTTATACATGTTGTTATATATCCATTGATATGTATACATGGTTTCACTGGGAAATTTAATTCCAGATGTTTTTTTTGTTTTATCAAAAACAACTCAGTTTTTGGTTTACTGGAAATTTCTCCCCATGAATTAAGGTGAATATAACAAATCTAAATTTGTTATATTTATTTACCTAACATTTTATTTGGGAAGACTGGTAGTTTATTTATATATCTGAACGAAAAACTGGGATTTATTTATGAAGACTAAATGTGACTACCAATTGTTTTCTCTAAATATTTTGACTCTTTGGTTTACCTCTGGCAGGGATTGAACCCACGACTTCCCTCGCAGGAAAGTAGACGCTCTATTGCTAGGTCACCCCCGCCGAAATAAATTAAAAATACATTATTATATTAATAAGATTTAAAAATAGATCATTTCCGAGCTGATATAAATATAAATGTTAATAGACTCGACAACATATAAACTGTACCGCATAATACTATTAATAGAACACTCCTAGTCATTTTATACGGTGGAATCTATTGATCAGTGTTGTCATTGTTAACGTTAGTTATAATCTAATATGCGTGTAGTGGTCTGCACTGACCTCTCAGGCAAGTAACCACATAGACAGGTAGGCGTGGGGAGTGTATTGATATCAGGGAGCCTAGGTGGTGTAATGGTTAGCACACTGGCCCGGAATGCAAAGAGATGTGGGTTCGAGTCCCGCTCTAGGCGCAGTATTTCCCATCTTCATCACCCCCACGACACTGGTGCCGTGACCAGGATCCTGTACAAGCTTTGCGCTGTATGGTTGTTGAACCTACCCTGTGTATGTATGTGTTAGTGCATTGCCTGTATGTATGTAATTGTAAGCATTACAAGACTTACAATTCCAGGGGGACGAGTGTAGTGGTCTGCACTGACCTCTCAGGCAAGTAACCACATAGACAGGTAGGCGTGGGGAGTGTATTGATATCAGGGAGCCTAGGTGGTGTAATGGTTAGCACACTGGCCCGGAATGCAAAGAGATGTGGGTTCGAGTCCCGCTCTAGGCGCAGTATTTCCCATTTTCATCACCCCCACGACTCTTTAGCTAGATTAGCTTTAGGCGGAAAGCTGGTGTATGTGTGTGTGCACGTGTGAATCTGAGTGAGAGTGAATCTGAGTGATAGTGTGAATCTGAGTGAGAGTGAATCTGAGTGAGAGTGAATCTGAGTGAGAGTGAATCTGAGTGAGAGTGAATCTGAGTGAGTGTGAATCTGAGTGAGAGTGTGAATCTGAGTGAGAGTGTGAATCTGAGTGAGAGTGAATCTGAGTGAGAGTGAATCTGAGTGAGAGTGTGAATCTGAGTGAGAGTGTGAATCTGAGTGAGTGTGAATCTGAGTGAGAGTGTGAATCTGAGTGAGTGTGAATCTGAGTGAGTGTGAATCTGAGTGAGAGTGAATCTGAGTGAGAGTGTGACTGCACCGGTAAGACAGTAGACTTGACGTAGCATGGACTATCACCTGAGTGAAGTTAAGAACAACTATAAGTAATAGTTTTTCTACCAATATGCATTCTGTACTGGGTGCCCGCTCACACTAGTAAATAATATCTCAGGAAACCTCAGTGAAATATTGTTTGCTATGTGGTTTTTTTTAATGGTAAAAAAAAGTATTTCTGGAGCTGTTAATGTCCAAAATTGTTTGTTTGTTAAAGGACCCAACACACACCTAACATCGGCTAGTGGGGGCATGTCCAAAATGAATTTAATGTTTAATTATATCGGTGTTATATGCTCCAAAATACAAGTCCATTGGTGCTTCATTCAATATCTTAGGATTTCCGGTATTTATACGTCAGTATTAAGTCAAGTCATTCAATCCGTCTAATATTTTTAATATGCTGTTTGCAGAGAATTGTATATTGTGAACTCATAAAATTGCGTCAGTTAGGTTTTTAGAATGTTACCTTCTTTCCCAAATTGCTTTTTCAATTGATGTGTTTTTACTGTGGCTTTTTTTGTAAGCTCCACTTTGGCATGTGTACGTTCAAAATGTGTGCATTCTATGGTCAATAGAAGCACATATTGTTTTGTTTTTTTAATGAACCAAATAACTATATGGCTATTTTTGAACATAGTTTATTACAGCCACCATACAAAATAATCAATATTTTGTAAGTTGCTTGTCAAGGGAAACTATCACAAAAACTATTAACAACAGAATTCCTCATTTCTAGACATCCTTTTTGTATGATAACCTTTTTTGAAGTGGGGAATTTTCTTGAAATCATAGATTGCGATGAATGCATACATCCCAAATCTTTACTATAACCTGGTTTTCATATTTTTGGGTGTGTTTTTGTTTAATTCAATATTTTGCTTACTCACAGAACATAGTTTGGGGCATGCAATCGTAATTTTTGTCCTTTACATCTACTTTGGAGAGAGTTTTGAAGATGACTGAAATGTGTTAATATAATCATTAAGAACATATATCATAGTATGTATTGTCAAAAAGGATGAGACGATGCAACCAGTTCATTTCATTATATTTCACTTCATGAAGTATTATATCCATAAATCTGCTGAAATCGTACCTATTTCTGAATCACGTGTGAGAATGTGGTCCAGTGAATGGTGACAGATATTAATGTAATTATATGACAGAAATCTTCTTAAGCCCCCAGGGATCCATATGGACCATGTAAGACAAGTTTAAATTGATTTGTTTTGTCTCTAATAAATCCACAAAATATGAAACTGTACATGTGCATTTCTCAAGGGCTTATAGATAGCATTAACTGTCCATGGCTGTAACCCACTGGATCTCCATAATTTCGCGAATTTCTGTTATTTTTGGTAATCTGCGATGTCTGTTGTTTCTAAAAATATATAGAACATAAAACCCCCATAAAGAGAATCTAATTCTATGCATTTTCTCTATCGCTCCGGCATCACCAAGGCACTCGACCTGTCGCGGTGCAAAGTAGTTCGTTTTTTTGGCGGCTTCCTGCGCGATCTGCGCGTGATGCTGGCGGGTGTGCCGTCTGTGCTCGTAGTGCCCTCTGGCGTGCCGCGACAACTCGAGGTAATGTCACGAGGGAACTCGCTTAAAGCTGCCTACTGCGATGAATCTATCTAATATCACAAAATTCCAAGAATTGAAACGTGTAACTGTGGAGCGCTTTCATTGATGGCCGGTGCTGGGCCGGCTGACAGTTGGTGTTGGGGTGATGGCAGACACGGGTCAGAAGTCAGCTGGTGTTGGGCCTCTCCCATAATAATAATAATAAAATATTTATTTCCACATGATCAATGTACACACAAGTTGATATCTATATCAGTAATTTTTTCACATGAAAAAGGAGAAAGCAGAGGTACAATACTTATGAAGTGCTTTCCCCATTTAAAAATAATACATATACATTACTTATACCATAGAAATAATAAATAGAAAAAATAAAAGTAAAAAGCATATCAACATTACCCTCAATATTGTAAATTACATCTCAATATTTATGTACTCGACTGCTATGTTTAAGGGGTTTCTTTTTATACATTCATTGAAACATATAGATGTTTTTGAACATATGATATTATGATCAAGTGAATTCCATATTTTTATACCACATATAGACTTTAAAGTTGTTCTTGCAAATACTTGACTTAGATTGTTAATCTGCCTTGTATCATGGCTACTATCTGAACTTATTTTGAATAAAGACTAGATTTTTTGACAGTAGCCCGTAAATTATCATACTGGGCCTCTCCTGTACTTGGTGTAGGTAGATTTTCATGAAAACGTGGAAATTTTCTAATAAGCTGAGCATTTTCAAACAATCGAGGGAAAATACCAGAAGTCAGGTTTCATCCAGTACTCGCCTAAATCAATACACACACCACCCTTGGAGAATATTGTGGTTTGCGATAGACAATATTCACAACGCATGCGACATCAGACGGTGATGACAAACACCATGGTTGTGGGACTGTTGCCACAGCGCATACAAAAGTTATGGAAATGACTAACTTTCAAATGCACATATGTCAGTCAGATTTTGGTATATTTTGACAATTCCAAAAGTATATTGCTTTTGGGTCATTGGAGCTTCCAAGAAAAATAAAATTTTCATGTTTGGATACTTTTGACAATTTTAGGAGGGTACCAAACTAGTCATTCACTATTAATACACAATATTCACAATGCATGCGACGATGAACACTACGGTTGCGGGACCGTGACCACAGCGCATGCGTGAATATCCTCTATTCTTTGCTCATCCATCCACCCCGACATCAATTTCCGCTTCCCCCCCCCCCCCTCCGATATCATCCATATCACGTATATTAAGTTTATCTGTACTGCTCTTGATTTCTCCAGGATTGCACCATTTAGGCTAAGGAAATGATGACACTTGATTTTTACTCGTATGTCCTACTATTTAGTTGGAAAGCTTGTTTTATTTAATGATGCCTCAAGAGCACATGATTTTTATCATCAGCTATTGGAGGTCAAACATATGGTCATTTTTACATTTCTTTGGAGGAAATCTGCTCCAGCCCACATAGGCTACTCTTTCCAGTAAGCAGCAAGGGATCTTTTATATGCACTTTCCCACAGACAGGACAGGACATACCACAGCCTTTGATGGACCAGTTGTGGACCACTGGTTGGAACGGAAAATAGCCCAAACTGCAAATGGGTCCACTGAGCAGGATCAATCGGATGACCCACACGTTCATAGGTGGACAGTCTACCGCCTGAGCTACGTCCCGCTCCCTACCTACTATTTAGTTGAGACCAGGAATATCATGCACATGAAGTGCTCAAACTGATGGTTTATTTTATTTTTCAAGGAAAAGGAAATTGTTTGAAAACACGATGGACTCAGCTTTAAGTAAGAAATTAGCGATTCAATTAATGTATGGTGGATTTTCATATGAAAAGAGCGATGTTTGGCAAAAATAATCCAAAGAATTAAACAAGAAATATCAGATGTCATGAATTGATTATGTGATCTGCTTATCTACATTATAGGATCTAGATATGAAATGACAATAATATGAATGTAATTTATACTACGTGTATAATATTAATAATTCACGATGAAACAGAAGTGGCATGAATTACTTTTATTCAATCAGGCAGGCAGGACATTAACTGAAGAACAATACAGGACTAAAATAATGACTGAAGGGACAATGAGAGAAGAACAATACAAGAAGAACAATCAGCGCTCTCAACCCCACCCATTACAGTGTCTTTCATTAGTTGAGGGGTGGGCGGTGGCAAAGTTAAGGGCGATTAACCCGACCTCGCGGGTTCGTGTCCAGGCGGCAAGTGAGCGATGGAGCAGTTGCGTGATGTCAGCACCGGAAAGAACCTGCGAGGAGCCGACAAGACCGATATTGGTTTGCAAGTTTGACGTGCAGTGGCACCACCATAGATGGTGGCAGCCAGACGGCTATGGATATTGGGCGCAGCGCAGTTCAGGCACTGTAGATGGTTGCACCCTGGGACTATATGTATGAGCCCGGGTTAGCGGTCGTAACCCTGGGTCGTGCGGATTTCCCGGGTTAGCGGCGAAAACTGCGTATGTATGTGTCGGGGTTAAACTAACTCGGCGAGCGTAAAGTCGCCTGACCTAACCCCAAGCGAAACCAGGGTTAAAGGTGGGGTTAGGCACCGATTATGGCCAAATCTATTCAATGCGACCATATTTAACAGAATTAGATACGCAATAAGTAAAATTTTATCAATTTAACCCTAAATTCAAACCGTTATTAAGGCTACCGCGGCATTGGCGGCGATATTAATAGTGTCGAATGTAAAGTAAACAAATCGCCGCCGCCGCATGGACGTCGATATCAATACTGTCTGCCGCCGCCGAATCGGCGGCTATATATTAGGCCCAAATCTATTCAATGCAACCATATTTAACAGAATTACATACCCAAATCATGAAATTTCATTAAATTAACCCTAAATTCGAAGCAATATTAACGCTGCCGCCGCAGAGGGGGTGATATTTATAGTGTCGAATCGACGAATGTAAATACCCACACAGGGGTTCCCCAAAATCTATAAATAACTGAAACGTTAGCTAACTCTGGTGCGTTTTGGTCACATACATCCCCCCCTGACACATTTGGAACCCCGGGGTTAAATAACCTGGGACCCGCCTTTAACCCTGGTACGGTTAAAAATTGGCTCATACATAAGTGCCCAGGAATATCTGCGCGGGTCGGTAGCAGTCGCATTGTAAGTTTAGTTTGTGGGAATTCCAACAGGTGGCAACAAATGCAGCAGGGAAGGGGATCCCTACCACTTCCCGTTCCGCCGAGAATTACCCATGTTATGCCAACATGAACAATGCATGGAATGATGATGGATATATGATATATACATATATTATATAATTAGTCCCTACAATTAAAAAAGTTAACAGCATTTCAGTCAGCATTCCTTTATTGTTCACATCAATTATGCTCATATGTACAAGTATTTATAAAACATTTGATCGACTTCGATCTGAATCCTCCGCCCTTTTCTTCTAGTAAACATGATTAATTAATAATCAAAGCTTTTAATTTCAGAAACATCTATAGATCGACACGTTGATATCCAAGACATATAATATTAATCCAAATAAATTAAAAGTGTTAATTTGGAACACCCGACGCCCTATGATTCATTTTTCTTGGATCAGACTAATTATCACATTGTAATTGATTGGGGTTTGGAGTTTTTTTGTTTTTTTTCCTTACACCAGCAAATGGTAATTTGTATTCTTTTTTTAATTTGCTAAACGCATGGTGAAAAGAAAAGGGCATTCATTATCTAACATAAATAGAAGGTGTTAGAATGACGCCATAACCCTACAGCGCCCTCTGCCGTCTTTCATTCTTCTTTTTCATTCTAAAACTTACACATTCTAAATTTGCTGCTAAAACAAATGGAGTGAGTGTTGAAACAATACAGTATTCCATTACCGTGTCAAATCTTATCACAAAGCCTACGGGTATAGTTCTCTCACGGGCTAAATTTGAGGCAGCTAAGTGGTTATAAGTGGTTTAGTTCTTCACACAAGTGTCATTCTGTTATTTCTTGACATTACTTGAAAGTACGGAGGCAGAACATAAGAAATAAAAGTATTAAACAAAACCAAAATTGTTAGCTGGTTGCAAGAAATTATATCATTCAGTGGCAAGTTTGTTTCATAAGGATATATCATAATGGTTTAAGAATGAAGAAGGAATAATTAAATAAATATGAATAAAAGAAATGTCATTGCTTAAAGACAACTTACGAGCATATTCTTAAGTCAAACACTACCATTTGTATAATTTAAAGTTGTCAGCGTTTTCTATAGCATAAGTGGGATTCTTGTCTGTAAGAGTTAGCACAGGTTTTCATCGACACAATTTAAAGCCTTTGAAGATAGGATATAAACTATTTGTGATCTTACTTTTAAGACTATTTTTACAAAGCAACTTTTAAGACAAACAAATTATGACATTATATACACTATTATAACATAAGTGGACTTTTCATGGTCTTACTTCACCATTTTCTTTTTTTTATGTGTTTTTATTTTCATTATTATTATGGCATTGCGATAAAGCGAGGAAGGTAACTCAGGAACTTATCTTGTCAATATAGTTAGCAGCACTTTCTTCGACTAATTTATTTTCCACACATTCATCATAAACCTCTAGGTTTCATTCATTTTCCCGTCTTAGATTAAGCATTAAATATTAATCTCAGAGAATGAAGAAAATTAAGGACGCATTCAGATTTCTAACCTTTATGGTAAAGACATTATCAGTGCGCATTTGAATCAACAAAATCAAAAACAGGATCATTATGTCATCCTTTTTTTTTTTTTCTGTGCTTCGAATATAACTCCCCTAAGCACAATTTCGCATTTTATCCAGTTCAAACCCTTCGTCAGTATTCCCATCTACGAGCATTCTCAGTATAGCCTCAAACATCCACATATTGACTAATCACGAGCAGGGCCTTGATATTGATTTCAAGCAGGGAACAGTAAATAACCATGAAGCGGCTTAGCTGGTCTCTGGGTTCGGGGAACCCCCCTCTCACCAGCTGTTTGAGATGGGCCTACTCCAGTGGTGTGTTTCGTCAACAAAGATTCCGCATCTCCTCATGGAGTGGTATCATGACACCAATGGCCACCGGTAACAGTCGCCTCACAAAACAACTGGTCATTGGATGACGCCCGTCGCCATCACTGATTACAACCATGGTAATTGCTTTACGATACCAGTAGTTATCATGGCATGATACCCATGGTCACTGCCTGACAATCACTTCATGACACCAGTAGTCATTGCATGGCAGCCATGGCCATCATTGCATGAGACCCATCGGCATCATTGCATGACACCAGTCATTGCATGACACCCATGGCCATCATTGCATGGCATCCATGGCAATCACTTCATGACACCAGTAGTCATTGCATGACACCCATGGCCATCATTGCATGGCATCCATGGTAATCACTTCAAGTCACCAATAGTCATTGCATGACACCCATGGCCATCACTGCATGACACTCACTTCATGACACCAGTAGTCACTGCATGGCACCCATGGCTATCATTGCATGGCATCCATGGCAATCACTTCATGACACCAATAGCCATTGCATGACACCCATGGTTATCATTGCAATCACTTCATGACAGCAGTAGTCATTGCATGGCACCCATGGCCATTACTATGACATCCATGTCAATCACCTCCCAACACCAATAGTCATCATTGCATGACATTGTCACCACTGTATAACATCAATGGCAATTACTTCAGTAGTCATTGCCTGTCACCCATGGCAACAGTAGTTCATGGCGATTTCTTCATGACATCAGCAACCATCATTGCATGACAATCGCGTCATGACACCAATAGTCATTATCGCATGACACCAATAGATTGCAATCGCTTCCTTACACCAGTAGTTATTACTGCATGACACCAACATATGGCTATCACTGCAATGCACCAATAATCGAAATAGCAGATGCGTGTGGGGCCATCACTCTGTGATGCCAGTGGCAACAACATGACAGTATACTACAAGTTAGTACAACACCGATGGCCACCATTGCTTAATACCAATAGCCATCGCTGAAGGACACAAGTAGCCATCACTACCCAACACAGGTTGTCATCGGTTTAGGATTGTTCACACTGGTATTAAAATTAGTCATAGTGTCCAGCATTGGTCATTGGGGCTCGTTGAACTCCTTATTCAGGGCGTCCAGGTCCTTCGTGTCACAGAGTTTGTGCAGTGCCGGTCGGCCGAGCAGCGAGATGGCCATGCGCATGGTGGACCAGACATTGTCCGACATCAGGGACCGGTCATTGCGTGGACCGCGACTCTCACGTTGTAAGTTCAGTGCTGCGAGGAAATGCTCAACAGCCTCCCTAGAAATGAATTGATCAACTTATTACTTAATTTTAATGTACCTATTATTTAGATAACTAATAATATCCTGAAGTGATACTGATGTAATGAGTTTGTTTTGCACTGGAAATGAGCTAATGTTTCAGGTTCAACAATCCTAATTACTTCGAATTCACAACCTTGAGATGACCTTTTAATAAGGAAGTAATTAGTCAAGCATAATTTACACAGAAAAACAATGAACACCTACCCAGATTTGATGCTACATATCCAACTTGTATATCGGTGCACTCATTAAATATGTAATCAACGAGTGATCAAAGCCCATGATACCCTGCATTTCAGTGTATACATCAACAATTTATTTTCAGTGGGGCGATTGATCGTATCAGGAAGTCTAAATAATCTAAGATTAGGATGCTAGCCCCGGAATGGCCGAACTATGTGTTCGAGGTCCCCTCTAGGCGCAATGTTTCTATTCATTTACAAAAACACTCGGCGACAAATCTTATCTTTAAAATAAGTAAAGCAGAAAGTGCAGACAATCTGATTGAGCAGGTTGAGTGAGGCGACTCACTTGTAGACGCCAAGACTGATGCAGGCGATACCCAGGTTGTAACGGGTCCGGATGTAGCCGGGTGCGATCTGCAGTGCGTGGTGGTACGCCTCCACCGCCTCCTCATTGCGGCTCCCATTAGCCAGCGTAGCGCCCAGCTTATTCCACAGCAACGAGTCCTGCACAACCAAAGGATACATTCAAGGTGTTTAAAAAATATAACAAAATTGTTTTTACTCACTCCCCCCCCCCCAAAAAAAAATTAACGAAATGTCTTGTTCTTTTTGTCTTTAAGTCAAAATTAGATTCAACACTATTTACCTAGGTTCTACTTAGATGTGTTTGTTTTTGTTTACCGGTTGCCAGGCAACCAAACCGGTGTCGCAGTTTCAGTTCCCAGCAGTTGAAGTTTCCACAATTGCTTCTGCGCATGTGTCAACATCTAACGGCATCGTCTGTGCATTGTCAATGGTCTTGAGCAATGTTCACACATAAAAAGTGAAATATCTCTAAAACCAAACCAGCTAGAAACAAATCGCTTGGTACACATATAGAAAACATGTTTACCAACACCATTATATTAAATTGATATGGTTAGGGTTCTGGATTTCTATTAATTTTGAATAATGTTTTGCACTGCGCGTACCGCCAAACTCAACGCATTGTCAATGTTCGTGAGCAATCTTCATGCAGAAAAAGTTATACATCTCTAAAACCACACCACCTAGAAACAAATCGCTTGGTACACATATAGAAAACATGTTTACCGAAAAGATTATATTAAATTTATAAGGTTAGTCACACTGACACTATAGTGACAGCGATTTTCGGCGATCGGCGATGGTTTAAGTCGGGCTAATGTTGACACATGCGCAGACAATGCTTTGACGCATGCGCAGATGCTTTTGTGGGAACTTCAACTGCTGGGAACTTCAACTGCGACACCGGTTTCATTTAGAATTGTGAGTGTGTGTCTATATCTGTGTGTGTGTATATATATAAATATTATATACGTGGGTTCTTCTTCAGTGCTGGTCCTAAAAAGGGGAATCGGAGGTCAAAACTGAAATATGTTACAAGGTATCCCAATTAGGCTTGTTGTGTTCCACATACATCCAATTTTAAGACACAATTAAAGAAAAAGGAGTTTGGACCCCGAACATGACCAAGTGGAGAATGTTATGTGTGTTTCGGCCTGACACAGAACAGCAGTTACTAGGAGTAACTAAGTGCAATTTTATGAGTGCTCGTCCACTTGAGAGTAGAATAGAGAACATATAAAATTGTGACACTGAAACATGCGTGACATGGAAAGGAAAAGTTGTTCCTTCCTGATGAAACAAGGACCACGGAGGATGAAAAGGTATTTATGCTTTTTATTTTTGATGCTGCGGACATATTTCAAAGTAATCATGGAACACTTCCCTAACTTTTGATTTTCTTAGAATTTTAACACATGTAACATGTAATTCACTACACTCGGCTGCGGAAAGAAAGACATAGAGGAATATTGATTTCAGTAGAATTTAATAAAACAAGTCGGGGACCAATGGAGGTCTATCATAGCAGTATCATGGGCGACTAGGGCCAGAATCAAGCGCTGACTGGAATGCGCTACCAGATATCAGTTCATGAATCAGGCGATGAAGCAGGTAAGTAATTGTGTGACAAATGAATCTATTTTTGCAATAAAAAATAAACCAAACATTTTTTTCCCCACTGGATTGCTTCTTTGGGGTATAATGAAAGGAATTTTCTTCATTTGGTATGAAAAGGAGAATTAATTTACAAGAAAACAGTTACAATGTGAGGGACCAACCAATTAGGACCAGCACTGAAGAAGAACCCATGTATATAATATATATATAGGTATGTGGCATAAAACTTATGCAAATAATATCTATTAAAAATAAGGACGGTAATTTGTGCTGAAATTGGTTAAGCAGCTTGGAACCCTCCTTGGTTTGTAGTAGTGCGCAGCTGTAACAGTATATAACCGGCTGTAGAACAGGTGCAGGCCAAGTTGGTCAGGAGATTTTGCTTATGTTACATATTTTATAACTCGAGACGCCTAGTGATTATAACAATACTCATATTAAAATACAAAACTCACATTTGGTCGGACTTGGAGAGCAGCATTGAAGCAGTCTACGGCTTTGTCATACTCTGCGGAGAGGTTGAACAGCACGCCGAGACCAATCTGGAAGAGAAAGAAATAAACCGACAGTGAAAAATCGTCTATTTTTGTAATAGTATTAGATCTTTGTATCCAAAGGAAACAATATGCACTTTCAGAGTTGACCACCTTACCATCTCCTGTCGCTTATATATAAAAGGGTCGGAGACCCATATTGACAGACAACCAGTGCTCCACAACTGGTTCATCAAAGGCTGTGGTATGTGCTGTCCTGTCTGTGGGGAAGTGCATATAAAAGACCCCTTGCTGCTTATCGGAAAGAGTAGCCTATTTGGCGGCAGTGGGTTTCCTGACGTCTAATAGCCAATGATCAGATTCAATGTACTCTAGAGGCGTCGTTAAATAAAACAAGCTTTCCTTTCATACTGAGACATAAACCAGAATGAGCGAAGATTGTCCCCTGTGTACTAAGGCCAACCACAGTCCAGTCAAAAGCCCTACCCACAGAGGATAGCAAGATGATTTTTTTGTTTGTTTGTTTGTTGTTTTATGTCCTAGCAACATCCAAGGTCACACCAGCACGGGTACCGACTTGTGACAGTGTACACTAACGGTGACTTTATAGTGCTGCCCCACTGAGACCAGGCTGCCAGCACCATGACCTGATATCCCACTCAGTCACATTATCTTGACACTGAGCCAACCAGTCCTTGCCCTATCCTAATATTGCCGAGCGCCTGGCTGGGAAGCAACAAGTATCAATTTTTAAGTCATTGGTATGACTCGACCAGGGTTCGAACCCACGATCCCATGGTCTACCATCACGGGAGACGGACGCCCTAACTCATTCAGCCATCCCGTCTGGTCTGGATAGCAAGATGAGGAGAATGTGGGAGAATGCTTACAAATGAGAAGGAATGCAGTAGATAGCTACACAACTGAAAGTAACAAAACAAGGGAAACCGTGAGACTATTACTGTCTAGCAGCGAAAACAAGTCATGAGACTTAATCATTATGGGCAGCATAAATATATGGTCACCAAATCGTTTTTTAAAAGAAGTGGAATGGACTTTGCCACCCCACCACCGCATCATCATCATCATCATCATCATCATCATCATCATCATCATGCTGTCGGTCACGATGCAACAAAGAGTGCTTTCATTACTTGACTGCCGCTCTCCATTTAGACATTTCATGAAAGCTGCTTGCAAAAGTGTTGAAGTGCTGCTGGCTTTTGCAAGTTACCAGCGGCACTCTCGGGGAGCAAATATAGGTTTCATACCGGCAAGAACATGTCAAGACAGGCGCAAAACTATTTGTCCCTGCAGTGGCTGGTCGGGAGATGTTGGGAGTTCCTTACATCAACCGGCCTTAATGCTGCCACAGTGACATGGTTTTCTGTTTAGGGTTTGCTCCCTTAGCCTTCGGTTCTGTCAAGAACCTGTGCCACAAGGCAGTGGTTTACAACTCTGCAGTGCAGGGGCGTCAAACTCCCTGAAGTGTTGCAATACCTGCAATACCTGCATACCCAGGTAATTAGACAACACGGTAGATAAAGGGCTTCTACACTGCTCATGGTAGAGGCAGATAGCACCTCTACGCAGGCTGTCATAGAGGGAGACACGGCACATGTATGCAGGCTGTTGTAGAGGCAGACATAGCAACTCTACGAAGGCTGTCATAGAGGTAGACACAGCTCATGTATGCAGGCTATTGTAGAGGTAGACACAGCACATGTATGCAGGCTGTTGTAGAGGAAGAAACAGCACATGTATGCAGGCTGTTGTAGAGGTAGACATAACTCTACCTGGGCTGTCATAGAGGGAGACACGGCACATGTATGCAGGCTGTTGTAGAGGCAGACATAGCACCTCTACGTGGGCTGTCATAGAGGTAAACTACAAGGGCTCCAACCTAACTCAGGAAGGCTTTCTGACGGCCCCTTCACCTAGCAGACTGATGCAGACCACCATAGAAGGCTCTGGTTTGCCCCCACCACCGACCCCCCCCCCCCCCCCATCTCGATTCAAACCAATTTCGCTTCCAGCTTTGTGAAATTTTATGTATACAAAATCCGATGAGTTTTCAGGGCTTTTACTAAATTGTCAGGCCCTTGGAGGGCATCTCGAAATTTCGAGCCTTCAAAATACAAAACTCGAGGGGTTTTCACGGATTTTGCTAAATTTTCAGGCCATTTGGAGAGTATCTCTAAATTCAAGCATTTTTAAAATTTGAACTAACCATGGCTACCAGAATGACCGTATACTTTGGTAGTTCTGATCGATTTAAAGGCATTATTGACAAAGTAATTACTGGATAGAGTTAAACCAAATTTAAGTGCATGACCTGTGCATACAACCGTCCCTTTATTATCTCCATTCAATCATTAACGTTGCATAATCCAATGATTTTGAGTTTCTGTCATAATTTTCATGTAGGTGAATACATTAGGTTCATTTGTGTAACCTACTTTAGTTTGAAGTAACTTATATTAAAGGGTTAACTTTGAGGATATTTGAAGCGAAAAGAACAGATTAATTTTGGCATGCATATGAGGCTTTCCTTATCCGTTTTCGAGCATAGCACAGAAGCGTCAAACCTCAATAAATGTTCACTGAGTGCACCAATGGGTAAGTTGAATATGTAGGTAAGTGGTTTGGTTTAGAAAATCTGATGATCTGATATCGGATTGTGCAGTATTAAGTGAGGGCAGTAGAGATGCTCGGACAGTTTGTTGGTTCGTTGTTGGGATTTTACGTCCTGGCAACATCGAAGGTCATATCAGGATGGGTACCGACTTGTGACAGTGCACACTCATAGCAACTTTATAGTGCTGCCCCACTGGGAGACCAGGCCATGACCTGATATCCCACTCAGTCACATTATCCTGACACTGTGTCAACCAGTCCTTGCCATATCCTAATAATGCAGAGTGCCTGGTTAGGGAGCGACAAGTATCAATTTTTAAATCATTGTTTTGACTCGATCATGGTTCAAACCCATGGGTTCGAATCTCACGATCTACCAAAACGGGAGACGGACGCTCAACTCATTCAGCCATCCTGTCTAGTCACTGTTATGCAGAGACCCTTGCACGGTACTCACTTGTAGGTCCGGATCTATCTCTGCAGTGCCGGACTGGACGGCTTTCAGGTACATCGTCTTCACCTCCTCGTGCAGGGGTCTGCCGTCAAGGTGTAAGACAGCAGTCAGCAATCAATAACCAGGCATACAGTGACTGTGCATAACAGAAAACACAAGAACACATAGGGGTCTGATGTTAGGGTGTAAGAGCATCCAGCAATCAATAACCAGGCATACAGTGACTGCACATAACAGAAAACACAAGAACACATAGGGGTCTGATGTTAGGGTGTAAGAGCATCCAGCAATCAATAACCAGGCATACAGTGACTGCACATAACAGAAAACATAAGAACACATAGGGGTCTGATGTTAGGGTGTAAGAGCATTCAGCAATCAATAACCAGGCATAGAGTGACTGCGCATAGCAGAAAACACAAGAACACATATGGGTCTGATGTTAGGGTGTAAGAGCATCCAGCAATCAATAACCAGGCATACAGTGACTGTGCATAACAGAAAACACAAGAACACATAGGGGCCTGATGTTAGGGTGTAAGAGCATCCAGCAATCAATAACCAGGCATAGAGTGACTGCGCATAACAGAAAACACAAGAACACATATGGGTCTGATGTTAGGGTGTAAGAGCATCCACCAATCAATAACCAGGCATACAGTGAATGTGCATAACAGAAAACACAAGAACACATAGGGGCCTGATGTTAGGGTGTAAGAGCATCCAGCAATCAATAACCAGGCATACAGTGACTGCACATAACAGAAAACATAAGAACACATAGGGGTCTGATGTTAGGGTGTAAGAGCATCCAGCAATCAATAACCAGGCATACAGTGACTGCACATAACAGAAAACACAAGAACACATAGGTGTCTGATGTTAGGGTGTAAGAGCATTCAGCAATCAATAACCAGGCATAGAGTGACTGCGCATAACAGAAAACACAAGAACACATATGGGTCTGATGTTAGGGTGTCAGAGCATTCAGCAATCAATAACCAGGCATAGAGTGACTGCACATAACTGAAAACATAAGAACACACAGGGGTCTGCCGTCATGGTGTAAGAGAATCCAGCAATCAATAACCAGGCATACAGCGACTGCTGAATGCTGTCTTACACCCAGAGGACAGTCTGCTCTTGTGTTTTCTGTTGTGTGCAATCAATAACCAGGGATAGAGTGACTGCATATATAAGAAAACACAACAACACACATTTTCCTAAATCCCTGGTAACTCTTTCTAAAATATTTATATCTTGTGACTTAACACTCTTAAAATTCTACTTCCTAATTACACTGTGATTTTTTTTCTACATTGAGATAATTTTCTTTTAAAATTGTAATATTAGTTGAATTGATATAACAAATAATTTTGCCTAAGAAAATTGTTATGCAAACATCATTCCCTAGAAACATCGAATATCCTAGAAGCATTGCTATGCAAAAATCCCACGGCTTTGCCTAATAAGATTGATATGGAAATCCCACTTTGCCTAGCAAAACAAAATTGCATAAATACCAGCTAAATTTTCTAAGGCAATTCTTTGCTGGTGCATGCAAATAGTGAGTCCCTTACATGGACAATAGCGATGAAACGTGGGAATGCAACATTTTGATGGAAACATCACTTTACCTCATAACAACAAAATGGCCACAGATACTTAATCATTTAAAATAAAAGTGACTTCAAACAAAAGTAAGGTAGATTATAATGATCAACCTAATATGTGTGAGTCCAATAAAATAACCATCAATGCAAGCAAATCAAAAACAGTACTCTTCTCACATAAGCAAATGGCAGAAAGGAACCTACACTGTAAGCTAGGAAACAAAATATTAGAAAATGTAGACCATTATAAATACCTAGGCCTTGAGATGGACAGCCAACTAAACTACAAACTATGTATTAAAAAAATAATCCAAAAAATAAACCACAAACTACGGCTTTTGCAAAGCTAAGAGACTACATGACACAAGAAATGTCAATAAAAACGTACAAAAGCATCGTGCTCCCCTATTTTGACTATGGGGATGTAATCTACATGGGTGCGAAAAAAGAACTACTAAAAAAACTGCAAATACTGCAGAACAGAGCCCCAAAAAGCTGCCTAAAAGTAGCCAAACTGCACCCCACCTATGACATACACAAAAGAACTAAAGTAAAATTACTAGAAAATAGGAGAGTAATTAACCTAAAAACATTAGCATATGGCTATAGTCATGACATTAAATTCCAAACAAAACCACAAAGGAACACTAGAGCAAATAATGCACCACTACTAAGGCAGACCAGAAGACAAATCAAAGCTCATAAAAGAAGCACACTGGAAATGGCTGCCAAGGTATGGAATGCCCAAACGGTAAAGGAACAACAAATTCCTTACCTAAAAACATTTTTAAAATCTCTGTGCAAAATATGGCTAGGAAACCCCGACTAAGCTGAACTGCAAGGGGGCATGTGATATGTCACGGCCCACCAGCGGGACGGTCAATGGAAGGTAACCATGCCAAAATTAACCAGATAATACACATAACAACCACATGAAAGCTTATGATATGTAAATAAGAATAGGCTAGTCTAGTAATAAGAGTAGACAAAATAAAAAATATATATACCAAGAAAATTTAAAAAACCTAACATAGACTACTAACCATACTAAGCAACTATCTACCTGCTACTGTAATGCAGGCAATCAAGCACCTTATCAGCATTGAAAACAAGCCTGAGTACTCGAACTTATATGCTATGGACAGTATAAATACAGCCTCAATAAAAAAATTGTTTAAATGTTTATCTCAGAAAATAAGAGAAACTCAAAACCATCGGATTTCCAACGAAATCTGCTTGGAAACATTTACAATGCAAATAGCAAATGCCTCACGTGGACATGAGCGATGAGACCCAGGGGCGCCGCCCGCCGGCCGTGGTGCTGCCCTCTGGTGGCAGCTGCCCAGCGTACCGGGGGTTCGCATGTAGCCACTTCTTCAGCGTCTCACACGCCTGGTGTTGTAGAGACTCGTTTGTCAGACTCACAGCCAGCGACATCAAGGCCTGTTGGTTAAGTGGGTCCAGTTCTAGACATCTGCAAGGCAACGAGACAGTGTTAATAGTTGATGGACTCCTTGCACCCCTCCCCCTCCAACTCTGGCAGTATTCTTTCCTTAACACACCAGACTGGGTGGCCAAATCGGTAAGAGTACTAAGACTAACAGTGCTGCCTGACCTCCCAATGCTGAGGTTTGAACCCCAACCGAGTCAAATCAATTATATACGAAATTGATGGCACTCGATATTAATATGATAAGGAAATGACTTGTTTGATCAGTATCAGAATAATGTGACTAGATAGGCTATTTTGTCATGGTGCCAGTGGCGCAATCTTCCAGTGAGGCAGCACTATAAAGTCGTCATGAGTGTGTCGTCACAAGTCGGTACCCGTCGTGATATGACCGTAGATGTTTCTAGGACGTAAAACCCCAGCAAACTACAACTTTTATGTTAAATGTATTCCCGCAAGTTTGTGTAGTATGTCTTTATTACAATTATTCCATTTATAATTCCATTTATCAGGGATGAAAGTGATCTCCGGGGAAAAAAGCGGAAATGCCGATATTCTCCCATACGCTTAGCATTGTCAGGGAATCACGGAAAATTCCCGGAAGTCGAATTTCATACATATTGGTATACACTGATAGTGCTGTGCCGTTTGAAGCATGTATTAGTAGTATACGCTGCTAGTGCTGCGGCGGTTGCACCACATATCGGTAAATGCTGTTAGTGCTGCGGCGTTAGAAGCACATATTAGTAGTATACGCTGCTAGTGCTGCGGCGTGTGCACCACATATCAGTATACGCTGACCCTGCTGCGGTGTTTGAAGGCATTAGTAGTATATGCTGCTAGTGCTGCGGCATTTTGCACCACATATTAGTATACGCTGATGGTGCTGCAGCGTGAAATAATGTATTGGTTGGTTGTTGGAGTTTTACGTCCTGGCAACATCTAAGGTCATATCAGGAAGGGCGCAACGTATTAGTATACACTTATAGCTACAGGAAATATCCTGGAAATCCGCGAAATCGCGGAGATCTTTCATCCCTGATTTATAATTACATTTATAATTACATTTATACCCTTTCCCTGCTGTCTCACTGCTCTCCCCGAATCTTGCTGGAGCCCTTCCCTTATTCCCCGATAGGCTGGTTGGCACATAACCCTACAGCGCCATCTGTGTCACAGACATGGACGTCAGGAGCCTGGCCTTGTGCCAACCAGACTCGCGTTCGATGCTCGTCATCTTCATATTTTATTATCCCCTCACATTATACTGCATTTATTCATATTTGCACATTCCTGAATATTCAAAAAGAATTAAACATCAGAATATCTTAAGCTTTCCCCAATCAGGGTGTCGCCATCTAGTGTGCACGTCGAGCATCAGCACACAATAAAGTAGAGAGACGAGCATTGCATATCAGCAGTGACTGTACTATACCGATATAGTAGAATGTTTGATATCAGTGTCACGTGTCGACTGTTTGTAATGGCGGATCTCGGTGTGTGCCACACTTACTTGTTGAGTGCGGCTATTGCGGCTGGTTCCTGCTCGTTGTCTGCCTGTGTAGTACCCAGGTACTGCCAAGCCTGTAGGGTTAGACAGATACACTCAGCATGGCTCAGGACAGTTGCGTGTTCTTTTTACTTTCCCGGACCTATTCAGGCTAATAATGCATAACAGTAGTTTACCTCAAATATACTGATTCTTAGTTTATCAACAAATTGTAGGTTGTTTTCCCCCATACTAAATGTTTTTAAAATTTTAAATAAAAAAGAAATTAAAAAGTCAGACAAAGTGTTTCCAATCTCCAATTTTCTTGATAATTCATATATACATAAATTAGCAGAAAAATTAGAGACTATCTCTTTTAAAAGAAGGCTCCATATATATATAACTATTTTCTCCTTTAATTAAAGAAAACAATTTTAATGACCAAGTGTACGCGCCTGTATATGCTTATCGTCCTTTTGCGCAGCCGCCTCAAACAGAAGCACGGCGTTCGGGATATCACCCTGCTGCAGCCGAGTCAGCCCCTCGGAGAATGGGTCCGGGTGGTCGCGGAGCGGGTTGACGTCCTCGAACTGGTACTCCTGTCAGGCAGCGGAGGGATGTAAAATAGATGACTATACGCAGAATTTAGCACTACCGCCTAGGTCCAGTTCATTTTGTATTCACCAGTGTGGTTTAGCCTTCACATAAATCCGTCATGATGGCGCTCCCCCTCACCCCCCCCCCCTCGCCATCTGCAGCAATCAGCATGAGCAATCAGCATGTGAGATGGTGGGTAGTTTTGGTGCTGTCTATAATAATACAGGCAGATAGGTACCTACCAACAATCTTACTACACACTAGGGGACAGCACTATGAATAATGGCTTACAGCTAGTGTTACTTTTATTCACCAGGTGACAAAAAAGTATATATTTGTGAATTTAATGGTTTAATCAATATATAGCTGATATTTTTCTAATTTATCAGTTATCTCAAACCTATCCTAAAGTTACCATTAAAAGTATATTATACATAGATATGATTACAATTTACGAAGTTTGACAGTTCTCAAACTTGTTCACAAATACTCTCCAAGCACATATTTAACTACAGGCTTATATAGACCCCTTTCAATGTTTATAAACATTGTGTATGCACGCGCAGCTTGGCTACCGAACGAAGGCACACGGCCATTGAGTTTGCCGGTATGTTTATTTTATTCAAAATTAATAGAAATTCAGAACCCTAACCATATAAATTTAATATAATCTGTTCGTTGAATATGTTTACTATATGTGCTCCAGGCGGTTTGTTTCTAGGTGGTGTGGTTTTAGAGGTATTTCACTTTTTCTGAATGAAGATTGCTCACGGCCATTGACAATGCATTGAGTTTGCCGGCACACGCAGTGCAAAACGTCTATTTTATTCAAAATTAATAGAAATGCAGACCACAAACCTTATAAATTTAATATAATCTGTTTGTTGAATATGTTTTCTATATGTGTATCA
Organism: Branchipolynoe longqiensis; assembly: GCA_030323885.1. Classification (NCBI taxonomy): domain Eukaryota; kingdom Metazoa; phylum Annelida; class Polychaeta; order Phyllodocida; family Polynoidae; genus Branchipolynoe; species Branchipolynoe longqiensis. Next base: position 42,716,213 of record CM059200.1, read on the forward strand.
CGCGGTTTGTTTCTAGGTGGTGTGATTTTAGAGATATTTCACATTTTCTGTATGAAGATTGGTCACGGCCATTGACAATGCATTGAGTTTGCCGGTATGCGCAGTGCAAAACATCAATTTTATTCAAAATTAATAGAAATGGAGAACCCTAACTGTATAAATTTAATATAATTTGGTGTTAAACATGTTTTCTGTATGTGTTGCAAGCGGTTTCTTTCTAGGTGGTGTGGTTTTAGAGATAATTAACCTTTTCTGTATGAAGATTGGTCACGGCCATTGACAATGCATTGAGTTTGCTGGTACGCGCAGTGCAAAATTTCAATTTAATTCAAAATTAATAGAAATGGAGAACCCTAACCGTATAAATTTAATATAATCTGGTTGTTAGACATGTTTTCTGTATGTGTTCCAAGCGGTTTCTTTCTAGGTGGTGTGGTTTTAGAGACATTTAGCCTTTTCTGTATGAAGATTGCTCATACTAGTCATAGCCATTGAGTTTGTAGGGCGACAGTGTCGTCCTGCAGCGAAACATCGCGCGCACTGATCTAAATACCTATGCTGACATCATATGAAATAGGTCTATATTGAGCAAGTAAACTAATATTTAATTTAGGTATGTATAAACTATAATCAAATCTGAAGGATCAAATCTAAATAACTGCTTTGATTTAAGAAATTTGATGCTTTTATCGGATTGATTTAAGGACTCGAATTCCAACAAAAAAATGAATGTAAATTTCACTTATATCAATGCCTTCTAAAAATAGTGTTAGCCGAGTCTAAGAACAAGGGAATCAAGTTTGTTCAGCATTCCGATACCCACTTCCCAACTCACCTTGAAATAGTTTTCTGCTTGGAAGTCGTCATAATCCGAAAGCCAGGGGTGGTTTCCCTCTACGTCATTCCTTTTAAAATAAAAACAGACAAGTAGGAGAGGTGCATATCAACAACGTTGATAATGTTTGTTGCTTATTTTGGCAAAATATTATATGGACAAACAGCCACCAAGTTCCTCTTTTCTTTTCTCTGCTCACGATCACCCTAAAGTTTTCCCCACAGCACCCCACTCCCCCACCCCCCCATTCATTCGGAAATAGAACTAGAACATTTTTAAGGACCTCTTCCTCAGTTATTGATGTTATGCATTTGTATTTACTATGTAACTTTTTCTTTTCTTTATTGCATAGCATATAGTTTATCTACTATCCATATACTATTTGCCAGGGAACAGTTCTGGTCTCACTAGTTCAAACCGATCTGATTTAAGCAATGATGAATGGTAAACTGCTTTACACAATAAAACTATGACTTAGTTAGCAATTAAAAGGTGTAGGTTCAAAATCGTTAATAAAACAATTAGAATTGTCTTAATTAACCGAGCATTATTTGTTTTTTTAAATATAATAAAACAAAGCCAATGTGAACTTTGCTGATAACTATAACAAATAATTTTAAAAAACTATAATAGAAATTGTAGTGGTGTGAATATAGCCGCTACCCGTTGCCTGCTCACTTGGCCATGTCTTCCCACTGCTGTTGGAGACGGTCCCAGAAGTCTACGTCCGACACCCCGGCCCCTTTGGTCTCAGTCGTGAACTCGTCTGCCCACCGATCTGACAGTGACTTCTGGAAGACAACACAAGTGTCACTGTCACTGCTGTCATCAACATCCGCAGGGATACAACAATGTAACGTAATGCTGGTTTTCCTGAATCATCGTCTCAGTATTTGTTACCACCATGCAGCAGACCTGCTTAGTAGTGTCGTGGAGGTATTCCTTTTGCAAACCAAGGGGAAAATTGCGCCCACAGCGGGATTAAAACCCAGACTTCTGCCATTCCGGAGCTAGCATCCTATCTAGGCATCCTGGTGCCTTCGGGGGTCACTTGCAGAAAATTTAGGGTTGTGGGTTTAATTTTGCATGGTCATTTTTATTTGCGTTCCAGCCTATAATGTACATTGTAATGTGCTTGATGCATCCCTGAGGCTCCGCTATTGTCACATCATATACATAGTTTAATGGGTATTTGACAGTAAATGACAAAAGCAATATACCATGATAAATAATCGCAAGAAGATAGCAAGAGAATTCGGAGAGAAAATAAAAAGGGAAAACAAAACCGCAATAATATGCTGTGCCATTATAAACTTAACTGGGCTAGTGCATAATCAGTGTGGTTAGCCTTAGTCAGAGAGCGTGTATATAGATGAGAGGGACAACTCTCATACTAGACCATGTAACAGCTGCCGACTGTGGCGCTCCAAGTGGTGGTTGTTGAACAGTTTATGACACAGCTGTACGCATACCGGCAAAACGTCAGTTTTATTCAAAATTAATAGAAATACAGAACCATAACCGTATAAATTTAATATAATCTTTTTTGTAAACATGTTTTCTATATGTGTACCAAGTGATTTGTTTCTAGGTGGTGTGGTTTTAGAGATATGCCACTTTTTCTGTATGAAGATTGCTCGCTGCCATTGACAATGCATTGAGTTTGCCTCAATGCATTGTCAATGGTCGTGTGCAATCTTCATACAGAAAAAGTGACATATCTCTAAAACCAGACCACCTAGAAACAAATCGGTTGGTACAAATATAGAAAACATGTTTACCAAAAACATTATATTAAATTTATAAGGTTAGGGTTCTGTATTTCTATTAATTTCTGAAGAAAACTAATGTTTTGCACTGCGCGTACCGGCAAACTCAAGGCTTGTTCAACAATAACCTCCAGGAGCGCAACTGTAGCCTGTGTTACCTATTTTCACGGGAGTTGTCCCTCTCATCTATATACATGCTCTCTGCATTAGTGCATAATAAAGACACTACTTGTTGAACGTATACCTAAGTACATGACACAAAACCACAAACATACCAGGTTGTGGAGCCTAATGCTAAGTGGGAAAGGTAGCAATGTTGGGGATTGGGTTGGACGATTTGGGCTGTAATAATGGCTCATAAAAAGGCCTCGCCCCCCGTCCCCAAAAGCAAATACAATGGTATTAGGTTTATATAAAATCAAATTTAAGCCGTAATAACTTGGACACACCACTAATTTGATGGAAAAAAATAGAGTTACTGGTGTGGCAAGTTTATGCCTTGCCTAGTTGTAAGCCTTGCCCGGTTGCCTTCCCACCTACCTCTGCGGTAGTTGAGTCAGTGGGCTGGGCAGAAGCATGGGTGGACCCTCCAGGTACTTTCTCTACCACCTCATTGTCCTCTATCGTAACCTCTCCGTGCCCGATTCGCTTCATAAACTTCATGAACTGGAATTAAATGTAGCGGGAAGAGTCGGGAGGGGTCACTAATTGATATTAGCTCAAACTCCCGCTTTTAATTTCGTCTCGGTGTCTTCATGTGGTCAATAATCTAGCTTTGTTATAGTGGTCGTCCCTCTTTACAGAATCACTAGGAAATACGTGGATTTTCCCTCCTTATAGCCTTTTGTTGTGGGCGCCTCCTTCACTAACGATCAAGTTAAAAGTTATGTTTGTCGAGTTCCATAGCAGTTGGAAGACTTCTGCCCAAGCGAAAAAAAAGTATGTCAGGTGTGGGCGGGTGAGCAGGAGGGGGAGGGTAAGGGGAAAGGGAAAGGGAAGGGGAAGGGGAAGGGGAAGGGAAGGAAGGAAGGAGAGAGGGAGAGAGAGAGAGAGGGATGGAAAGAAAAGGAAAGAAAGAAAGGAGGGAGGGAGGGAAGGAGGAAGGGGGGAGGGGGGAGGGAGGGGGAGAGAGAGAGAGGGAGGGAGGGAGGGAGGGAGGGAGGGAGGGAGGGAGGGAGGGAGGGAGGGGAGGGAGGGAGGGAGAGAGGGAGGGAGGGAGGAGAGGGAGGGAGGGAGGGGCAAGGGGGGGGGGGGAGTACAAGTCACCTCTGAGTTGGTTAACTTGGGGTCGTCCACTGTGGCGACCAGTGCCTGCGCCACCTTGGCAAGTTCGTCCTTTTTACCGACATCCTTGTCCTTGTTGAACTCGTCTGTCCATGTCTTGTCAGCAAGAACCTCCCTCTCGTACTCCTCAGACCTAACGCAATAACATAACATCAAAAATTGTTGTTTTTTCTTTTTAAAGAATTCACCATCAGTGTTCATAACTGTTTTTAGAAGGATAACAGTTACCCTTGTCCCCTGCCTCTTTCGGGGAAAAAATGAAGCAGAAACATGACTTCATGAAAATATCCAGAGGTTCTCTGCCAGTGCTAAGGCTATGAAGGAGTCTCCCATCTTTTCGCAGATACATAATTTTCAATATTAAAGGTGACGGAAATCAGCGAAGACGTAGAGCTCTTATCCTTGTTTGTTGAGTGAACATATATCAAACAATTTAAATATCATCATCAGTATTATTTTTATTTAAATCAATGTTTAAATAGGATCAAATCTGCATAATCAACCTAATATTAATCTAAATAAATATGGTAGAAACTAAGAGCCATCGGACTCCGCAACTTTACTTATGGTGAAACTTAACACCCGTAACTACTGCCGACACGGCATAAAGAAACCACCAATCAATCAATCAATCAAAACGACCGAAGATATATCGCTTATAAACTGTACATACCAGACCTTGTGTTCATTCTGGGCGAGATACTCCTGAGCCCACTGCGCGCTCACTGGCACGGGGTTCACCATTTGACCGCCAGGGGGTGGATGGCGCATTTCCATGAACTCCTTTGACCAATCAGAGCCCTTGGTTTGCGCTTGTGCCTCAGCAACCAAGTATTCCTCCGCCCAGTTTCCGGCACTCGCCAAGTCGACCACTGCAGGGGCTGTGAATAAGAACGAGAGTTAGCAAACATTTCTGGACCCAACTAATAGTAATAGCCTACATGTTAATATCAGGTCTCATCAAATTCCATAGTCGTGTTTGGAAAAAAAAGTATATGCATTTAGAAAGTGAGTAATTAACTGAAGACATGAATGTTTTATTATCTCTCAAGGTGGACTAGGTTGGTGACCTTCCTCACAGACTAAGAGGTTTTCAACACGTTGACATTAAAACAAGGAGTACTACATTCCCAGATCCCCCACCCCCGACGAGTAGTACACAATAAATTTGATCACAGAACATGAATACTTTCTTTTAACAAAATAGTTCAAAAGAAAAATATTTAAAAAAACATTCATTGAGGAATTTTCAATCGCGGATAATTGGTCTTCATTACACTGCCCTTTGCCTTTATTCAAGTAATGTCGAGCACCAGGCTAAGTAGCAACAAGTATCATTGGTTTGACTCAACCAGGGTTCGAATCTCACGACCTGCCAGAACGGGATGCGGGCGCTCACCTCATTCAGCCGTTGTGTTTTTGAAAACATTGAAAGCACTGGATGACCCCTAACCATGTACATCACGTGACGGGTAGTTACAAGTTTGTGGTGGATGCACAACGCATGCATTCTCTATGGATGGAACCTAACCATATACATCACGTGACAGGTAGTTACCTGTCTGTGGTGGATGCACCATGTGTGCATTCTCTATGGATGGTCCCTAACCATGTACATCACGTGACGGGTAGTTACCTGTCTGTGGTGGATGCACCATGTGTGCATTCTCTATGGATGGTCCCTAACCATGTACATCACGTGACGGGTAGTTCCCTGTCTGTGGTGGATGCACAACGCGTGCATTCTTTATTGACAGCCCCTAACCATGTACATCACGTGACGGGTAGATACAAGTCTGTGGTGGATGCACGATGCATGCATTCTCCATGGATGGAACCTAACCATATACATCACGTGATGGGTAGTTACCTGTCTGTGGTGGATGCACCACGTGTGCATTCTCTATGGATAGTCCCTAACCATGTACATCACATGACGGGTAGTTACAAGTCTGTAGTGGATGCACCACGTGTGCATTCTCTATGGATGGAACCTAACCATGTACATCACGTGACGGGTAGTTACCTGTCTGTGGTGGATGCACCACATGTGCATTCTCTATGGATGGTCCCTAACCATGGACATCACGTGATGGGTAGTTACCTGTCTGTGGTGGATGCACTACGCGTGCATTCTCTATCTCCTGCATCTCCCTCAGTAAACTGTTCATGTGGAATGTGGTCGGTGCCAAGTCCTTTTGGCGCTCTGCGAAAAATTCGCTGACCAACTGTCATGGGTGAATGAAAAGTAAATAAGGTTATTTTTGTCAAACCAAATGTTACCGTTCAATGAATGCATTATTTTTTTTAATGCATGAGGAAAATTTCAATTGCATACAATTGATCTTCAGGAAAACATTAACTTGAGTTGCGTCGTTCTATGAAACAGCCCTACATTCAATCCTAAATATCTCATTTAGATACCGGTACACTTTTTTTAAACAGTATTGCTGGATCATACAAATATTAAATCAAGACATTTTGGTTCCAGAATGCTGGGATACCCGTATTGGCCCCATGCTCTCCGCGGACAGAGAAACAAATATACAATTTGATTTAAATAAAAGCTGGTGCTATCTTACCTCTCCCTCTGAAGCCTGCTCAAATGGCCGCGATATCTGTGAACATGGTAAACACTGATTACTGGTAAATCAAGAATGTAGTCAGCTTGTTTTAGAATATTACTACGTAAAGTAAGAACAAACTAATTAAATAAAATGAATGTTAACATTTACATCAATGATCTCGAGAAGTCCTTAGGGGGAATCAAATTCCCACTATATGCTGATGACGCCGTGATATACACCACAAGCATTGGCAGAAAAGTGAATAGAGATAAGGTGAATGAGAAACTAGTAGATTTAGATAATTGGTGCAACAACAAGATTTCCACAAACCATAGGTGAGTTGAGGTGTTCTTTGGAAAGCTTGTATGACACAGCAGTTGGACCTGATGGAATTCATTATCAATTTTTTAAACATCTCCCTGAACATGCACTGAGACTGTTGCTTCAACTCTTCAACAACATCTGGGAGTCGGGTGTCGTCCCCGCCTCTTGGCGGGAGGCGACAGCAATACCGATTTCCAAACCTGGTAAAGACCAGAGTGAAGCCAACAACTATCATTCCATAGCCATCACAAGCTGCATCTTTAAAACCATGGAGCGCATGGTAAACAACCGCCTCGTCTGACTACTGGAGTCAGGACACCACCTGTCCAACCTTCAATGTGGCATCAGACGGGGCCGCAGCACCCTCGACCATTTGGTGCGCATGGAGACCTTCATAAGAGATGCTTTCCTTAAGAAGGAGCACATTTTGGCTGTCTTTTTCGACCTCGAAAAAGCCTATGACACAACATGGCAGCATGGCATCATGGAGGATCTTCATGCGATTGGCCTTCGTGGCCACCTGCCAATTTTCATCAGGAACTTTCTAGCCTTCAGGCATTTCCGCGTCCGTGTCAAGACTACTTATTCCAGCCTACACTCACAGGAACTAGGAGTACCTTTTCGGGGTCAAGGTCAATGGTACTGCTGCTGCTCTAAAGCGGGGGGGTCTCCTGTAGTCTTTTCGTGGGCGACTTTGTTATATATTACAGCGATGCTAACATGAATGTCATAGAGAGACAGCTACAACCAAGCATAAATGGAATCCATCGATGGTCAGTTCTGAACGGTTTCAAATTTTCCAAGACCAAAACAGTCTGCATGCACTTCTGCCTGCTGCGTAGAATGCATGCGGAACTGGAGCTGACCCTGGATGGGGATCCCATTAAAGTCGTTGAGAAAACCAAATTTCTGGGCCTCATTCTCGACGCAAAACTGTCTTTTGTGCCACATATAAAGTACCTGAAAACAAGATGCCTGAAAGCGCTAGATATTCTTAGGGTGCTGTCCAGCTCAGAGTGGGGAGCGGACAGAGATGTTCTGCTCTCCGTGTACAGAACCTTGGTTTGGTCACGAGTGGATTACGGCAGCATAGTATACGGTTCCGCAAGGAAATCATATATTGGGTTGCTAGACACGATCCACCACCAGGGACTGCGCCTGGCCCTTGGGGCCTTCCGCACCTCACCGGTTCAGAGCCTCTACGTCGAAGCCAATGAACCATCACTTAACAACAGGAGAATCAAACTGGCCAAGCAATATGTAGTCAAGATAAAAACTAATGCATTGAATCCTGCACACAATTGTCTATTTGAGCAACATGACGAATGAGCAACGGTCATTTATAAAATGAACCAACTGACAACGGATGGGTATGACATCCACCTGTGCTGCGTGCCTGGCCATGCTGGCATACAAGGAAACGAACGAGCTGATCGGGCTGCGAAGAAGGCCCTGAACTCTGATCTGAAACCACTAATAGCCACCCACATAAAATCCAAATGGCAACATGAGTGGGATGAAAACATTAATAAACTTAAAGAAATTGAACCATCTGTGGTAAAGCCACCACAGACTCATGCGGGAGGTCGGCGGGACCAAGTGGTCCTTAGCCGCTGCCGTGTTGGCCACTCGCCGCATACACATGCTTTTCTGCTCAAGGGGGAACCTCCTCCTGAATGTATTGGGTGTCAGTCCCTGCTGTCACTCAAACACATTTTACTAAGTTGCGTTGATTTTTTGGCCCTGCGCCAACAGTTCTACACTGCAGACAGTATGCATGACATTTTTACTAAGGTAAAACAGGAAAACATTTGAGCCTTTTTGAGGGCAGCTGGACTGTACCACCTCATATAGTTTACTAAATAGATTCTATTGATTATTAATAAAACTTCTATGTGAATTTGTTTCCCTTGACCACAAATATATGATTGTGAGCTTTCTAATTTAATAAGTGTCTATTGGCACATAATTGATTGTCTGCTTTTACATGTAAAAGTGATGGTTTGAACAAAAAACAAACATTTCTCGCCATGAATATGGCCTATGCTGCTGACACAGCGTAAAGCAACCACCAGTCAATCAATCAATCAACCATAAATCATAAGAAGTCGAAGGTCCTAGTCTTTGGCAGTGGGAAAATGAACTATGACAATGAAGAACCAATAAGTTTGAGAGGAAAAGTTCTTGATTATCAGACCAATTACAAATATCTAGGGATGAATCTTGACAGGAAACTAAACTACAATAATAACATAAAAAGAAGTTATCAACAAGGTAAACCACAAAATCTGGATATTAGCAAATACCAGAAAATACCTAACCACAAAACATGGCTATTAGAATCTATAAGGGTATGATACGACCATATATTGACTACAGTGATGTAGTATACATGGGGGGCACCAAAAACATGTTGGGTAAACTACAAAGGCTACAAAATAGAGCAGTTAAGATATGTCTGAAGGTGGAGCATAGACAGCCAACTGATGATCTCCATAGGCAAGCAAGTCAACACACTAAATGACAGAAGAAAAGCACATCACAAAATAGTGGCATTCAGGGAGACACAGAAGCCTGGGAGGGTGCAGGTAACAAAAAAGGCAACAAGAGGGAGTGATGCCCCCCGACTGATAATAAACAGAGCCAATAACAGATCATATGAGAGGAGGACCGAGTACATGAAGGCAAGGGAATGGAAAACATTGGGTGTAGAAGAAAGAAGTACAGGGACAATAAAAACATATACAAAATTAATCAAAAGGGAGCTCAATGCACTGCTCAACTAACTAAAAATATATGTGTGTGTGTGTGTGTACATCTGTATATATATATGTGAGTGGTTTATGTATCAGTAATATAATAATAATTTTTTTAATATATATATATAAATAATGAATATAAAAAAGAAATAATAAAAATACACAGAATATCAAGGAAACTCTTAGAAGGTAAACATGCGAGGCATGATATACCCAGGTGTAAACTTAAAATTTTAAACCAAAACTAATGACCACTAATGCAAGCTGGTGAAGGCAGTCAGGGAAAATAACTATAGGTAAACAACTAACCAATATGTAGAACTAACAGAATCACAGAGCGTGGGGAGATGTGGAAGAATGCTTACAAAGAAAGAAAGAATGTATGCAGTTGATAGCTACACAACAACAAAGTAATAAGACAAGGGGAACCATGAGACTATTACTGTCTAGTGATGAAAACAAGTCATTAGACTTAACCGTTATGGGCAGCATAAATACACCATCACCAAAAAAACAAGAACAAAAAACAGTGATTGCTGAAGTATGGTTCAGACAAGCGCCTCGGCTCTGACAAAATATGGGTCAGATGAATCAAATATTTACAACAACAACAACAACAACAAAAGTATCCAGAAATTCCAGCCAATGTGGTAAGTTTATGAATTCATATTGAAGAATGGGCTGGGGAAAACGAACAACAGCTTGGTAAACTAAGTTTGTAGGTAGGAAGAACAGGGAACACAGTGGCACGTGTTAGCCATCATCCAGACCCAACCAGTTCTCAGCCACCATACAAACCCAACCGGTACTCAGCCGTCATCCAGACCCAACCAGTACTCAGCTGCCATACATACCCAACCAGTACTCAGCTGTCATACAGACCCAACCAGTACTCAGCTGTCATACAGACCCAACCAGTACTCAGCTGTCATGCAGACCCAACCAGTACTCAAGCCACCATACATACCCAACCAGTACTCAGCTGTCATACAGACCCAACCAGTACTCAGCCGTCATACAGACCCAACCAGTACTCAGCTGCCATACATACCCAACCAGTACTCAGCTGTCATGCAGACCCAACCAGTACTCAGCCACCATACATACCCAACCAGTACTCAGCTGTCATACAGACCCAACCAGTACTCAGCCGTCATACAGACCCAACCAGTACTCAGCTGCCATACATACCCAACCAGTACTCAGCTGTCATACAGATCCAACCAGCACTCAGCCATCATGCAGACCCAACCAGTACTCAGTATCAGGGGTGCCAGTTACTCACCAATTCCGGTCCACGAGGCACAGCGCTACGCAGCCCGTCCTGAAACCACATATAATATTTGACTTAGGGCATGAGGACGAGTCAGACTAAAGATACACAATGAGTTTGCTAATGAAGATAATGTCCCAATGCATTTTATTTGCAGTTCAAAATATGGGAAGAGTATTTTAGAATCTGTTTCTACAAAATACTAACCATTTTACTTTCTTTATACACTATACTTTCCAACAGTCAAACAAGTTCCAAAAACAAAAAACTAAAATATGAACTCACATACTACCAGTGTTGACGAAATCGGCTGGTTGTTAAGTGAAAAATCCAATTATCCATATTATTTTAAAATCTGAATTGCGGCTTTGAAAAAACCAGGGAAACTAGAGGGTAGGTAGGTGACTTACATTAATTTCATTGCCACCACATTGAGTGCTTACCTGCTGGCGTGAGCGGTCCTGTGTGAAGTGGGAGGTGAGCTTCATGAGCGGGTTGGCCCCGCCACACTCCCGGTCTACCAGGTCACGCATCGCCATCTTGGAGCTGAAGTAGTTAACGTGAGAACAAGCAAATTTACACCAACACAATAGATCATAGATACATGGTAAATAATATGCATATGTATGCTACCTACTATTGGACTAACAACTACTGCTAAAGAGGATATGTTCACACTCTAAAGACAGATGAATGTCCCCATCATCTACACTAGGGTCACCTAGAGTTATCAAACATTTCTGGACCCAACTAATACCTTGAATGTTAACACCCAGCCTCATCTAATTCTACAGTTGCATTTGAAAAAAATAAAGTATATGTATTTAGAAAATGAGTAATTAACCGAAGACATGAACTTACTTTTTTCAACTTAAATTGATATGCTTCACTTACCGTTTGCATGTTCATTCATATTTATACAGCTGACTATTTGTGAGACTTGGTCAACGTAAAAAAAATAGCAGATTTCACTTAATATATAGTACCACGCAGAGAAATATATACACTTGCTTGTTATTGTGGAATCAATTGAGTACAACTATCACTGAGTATCAGTAGTGGGCCGCAGTTTGCGCCACTAGTACAACACGGGCAAAGTCAGGATTACAGTACTGCAGAAAAGTACAAATTTAGGCGGACAAGTAAAAATCACCCAGACTTGTCCTGTGGCCAAGTGAAAATTGTTGCTTATTTCTATCTATACCATGTATGTATTCTACTATTCAGAAATAGCTGGCTATTTGAAACACCAGACGTATACCATGTTTATAAATACCAATAGTCCCATTACTAATTTATTGCTGTGTTACTGTATATAGCTCATGAAATACATCAGAATATTTGTCTTAAAGTTACCTAGATTCATGGTTTCGATGCCTTAACAAGGATAAATATATAATGTTGTTTGTCATAATTTACTTTAGTTTGAACTTTGATAATAAATGGCTCACTTGGAAGATATAATTAAAGTGAAAACATTCCAAATTAATGTTGCCATGCACATGACACCATAATCGTGACCATAGTCTTCAGCAGTAACACGTTCTATTAAATTACCTTAGCACTCCGGCCTATTGTGTGTGTGGCAAATATGGTTATTCTGCTAAATAAGTTCTTTTTTCAGTATTGAAGCACTAGTCTTCCACTTCCAGATATTTTTCAATTCGGATGCATTAAAAAATCATATGCACCAAACATAAACAACATCACACAAAACAGAGATGATGTTAATATCTACTGGGCCAACATTATCACAGAAATAGGGAAATCAGCTGATGAGATGTGGCCCATTAAGAAAAAAAACACAAAAAAAACACAGGACCCCTGGGTAGACAATGACCTGCTAACGATCATCATAGCCAAAAGTAAACTGAGTGATAAAGCAAAGCTCACAGAAACTATAGAAGACAAACTGGCCTACCATATCGCCAGAAACAACTCTCTCAAAGCTGTGAGAACCTCAAAAAAGAAATACATAATAAAGCAGGGCAAAGACTGGGGATGCAATACAAACAGATTCTGGAAAAATGTAAACCTATTATTCCCCAAAAATAACAAAGAAGAGCCCACAAACTTCCAAGATAATGAAGGGACAATGCTCACAGACAAAGATGCAGCAAACAAATTGAACACACACTTTGCCACAATAGGACAAAAGCTGTCAGAATTCTTTTTAAAAAGCTGGGAAAATAGATCAGGAACTGTGCAGAATGAAATCCCTACCTGCAAAACAGATAAAATAGAAGTAAAAAAATTAATAAATGACATAGATACAAATAAACCAAGTGGAATAGATGAAATCCCAACCAAAACACTAAAAGAGGCACTCCAAGCCATCCCGGCCACTATAGTAGACCTATTCAACATCTCCTTTGAACAGGGGCATTTTATCTCAGCCTGGAAAACGGCAACCATCACCCCCATTCACAAAACTGGAGACAAACAAAACATGGGAAACTACAGGCCAATATTGATTCTTCAAACCCCAGGCAAGCTCATTGAAAAAGTGTTACATAGACACATAAATGAACACCTGGAAAAAACCAATATACTAACCGAAAAACAAGGGGGTTTCAGGAAACTGCACTCCACATCTAAACCAATAGCTAACCTAACAAATGACATACTGGCGTCAATGAACCAAAAACAATTAGTTGGAGCAGCCTTCATTGATTTCAGCAAAGCATTCGATACAGTAGACCACAACATACTACTGGAAAAACTAGAATCCATGGGCATAAAATCCAACACTATGGACTGGATAAAATGCTACCTGAACAACAGGCAACAGAAAACAAAAATAAACAATACACTATCAGACAACCAACCTGTCACATGTGGTGTACCCCAAGGGTCAGTGTTAGGGCCACTGCTCTTTATAATCTACATAAACGATCTTGAAAAATGTTTGCAAACCGAATGCCTCCAACTATATGCAGATGACACAGTCATATATGCAAATGGCACCACAGAAGAGGAGGTAATAACTAAACTAAACAAACTCCTACTAAAACTGGACGAGTGGTGTGAGTCCAACAAAATAACCATCAACACAAGCAAGTCAAAAACAGTTCTCTTCTTGCATAAACAAATGCCAGAAAGAAAATGACACTGTAAGCTACGAAACCAAACACTAGAAAATGTAGACCATTACAAATACCTAGGCCTTGAGTTGGGCAGCCAACTAAACTACAACCTATATATAAACAAAATTGTCCAAAAGGTAAACCATAAACTGTGGCTATTCGCAAAGCTAAGAGACTACATGGCACAAGAAATGCCAATAAAAATCTTCAAGGGCATGGTGCTCCCCTATTTTGACTATGGAGATGTAAACTACATGGGTGCGAAAAAAGAACTTCTAAAAAACTGCAAACATTACAGAACAGAGCCCTGAAAATCTGCCTCAGAGTAGACAAGCTGCACCCCAGCTATGACATGTATACACAAAATAACCAAAATAAAATTGCGAGAAAATAGGAGAATAATTCATCTGAAAACATTAGCATACAGCTATAGTCAAAACAATGAACTCCTAACAAAACCACAAAGGTTTACTATAGCAAATAATGCGCCACTACTAAAGCAGACCAGAAGCCAAATAAAAGCTCACGAGAGAAGCGCGCTGGAAATGGCTGCCAAGGTCTGGAATGCCCAAACAGTAAAGGAATGACAAATTCCTGACCTAAAAACATACAAAAAATATCTCTGCAAAATAAGGCTAGGAAACCCCCACTAAGCTGCACTGCAAAGGGGCATGTGATATGTCACGGCCCACCAGCGGGACGCCCAATGTAAGGTAACCATGCCAAAAGTAGCCAGATAGCACACCACACAGCTACGTACAAGCCTATGATATGTAAATAGGAGTAGGCTAGTCTAGTAGTAAGAGTAGAAAATAATAAAACACATATATGCCAAGAAAATCCCCAAATAATTAACATAGACTACTAACCAGACCAACCAACTATCTATCTGCTACTGAAAAGCAGGCAACCAAATACCTTATCAGTAGCTACTGTGACTCTGTGTGATAAGAATTAAGATAACACCGACACTACAGCCTGAATACCCAGGCTTATATAAAAAACCCTATAATACTAAGATACAGACTATCCAATGGATACTATCTCTCCAATGGTAATGTAAATTTTGCAGTGCCAACTTGTGGTGGGTTTGATCAGCCGGCTGCTGGTTGGTGTTTCACATGTAAACACATACAATTATATCATACATGAGATAGGTAAGTATGAACACACATCAATATGAAATTGCTATGAACAAATACCCATCATCATCAGCATCATCATCAGCATCGCCATCAATCCACATCTTTCACATTCATATACATTTATACAAAAAAAAATAATATAGCACCTGTTTAACCAAGAGAACAGCCAGCGTACCAAGTGGTGGGTTTGATCATTTTGATTACACAGTACAGGCTGAGTGAGCCGTCTTAGTATTATACCGACCCACCCACGGGGAGGCTAAGGACTAACATGTGTACATATATGCATAAACAATACCTGTACTCATAGAGGTGGACAATGAAATTACCAAAAATCCAGCAACTGGAAACGGAAATAGCCCTCTATGGGCGCCGCCATCTGTAAACTCGGGTTGAAAAATCCAGAAATCAAAATCCAGCAAACGGAAATGGAAGTAGATCATCAAACTTCACTACGCAGCAAGCAGGGTGGATGACAGCGATTGGCCTAACGCCTTAATGATGCTACACTGGTCCCTCGCTACAGACCTTCCATATATGGTGCGATGACGTCACTGGGACCAGTGTACGTGTTCCTCCATGCTACTCTGCAGCAAGGTTGTCAGGGCATTAAGTCCATACACCCAATTGACGGTATTCAGGTCAGCAATTGGTTAATAATATATCAAAACAAATGCCCGCTGCCATAGAATTTGCCGATATGCGCAGTTCAAAACTTTGATTTTATTCAAAATTAAAAGAAATAAAGAACAATTTGGCATAAACATGGATGCACAAATGAAATATTAATAGTTTATTCCATGGAAACGACGGCCGTATTCAATTATCACAACCGTGACTTGGATCACCCAAAATCGAACCCTGCGAGTGGAGTAAAAAAATACATGCGCATAGTTATATCGGGGGGTAGGTACCCTAGAAACCACCGGGAGTGCCACTGTCGCCAGACCAATAAAACTCGTACAACTTCTTGCGACCTCCTCAGCTGCACGGTCATGTCGGAAAACGGCACCATACGTGCAGCACAGGCACACTGCATTCACTGCTACATCCGTTTTTGAAGCAAAACAGACTTAAGCACAGATAGAGACTATTTTCAGTGTTGTATGACATTTGGAAGGCATTTTACTAAGCCATTCAAGTCTTCAGATGCAGAAATCAGAGGTAAGACTGCCAGGAATATCCATGTTAACTATTAGAATGTGAAAATTTAGCATTTTTTATTCCTAAAACTGGTCATACAATGACTACAACTGGAATCGCAACTCTAGAATCTGGCAGCTAAAAGTTGGTGTCAGGCAGTTTTGACTGGATTCTCTAGGCTAGTCTAGGTCAGAATCTTATGGCTGGGGTGAGTGACTCACATAACACAGCCTACTATTATGCACCCTAAATAAGGCACTTCTCTAGTGCATTTGAAGTATGTTGAATTTAAGATTTTTTGTATTAGCTAATGTAATAGAAAAAATCTTAAATTCAACATACTTCAAATACACATATCTCATTCAATTTTTGGAATATCTTAAAAATTCAAAAAGCATATTGCTTTTGATTCATTGGAGCTTCCAATGAAATTATAATTTGAATGTTTGGAATAATTTGAAAATGTTACTGGCTATCGGGGGTCGGTCCTAAGCATAGCTTATTCATATTAGGGTCTTTGGCACTTTGCTTATATGCTACCCCTACGGACAGTATAAATACAGGCTACAGCCTCAATAAAAAAATTAAAAATTTAAATAGGTACCTTTTTGGTATCGACTATCGGTCAATGCAGATTTCAGTATACTGTTGGTTATGCTGTCTTTCTGGCAATACTGCCAGATACAATATAACCATATATGTTGAGTCGTCCTGTCAGTGTTACACTTACAAGTTACAGTGTATCCAATGTTCGCCGACTTGTGGAAAGAAACACGCCCTAGTTAAGTCTGTTTACATGTTCCGAGGTACCATGCCATATAAGCTAACTATAGATATCGTGCGCCGCAGAATATGCCGAAAACGTAATTGAACGCATCTATTTACAGAAGTCTAAAGCCATGCCCATGGCATAGTAGTATGGCATGCCATAGGATGGTGCTAGAAGTTGATTTGTTTAATAACACGCTTCCTTCATTGTTCCATTTCCTGATCGTTTACATCAATGTCAATATCATATCATGACAATTATTTCTACTCACCTAGTAATTGTGATAATGTATGATTGCCCAAGTGGCGAGAAAACCTTTAAATATAACTTATGGACTTAGGCCAAAGTGGTTTGCCGTGCTGGCAGCCATGTTTACATCGTTTACTTCCGGTATTTAAGGTGAAAACTCGGATATTTCTCCGCATAGAAATATAGTGATTCTTAAATGTTTTCTTCGTTGTAAAAGTTGCATGTAAGTTGTGGACCTACTCATCATATGTAATTAACCACCTAATAATCTGAAGCAGTTACTTCTAGAATTCAGCATAAAACCAAATTAGACTTATTTAAATCAAATATCCTTGCACGGTGATCTACTTTCTCCGCCATATTGGATTGTTGACATCGGTTTCCTCGGTTAGACGCCCATACGTTGTGTGGAAAGCTGACGTATTTGGGCATATCTGTGTTTATCGGTTTCTCTACGAATATTAACTGTGCAAATATGCCTCCGGGAGACCCAGATGCTATAATGCAAGGCTTCAAACTGTATCCTTTCAGAATTATCAGCTGTTATCGAATGCGTATTTTATCTCCCGGAACAGGCAGTGTTTTACTTTTACTGTTTAGACTTTTAGAGTCTGTGAGTTAGTGAGTGTGACTCGGCCTGAGGTAGGTCAAACTGTCAAACAAACAAGTCAACCATAACTATTTATCTAATACCACTTGCACGGTGGGCATGGTGAATATCTCAGTCATGTCCTCTATCTAAATAACGATATGGTGGCTCTTTTATGCTAGGAATATTGTTGGTAATGTGTACCCTAACTTCCTAACTAAGTTTAATATGAATAAGCAATGCTTAGGACCGACCCACCGATATAACTACAGGCTTACAGCAAAGTATTTTATGATTTTTTAATACTCCACTCGCGGTGTTCGATTTGAAATTCTATCAACTCGGGTGATCCGAATACGGCCGTCGTTTCCGCGGAGTAAACTATTAATATTTCATTTGTGCACCCATGTTTATGCCAAATTGTTATTTATTTCTTTTAATTTTGAATAAATTCTAAGTTTTGAACTGCACGTATCGGCAAATTCTATGGCAGCGGGCATTTGTTTTGATATATTATTAACCAATAGCTGACCCGAATACCGTCAATTGGGCCTATGGACTTAATGCCTTGACAGGGCCGCTGCAGAGTAGCATGGAGGAACACGTACGCTGGTCCCAGTGACGTCACCACACCATATATGGAAGGTCTGTAGGGAGGGGACCAGTGTACTTGTTCTTCGATTCGGCATGTGCTACTCTACGGCGGAGCATTGTCAAGGCGTTAAGCCAATCGGTGTCACCCACCCTGTTTGCTGCGTAGTGAAGTTCGACGAACTATTTCCGTTTTCGTTTGCTGGATTTTGATTATTCCGTTATTCAACAAGAGTTTACAAATGGCGCCGCCCATAGAAGCCTATTTCCGTTTCCGGTTGTTGGATTGTGGTGAAATCAGCTGTGGGTATTGTTTACTTTATATATATATTTTACCTCGGTATACAGCCTCAGGCTAGGGAGAAGGAAGCACATGAGGTACCAGCAATTAGCATATATATACAACTCACGACTGGATTACGTGTCGTTGGGTTGCTCCGGCAAATTTAGTCTACATACAAGCTAATACGCAGTAAGTATCATAAAAACTGTGGTTAGCTTAATCATGATGCATTTTGGACGAGTTATTTGGTTATAAAAAACCAAGGATAGAATTCCTTCTCGAAGGATTGAAACCGATCATTAGCGGTTCTGTCAACACCCGAGTCACCGTGTGATTATGGGTAGAGATGTGGGCTCTGCCTCGTCTCCTGTGGAAATTCTCTCGTACTCTAATAGAGAGTAATGTTGGAGATGCTCCTGGGTTTCTTTTATAGACTCCCCACAAACTTTTTCAGGCGTTTCTCCGAGTTTCGTAGCATTTTCTCCAACTTGTTGACGTAGTAGTCACAGGTGGGAGAAGTGTGCGGAACAGAGGGATGGGCGGGCCGATACACTGGTCCCGACCCCGCGTAAGGTTTGGGCTTGACCCACAACCCACGCACAAATTTAGCTTATTACGCCTGTGTTATAACGGTATAAACACGTTCTCTAACACCAATAGATCTCCAAATGAGTTTGAAACAACCATATTGTGACATATATATATATATACCGGGACTGACCAAAAATCTTTGTTTCAGCTCCCGATGGCCACGAAGCGGAGTAAGCGCGGTGCAGCAGCAGCCGAGGGGCGTGTTCCGAGTGGAGGGGACGAGGAGTACGACTCCTCACCCGTGTTGTCGGCAGGGCCTTCGACACGGCCTGGGGCGCATATTCTCTCCGAGGAGGACATAGTGCCTGACGGCGCCGCGGCTCAAAATTGGGAGACGCGGTTTGCGGCGATGGAGAGTCATATAATGGCTCTCAAACCACCGGTGTCTCGTAAACGGCGAATGCCGAGTGTTCAAGAGGAGTCTTCTTTGGAGGATTTCTCG
Source organism: Branchipolynoe longqiensis (assembly GCA_030323885.1). Classification (NCBI taxonomy): domain Eukaryota; kingdom Metazoa; phylum Annelida; class Polychaeta; order Phyllodocida; family Polynoidae; genus Branchipolynoe; species Branchipolynoe longqiensis. The sequence continues at coordinate 42,735,912 of CM059200.1, forward strand.
GAGACAGACTCAGAGATGGAGCTTAGGGCTCCTCCTCCTTCTCCTAAATGGAGGAAGAAGAAGAAACGGAGGAAGAAGAAGAAACATATCGTTTCTTCTGGTGATGATTTCACCAAGGAAAGGGGGAGGACGGGACTTCGCAAAAAGCGCAAGACCAAGTCCAAGAAGAAGAAGAAGAGGAAAGATTCTTCTTCTTCCGACTCGTCCACGGATTCCACTTCCACGGAATCGGACTCAGACACGCGATATGAAGGTGTCTATGCTGCCATTGGGGGCAAAGTGGCTAAGAAAGTGGAGAAGCCAAGGGCTAAGCGTGTGAAAACCACTACGCTTATGCGTGAGAACATTAATGGCCATTTCCACACGTTTAAACCGGCGGAGATTATTTCTAAGTTATCAGATGAGTTAACAGGCATTAAAGGTGTTCCCAACTCCATCATTAAGGAGATGGATCGAGATGTCAATATGACGGAGGACCGTAAGAGATTTGAGGGTGTGTTGCACACAGTGCATAAGGCGGTGCTTGGTACCCTAACAGCTATTGCTCCTGTAGCAAACAGAATGCAACGAGAAAATAAGTTCTCGTCTTTGGCTAAGACGATGGACAAAGGCATTGCATTGTTGGCGGCGGCAGGTAATTACCTGTCGTATCGAAGATATGAAAATGTCTTCAAGTCGGTTTGCACAGATGCTGGCAAAGAAGTGGCTCGCTCAAAGAAGGTTACCGATAATGATGGGAAAGAGTTTACGCTCTTTCTTCCTCCAGAGCCGATTAAAGGGAAACCTTTAGATAACACGAAAATGTTTGGCGGTCAACTACAATACCTCTATAAAGAGGTAGAAACTGCAGCCAAGAGTGGCAAAAACATGGATGGTAAGAAGAAACAGGAAACTCCTCGTTTCAAAAGGTCACGAGGGGATTTTCGTCCACGGCGGTTCACCAGGGGAACCAGACCGGGCTCAAACTTCGGTCAAGCTTTTCGGGGCCGGGGCGCTCGCTCAGGCTGGACCGACAACACCGCACGGCCACTGGGCCGAGGCGTCAACTCGCCGAGACCCTTCCCCAGGGGCGGGTCCAAGGAGAGGTTGAAACACAAAAGTTACAAGTCCTTCCAGCCTCTAAAACCACACAAACTGTAAGCAACTTTGTGGCTGGTAATATTAATAATCATATTTCTGAGTGGCACAAAATTACTAGTGACCAAGAAATTTTACAAATAGTTAGGGGTGTTCACATTCCCTTCACACAAATTCCGGTACAAGGCAGGATACCTTTTCCTTATAACATTGAACCGGGTGAACGAGAGGCACTAACTAAACAGGTACAAAAATTCTTTGAGAAAGGAATTATACAAAAAGTGACATACTGTTCAGGAGAGTTTATTTCAAACATCTTCTCGAGACCAAAGCCTAATGGCGAGGTTCGAATGATCCTGGATTTAACAATCCTTAATAAAATGGTTGAATATCGACATTTTAAAATGTTCTCGCTAGATACGGCACGAGATCTGATTACGCCAGATGCGTGGATGGCTAGTGTTGATTTACAAGATGCATATTATACGCTTCCCATAAGGGAAAAAGACCGGAAATTTCTTCGGTTTCTTTGGGATAACCAACTATGAGTTTACCTGCATGCCGAATGGTTTAGCTTGTGCCCCTCGTTTATTCACTAAACTGCTTAAACCTGTTTTCTCAGTAATGGCGCGGGTGTAGTGGGCGCGGGTGTAGCCCTGGTACTGCAGGTGCGGGCCTTCGGGCTGAGTCGCTTGAGGTGGAGGCGGCGGCCGGCTCCCGGCGGCGGCGTACGCCCGAGGTGCCGGGACGTGGTGCAGGCTGCAGGCGGGCTCCCGCCTCGGCGTGGGCGGGGGGCTCCGCGGGGCCCCTCGGGCTTCCCCCCTCTCGTCCAGGTCTCTGTCCATGCGTCTGGTGAGGCGGGTGATGGCCTCGATGAGGAGGGCCGTCTCGCTGCTGGGCTGGCCCGAGGGCGCTGCGGGGGAGGTCGGCGCCGTAGGGGAGACGGGGCCCCCCGGGGAGCCCGAGGAGGGTCCTGGCGTGGCCATCCCGGACGTCTTGGAGCTTCTCCGACTCTTCCCTTTGCCGCGGCCGGGCATGGTGCAGAAGAAAGGGCAGAGAGGTGGAAGGCGGCTGGAGGCTGAGTGCCTGAGGGAGGCCGGCGGGCGGCCTTATAAGGGGGGAAGGGAGCAGAGGCAGGAGGGGGGTGAGTCGCTCAGGGCCGGGGGGAAGTGAGCAGTGGCAGGAGGGGGGGTGAGTCGCTCAGGGCCGGGGGAGGGCGAGGGTGAGCAGCGGGCGTCGCGCGAGGCGCGAATGCTGGGTGAAAGCCCGGGTAGAGAGGGGGGGGGGGTGAGTCGCTCTCCCTTCCCTCGCATCAAACGAAATGCTTCGCATTACGACCAATGGCGCGGAAGGGTCATATAATGTTTCCATACATAGATGATTCCTTTATTATAGCATCAACACAAATTGATTGTGTGAATGCAGTTTTGGATTTATGTGCATTACTTACTAAATTGGGGTTTCATGTACATCCACAAAAGTCAGTGTTTAAACCAACAAAACAACTCAAATGTTTAGGGTTTATTCTGGATACACAGTCTCTTACAGTGTCGATAACAGAACAAAAACTAATTAAGTTTATGAATACAGCGACCCAGCTTATTAAGTTACCAAAACCTAAAATTAGACAGGTCGCAGTCCTTATTGGGATAATGATATCGTATGCACCCGCTATTCTATACGGGAAGGCCCATATTAAATCTCTAGAAATAGATAAAAATTTAGCGTTAACACGAACTAAAGGGAATTTTGAGCGAAAGATGTTTATTTCGCAAGAAGGGCTACAGGATATTGCATGGTGGATGCAACACATAGCAAGTTCACCAAATCCAATCCGCATGGCGGAACCTAATACGGTAATTACTACTGATGCTTCGTTAGAAGGTTGGGGAGCTCATCGAGATGGGGTCACAACAGGAGGTAGATGGCTTGATGATGAAAAATCAGACCATATTAATGCGCTAGAATTGCGTGCTATTTATCTGGGCTTATGTAGTTTAGTAAAGATACATAAATGACAAGTTAGAATACTAACTGATAATACTACTGCCATGGCATATATTCGTAACATGGGTGGAACCAAATCAAAGCCTTGCAAGCAGTTGTCGAAACTGATTTGGAACTGGGCACAGGCTCAACAAGTCTGGCTGACTGTAGCGCATATTCCAGGGTCACAAAATACACTTGCAGACCATAAAAGTAGAAATTTCCATGACCATTTAGAATGGTCTCTCTCTACACCTTTGTTTAACTTCATTTGTGAAAAATGGAGTACACCTAAAGTTGACTTGTTTGCATCACGAAATAATAACAAATTACCTTGTTATGTTTCTTGGCATCCTGAACCGGAGGCTTGGAAAGTAGATGCATTTGCTATTATCTGGGAAAATAATTATTTTTATATTTTCCCACCGTTTAGCATTATCAGCCGAGTTGTCAGGAAAATCGGTTTGGAAAGGACACATGCTATACTGGTGGTGCCCGATTGGGACACGCAACCTTGGCTGCCAGCAGTTTCACAACTGGCAAAAGAACATATACGATTCCCAAGAAAACTCGGGAATCTGACACACCACGGACCGCTAGTGGTTCACGGCGACGTGTCAACGACGCCCCTATTGGCATTCCTTTTCTAAGGAACCAGCTGCAGCAATTTGGATTGGACAAAATTACTGAGAATAGGATAGTAGCTGATGCCTGGAGGCCAGGAACTGTCAAAATGTACACATCCTATTTAAAGAAATGGGGTGTACATTGTTTGTTAATGAAAGTTAAGCCAACAAATCCAACATTTTCACAAGTAGCTCGTTTTCTTCGTTCTCTAGAGGATGAGGGACTATCCTTTGGGTCGATTAATGCGGCAAGATGTGCGTTATCAATCATATTACCGAGAATTGATGGCGAAACAGTTGGAAAACATTATGTTCTTTGTTATCTACTTCGTTCAATTTATCAAAGGAATCCTCCAAAACCAAAGTATAGTCGGTTTTGGGATGTGTCTATAGTATTTAAGTTGTTTCAGGCTTGGCCTCACAACTCGTGGTTAGATATAAAACAATTAGGTTTTAAGGTCGCGGTCCTGTTATTATTAGTAACCGGACACAGAGGACAGACGATTGTTGCTTTGTCTTTAACTGGATTAGAAATAGACAAGAAACAAGCTACGTTTGATTTAGCACAATTGCTTAAATCGAACACGTTAGGTGACCCTTTATCTACGGTTCACTTAGACTGTTTTCCGAGTGATCGGAAATTATGTGTTGTGTCAGCCATACGGGCTTATATATCTAAGACAAAGGATTTACGTGCATCACAACAACTATTAGTGAGCTTTATAAAGCCACATAAGGCAATTTCACGAGACACCCTTGCCAGATGGACAATTACGGTGTTGAAATTGGCTGGAGTGGATACGAGCAAATACTCATCCCACTCAACTAGAGGTGCCATGGTCTCCAAGGCATGGTTGCTAGGTATTTCTGTGAAAAGAATACTAGCGCATGCAGGCTGGAAGACGGCTAAGTCGTTTGCAAAACATTACAACAAGCGACTAGAAAAGCCTACCGGCATTGCAAAGCGCCTGCTCGCCAACTAACAAGAATAGGTGAGAACAAAAACGTTGAATATTATATAAGAATGGATGATATTAAGGATAAAAATGAATTATGTAAAGGTCTCCCTAGCCTGAGGCTAGCCTGAGGCTGTATACCGAGGTAAAATAGTATAGTTATACGAATCTTACCTGGGTATAGATGATGGATAACTGTTGTTTTCCCGAGGTAGAAGCCTCGGGTAGACGTGGGCTAGGGCCCACCCACCACGCCCTGCCACGTCTATCCCGTTGGTGTACCGTTACGGGAAAATCATAGTATCCATTGTATTGAAAGATCATTTTTATCCTGAATAAGTAGGTTAAAATTGCTGGTACCTCACGTGCTTCCTTCTCCCTAGCCCACGTCTACCCGAGGCTTCTACCTCGGGAAAACAACAGTTATCCATCATCTATACCCAGGTAAGATTCGTATAACTATACTATCTATCTATACGCGTGTTAGTCATTAGCCTCCCCGTGGGTGGGTCGGTATAAATTAGGTTATTTCAAAACTGGACGTGTTGTTTTAGCATTTAGGCTTTAGGCTGGTTTAGCCTTTAATTTAAGTGGCTATAGAGGGAGTGCACGTGACGTCATTACTTAGCAATCAGCGGGCTGCCATGTTGTTCATGCATGCAGATGCAGTAAAACAGAGTTTTCTTGTGTTATGGGAGGTTCTGGGCAGTTTACCTCCAATGTGTTTACTTACAGCACTTTAGGAACTACTTGTGAGGCCAAACTGCTCAAAACAGTGACAAATAAACCAACAAACGACTCTATAAATTGAGCAACACCACTCTACTGGTGGAGAATGAAGAGAAAGACCTTGGCCTTATTATCGACAGTGAACTCGAGTTCCACAAACACATAGCTGCAGCTATTAATAAGGCTTCCAAGATGCTTGGCCTCATAAGAGCTACTTTTTTTTTTTGTCCATTAGTTGTTTAAGCAGGGGAAATTTCAGTCATAGACGACTGGTCTTCCTCATTCCACTGCTGGTTGATAGAAAGCCCAAGCCTACACTTTTACCGACCCAAGGGATTTTTAACCTCCCACACCACATAGACATGGTATGAGAGCAACCGGCCTTTGATGACGCTGTAAGTTATACACAGCGGTGGAAATCCAAATTGGCAGAGCTGGGGGCATGCGGAATCGAACCGCCGACCCTCAGATTAGGAGTCTGACCTAGAAAAAAGTCAGACACTCTAACCACTCCGCCACAGAGAACGTCACATCTGGATGAAAGTACCCTCCCCTGTCTGTACACAACTATGGTACGTCCTCACCTTGAGTATGGTAATGTAATTTGGTCACCGCGCTACAAACTGGACACCAACGAAATCATATGGTCTCGTACAAATAACCAGTGCATTTTTTATGATAGTATCACGTGTTAATTGTTCATGTCACGGCTGAATATCACACATTGTGTGATGCACATGAGGCTGAGCTAGTCAAGTTAGTGCTGTTCACTGTTGCGTTATTTAAAATTCAAGTTATTAGGTATCACATTAGTATGATTAGATAAAAGATTCACCCTATACTACACTCTACAGTAGCCTGAGTAGAGGTGAATCTTTGATCTAGTATCACATTTGTACACAATGCCAATGGTTTGTTGGGTTGTTTTTTTTTGTTTAAAATGTTGTCTTTGGGCATATATTGTGTACATGTAACTTCCAGGAAAGAAATATGTGGGTTGCTCCGTGATCATGAACTTGAAGGCAGAGAGCGTGTATATAAACAGATGAGAGGGACAACTCCCGCGAAAATATGTAACACAGACTGCAGTGGCGATCCTGGCGGTTATTGTTGAACAAGCCTTGAGTTTGCCGATACGCTCAGTGCAAAACATTAATTTTCTTAAAAGATTAATAGAAATCCAGAACCCTAACCATATCAATTTAATATAATCTTGTTGGTAAACATGTTTTCTATATGTGTACTAAGCGGCTTGTTTCTATTTGGTGTAGTTTTAGAGATATTTCACTTTTTCTGTAGGAAGATTGCACACGACCATTGACAATGCCTTGAGTTTGCCGTACGCGTAGTGAAAAACGTCAGTTTTATTCCAAATTAATAGAAATCCAGAACCCTAACCATATCAATTTAATATAATCTTGTTGGTAAAGATGTTTTCTATATGTGTACTAAGCGGCTTGTTTCTATTTGGTGTAGTTTTAGAGATATTTCACTTTTTCTGTAGGAAGATTGCACATGACCATTGACAATGACTTGAGTTTGCCGTACGCATAGTGAAAAACGTCAGTTTTATTCCAAATTAATAGAAATCCAGAACCCTAACCATATCAATTTAATATAATCTTGTTGGTAAACATGTTTTCTATGTGTATTCCAATCAGTTTGTTTCTAGGTGTTGTAGTTTTAGAGATATTTAACGTTTTCTGTATGAAGATTGCTCACTGCCATTGACAATGCCTTGAGTTTGCCCATATGTGTAAACTGTTCAACAACCACCACTTGGAGCGCCACAGTCGGCAGCTGTTACATGGTGTAGTATGGGAGTTATCCCTCTCATCTGTATACACGCTCTCTGTTGAAGGTGAGCACTTGGACATAGTGTTTTTCTTCACAATTGGATATGAATGGCAATTGTGTGCAGAAGCAACTATTTTGATCACCATATGTAACAGACTAATTCGAGTGCCGTTTTGTCCAAGTGGCTAATAAAGTTGTGGTTACGTTATGAGTATACATGTCTTGAATGAATATTCGTCTTATCTCAACGAAATCTTCATATTATACATCATATTCTCAGCTCTATTTGACAACTTCAGCATTAATTATTTTAACATGTACTATTTTAAAACATAGATTTTTCTCTTTTATTGAATGACCTTATCAAATGGCAGTAAGAATGATGTTTTTAATACTATGTATGAGTTAATAATAATGTCATTTTAATGAAGCAGACTTACTAGCAGGAGGATCTACAGTGTATTATGATACAATGCTCCCAAACAAATATTTTAACTGTGACTGGAATCAGTTAAAGCTGCATAGTCCGATAAAACAAATCTAATTTTCAAAACCCCAAACAACTATCTATATTTAAATCTGCATATCTAAAGTCGATACTGGTGCACTTATTAAACATTTGTTGCCACATGGAAGGGAATGCTGAGGCAATTTAATAGAACCTGGTACCCGGTACAGCAGAAGCCCATGAAGTTATGCCATGCTTGCCAAAATTAATTTGGCATGTTTGCACTTGAAATATTTTAAAAGTTAGCCATTAAAATCAAAGTTATTTCAAAATAAAATAAAGTAGATTATAGCGACCAACCTAATATGTTTATCTCAGAAAATGATAGAAAATTAAAGCCATCGAACTATGCAACTTGCTTGACCAACCAAACCTGTTTTCTAATCGAAAGAAAGGGACACCGTGGTAATATGTGTCAATGGCAGCAAACACATCTAAAAGTACCAGTACTACTGTTTTATTTTTAGCGATTAAATTCATATTATTCGCCTGCTGGTCACTTATTGTTAGTTTAGATAGACCGACTCATGGACAGAGAGCTAAATGGAGAGCGGCAGTCAAGTAATGAAAGCAGTCTTTGTCGCATCGCGACGGACAGCATGATGATGATGATGATGATGATGATTATTATTATTATTATTATTATGATGAGATAGATGCATTTTGGTGTACAGACAGGAAGATTACCCCATTGGGGAATGCCAACCAACCATATTTTCATGGTAAAATAAAATTCAAATTCAAAGCTGTTTCTACTATATTCCAAAACTTCATCTTTCACTTCAGGCTAGTAACAGTTTAATGCTTTTATGATATACTTATTTTCCAAACAGAAAACGAGCAGCTTCTTTGTTTAAGAATGCTATTCCTATGAACATAGAGATTTAGAACCTTAAATATTAACAGAAACTGGATGAACTTACGAGATGCAGACTCCGGCAAAGTGCTGTGGCAGGGTAGTGAGGATCTGTAAGTATTACTTTGGTCTTTGGTTCTCGAGAGAACAAATTGAACTTCTTAATGTAGTGCACTTGGAATATTTTCTTTATGAATGTAATAATTTAATCAGTATACTATTAGGTACTCCTAACTGAATTTTCCTTTTCATGAAGTTAATTTGGAAATGGCACAGTTGGAAAGCTCTTATCAGTCTGATTACCAATAATATATAATAATGGAAAATTGGTCTATTAGTCCTTGAGTTATGGATTTTTTAATAATTAATTTTCTCCCTTAATTTTATACACATTTTTCATGATTCTTCAATTGCTTAAATCCTGATGTTTGAGGCTGCCTGCTGAAGGCAAATTACATTTTAATCACATCATTATTCTTTTAACTTAAAATTTCTAGTACAAATTCTAATCTCAATTTTGTCAGACCGTACAAATAAATATTTGTTGAGCAATTTGAAATAAGACATGGCAAATCATGTGATTTTCACTAACCTTCCTTGATAGAATCTTTAGAAAATTAATATCTCTGGTTCTATTTGAGATATTGACTTGATTTTTATATCAAAATGATCAGAATGCAAATCTCTATAATGTGATTACATTGTCTTTACGCTATATCCACATTTGAAAAAAAAACTAAAAATTGATTGTTGTAATTAGCATACCCCGTTATATGGTTAAGTCCAAACTGCTGACAGTGAGTGCTAAATGGTGGTTAACAATCTACACAGATTTGTAAAGAAAGAATTTTTCTATGTAAAATTATATTTTTCATAAAACATATTTAGTAAAATCATGTTTTACGATCGTTCAAAAATTTTCAAACATCAATTTTAAATAAATTTCCCTGTCTGAAGTTGGTCGTAATGGAAACTCTGCTGTGAACGTAGTTATTTTTAACTTTGATGCACTCACTTGCAGCAGACAACATTCAAAGAGAGGTAGTGTACTGAGAGCAAGTCTCCCATTTTCCCCAATGGCCAGTCAGCATCAGCAACTAGTCCTGTGTTTGGAGTACCTAATACTATATGGCTGTTGTTTTCAGTTATATCTGACCTGTCCTGAAGTTATCATTAATAGCAGATTATATGTAGATATCTGTCCAATAGTTTTAGAAAGTCTAAATTGACATCCAGAGTGAGAGCTAGTTTTAGTTTTTTTATGAATGACAGTTGTATCAGTCACACACTATGGCTTGCAAGGAGGTCGGCGTGTTTAAACTAAACAAATAGCAGTGATTGCCGACTACAGGCGCCTGCTGGTTCCCGGCGCCGACACACTTTCAAACTCCGCCGTGTAAACACGCTTGCAAGGAGGTCGGCGACAACTGAGGCCCATTCTGTGACCTTTTTGTGACCAACCTTTTTTTGTGGTCACAAAGTGGTCGCAAGCAGTAGTGTGACTGGTATTACCTGTAATACTGTATTGTACATATCAATGTACATTTATCATCATGACGATGTCCTCCCCCCCCCCCCCCACCCCCACCCCTCCAATTTTTCTTTGGGGTGCGGGCTGTTGCGAAAATCTGGGAGTAAAATGAGCTGTAATATGGAAAAACAAGAGTCGGTCTGCCCTATCTTATAATTCCATGGTATATATAATTAAATATTTTTTCTATATCACTGATATTAAAGTTGCAATTTCTTTTTTTTTTGTCCGTAAAGTGTAAATTATATGATACCCCCTGATTCCAATTAATTCAATACCGAATTTCTCAGCCCAATGTGTGTCTCAGGCCATGGTGTCTACGAATTGGCGTCCCAGATATTGAGCATCACCTGTTTATAATCGATGGATGCTACATGTTTATGGACTTTGCTAAGTCCTATGGAAATAATGACACCTCGATTTGGATTGATATGAGTTACTTATATTTGTTGGAAAACAACTAGTTCAAGATAGTTATGTTTGAGTACGTGTGTAATTTAAATTGGTATTTTTTGCCTTTTTATTTGATTTCTACACTTTCATTTATGTTTGGTCTTTTATTTCAGGTCGTCAGCAGGAGTGGAACATGAAGGTATGTCCCTTATAGTCAACTTGACGAATGAATTATAAATTTACCTTTAATTTTGTATTATTTATGTAAAATTCAATATTTACCTATTTATAAATGCATCTAATTCAAATATGCATTTGCTTTATCATTTTTTTAATGTTTTAAACCGACTCACTTTTCATGGTTTTTTTTACTCGCGTCTGGTTCTGGAGTTAAATTTGATGACACTATCACCAAATATATATCCATCCGTCTCCCAGCAGGGCACCAGTATAACATCCAGGGATGAAAGGTCGCTATTTCGCAGATTTCCGACATTTCTTTGTGTGTGTAAAATTGCGATTAGTGTCGTTTCTGAAATATCTAGCATGTAAAAGTGCAATAAGCAATATAATTTCATGGGCTTTTTTTCTCCGTCTAATATTAACACAACAATTATAAAACCATTATTCTGAATGGAGGTGATTTTGCGTGAAAATGCTGAAATTGTCTCATAAGCTTAGCACTGTCACATAATCGGTTATGTCAAGTTTCCTCCACTGCTCTCAAATCACTATCCTAGCTCCATTCCTTTTATAAGTCAGTACAGACTACCCTTGGAGAATGTTCAACTGTCCTCTTTACGACTATTATCGCGGTCAATTTCCTCTTTTTTTTTTCTCCATGATCACGTTCATCCTGGAATATTTACAATATTGAAGAATCCAATGGAATAATTATTGGAGCAACATTATTTACAGATAAACTCACAATAGATTTCCTTGTTTAAAAAAAAATCAGAGACCACTTTCATCCCTGGAAGTCACCATGAGTGTGCACTATCAAAAGTTGGTACCTGTTCTGTAAGACCTTAGATGTTACTAGGATGTAAATCACAAACAGCGATCAATTGCATGTTTTGTCATCAAAATGATCATTTCCTCCTCATATCATTGATAACACTTCTTTCGGTGATGCTTTCTCCTCTATATTTTAAGTGCTCTGATGATGTTCTTGGCCATGTTTTATAGTTTTGCAGATAGCGTAGTGGTAGTTACTTAGTACGACAGACCCCAGACCCAAGGGTGCGGGGGGGGGGGGGGGGTGAGCAGTGATCCGCACCCAGGGCCATCACATGGGGCGGGGAAGTGCGCAACAAAGCCTAGAAAGGGACGTGTCCCATTCTCAATGTTGCACGTCCCAAATAGCAACAGAGCACATGGTCGCACTGGTCTGCGTCTGTGTTTCTGCAATATCATTGGGCACCCAACCCCACACCCCACCCTATTCCTGAGACATTGAGCATGACACCTCAAATACGCGTCCTTGAGACAACACATCAACACCATATAGTCAGTTACCCCACCAGAGAGAGTGAGACATACACACACACACCTATGTGATATGTGCATGGAGATTTTGTGAGATTTCTCTACACTGCCGTAGACCCGGTAACTGTGCACTGGTTTGTTGTTGTATTCTTTTTTCTTTTTCTTGATGATTTATACTGCCCATCATGTCTGAATAGACTTGTTTTCACCATTAGACAGTTTGTCGATAGAAAGCCCGAGCCTACACTTTTACCGACCCAAGGGATTTTTAACCTACCACACCACATAGACATAGTATGAGAGCAACCAGCCTTTGATGATGCTGTAAGTTATACACAGTGGTGGAAATCCAAATTGGCAGAGGTGGGGAGGCATGGGGAATCGAACCACTAACCTTCAGATTAGGCGTCTGACCTAGACAAAAGTCAGACACTCTAAAATATTAGTTTGATTAAAGTTGCATAGTCCGATGGTTTTGAATTTCTGTCTTTTTTCTGAGATAAATATATTAGATCGATCACTAGTATCTACTTTACATCAGTTCAAAGTTACTTTTATTTTAAATGGTAAATGAGATATTTTGAGTGCAAACATGGGAAATTAGTTTTGGCAAGCTTTCCAAAACTCTAACAGACTCATAGACTTCTGCAGTAACAGGTTCTGTTAAATTGACTCTGTATTGCCTTCTATGCAGAAACAAATGCTTAATAAGTGCATCAGTATCTAAGTGAGATATGTGAAATCAAATTTAGATAATTGGTTTGGTTTTGAAAATGTTATATTTCATCGGACTATGCAGCTTTAAGCAGGGGAAATTTCAATTGAAACTTCGAATCCCATGACCTACCAAAACGGGAGACGGCCATCCCGTCTGGCTTGGCTTGGAGTTGCTGCTGTGTGTTCATTAATAAATCGGTCCGCACCGTACTCAGCTCGTGAAGTAACGCGACAAATCAATGCGAGGTTATTGGGTCTTGCACCCAAGTTACCCCGCCACCAGCATCTCCTTTCACCTCTCACTCCTTCCACAGAACCTACACAGTTAAGTTTTACCTGGCATTCTATGAGGAAGCTGGACATATTGTCTGCTTTGTAGCATGAAATAATTCGTTGCACGTGACGGGCCTTATTCATCTAAATTAATGTTTTTTAATTACATTAACAAAATAAATTGAAAGTAGTAGAAAGCTCGTTTTATGAGTTGAGTGCAGAACAATGCATTAACACTGTATCTAGGAATATCTGGTATGGCAGTGAGTGCATTGTTAATCAGATAAATACATGTTGCCCCGTTGCCATAGTAACGGAAGGGTAGTGACAGGTGTGTAGGCTATTGGGGCGGGTTGAGGCAAGAAGCCAGTCCGAAAACAGGAGGTGAACCCGGGATCAATAACAATAAAGAGGTTTTTTTTTTACAGGAGGTGTTGCCTTTTACTAATAAATCCATCGCCCAACTTATCAAACTCAACGATAGTTTCAAGACTCTTATTCACTTAGATTAACGTTTTATCAATAGGTGGTTTTATTAGATGCAATCTGAATTAGCGACAACACTATCATAATATAGTGCACATTGTGGCACGTGTCTGTAAAGGAGTGCGTTCTACAGCTTCCGGTTGTGAGGTCTTAGCACCGGAAGTTCAGCAGGTGTGCTGAGTAATACCTTATTTACTGAATGGGTACAACCAAAGTACCGTGTGGTTAGGCATTGCGTAACGGCTGTCATTATGTATGGAACTAATTAAGGTGTTCAGGAAATATAAAAGTAATATCTCGCTTTACAGTTATCATTTTGGAATGCACATTTTGAGCCTAAGAAATATGGATAGCACACCCCAATGGATAGCATATCGCTATTTCAAAGTAGGGCCATATATGGTGCCTGCAGATGATGATTTTCCCATATATGGGCATTGTAGACCCATCCCTGAATCATTTTTAATATATTAAGTGGGAACTCGGCCCGTTCTTTCAATTAGCCCCAACGATCCGTGCTTTATTGGACAATTTTCTGTAATTGGGGACCAGACCGATTGACTGTATAGGTAATGGCGTTGGCTGACTTCCGGTGGGAGAGGTCATGGGTTCGAGTCAAACCTGGCCGAGTCAAACCAATGACTTAAAAAAATTGATATTTGTCATCATCTAGGCTGGTCATGAATAGAATTGGGGAAGGACTAGTTTACTCAGTATCAAGATAATGACCGAGTGGGATAGTGGGTCATGGTACCCGCGACCATATACACCAATGAGGAAGCACTTTAAAGTGGCCATGAGTGTGCACTGTCACGAGTCGGTACCCGTCCTGATATGACCTTAGATGTTGCTAGTTTGTAAACGCCCAAAAAACAAACCCTGGAAGCACTATAAAGTCACCATGCGTGTGCAAGCCGTACCCATCCTTATATGACCTGAGATGTTGCTAGTTTGTAAAACCCGAACAAACAAACCCTGCTTGTGAGCAGGTCAAGACAAAGCACTGACCAGTGTGTTAGGTTCATTGCATACGTGGCCTGGTGGTTTACCAGTAGCGAACAGGTACAAATAACGCACAGCAGATCAATGTTACTTGGCATCGCAGTTGCACTTAAATTACCCCCACATGGGCATTACACCTGCAGTGGTCCTCCTGTTGTGTGCACAAAACTGACTGCGAAAGTGGATAGTCTAAGATTGTGTATCCATAGACTGTTCCCTTGTTCCGTGTTCCGCTTGTGACACGCCACACAGACAATGAACCTCTGTTTAGCTTAGTGGCCATTCTGATAGGTTGGACCCAGGGACCATATGGCCTTGTCCATGGCACATGTGACATACTAACCAGGAACATAGAGAATGAACGTTTTCAAACAATCCGAGAGATATAAACAGGCTAAGCTGGCGCAACCCAGCCCAGCCCAGCCGGGCAGGCAGCATGGGGTTGTGGCACAGGTGAGTGTTGAGGAGTGTGGACTGGTAGCAAGTAGACTAGTTTGCTATTATTAAGGACTCACTTGGCTCATATGGATAGGTGGACATGGATCAGGTAACTGTTCTTACTCACACTGACCATATTTAGTGAGACAACTATTGTAGCAGTGCAGTTACCACTGGTTTCCTGAGCCTAGGCCTGTCATCTGCTGTCTTATCTTGGGCCCAGTAGACCAATTCCTAAATCCACATGACGTGGTGAATGGTTAATGCGCTAGATTTAGTGTGTGCAGATACTGCCTAGTGGGGCATGGTGACCTTTTAGACAAATACTGTGTACATTTGGATACATCAAATGTGTGAATTCTATATCAACCAAATTGTATCAGGCGCATAAGACATTAGAATTGGAACTTGTAATATTAAATACCAAAAGTGAGTTTGATTCCGATTACAAAAAAAATCAAACTTCAGAAGACGAGGTAAGAATACATAGTGAATGGGCAGGCCTCACCCACCCTTGTCTACACTTGGTATCGACAGATGTATCACTATCAACATTGGCTTCCCCTTGGTCAATTCAGACACCCCATAAGGGGGGCGGGGCTATAGCTGTCCGCCACGCCGTTTTGTAGCCCTCCTTTGACGTCGTGTTTGGTGGTTCTGGTATGTTGGCCTAGACTGGAGTAGGAGCCTGGTGGTTAATAACTGACACGCCGCGACATACTGTGGAATGTTCTACACAGTAACCTTAGTAGATGCAGCAGGGTGGGGTGGGGGTGGGGTGTACCTGTCAGCATCAGGTGTCCACGCACCGCTCATAATGTAACACTGATTGCTGGGTACCACGCCAACCCCAAGATGCAGTGACTACACCGGGGGTACATAAGGGGAAGCAGGGACTGCTTAAGTGACTGCAGGTGGTGGTATGGGGAATGGGTCTTAAAGATTTCCAGGGGGAAATGCACCCAGGCCCCAGGGTTTTTCAGGGATTTAAAAATTGTTGTCACTGGGACCCCTGATAGTATTAATATTAGGGGGTGGGGTAGACCAGAGATGGGGTAGACGAAGACTGCACATTGTGAGGGATTGGTAGTGTTGACGACATTCAAAGTGGAACGGTTTGCTGCAACACGCAGTTGTGATTTTGATGTGGTCCTTTTCTGCGTCTTGCAGCTCGAGTGCCGAAGAAGATCCTAAAATGCCGAGCCGTGTCCAGAGAGATAAACTTTTCTTCGAAAGAACAGATGGAGCGATTCCGGCTGGAGCAGCGAGTTATGTTCAAAGGTCGCTGCTTGGAAGGTACTTACGTTTGGTCATGTTATAACACTAATATAGTAGTAATAAATGCCACTGGCATTAAAGCTGTGTAATCCGCTGAAAAATCAATTTGTGAAAGCCAAAACACTTAGTGAGATTTGATTCTACTTAGCTGACTGGTGCACACCAACATTAATTTGGCATATTTGCCCTAAATATCTTCAACATTTAAACATCTTTTAAATATTACTTCAAACTAAAGTAAGGTATATTTTAACAATAAATCCAGTAGAGTTATCTTGTATACAAATTTTTTTTAAAGAAAAAGACAATCTCAAACCCATCGAACTACGCAGCTTCATAACAACTGGGGAGAAATGGATGTGATGTTGTCAGCTTGTGTTTATCTGACCCGGTTCTGTCCGCAAATGGAGCTCTCCAACCAAAACATCCGTCATTCATTTTGCCCTAATATTAGCCCGTCCTGATATGACCTTAGATGTTGCTAGGACGTAAAACAACAACAAACAAACCTAATATTAGGTGATGTGAACAAACTAGGCGGGAAAAGTGCAAAGTGAAAGTGGGGCACATAGAAAAGAAAACACTTAATAAATGTCGAGATTTTATGTGTGGAAAAATAGAAAGGGTCCCCATCAAAATGATTGCGTTTAAATGTCTTAAATGATGGGTTTTTTAAATGTCTTAAGCGAAAAATTATTTTGTTTAAATGTCTTAAACACGATATTCAAATGTCATCCCTCCGCAGAATGGTTCTTTGAGTTCGGGTTTGTGATCCCGGATTCAACAAACACGTGGCAGTCGGTGATCGAAGCTGCGCCTGAAAACCAGATGATGCCGGCCAGCGTGCTCAAGTAAGTGGCCTGAGGGGGATCACGGCGAGGTGAAGTAGCGTGCCTTGTCAAGTTGCATAGTCCGATGGTTTTTAATTTGTCATTTTTCTGAGATAAATATATATAATTGATTGTTATATTCTACCTTTGAAGTAACTTGGATATGTTTTGAGATATTTGAAGTGCAAACGTATCAAATTAGTTTTGGCAAGCACACCAAAATTCTGACACCAGTCTTCAGCAGTAATAGCTTCTATTAAACTGTCTCAGTATTCTCTTCTATATGGCAACAAATGTTTAATAAGTGTATCAGTATCTAAGTTAGATGTATAGAATCAATTCTAGATAATTGAATTGGTTTTGAAAATTTGATGCTTCATCGGACTATGCAGCTTTAAGGAGCCGTTGGTTCATTGGTCAATCTGAAATGGCTTCAGGACTATGCATCAACCCCCATTTTATTTTATTTTTAAACGATATTCATGGAAAAGCAGGTTCTTCCTCAATGTTGCCTTTTTCACAGCAGACGGAGAAACTTCCTTTGGTTGTACCAGATAAATATACGTTTCTTTAATGTTTATAAGATCAAAACGACATGCACATGTAAACCTTCATATGAACGTGGATTCTATTTGAAATATTTTCACTTTTGGCTTCCATGTCATCCATGTGGTACCCAGTTTCAGAGAATGACCCATATCTCTGTCTATTGCCCGTATGTAAACTATAAGCGCAACAACAATTATAACCGACCCTGAATTGTATCCTTATGTGGTGAAAACACCCTGAGTTGGCTATGGTTGGTTGTTGAAGTTTTACATCCTGGCAACATCTAGGTCATATCATGACAGGTACTGACTTGTGAAAGTGCACACTCATGGCAACTTTATAGTGCTGCCCCACTGGGAAATCAAGCCACTGGCACCATGACCCGATATCCCACTCAGTCACATTATCCTTACACTGAGCTAACCAGTACTTTCCCTATCCTATTAATGCGATAAGTCAGTGGTTCGACTCGACCGGGAACCGAACACCATGAAACACTGTTTTGTTTGTTTATTTGCAGTGGTAATGTAACCATAGAAACGAGGTTTTACGATGCGGAAATCCTGGTGAGCACATCGCGTGTGCGGATATTCTACGTGTAGCAGACCACCACTCGCCCATCCTACAGCCCCACCTCAGCCGCCCTTCCTCGACACCGCCTCTCTGCCGGTCTGTTAAGACACCCTCAGCGCATGCAACGACACATGTCACGTGGTATCCACAAGTGGCAGACAGTGGTGGTTTGAGTAGTTGCATAATCCAGTGAACTCATTTTCAAAAACGCCTGCCCTAATATGACCTCAGATGTTGCCAGAACGTAAAACTCTGACGTCCAACCAACATTTTCAAAACCAGCTACATTTGACTACATATCTAACTTACCTCATTCAATGCCCCCCCCCCCCCCATTTAACCATGACTTATTACTTATGGCATGTCTCCAGATATGTTATCATTGTCAACCTGTATTAAACTAAAAAACCTGATGGAAAAAAATCCAATGGATTATGCAATGTGTGATTTGATGATGCCCATTACACTACAGCTTGCGACCAAAAATAGCCCAGTCGCAGGTGACCTCCTTGCGACCAAAAATAGCCCAGTCGCAGGTGACCTTGCGACCAAAGCAAACAAAAAAGGCGGGGAAAACAATGGTTGGAAAATGACAACAGGTCGGGGACTAGTTGACCACAATTATCATCAGATTATCTCAAAACAAACTTAAATTTCAGTCAAAATAACCATCTGATTCATATAAAAAAACTTAACTATTTATTTTTTAAATGCTACTCCATCTACCGCTCCATCCTTATGATAATCTAGGTACTTATGCACCTCCACCGAGGGTGCAACCAGTCGCCAACCGATGAAAATGATCACAAGTAAGTTGTTGGTGTAGCAGCTGCAACCTCTTTGCAACTAAATATTTAGTCGCAAGGAGGACCACTTTGTGACTGGTCGCCAACTGCTTGTGACCACTTTGCGACCGACCCTTTTTTCTGGTCGCAAACATAGTGTGAGTGGGGTTATTACGAGATGTGGCGCTCACTGTCTGTCCATGGGTACGGACGCTGACATTGTCTATTGTGACGACCAATGAAAACTGGATTCTCCTCTGCATCTCGTCTGTTATAGCATGCGTGTTCGCTGGTGAGAATGACAACACGCGCAAATATTTATTTATTGGACATATTGCTGTGGGTCGCTTTGTATTGAAATAGAGTGAACATCTTCATTTTCTATCACACCACTGTTATCATCGCACACCAGCGTGTCCGTCGTTATCTATACTGAATCATCTCCCCATGTGACATGATTGTTGTTAAGCGTAGCTGTGACAGACATTGCGTGTAAATCTAACAGGAAGCCATGACACCACGAGCAGCCCGGTTAGCTGCCTGCCATGTCCCGGTACCTTTAGTTGGGCCATCTTTTACTAACAAATCCTAGAGCTAATCAACCTTATTAAGGGATCATTTAAACAGTTCAACATTCTCATGTTTGTACAAAGAGCGCTTCTTTTCCACACCCCTCGCCTGCCTCTGCCCCCCCCCCCCCCACCATCCCCAACCACCCAAGTAGTACACATCAACATTTTATTAGACCCAGACGGGGTGGCTGAATGAGTCGAGTGCCTACCTCCCCTTTTAGTAGGGAGAATTGAACCTCCAGGTTTGAACCATAGCCAAATCTAATCAGTGACATGAAAATGTATACTTGTCACTACCTAACTTGGCATCACTGCATTTTGTTAGAATGGGGCATGGGGCTGTGGAATGAGGAAGACCAATTGTCCGTGATTGAAATTTCCCATGCTTAATCAATTAATGTTCAAAGAAATATCAATATTTTGTTAAACGATAAGTCATACTTGACTGATACCCATCCTCCCATCTCTGGTTGTATGGCTTTGTACGACCATGAAAATGTTGAAAACTTTGGATGGCTCCCGAGTATACACTTTACGTCTGCTGATCAGGTCTGCTCAGCAGACGTGGAGTTGAGTATAGTGTATATAATTTGGCAAAGTATCACTTTATTATACTTTTTTGTTTTTAAATGAGTGATGACTGAGTATATCGTTGAAACCTTTGTTCTTTCCTTCAGAAAGAAAGGCTTTCGGGAAGGAAGTAATGTTATGCGGTCACTTTCAGCACTCGTTATATTCACCTAGGAATTACTTCTAAATTAAATGTATGTAGCTACTAAAGAATTATTGATAACTATTCAAAAAGAAAAGAAATGTATATACTAAGAACAGAAGTGAAAACTAGTCAAGTCAAGTAAGGTTCAAAGATGGATGGCCAAGTTGGGATCAGTGACTTGATCAAATTTATAATGTACCAACTGTCGATTGAATATATAATTGTAAATATGTGTATATTTCCTTTGGTAAGTGCCCACTGTAGCCACTGTTAAACAAAATGATATGCTATGGTTGTCAATTATGAGTATCGCATCACTGGCGATTTTCCCCACATAGTTTTTCCTTTCAAAGTGTAACACAAGTTAGTACTTGTAAAACATATAAAACCTTATGTAAGGTGAAGCGAAGGATGGCCGGTAAGTGAAGCGATTACTATGCGAGTATGGTCTTCTCTGTGCCTTGGTACTGTTTGTTGTCATTTAGTTTGGTGCAGACTTGGGGCCTGGAGTGGTGATGATGGTGCGCCAGGTACGTAAAACACAGCACGCTGTCTGATTGGTTGACACTCATATTTATGTATACATACGCAGGTACATCCGCCCCCTTCACTGACAACTGTGCAACTACATACCCTGTAGTTGGAGAGTATGTAACTTTTGAGTGCATTTAACTAGATAGATGCCCTCTGGTCGGAGTGCATTTAACTAGATGCTCTTGAAGTGTATGTAACTAGATGCCCTCTGGTTGGAGGAGACTGCCTAGTTTCCATGACTTCCACCTCACCTGCTTGAGGACTGACTGCTTGCTCTGAAGCAACTTCATTTTAGAGATGGAGTAGACATTTTTTTTTAAACCTAGAATAATTTTTTTTAACTACTCCAACCAGCTTTATGAGTGACTGACAAAATCCTCTGAAGTGAAAAGATTTAAGTTGTGTTTGGAGTGGTTCTAAAAAAGGTTTGTCAGCTTGGGAGACCAGACAGCTCAAATTGGTCCAATTCAACATAGCCGCCTGGTGGTCCTTTCACATTCCGCCGAACACTTGTATCCGTCCAGGTACTATTTGGTGCCTCTTGCTGTATAAGTAGATTGTAGCTGTCGTGTAAGGAAGAGAAATCCTTGATGTATGTGGCTCACCACACTGCTTATTACACGATGTCCCCAATGTAGATTGGGTGCAGAAATAAAGGTTATTTCCTACACAATTTCACTGATCGTTTTTCTTGAACTAACTGCAACTTAGATAGTTTTCATACAAGTGATGAATCACTTTTTTTTTGGTGTAACTATATTAGTGGCGATCGCACCATTCGTTGGGATTTTACATCCTAGCAACACTAAAATTCACCCCGGTATCCCACTTACTGCTGGTGCAAACAATCGGGTAGTTCGGTTCAATAAGTTTGAACTTTTGCTAAATAACAATTTGCACTATTTACTAGGTTGTTTCCCCATCACCATTAATTAAAATTGCACTCCAATGAAAGCCTCATTTTCAAAACCAAAACAGTGACCTACATCTCCAACTTCGTCCCTTCTATGCAACTAAATGGATTACTGTTTGTTTTACGTCCTAGCAACAAGCGGACTATTAGTATTACCTATTAATTTCTACGAAGTTAGCCAATTAAAATGTTACTTCAAGTTTGTTTCATGTCCTAGCAACATCTAAGGTCATATCAGGATGGGTATCGACTTGACTGCACACTAATGGCGTCTTTATAGTGTGGCCCCACTGGGAAATCAGGCTGCCAGCACCATGACCCGATATCCCACTCAGTCACATTATCCTGACACTGAGCGAACCAGTCCGTGCCCTATCCTATTGATGCTGGGTGCCAGACTAGAACCAACAAGCATCAATTTTAAAGCCATCAGTTTAACAAGGCCGGGAACCGAACTTCCTACCTTCGGCATGCGATGCCTACAATGTGCCGATTAGGCCACCGCGTCCCCTAGTTACTTGAAATAAACTGAAATTAATTTCTGCTATTTTTGTTGTATATTTGCTTTATAAATATAAAGCTGCAATCTAATGGCTTTTGAATTTTTCTCTTAGCTAGCAAATGGCTAACTTTGGGTTCTTTCAGTTTAAATAGTTCCAAAATAGTTGACAAGCTTACCAAATCTATAGCTATTACCCAGATTCCCCTTCCCCGATCTCATGTGATGTAGGCTGAGCTGCTAATGCCTCAGTCCCAAATGCGTTACGCCGTGCATGCTGCAACCATAAGTCGCCGCATTGGCCAGACCATATAGTGGGCTACGATTGCTGTAAATTTTTATTTTGCTTGCCGCAAGGGATTACGGTTATCTTAACAGAAAATCGCAACGCCGCAGCTCAGCCATATGAACTTTTTGGGCGGATATTCCAAATTATCCTTTTTCAATATTAAAAAAAAATTATGATAATGATTGAATTTGAAAAAGTTGTATCACCTAAAAGGCCATATGTATTTCATTTGAACCTATGACAATGTTGCGATCAGCATACAATTTGTGAATAGATAAACAGCAGACAGCAACCCGGTAACATCTGCATAAACCAAAAGACACCACAGACCGTAGGACCGTACGGCGATCGCAGCATTTGTGACCTAGGCATAATGTAGGTAACCTTTCAGTTTTCAAAAGATGGCGCCAGAACCTTAACTAACATCCCGACATCCAACGTAACAAGATTTTAACACCTTTCATACAAAGTTTTTATTCACATTGTTAATTTATTCACATGGTTCCACTTTTTCTTAAGAGTATCATATCCCCATTAGGTTCTTATGTACACACAATGCCCGACAGACTGCCCCGAGTTTAGCGAGATGCAGACACCGTCTGTACCTCTTCCTCAAAGTCGCGCGCGACAACTACACGGCGCTCATTGGTGGGCACATAGTACCAGCCCTTCACGTCCTGTCGGTCAGCCATCAATTCTCGTACGCGCTTCTCCGTCAGCCTTAAGAAGGAAAAAAAAAAAAAAAACACTGAATAGTGACCGTAGCAGGTACTAGTTGGTTGTTGGAGTTTTATGTCCTGGCAACATCTAGGTCATATCAGGAGAGGTACTGACTTGTGACTGCACACTCATGGCGATTTTATAGTGCTACCCCACTGGGAAATCAGACCGACAGCCCCATGAATATTATCCTGACACTGAGCTAAACAGTCCTTGCCCTATCCTATTAATGGCATGCGCCAAGCTAGGAAGCGACAAGTATATGTATGTCATTGGTTTGACTCGACCGGGAATTGAACTCCCAATCTCCAGGGGACGCTCTCCCGATTCCGCCACAGCACCTGCATCAGCCACAAACCCTCACGCTTCTCCAGTAAAATGCAAAACACCTGAACAGTCCAGTCATACAACTAACAGGGAAGACTGACCCTGGGGTTCCCTTATTATTTCACAACGCCCCCACCGGAACAGGGGGTATGCACTTAAAGCTGTATAGTCCTATAATTTTCAAAACCAAAATAATTATCTAGATTTGATCCTACGTATTTAACTTAGATACTGATTTGTTGCCACATAGAAAAGAATAATGAGTCAAGTTAATAGAATCTGTTACTGGTGAAGCCTATGAAGTTTCCATGTTTGAACTTCAAATATCTCCAAAGTTAGCCATTTAAAATAAACGTTACTTCAAAGTAAAGTAAAGTAGACTATATAACGATAAACATAATGTATTTATCTCAGAAACTTAAAACCATCAGAGTGCAACTTTAAGCAGAGTATATACCACTCTGCCACAGCTTACCGGAGGATGCGGCGTTGGTTCTCGTAGTTCAGAATGTGAAGTGTGCGCTCATAAGTTTTCTGCGGGTTGTCATAGATGTACCGAGAGAACCAACGTTGGATTGGGTGCTGCCACAAAAAAACATTACAATTGCAATAATTCCACTTCTATTACATTTGTACTCAATAAAAAGTAAATTTCAATAATTTAATTCAAAGTGAACACTGAGAATAGAAGCAAAGAAAAGGGTGACATGGTAAATAGAATATATACCTAAATAGCCGCAGGAACAAACATTTAGAATCATGAACAATTCATAAAGTAATAGTATTTGAAGAAGAAAAAAATTCACATTGGCATAAATGAATTTTCACTGAACATAGCTATGCAATATGCAAATATCTACCTCCAAAAAATATTCTACAGGAGAAATACTTCTCTACATAGTCCAGTTAATATTTGTGTTCAATTTGCAGCCCTTTACATCAGCCATTCAAAGATTGCCCAGCTTGCCCTGCCCGGTTCCAGTTGTGCCGGCATGGCACAACTGAGTGACGAGAGAAGGGCGTGCTTACCGGGTAGTACTCCCAGTGCTCAGGCTCATAACAACCAGGGATTTCAGACAGTTCGCACGGACCTAAAATCAAGGCGGTCAACAATTAAAAACAAAGCAGGCAACCAATGCAAATTGATCAAGTTAAAAGTCACACAATCTGATTAGTGCAAAGCATCAGGCTTTTTTTCTGTCTCTTTTAGATAAATGTTAGGTTAATTGTTATAATCTACTTGACTTTGAAGTAACTTATTTTGATATGTTAAGCTTTGGACATTTCTGAAAACATGCCAAATTTAATTTGGGGTCCTAAACGAAATTCAGGACATGAGCTTAAAAACTGCTAAACAAAGCCTAGCACAGGAACACCATATTTAATCAATGTTTAATGGTAGTCCCCATGTAGGACATCTAGTGTTCAGGAAATGGTCCACTTTCTTTAGTAAGAGCTATTTGTTGTGGCTTTGCATCCCGCAGACACGACTTGTGATAGTGTGCACTCATGGTTAGTTGATAGTTGGGGAGTTTTACCATATCCTAATAATGCCGAGCGCCTGGCTAGGAAGCGACAACTATCAATGTTTAAGTCATTGGTTTGACTCGACCAGGGTTCGAAGCCTACGATTTACCAAAACGGGAGAGGGATGCTTAATTCATTCGGACATCCTGTCTGGTCTGCATTCACTCACGACGACTATATTTATAATTATATAGTCGTCATGAGTGAATGCAGACAATATATATGTATGCGGGACAACTTAATCAAAATCGGCAGCGATATTAATTAGCATAAACATCCCTATAGCAGTTTATTGTTTTATAAATATAGGATTTGGACTGAGTTTCTGTGCTGCCACCTAGTGGATTCCTTAATGTGGCTTCAGCGTTGCACATTGCAAGCACTAAGCATACCGTGATAGAGGTTGACCGTGAAGATCAGTGCGCCCATAGGGATGAGGCCAAGAGCGAAGAAGAAATGCTGAAAACAAAGCCAAACATTTTATTAACGCATTATGAAGATTTACAAAATGGTTATCTCATCATATTCAACTTTACTTTACAGCGATTATCACAATCCAAAGATGCCCAGTTACCACCACCATCCAATTTTAAGCAGGTTTATATGTTACTTACATACCCCATCTATCATACTCATAGCCTTCTATTTGAAGTTGAATGGAGACAATCCACATTTTTCGGGGTAGCATTCTCACCCAGTTCAGCAACTCTACACCACTATAAAGACTTCCGAGGAACCAGTCATGATCACCATGTGAAGGGCCACCAATTCGCTCTAGGATAGGACAATAAGGACTTCCCGGTTGCTTGGGGCACCTAGTTTACTCGGTCAGACAGGTGAAGTTCTCGGTGACCTGCCGGAATTGGCAAGTCGTTATTGGTCTGATTTGCAGTAGCAGATTTCAGCTGGCTGACTTGGGGCAAGTAGTTTTGCCACTTGGGCAAGTAGAATATTCAGTCACTTTCCCTAACATAGGGGTACTCTGTAGCAGGAAAAAGATTCAACCTAGAGTTGCAGTTGCTTTAATTTGGCTGACACAAGGAATTCTAAGGATTTTTACAGCGACCATGTTTTCCCACAGGGTCATCGTTCACTAAATTAGGTGAGACATCTGCCCACTTAGCAGGGTGAGTGCAGTCTACTGCATGGGAGCCAGTTTAAGATCACGTTATACACACGCTTACCACATGGTCCTTCCATTTGCGATATTCAAACTGACTAGGAAGTCTCTTCATCACATGCCCGTCATGACTCCCGCGGGATAGCAGGCTCCCTGCAAGAAATGGGGAGAAGGAAACTCAGTGACATTACTAACAACGCGTATGTTGCTAATATACATAGACTTAGTAGGTAGGGTTTTCACCCAGCTGCTACAATGCTCTGGACAGGGGGCATCTATCATTACGGCGGACAATATTTGTATTCACATGGTCAGACAAAAAGAGAAAGACATCTTCGACGAGCGTTCAATGGCACCAGTTTCCCAAATGTACGTGTGCATTATCCATCAAATAATTACTATTTACAGTCCAAGAACAAGGAATGAAAGAAAATAATGGTCTTTCTGGTAGCACATCCATTTGTGTGATAATAATATTAGTATATTTACCACATGATAACTCCATAATGATTATGCAATGTACGACATAAAATTTAGTTTCGGCCAACTCCGATTCAACACATTTAGACTTTATTTCACGATTTGAATGAGGAACACATATTGAATAATCATATCGTTACTCTTTTACAATTACCCGACAAATTACAACACACCCAATAGACATACAAATTACTATTCACCACTACCGGTAGATTATTTCAATGAATCCTGAATCGATGTTTTTAGCAGGTGTGGAGGAGAATGAGATCATTTAAGTAGGTATGCCCACTCACTCAATAACCGTATAGGACATGGCCCAAACACATTTATTTTGCCATGTTGTATCTCCACAAATAATTCATAGAAATATTAATTAATGCCTAAAACAATCTTTCTACCTTCTATATGTGGCTTTATTATATGTGCGTTTGATTAGTTCACTTAATAGCTTGAATCCCCTAGCATGTATTATGTTTCAAACCATGCACAACCACTTTTGGAAAATGACCAGACTGGCAATGCATTTATGACCCCCCACCCCCAAAAAAAACTTTACTGATCTTCTGAGACTCGACTGATCAGAATGAGCCTTATATCAATGGAAAGCTGTGATCTTGTCCTATGATGTGCTGTGATTTTGGTGATGCGCGAAAAGGAAGACAGAAGTCGGGGGTGGGAAAAGGAGGCGTTTATTGTTACGCCTCGGGCATATAAACAGGGCAATATACAAGAGATACAAGAATCAATCAGAGAAGCAATGACATAGGCAGGCTAAGATAAAGTCTCATATGAACGGTAGAAGGGGTGGCCCAGGGAACGGCCCGAGGAGGCAGTCCTGATGGTCTATGGGAGGGGGGGCGCCGAAGAGCCCTCCACCAAAACGGAGGAGAGGGCTCGAGGCGCGCCCGAGGGGGCGAGGCGGGGCACGTAAGAGTGCACCGCATCAGAGGTCCAGGTCCCCTGGGCCATGATGTCGGGGAGGGGCACCCCGGCGGAGGCTGTGGAGCGTGAAGCCCTCGGGCGCCGTGACGCCTTGGGCCTTAAGGGCGCCCCTCAGGAGTCCGGTGAGGGAGCATGGATCGAGGGGCCGGCCGGAGGGCATCAGGAAGGTCGGGGGGCGCCGGGTGCTGGGCGAGGGCGAGGTGCCAGGCTGATACAGGGCAGAGAGACGATCTGGGGATGGCAGGGATGAAGAGGGCCACCGCGCCCGAAGATAGCCTTGGAGCTCTTTATGAGGAGCCGGAGGCCCCCGGGCGCGGGGCGGACGTCAGCGCGGGTGAGGGTGTGGGGGCCCCCCACCCCTCGGGGCTCGGGGCCAGGAGGTTCGACTGGCGGAGCATGCCGAAGTACCCGAGGAGGAGGGAGGGACGAGCGAGGCGGGGCCCGCGCGGGCGAGGGCCAGCTGGTGGGGCATCAGAGGAGGGGCCTGGCGCGGGAGCGCTCGCCCCCCCGGCAGACGTCCTTGGCGAGGCGAGGTCGAAGCCCGAGGTGAGGCCCCCCGCCCCCTCCACCCAGGACCGCGCCCCCGAGACAGTGTTCTTGACGGAGGCTGGGGCGAGGGCGAAGAGGGAGGCGGTGAAGGCTGCGACGTCGAAGGCCGACAGGGCGAGGGGATCCACACCTCGGGCAATAGCGAAGCTGACGAAGTCCTCGGCCTGGCGGCGGCGGTTCTTCCAGGTGGCCGGCGCGAGGGCTGCGAGGCGGTGGCAGGCGACGTCGTCGACCTCGGCGGAGGGATACCCTACAAACCAGGGCAGAAAGGGAAAGCGTCATGTGATGCGTCGGCGGGGATGAGCCTGAGGCGGGCCACCTCGGTCCGGGCCGTATCCGCCCAGGGGCCGGCGAGGGCATCGGCGAGGAGGAGATCCGCCCCGGGCTTATGGGTGATGTGAAGCTGAAAGGAACCGGTGGCCGCCAGCAACCAGAGCTCCCGCGCGCAGGTCCCGAGGGTGGGGTCTCGGGCGCGCCCCGACTCGAGGGCGGTGGCGGAGGCCATGTTGTCTGTGTAGACAACCACCGTCGCCCCCACGATGTCTCCCGGAAGGAGAGAGCGGAGGTCGATGACGAGGTTGACCGCCTCGAGTTTGTGGATGGAGGGGAAGCGCGCCCGGAAGACCGAGGAGTACCCTCGGGCGTAGTAGTGCATGGGGGAGTGGGCGCCGCCGCCGGTGAGGCAAGAGTCGCACTCGATCACCCATCGGCGGCCCTCCGGGGCCCGGAGGAGGTGGATGCCGTTGGAGATTCGTCCGTATGCGGCGAACCACTTCAGATCCCGGAGGGCGTCGTTGGCGAGGGTGATGGAGGCGGCGCCGAAGCAGCTGCGGAGCGCCCCGAGGAGCCGGGCCATGAACTTCCGGCCGGGGAGCACGCAGCTGCTAACGTGGTTGAGGCGGCCCAGGAGACTTTGCAGCTCTTGTTTCCCGAGGGTGGGCCGGGCGATGCGAGCGTCACAGTCGTCGAAGAGGGCCTGGATCTTGGCGGGGGCGACCCGGATGGTCATCGTCTCGCTGTCAAGGGAGAACCCTAGCCATACGAGGCGAACAGCGGGAGGATGGCACTTTCCGGGCGCCACGTTGAGGCCGAGGGCAGCTGTGAGGGCGAGGAAGGCGTCGAAGGCCTGGCACGCCCTCGGGTAGGAGCCCTCGCACCCTATAAAATCGTCGACGTAGACGAGGGCGTGGAAGCCCTCGCGCCGGATGATCCAGGCCACTGCAGCGGTGACACGGACGCAGGTCGTGCCCGAGGAGCGGCAGCCGAAGGGAAGGGCGAGGTCGATGTAGGTATCGCCGTCGAGGCAAATGCCTTAGAGGGGGCAGGAGAGGGGGTCGGCACGGAGCTGGCGGTAGGCCCGGGAGATGTCGGCTGTCCAGACGTAGGCCCCATGGCCTTGGTCGATGAGGCGGCGGCCTACGTCAGCGACGGAGGGGAGGGTGTATGCGTGGGGTTCCCCGAGGAACTCGCGCCGGGAATGCCCGAGTTCACGCTCGCCCCCAGGGGGTAGGAGAGGTCTACGATGGCCCGCCTCTTTCCCGAGTCGACTTGGGGCGGGTCATCATAGGGGAGACCTGGGTCCAGGGGGTGAAAGGGGGGACGGTGAAGGGGCCGATAAGGGCGCCGAGGGCCAGCTCCGTGTCGACGAAGTCTCGGATGTGGGAGAGGTTCTCGGGGCGCTCTCGGTGGTTGGAGAATGAAGAGCGGGGGAGGGTAGAGGCGGAGTAGTTAGCGGGGAAGCCGAACTCGAGGACGGCGGGGTCGGGGTAGTGGCGGAGGTGGGTGCGCCAGGCGGGTATGTGGAGGCCTGAGGGAAGGGGGATGCGGGTGGCCAAAAAATTAGGGAGGCCCGCTTCCCGGAGGGTGGTGTAGGTATGGTTAAAAGCGAGGTACCGGGCCCACGCCTCGCCGGAGGTGTGGGGCCAGGTGGAGGAGGGTGGGGCGGTACTCGGAGGGGGTAGGGCCGCAGGAGGGGGCCGCAGGGAGAGTATCCTGAAGGTGAGGGTTGATGACGTCGACGGTGGGCTCGTCGAGGGTAGGGGCGGGGGCGGGAGGAGGGTGGCGGTTGGGCGAGGAGGTGCGGTGGGTCGGGAAAGGGGGGCAGCGAAATCCTGCCGGGTGGGGGAGGGGGCGGATAGGGTCGGGTCCGGGGTCTGGGCTGAGGAAGGCGGTATCGCCAGCGGTGAGGTGGAAGTCGGGGTCGAGGGTGCTGGTAGACAGCCGGTGGAGGGAGGTGGTGAGAGCCTTGTGGGCGGGAAGGGGTTGCCGGGCGGTGGAGGCGGTGCTGGCGGGAGCGGCTCCGATGGGGTGGGCGGGCTGCGCCTCGGGGAAGCTGGTGGTGCTCGGGGCGGCCCGGTGGTTGCCCGGCTGGATCGGTCCGAGGAGGAGCGGCGGTCCAGGGCCGGGGGCGGTGACATGGGGGCTGGCTGGGTTGTGGGTGTCGGCAGAGCTGGGTTTAACAGTAGTGGGCCGGTTAAAGGCCTCCGGGCCGGCCGGGGGACACCGGCGGACTAAAAATCCGCCGAGGTGGCGGGCATCGCGCGCTCACGGTTGCGCTTGGCCATGCACACGTCCTCGCTGTGCATAGTCAAGACTTTGCGCACGTTTGCGCAGTAAGCGCACGTATGCCGCTGCCTGGCGCCCCCTTGGCCGTGGACCTCCCCCAGGGTGGCTTGGGTGCAGGAGGCAGGATCCCGGTTCCAAGCGTTGCAGGGGGCCCCATGGAGGTCCCTACTGTAGGTGACCCGGGCGTCGGCCTGGGAGCGGGTCTGTTGGCGGGTTCTGGCTGGGTCTGTTGGGCGGGCGGCGTCTGTGTGGGCGGGCGTAGTGAGGGAGTCGACCCTGAGCATGTTGAGGGCCACGGGGTCATGCCACCCTTGGGGAAGCCTCCCGTCCGCGATCCAAGAGAAAATGGTCTCCGAGTACCGGCGGACGGTCGGCCAAGGATATCTCTCATGACGGTGAGGTGGTGGTGGTGTAGGCCCTGGAGAGAGTGGGCGGGGAAGGAGGGGTGGTTGACCATGGAGAGGAGGGCGAGGTTGTACTCGTCCCTGGTGGCCTCCCCCAGCTTCCGCCCCGCCCCCCTCTCCACGAGGTCGCAGGGAAACACGTAGTCTGATGGGATACCTCGGCGTCGGACGGTGTGCTGCGCCTCGGCGGATGCCAAGATCTCGCGCACCGCGTCGGCCGCGGATGCTGGGGTGTGTTCCACGGTGTCTTGGCGGTAGGGCCGAGGTGGCGTGGACGCGGGTGTATCCCTCGTAGTGCGGGTGCACGCCCCCGGGCTGAGTCGCTTGAGGTGGAGGCGGCGGTCGGCTCCCGGTTGCTGCGTGTGCCTGAGGCGCCGGGACCGGCGGTAAGCTGTAGGCGGTCTCCCGCCTTGGTGCGGGCAGGGGGCTCTCCGGGCGATCCTCGGGCGATTCCCGTCTCGACGGCTTCCATGCGGCTCGTGAGGCGGCTGGTGGCTTCCAGGATGGCGGCCGTGTCGCTGGAGGGGCGGCCCGAAGGTACCGAGGGCGACGTTGGGGCCGTAGACGGGGCGGAGCCTCCCGGGGAGCCCGAGGAGGGCCCCGGCGTGGCCACGACGGTAGTCCTGGAGATCTTCCGGCTCTTTCCCTTTCCGCGCCCGGGCATGGTGGATTGGTCCGAGGAGGAGCGGCGGTCCGAGGTGGAGTAGGAGAGGCTTGGTGAGAAGGCCAAAGGAGAAGAAAGGCGGCGTGGTGGAAGCTTGGAGGCGAGTGGCTGAGGGAGGCCGGCGGGCGGCCTTATAACTATAAGGGACCGGGGTGAGCAGTGGCAGGGGAGGCGTGAAAGCTCAGGGCCGGGGGAGGGCGAGAGGTGAGCAGCGAGCGTCGTGCGAGGCGCGAATGCTGCGCGACAACCCCGGGGAGGGTCTCTTCCTCTGCTCGCATTACGACCAATGATGCATTTAGGTTTTACATTTTTTTAAACAAGTTAAAATTGCTGTACCCACTTTGACACTGTTCTCAAAGAATTCTATCCCATTAAAAAGAGGAAAAACTACGGTTTAAAATGATGGGAGGTGGCGGCAGCGTCGTCTCAGTACATCGCTAGTCATGGTGGGACAGGGGACCCGCAGACGCACTTTTGTTTCTGGAACCTTGGGCGATAACACAGCATGTCGCGGTCACGCGTTGATTTTCAAACTGTGCGTATTTAAGATTGTATTTACTTAGCCATGCCTTGAACCTTGTGCAATAATACTGCATGTCGCGGTCACGCATTGATTTTCAAGCTGCGCGTATTTAAGATTGGATTTACTTAGTTTCGATAAAGTTTTTTGCAGCAGGATGATCAATACGGCGAGAGAGATAAGTGACAAGAACTGCCGGTGGCGGCGCCACCGTAAGCCGCAGTTAATCAACATTTGTCCGTAATTGGACCTTAAATATGATATAAGAAGAATGGTAATAGTAATAGGAAAACCTCATACCGATGATTTATACCCGTATATTTATATACTAAGTATATAAGATGACCTGGAAATACTGCCCTCGGAAAGTGAGTGTATTTATAAAAAAAAAAAAGAATTTATGTACCCTGTCCATAAGATTTTAGGATGTGACTAGTTCTCAAAGAACTCTATACCATTAAAAAGAATAGAAATCGCTCTTTAAAATTATGTATATCATGACTCGGAAATACCACCCTCAGAAAGTCAGATTATTTTGTTTGTTTAAAAAGAAAAGAAATATTATGAATTAATTTACCATGGCCATAAAATTGGAGGCTTCGATCAGTTTTCAAAGAACTATATACCCTTAGAAAGAGAAATCACTCTTTAAAATGATATATAACATGACCTGGAAATACCGCCCTCGGAAAGTCTGTGTTAGTTGTTTTTTAAGAAGAAATATGAATTTATTTACCCTGCCCCATACCACATACATCTCTTTATGTTCTAATTGTTTCCATTATATGTATGAGGTCTATAATATGTTTTGCCTATACATTGTTAACTGATGAGTGAATTGTTCATAGTATATATATACAATAATTTCAATAAAAGTCCAAATTTGACATTTCTGCAGAAATTACACAAAGTACCGTTTTTGAGGCATCATCTTTTCTTTCTCCCTTGGTTGTTTTGCTGGGGGTAAAAAATCACTTGATAACTGTGTCTACCAAATATGAGCTCTGTATAATCAATAGTTTTCATTTTATGGCTATGAGTGTTGAAAAATGGCGATTTGAGTTATTTGTGCAAACAGCCAAAATAAATAAATTTTTAATCTGCCATATCTCATTTTCTAATAAAATCAGAGCCTTGAAATATTACTTTGATGCATAGTTTATTTACTGCAAGTTTCCTGTCATTTGATGTATTTTTTTTTTAATGAGTGGGTATACCTAAATAAAGTGGTCAATAATTCATGTACCAACAAAAAGTCAAAGTAGGTCCGGGAAAAATGATGGCGCTTTCATACTACTCGCTTGTTCCACGGTACGTGCGCGGAGCACACCATGTTTTCCCATGACACTTGCAACCTTTATTTTTAGGACTCCCAGGACTGCACCCATAATGATGATATAGTTCACATTTTGCTCCAATGCTACATCCAAAAATATTTTCTGTCCAATTTATAGAAGTGAACAAAAAAATCATTATTCAAAGTGATGCTAAAGTAACTGGAATACTACCTGAAGGTAAGTTTTGATATTTTGGAACCTAGTTTATTTTGTTTCTTTATACACTTCTCCATATTAGAATGTCACTTTGAGCACCGGATCATTGATTTTGAGGGCGGAAAAGGTGTGTCCGAATTATAGAAGTGAAAAAAAAATCCTTATTCAAATTTATGTCTGTTAAAGTCACTGGAATACTACCTGAAGTTAAGTGACCATAATTCTTTATACACTTCTCCGTATTAGGATGTAATTTGATGTCAATTGGAGCACCAAAACATTGATTTTGAGGGCAGAGAAAAAGGTGTGTCTGGTAAAGTGGTGATAGACATACTGGATTGACACACCACCCGCGAATCATAAAATGTGCCTTGGCAGCTGATCTGATGTCTGGTGATTTAATATTATCTTAGAGAACTTTGTGATATATTACTGTGTGTAAATCCTATAGAATACAACTGTCAGGTGCTGCCATTCTGCCCTAGTAAGCATAGGGACAGAATATGGTCTGAAAAGGTTTTCAGTTGGATGAATGGGAGTACTTTCGGGAGATTTTTCTCCACTCTTGTGATGGATCAGGACCCATCTCTCCCGACTTATTCTTTATTATTTAACACAATCATTAATACAATAGTGTGGAAATAGTTTATTTGTATTGTGCTTTCCTTAAGCTTTCCAAGGACACAAAGTTTTTGAAAATCGGTTAAGAATTGAGAAAGTAGTGACATTAAATTGTGGAAAATCGATGAGATGGGACAGAGAATTCAACTGGTTTTCCATTGAAACAATGTACCAAACGCTTTATAAAGTGTCACAACTTCCTTGATAATTGTCACAGGATGATTTAGGTATCATTAGAAAGGACTTTTCCAATTCTTTTGCAATGATTTATATTATGTTGGAATCTGTTAACTTTGAAATTGGTTGTCACATACCTAGTAAAAGCCAAAGGCCCGGAGGGTTATAACAGATCTGTGGAAATAAATATTCATTTATATTGTATTATAAATATTATAGAAGACTCACCCCATCCCAGCCTGGCCAGTGAAGGGAAGTGTGAGGTGAATCTTGTATCTACCCTACCCATACTGCCATAGGAGTTATATAGACATAGTCACAGACCTAGTAACTTCAGCAGCACTGTCTAGAATAGATCTAGTGACTAGCCTGAGTAGTCACTACGACACTAGTCTACTAGTGTCTCAGTACTCAGACCCAGGCAAGCCCAAGCGTCAACACCTGTCAACAGTCAAGGTCATAATTCCTAAAAGCACATACAGGTAGAGAATAATTGCAATTGTGGAACTGTCGACATAACACTATTTGCATACCTAGGTTCTTTCCTTGGACCGGCAACAAGGACGGAGAGTTGCGGGTCAGTGGCGTTGTTAAACATCGCAAACCAATGCCAGCAGCACGGAGCGTACTAACGACCGCCATCTTTGTGCCACTGGCGCACACTGCCTGTATTTCTCGATCCGCAGTCTACTGCTAGTCTACGGTCGGTGTTGCAGTTTCCGCGGTACCCCAGTTTGCGAGGGACACATCGCTTCTGGGCATGCGTCAAAATCGAACAGCATCGTCACTAGCCTGTTTTGTTTGTTTTGGGCGTCCATTAGTTGTTGAAGCAGGGGAAATTTCAGTCATAGACGACTGGTCTTCCTCATTCCACTGCTGGTCGATAAAAATTTAATATAATGTTTTTGGTAAAGATGTTTTTGGTAAAGATATATTAATATGTCTACCGAGCAATTTGTTGCTATGTGGTGTGGTTTTAGAGATATTTCACTTTTTCTGTATTTTCTGTATGAGGATTGCTCACGACCATTGACAATGCCTTGAGTTTGACGGTACCCGCAGTGCAAAACATTAGTTTTATTCAAAGTTAATAGAAATCAAGAACCCTAACCATATAAATTTAATATAATCTTTTTGGTGAATATGTTTTCTGTATGTGTGCCAAGCGGTTTGTCTGTAGGTGGTGTAATTTGAGAGATATTTGACTTTTTCTGTATGAAGATTTGCTCACGGCCATTGACAATGCATTTGAATGGATGTGTCCCTCGCAAACTGGGGTACCGCGGAAACTGCAACACCGGCCGGTGTGGTGGTTTCAGCGGGTTCCCGTGCTCAGAGGTGTCCCTCGCTTCTGCACTGCTTCTGCGCATGCGCGGATTTCGCATCAACTCGGGTCACCTGAGCCACTTATTGGCGCATGCGCACATCCTACAAACTCGGGTCGAATAATCGAATACGCTTCTCCGCGCTCGGGTGGACAATCTTTTTATTTATTTTTTTATTACCGATAAAAATACAGCAAAATGGGATTTAAAGTATTTTATGATGGCCCAGTTTACCTATATTTCCATTTAATTAATCTAAGTTATTCTTTTTTTGCACATGGCACGTGTATTTGTCGACTCCACTCGCCGTGTTCTATTTGAATTTCTGACGACTGGGATGACCCGAGTCGCCCGGGTAGTGTTAATCGATTACGGCCATCCTGATTAGATTCTGACGCATGCGCAGAAGCAAGGGACACCTCTGAGCACGGGAACCCGCTGAAACCACCACACCGGCACTTGGCGCCACCGTCACGACGGTTCTGCAGTTTGATTAGTCAAATTTAAAGTGAAAACTCCCAAACATAAGCAAATATAAATAAATATAACCCTGTCGAACTAATACTTACTAAACAAAGATTATGCATTACTTTTCATGAAGCAAAAAGAACATTTACTTGATCACTGTACTATTCGTGACATTCACTGCGGTCCTAAATAGTCAACATGGACCTCCTCGGGTCGATTCTCGGGTCGATGGAAAAACCACCCACTGTCGGAGGAGAGGAGAGAAAACGGGCAAAAGGTATAAACAACTGCAAGATGTGGTCACCAATCTGCCTTTCATGATACTATTTGTTCAAATAAGCTTGACATCACCTGTTAAACGTGGGCGATGCCGACGACAGCGTGGTTCGGGGAGCATCCGTCGATTTGTTTTGGTACGCCGTACGGGAGCGGATTGTTTTTATTATAGCGAATGGTAGACAGGAAGTGTGATCACTTATTTGTCTCTCATTTTTGCTTAAGTGCAAGTAAATAAGTAATGCAAGGAGTAATTAGTAGCATGTGGTGAATAAGGGGTCAAATTTCCCTGGATCATCAGCCCATGCTTTTTCTAATCTATTCTTGAATGAATTAATTGACTCGGCATCAATAACAATTAACATTGTCAATTGTGGGAGACTTCCATATATATATATATTTATGATCCTGTTTGAGAAACTATATTGAATATTGCCTTAACTTTGAAATGGATCTGGGTTTTACTAGTTTGAGAGTATGGCCCTGACTGCCTTCTCTTTTATTCAAGGTGAAAATGTGTTCATATCTATTTGATCAAAACCCTTCATAATTTTAAATACTTCAATTATGTCACTTCTTTTCCTTCTGTAGGAAAGGGTAGGAAGTTTCAATTCCCTAAGCCTTTGTTCAGAGGGTAGGTCCTTTATAACTGAAACTAATTTCGTTGCACGTCTCTGAACCTTTTCGATCTCCAGAATATCTTTCTGAAAAATTGGGCTCCAAATTTGTGGACAGTATTCATTATCTTTGTGGACATTATTTATTATATCATATATGCCTATGGCAGCATACACTATAGTATAGGTATGTGCCAATGTGGAAATCCCCACGATTAGTCATTGCGATTTTGTTCCGGAATGCTGTGTTCGGTTAAAATTTGCTGCACTCTAAGTGTTCAAATCGGTACAAATTCATTTTGGACGGAACTAAAAAGTAGATAGACTTAATTATACATCCTATACATGTCTTTTCTTAGTTTCTACCAAACATTATCACAATCTCTGAGCATACTTTCCCACCACTACCCCAGTCACTCAGTCAGTAGTATTTACAAAGTAAGCTCGGCATTGTTTAGATTTTATCGTATTGCCTCGTTATCCTCCTTTCCCTGCTCCTTACCTTAAACGTGAAAAGAAATACACACTTTTACTCTGAATGCTGTCAATTTAGATCAAAAGATTCACCCCGTACTTGCTAGGTCGTACATCACATGAAAATTGGAAAACTGTTGCACAGTACTGCAAATTGGTAGAGAGGCAGAGCTCACAGAATAGATTTAAGGGGTTTTTAAATCGTGTAAATATCATTATTTGTTCCAAAGTTATCTACGATTTAGTTTTCCTATAAATCAACATTTTGTCCTATTGGTTATAGCAATTAAGTTGTGACCTTTTCAATATTCCAGGATAACATTTTGGGCACAAATAGACCTAGAAACTTCATATAGTTTGCATCAGAGACTAAGTGTAGTAAATTATATAATTCATATTGAGTACGGTTCTCGACATTTTCGTGCGCGATGAAAAGGATATCAGAATGTACTATTACTACTAATGTAGGGAAAATGTACTTGAATTTCAGAATGCTACAGTTCTGTCAATTCTTAATGGATTTTGATCAAACAAAAACTGAATCCTGTGCAATTTAGTGACCTTCAAAAGAGCAGCAGATTCACAACAATTTGAGCAGAGGTAAACCCCTGAATCTGCATTTTTGTGCATAATGAAAACGTTGCAAATTTAGCGCGATCAGATAACACAGTACCATGCCTACACAATGGCCGATGTGCACACAAATTTCTAAGTAATGTCCGTAGTGACTAACCTAATGAACACAAATACACAATATAGGTATCAAATGAAAGATAAATAAACTAAATATTCATATTTTTCAGGTGCTAGAATGATTTGTGATTTTGTAAAACCATTATTCCCACAAAGTAAGTACTATAAACTGTTCCGAGATGTAAACATGATTGTGATTGGTCAATTCTGATGTCATTCTTTATGGAAAAACATTTGCATAGGATATGTGAATGGATTTTAAAGAGCACCACTGAATAAAAGCGTTCAACTACAGTAGTGAAGACAGCTATACTGCAGCGCGCGCACATCCTGGTACTTAGTGCATTGCGCCCTAGCAACCATGCGAGGCGGTGAAAACAATGGCAGTCACAGCATTGAAATAGCTAGAGAGAGTGTATTTGAGTCTTGTTTGTTTCACTGCTACGATCTAATTCTGTTACTTAGAACCATGAATATTCACTCGGGGGTTGAAATGTTATTTAGGAGCATAACTTACTCAATAAGTGAAATTCGGTCAAATTAAACCCAAAATCCAAGTGATATTAAGGCCACATCGTCATCGGCGGCGTTATTGCGAATGTAAATCAAATAAAAAGCACAAATCTATTCACTGCTACGATCTAATTCTGTTATTTAGAACCATGAATATTCACTCAGGGGTTAAAATAATGTTATTTAGGAGCATAACTTACTCAATAAGTGAGATTTGGTCAAATTAAACCCAAATCCAAGCGATATTAAGGCCATTGTCGCATCGGCGGCGTTATTGCGAATGTAAATAAAATATCTATTCACTGTTATTAGGTATGTGCCAAAAAATTTCAAACCCCTTCAATAATTAAAAAAAAAAAGGCACCACTGGAAAGAGCTTGAAATGCCATTTAACATGACACCAAGATTATGGGAAAAGGTGGAGTATTAAGGAAGTTATGGCCGTTTCCAACTCTGAAATTGGTCATTATTTTCTTACATAAAATTAAGGTATTAGCACTAGATTTCTGTGACCGAAATTGGTGACTTTTAAGGGAAAATGCATGTAATTTCTTTAATAATTGAGATATCTCGATGAAATTTGGACTGAAGCTAGATTAAGACATGTTCTATTGATATAATTCAATAAAGTGACATTTGAAACAAAATTAAGTGACCTGACACAAAAGTAAAGTGACCTGAAACAAAACATTTCTGTGACTGAAATTGGTGAAATTCATGTACTTTCTTTAATAATTGAGATATCTTGATGAAATTTTCAGTGAAGCTAGTTTAATTCATGTTCTATTGATGCAATTCAATAAGATGACATTTGAAACAAAATAAGATGCAATTCAATAAGATGACATTTGAAACAAAATAAGTGACATGAAAACCACACTCTCTCATCTCTGTGGCGTGAATGCAGAGGGGTGTGAAGCAGAGGTGAGAGTGTCAGAAAAGGTGATACTGTTGCATCCCGCCTCGCGCTGATTCTGAGAGGCTAGTCACAATTTCCCCAAACTCAACACTATATAAGATTAATAATGGCTGCACAGTCCAATTAACTTTTCTAAACTTTGAGATTGCTAAAAAAGGGTGAATTTTCAGGTTGAAAATGAGTGAAACATTTGACGTTATTATTGGAATAGCAAAACTTAACCAAATTGAAATATTGTTAAACTAAGCTGTAAAGGGATTCCTATACTACATAATATACAAAAATCATGAAGATTGACCAAGGCAAACCAATTATAGAGCTGTTTTTGTAGACCCCTACCAAAAAACGGTGCGATTGGCTGGATCAGTTTTGTTGTAAGAAAATATCCGCCGCGAGTCGCCGTTTGCGCACATACCTACTGTTATAATCTAATTCTGTTATTTAGAACCATGAATATTCACTCGGGGGTTGAAATAATGTTATTTAGAAGCATAACTTACTCAATAAGTGAAATTTGGCATTATTGCGAATGTAAATTAAACAAAAAGCACTGCTGTCATCTGGTTGTTTTCACAGCATCAACCGGAAGTGACATGAACGCGCCCCCTCCTATTAGAAAAACTGGCGAAGAATTTTGACATGCTGGGGAATTTCGACATGCTGGGGAAATTAACTGATCAAATAAATTCTTAATTTAAGAAGCAAGATATATTCTATATATGTCTTCATATTTACCTGCTACTTTTGGATTGAAAAATATAATAAAACATAGTTTAATAGACTTTAAGGGTGAAATCGAAGGCGTTCTATCACCGCCATTTTGTCTTTTTGCATTCTTTCCCATTTCACCAACTCTGTGCCGATATGGGTAGCCATTTGATACTGTAGCCAGAGTTTCTACGAAAGCAGTTTTCGTCAGCTTTTATATCGGGTTTGTGTTCACCCCTGTACTACAGAGTGAATCTTTTATCTAGTCACTTGAGTTTCCCAAATTTAGATAACACCCACAATAGTCATTACCGGGTATTACCCTGATTAGGCAAAACACTAATTTTAATTGGTGATCGCCTCCGCCCGTGCATGAAAAATCGCCCGCCCCCTTCTTTTTTTAACTTAAAAATGTGTCGAGCTTGGAGCAATTCAACTTTCATGAACACAAAAGGCTATTTTACCTCGGTATACAGCCTCAGGCTAGGGAGAAGGAAGCACGTGAGGTACCAGCAATTAGCATATAAAACTCACGACTGGATTACGTGTCGTTGGGTTGCTCCAGCAAATTTAGTCTACATACAAGCAAATACGCAGTAAGTATAATAAAAACTGTGGTTAGCTTAATCATGATGCATTAGAGCATCATTATGGAAAGTTTAGACTTTCTTTGGTCCATTTTGGACGAGTTATTTGGTTATAAACAACCAAGGATAGAATTCCTTCTCGAAGGATTGAAACCGATCATTAGCGGTTCTGTCAACACCCGAGTCACCGTGTGATTATGGGTAGAGATGTGGGCTCTGCCTCGTCTCCTGTGGAAATTCTCTCGTACTCTAATAGAGAGTAATGTTGGAGATGCTCCTGGGTTTCTTTTATAGACTCCCCACAAACTTTTTCAGGCGTTTCTCCGAGTTTCGTAGCATTTTCTCCAACTTGTTGACGTAGTAGTCACAGGTGGGAGAAGTGTGCGGGACGATACACTGGTCCCGACCCCGAGTAAGGTTTGGGCTTGACCCACAACCCACGCACAAATTTAGCTTATTACGCCTGTGTTATAACGGTATAAACACGTTCTCTAACACCACTAGATGTCCAAATGAGTTTGAAACAACCATATTGTGACGGAGTAAGCGCGGTGCAGCAGCAGCCGAGGGGCGTGTTCCGAGTGGATTGGACGAGGAGTATGACTCCTCACCCGTGTTGTCGGCAGTGCCTTCGACACAGCCCGGGCCGCATATTCTCTCCGAGGCGGATGAGGACATAGTGCCTGACGGCGCCGCGGCTCAAAAGTGGGAGACTCGGTTTGCGGCGATGGAGAGTCATATTATGTCTCTCAAGCCACCGGTGTCTCGTAAACGGCGAATGCCGAGTGTCCAAGATGAGTCTTCATTTGAGGATTTCTCGGAGACAGACTCAGCGATGGAGCTTAAGGCTCCTCCTCCTCCTTCTCCTAAACGGAGGAAGAAGAAGAAACATATCATTTCTTCTTGGTGATGATTTCACCAAGGAACGGGGGAAGACTGGACTTCGCAAAAAAGCGGAAGACCAAGTCCAAGAAGAAGAAGAAGAAGAGGAAAGATTCTTCTTCTTCCGATTCTTCCACAGATTCCACTTCCACGGAATCAGACTCACACACACAATATGAAGGTGTCTATGCTGCCATTGGTGGCAAAGTGGCTAAGAAAGTTGAGAAGCCAAAGGCTAAGCGTGTGAAAACCACTACGCTTATGCGCGAGAACATTAATGGCCATTTCCGCACGTTTAAACCGGCGGAGATTATTTCCAAGTTAGGAGATGAGTTAACAGGCATTAAAGGTGTTCCCAACTCCATCATTAAGGAGATGGATCGAGATGTCAATATGACGGATGACCGTAAGAGATTTGAGGGTGTGTTTGCACACAGTGCATAAGGCGGTGCTTGGTACCCTAACAGCTATTGCTCCTGTGGCAAATAGAATGCAAAGAGAAAATAAGTTCTCGTCTTTGGCTAAGACGATGGACAAAGGAATTGCATTGTTGGCGGCGGCAGGTAATTACCTGTGGTATCGAAGATATGAAAATGTCTTCAAGTCGGTTTGCACAGATGCTGGCAAAGAAGTGGCTCGTTCAAAGAAGATTACGGATAATGATGGGAAAGAGTTTACGCTCTATCTCGCTCCAGAGCCGATTAAAGGGAAACCTTTAGATAACACGAAAATGTTTGGCGGTCAACTACAATACCTCTATAAAGAGGTAGAAACTGCAACCAAGAGTGGCAAAAACATGGATGGTAAGAAGAAACAGAAAGTCACGAGGGGATTTTCGTCCACGGCGGTTCACCAGGGGAACCAGATCGGGCTCAAACTTCGGTCAAGCTTTTCGGGGCCGGGGCGCTCGTTCAGGCTGGACCGACAACACCGCACGGCCACTAGGCCGAGGCGTCAACTCGCCGAGACCCTTCCCCAGGGTCGGGTCCAAGTAGAGGTTGAAACACAGACGTTAC
Source organism: Branchipolynoe longqiensis (assembly GCA_030323885.1). Taxonomy (NCBI): domain Eukaryota; kingdom Metazoa; phylum Annelida; class Polychaeta; order Phyllodocida; family Polynoidae; genus Branchipolynoe; species Branchipolynoe longqiensis. The sequence continues at coordinate 42,778,899 of CM059200.1, forward strand.
AAGTTCTTGCAGCCTCTAAAACCACACAAACTGTAAGCAACTTTGTGGCTGGTAATATTAATAATTATATTTCTGAGTGGCACAAAATTACTAGTGACCAAGAAATTTTACAAATAGTTAGGGGTGTTCACATTCCCTTCACACAAATTCCGGTACAAGGCAGGATACCTTTTCCTTATAACATTGAACCGGTTGAACGAGAGGCACTAACTAAACAGGTACAAAAATTCTTTGAGAAAGGAATTATACAAAAAGTGACATACTGTTCAGGAGAGTTTATTTCAAACATCTTCTCGAGACCAAAGCCTAATGGCGAGGTTCGAATGATCCTGGATTTAACAATCCTTAATAAAATGGTTGAATATCGACATTTTAAAATGTTCTCGCTAGATACGGCACGAGATCTGATTATGCCAGATGCGTGGATGGCTAGTGTTGATTTACAAGTTGCATATTGTACGCTTCCCATAAGGGAAAAAGACCGGAAATTTCTTCGGTTTCTTTGGGATAACCAACTCTATGAGTTTACCTGCATGCCGAATGGTTTAGCTTGTGCCCCTCGTTTATTCACTAAACTGCTTAAACCTGTTTTCTCAGTAATGGCGCGGAAGGGTCATATAATGTTTCCATACATAGATGATTCCTTTATTATAGCATCAACACAAATTGATTGTGTGAATGCAGTTTTGGATTTATGTGCATTACTCACTAAACTGGGGTTTTATGTACATCCACAAAAGTCAGTGCTTAAACCAACAAAACAACTCAAATGTTTAGGGTTTATTCTGGATACACAGTTTCTTACAGTGTCGATAACAGAACAAAAACTAATTAAGTTTATGAATACAGCGACCCAGCTTATTAAATTACCAAAACCTAAAATTAGACAGGTCGCAGTCCTTATTGGGATAATGATATCGTATGCACCCGCTATTCTATACGGGAAGGCCCATATTAAATTTCTAGAAATAGATAAAAATTTAGCGTTAACATAAACTAAAGGGAATTTTGAGCGAAAGATGTTTATTTCGCAAGAAGGGCTACAGGATATTGCATGGTGGATGCAACACATAGCAAGTTCACCAAATCCAATCCGCGTGGCGGAACCTAATACGGTAATTACTACTGATGCTTCGTTAGAAGGTTGGGGAGCTCATCGAGATGGGGTCACAACAGGAGGTAGATGGCTTGATGATGAAAAATCAGACCATATTAATGCGCTAGAATTGCGTGCTATTTATCTGGGCTTATGTAGTTTAGTAAAGATACATAAATCACAAGTTAGAATACTAACTGATAATACTACTGCTATGGCATATATTCGTAAAATGGGTGGAACCAAATCAAAGCCTGGCAATCAGTTGTCTAAACTGATTTGGAACTGGGCACAGGCTCAACAAGTCTGGCTGACTGTAGCGCATATTCCAGGGTCACAAAATACACTTGCAGACCATAAAAGTAGAAATTTCCATGACCATTTAGAATGGTCTCTCTCTACACCTTTGTTTAACTTCATTTGTGAAAAATGGGGTACACCTAAAGTTGACTTGTTTGCATCACGAAATAATATCAAATTACCTTGTTATGTTTCTTGGCATCCTGAACCGGAGGCTTGGAAAGTAGATGCATTTGCTATTACCTGGGAAAATAATTATTTTTATATTTTCCCACCGTTTAGCATTATCAGCCGAGTTGTGAGGAAAATCGGCTTGGAAGGGACACATGCTATACTGGTGGTGCCCGATTGGGACACGCAACCTTGGCTGCCAGCAGTTTCACAACTGGCAAAAGAACATATACGATTCCCAAGAAAACTCGGGAATCTGACGCACCACTAGTGGTTCACGGCGACGTGTCAACGACGCCCCTATTGGCATTCCTTTTCTAAGGAAACAGCTGCAGCAATTTGGATTGGACAAAATTACTGAGAATAGGATAGTATCTGATGCCTGGAGGCCAGGAACGGTCAAAATGTACACAACCTATTTAAAGAAATGGGGTGTACATTGTTTGTTAATGAAAGTCAAGCCAACAAATCCAACAATTTCACAAGTAGCTCGGTTTCTTCGTTCTCTAGAGGATGAAGGACTATCCTTTGGGTCGATCAATGCGGCAAGATGTGCGTTATCAATCATATTACCTAGAATTGATGGCGAAACAGTTGGAAAACATTATGTCCTTTGTTATCTACTTCGGTCAATTTATCAAAGGAATCCTCCAAAACCAAAGTATAGTCGGTTTTGGGATGTGTCTATAGTATTTAAGTTGTTTCAGGCTTGGCCTCACAACTCGTGGTTAGATATAAAACAATTAGGTTTTAAGGTCGCGGTCCTGTTATTATTAGTAACGGGACACAGAGGACAGACGATTGTTGCTTTATCCTTAACTGGATTAGAAATAGACAAGAAACAAGCTACGTTTGATTTAGCACAATTGCTCAAATCGAACACGTTAGGTGACCCTTTATCTACGGTTCACTTAGACTGCTTTCCGAATGATCGGAAATTATGTGTTGTGTCAGCCATACGGGCTTATATTTCTAAGACAAAGGATTTACGTGCATCACAACAACTATTAGTGAGCTTTATAAAGCCACATAAGGCAATTTCACGAGACACCCTTGCCAGATGGACAATTACGGTGTTGAAATTGGCTGGAGTGGATACGGGCAAATACTCTTCCCACTCAACTAGAGGTGCCATGGTCTCCAAGGCACGGTTGCTAGGTATTTCTGTGAAAAGAATACTAGCGCATGCAGGCTGGAAGACGGCTAAGTCGTTTGCAAAACATTACAACAAACGACTAGAAAAGCCTACCGGCATTGCAAAGCGCCTGCTCGCCAACTAACAAGAATAGGTGAGAACAAAAACGTTGAATATTATAATAAGAATGGATGATATTAAGGATAAAAATGAATTATGTAAAGGTCTCCCTAGCCTGAAGCTAGCCTGAGGCTGTATACCGAGGTAAAATAGTATAGTTATACGAATCTTACCTGGGTATAGATGATGGATAACTGTTGTTTTCCCGAGGTATAAGCCTCGGGTAGACGTGGGCTAGGGCCCACCCACCACGCCCTGCCACGTCTATCCCGTTGGTGTACCATTACGGGAAAATCATAGTATCCATTGTATTGAAAGATCATTTTTATCCTGAATAAGTAGGTTAAAATTGCTGGTACCTCATGTGCTTCCTTCTCCCTAGCCCACGTCTACCCGAGGCTTATACCTCGGGAAAACAACAGTTATCCATCATCTATACCCAGGTAAGATTCGTATAACTATACTATATGTTAATATGCACAGACACAGTGATGTTGGTAATATGCATTGGGCATTGGCAATGTATGCTCACTGACTGGCGAGTCCAATATCACCTTTTGCTTTTTAAGGAGGGGTTGCAGTTTTAGTTCACCTTCACCTCCCACATATATTTTTCCCCCTCGGATCCAACATCTCAACATAAATATAGATTATGTTTTACTACACCGTTTGCTGATATTTAAATTAGCTGAGGTCAGTAATAAGTATATAATGTTATTAAAGAACAAGTTTGACGTAGTGTTGAATGAAACCATCTTCAGTGCTAATTATTATTATGTAAAAGTACGCTCTCGTGTTAAATTAAAAACGATTATAGTTCATTAAGCAAATATTATCAAATTATAGGTTCCAGGTCTATTTAAAACATTCGTGGACATTGTCATTCTGGCATCATATTTGATGTTACCTCAAAGTATTGTCAATACCACCCACCCATGATTTAATTTATTCAATCAATCAATCAATAGGATACAGCTATAATAGGCCTTGGACCTGTTAGCCGCTCTTAATTAATAGAAATGGAGACAGTTCTTCAGATGTGGTCGATCGTAGCAACAATTATTCAAGATCCACCCACTATTTCATTTCGCTTAATTTCCACCCCATCCCGACACAAATAGTGATGACAAAAATGCTGTAAGTAAAATTATATCTGTAATAGACCTTAATTTGTTTATCCTACTGACAACTGCAACAGTCATACATTGACCCCGGCTGAACATGTTCGATTATAGCTTGTATACATATAAAGGGTAGTTTAGTAGTCTGTACTAACCTCAGGTAAGGAACGACATACACAAATAGGTGCCAGCAGGTTTATTTCATCTGGGAGCTTAAAGGGCCAATCAATAGTTAGGATGCTGACAGCTGAATGGTAGAACAAAATACCCCGTTTGTTTGCAACACCCCCAGAACATTAGACTGAATGATGCGTGAGTGAGTGGTATGGGTTTGAAGTCAGCACATCCTACTGTTCTCTTTTTTCATCCCCTCTAAAATAATATGAACCGTGATGTTATTTTGCGATGCTACGGTAAAGTATGCCCGTGTCGCATTCCATATTTATCTAATTCTAAAAGGTTGTTTACAAACACCACCTCTAATTGCCACTGTCCTAGCGCTACAAAAACGTGTCGAGAAGCTGCAGGAACAAGAAAGAAAGAAAATCGACGCGTTTCGCGCGAAGGTAAGTCCATTTTTATTAGCATTTTAGGTAAAATTGTAACAATTGTATGGTTGGTGTTCGGATAGTGATAAACCCGTTATCGCCTGTTATAAGATCTGCAGTGTGTTGCACCCCCCCCCCCCCTAACCCACCCCCCTCCCCGCGGTGGGGCTGGGTACCAGCATGCACCTCTCTGCCTCTTGCGCGGTTACTCGACCTCTACTAGCTCGGAGTATTTTTACATGTGCCAATAATGACGAGTTGAAAATGAGCATATAATGCAATTGTAAAAATGCTGTAAGCCATACTTAACAAAACCGGTAGGCTCTATTAGAATGTGTTAATCCTTTCAAAAACCTCACTACATGTTGGTTTTATTCTGCTAAATTCATTGTGCTGTCGAGGTCTGTAGAAGTACTAGAACGCCTCTTGTTGGACATTCGGCACTATAAGTTGGCTGCTTTGTTGTAGATTCAAGAGAGAGTTAATGGATTCATTAAAGATTCGGAGAAGGAGAAGTACCGTTTTGAGCCGATGGAGAAGGTTTGTCGAGCTATAGTGTAAGTATGCAAATATTAAAAAAGTAGTTCCGGAAATTCCTGTTGAGTTATAAGTTATATATAGTTAGCTATCCAAAATCTTCCGTCATCGTAAGCTAATCTTAATTAATAATAATATATTTAAATATTTATTTCCACGTGATCATTGCACATACAAGTTCGTATTTATATCAGCAATGTTTCACATGAAAAAGGAGAAAGCAGAAGTACAATATTTATGAGGTGCTTTCTGCATTTAAAAATATTGCATATCAATACTAATACGATAGAAGAAGAAAGAAAAAAGTAAAGAGTGTATTAACATTACCTTCAATACTGTAAATTACATCTTGTTGTTTATGTACTAGACTGCTGTGTATTTTCACTCTGGTAAAGCTTAAGGATTTTCTTTTTTATAAATTCGTTGAAACATAGATATTATTAGTACCGTATGAAATTAATCCGCCATTGGCATATCAAATTTCGTAATTTATTACTTCACAATCTATTGTATATGCCTGTTTAAGACATGACTTTTTTTGTAATAGCAATGGTACTGACTAATTTCGTGGCGGGTGTTGCAAACAAGAGCGGGTCTCGACCCCACATTTCTGCCATTCCAGAAGGAGTGTCCTAACTCTGAGACTATATAAGCTCCTCGATGCAGTCAACCTACCCACGCCTACGTGTGCATGTTGCTGGAGAGGTGTGTGGAAGGCACAGTAGTATAATTTTCCTGAAATTATATGTATTTATTTGGTCAAAAGGGTTTCATTTTCACTTTGAAAATTCAGTCATGAGGTCTCTGACGTAGCTGGATTGACGTCATTCTCGTTCGGCCAAGACGAAGTGGATCGGTACGTCATGGTGTGGAAAAAGGTTAGTGTAGACAGGAAGCTACCCCATCAAAGTCCAGTTTAATACGTGCCAGTGCGTTGTATATGTATAACACAACTAACTTCCCTTCCTCGAACGGCATGAGACGAAGGCAATATCTTTTCACCATCTTCAGATAAATAAGTAATATTTAAAGGCACCGAGTATAGACCCTATTTCATATGATGACACACGGTCACACTGCAAACTCAATGGCTATGACCAATCTTCATACAGAAAAGGTGAAATATCTCTAAAACCACACCGCCTAGAAACAAACCGCTTGGAACACATATAGAAAACATTCAACGAAAAGATTATATTAAATTGATACGGTTAGGGTTCTGCATTTCTATTAATTTTGAATAGAATTGATGTTTTGCACTGCGTGTATCGGTAAACTCAATGCATTGTCAATGGCCATGAGCAATCTCTATACAGAAAAAGTGAAATATCTCGAAAACTACACCACCTAGAGACAAACTGCTTGGCACACGTAGAGAAAACATATTCAATGAACAGATTATATTAAATTGATAAGAGTAGTGTTCTGCATTTCTATTAATTTTGAATAAAATTGACACGTTCCACTGCGTGTATCGGCAAACTCAATGGCAGTGTGCCTTCGTTCTGCAGCCAAGCTGCGCGCACATACACAATGTTTATAAACAGTGAAAGGTGTCTATAGTCAACTGTAATGTCGAACAAACCCAGCATATTAATAATTGAATGATGTCACAAATGGGATTCCCTCATCACATGACCTAACGTGGTTCCCCACATCACCAAATATGGTTTCCCACACATGGGGAATCACCGGGGAACCCCTTTAGGTTGCACTTGCACACTAGCCATTGTGGCGTTCTCCATCTATATATTCAGTTACACAAACTGAAAAGGTGTGTTGGGAGTACAAGTCCATTCTCAGCAGCCTATACTGGGTCCGTTCAAATAATATTTCATGGGATGTTAGGGGATCACAGCCTGGTTGGTATTACTAACAAATCTGTCATGCACAAAGTGTTGTAATGAAGAGACAAACAAAAATCCAAAGAAAACTAAAAGAGTAGCGTTTCCCCTTCTGCTAACTGTAAAGGAATTATTAGTAATATGTTATTTCCATCTCAATGAGCATGAGGAAAAACATTCTCAGCTTGCAACGCCTGACTTGGCTATGGTGGCGCCACCTGACGGGAAAGTTCCCTAAAAGCGCCTGCTGATTTGGGTGCCGTATTTAATAAGCGAGTGTCACAATGTTTATGATGATGTTATCACCAAATAAGTTATTACAACAACGAAAAACTCAACAAAAAACCCGATGACAAATCTTAATCGAACCCAACCTTATGGCATCTCACGACAAAGAAAGTATGGTGCTACCAAACAGGTATAAAAATAGTACATCTAAATATTAGAAGCCTTCTTAAGACAAGTCTGACCGAACAAAAGAAGCCTGATGTAAGCACAGTTTAAAAAAAGAAAGAAAAAAAAGAAAAATTATTCATTACGGTAAAACTGCAACTTGTTGCCAGGAGTTTGCGCCGACTGACGAAGAGTTGGCTACACTCAGACGAGGTGAGGACTGGGATCCAGAGAAAGCAGCCCAGGCCGCTCAACAGAAGGTGGGTCTACTACATCAAACACTACAAATAGGGCAACGACTGGTTTGTTCAGTAGCAGGAGGATAATATGATAGGCTGGGCTAGTATCATGTCATTATGCCAGAGGCAGTCTCCCAGTGAAGCAGCACGATAAAGTCGTCATGGCTACATGTACAAGTCAGAACGCGGCTTGATATGACCTTAGGTGTTGCTCTGACGTAAAGTATCACCACTATTATTGATATTATTCGTATCAGGAGCACTGTGATATTGGTGCATTATCATAATCAGCGGTGAAAGATCTCCACAATTCTTTTTCTAAAATATGTAGGGTGTAAAACCCCAATAAAAAGACATTCTAATTTTATGCAGTCTTTTCATCTACTACATAATATCAACACAAAATTCCAGAAATACTTGAAATATTTAACCCTGTCAGGCTCTATAATGTATAAGTAGTGGCCTGTGCTGGGTCGCAGCCAGGTGGTGTTGGGCCTCCCGCTGTACTATGTTTCATCACAAACTCTCCTATCACCATCCTAGCTCCATTCCTCCGATGAGTCAATACAGGCTATCCCTAGAGAGCGTTTCACTGTCCTTGTTGTGACCAGCTTTTTTTCCTCCACGGTCACCTTTACCCCAACGTAATGATCGTTAATATCATAACTGATATTACCAGTGTTACCAACATTGTTATTGTTATTAACATATACCACAATGTTAACCTAGAAGCCCTAGGAGTGTAAATGGAAGGCGCAGGCGGGGAAGTATGGCATTCTTATTACAAAACTTTGTTTATTAAAGCTCCATAGTCCGATAATTCACACACTCACACAATTAAGTACACTTAACAGAGCATAGTTTAATTTGTATTTATTGAATATTTATTGAATATTTAATTTTAAAGTAATCTTGGCTGACACATCAGTGTTGAACGTGTTGAGGACAAGGATCGATGATCCGTTTGTCCTAAGCAGTTCAGATCATCTTGATGAATATCAAGCAGTTCAGGTAGAAGAGATAGCAGACATCATGGCGACCCAACTTGGTGAACAGCGCTCAAACCCTTGTTAAGTGGGTGGGAGGGTGGGTGATCAAAGTGTAGTGCAGAGCAGCCAGGAGAGGAGTGACTATAAAGCCGTTGTGAGATTCAGCAGGAAAGTTAAAAATAGAACAGTTGCCCCGTGTGCAAATTACCCATGTTAGCCTGCAGCCAACATGGTTGAAAGCTTCACATTTTCAAACCAAAACAATCATTTAATTTGGTTTTACATATCTAACTTAGATACTAATGCCGTTATTAAGCATTTGTTGCGACGGGAATACTAAGTCAATTTGACAGAAACTGTTACTGCAGAAGCCTATGGTGTCAGAGTTTTGGCATGCTCGCAAAAATTAATTTAGCATGTTTGCACTTCAAATATCTCAAAGGTTAGCCATTTAAATTAAAATTTACTTCAAACTAAAGTAATGTAGATTATGACTATCAATCTAATATATTTATCTGAGAAGATGGGAGAAACTCAAAACCATCGGACTATGCAACTTTAAAGAAAAGGCAGGCCAATTACCTTTACCTGTGAATACTCAGCCCTGTTTATTCCATCACGCAGAAGGAGAGTGAGCTTGAAGCTGAGCGGAGCCTTCGCGAGTCTAAGAACAGCGCTGAACCCGTGTCAACGGTGTTCCGCGCCAAGTATGAGCACCTGCTGGGTACCACGGCCGCCAAGGAAGCAGCCCGCAGCACCAACACAAACCGCACCTACGGCTTCGGTAAGCGCCCCGCCCCGCCTTCATCCCAGGGTACAAAATTGTTAAGTACCGACAAATTTCCCTTCTTCATTTATATATATCATTAAAAGATACAACAACAGAAGCTTCCTCCCCACTCCCACAAGCAAAAATCTACATTCAATCCCTCAAAACCGCAAATAACTTCCCATTAAATAAAGCTGTCAAAGGAATTTAACTAAATATATCAACCCACAGCTAATCTAATCATAATAATCCTGTACGTTCATAATCAGGTACATTCATAATCAGGTACATTCATAATCCTGTATATTCATAATCCTGTATATTCATAATCATGCACATTCCATTGGATTTGCTCTGAGCAAATCTAATTATAATATTTAATTCCTTACATTCATAATCATGTGCATTCATAATCATGTACATTCATTATCCTGGACATTCATAATCCTGTACATTCATAATCATGTACATTCATAATCGTGTACATTCATAATCATGTACATTCATAATCCTGCACATTCATAATCATGTACATTCATAATCATGTACATTCATAATCATGTACATTCATAATCCTGCACATTCATAATCATGTACATTCATAATCCTGTATATTCATAATCCTGCACATTCCATTGGAGTTGCTCAGAACAAATCTAATCATAATATTTAATTCCTTACATTCATAATCATGTACATTCGTAATCCTGCACATTCATAATCATGTACATTCATAATCATGTACACTCATAATCCTGTACATTCATAATCATGTACATTCATAATCATGTACATTCATAATCATGTACATTCCGTTGGAGTTGCCCAGAACAATCTTGTTTATATTTTGTTTACACATGCACAAACGAGATTATTTTAAGGGAATAAATATTGCACATGAGTGAATATAGTTCAAGCTTCTTTTTTTCCCCCTGTCACCTTTTCAGTGTCCAGCGAGAATAAGCGCGACCGACGCACGATCGAGGAGGTGATGGCGGAAAGCCGCGCCCGCAAGAAGCTCAAGTCTAACCCACCCAAACCAGAAGTGACGTCATCAGACTCAGTGACCCCGGACGTGACCTCAGACGTGATCTCAGATGTGGCCTCAGAGAAGGCGGCGTTCTCACCAGATAGTGACACTGCACAGGAGGCATCCTGACCTCACGCACGACTTAAGGAAAGCAACATTTATAAGAAGCAACTAACAACGACGGCAGCAATCACATCGTGGTTTTGTTAGTGCTGTACTACAGACAGAAAGCTGAAGTAAATTTTGTGGCTCTCAACATTGCCACTTATGAACGTCAAGCAGTCATCCACCTCCCCCCTTATATCTTGCTAACTATTGGGAGGTTTGTGAGTGTATATATATATAATTATCCATTAACATATTCCTTGCTGCTACTTTCGAGGGTAGTATATCCTTTCATATGCATCTACCTCACGCATGCGTTCTGAACTCATTGCATTATGATTGAAATCGCAATGCCATTATGTACTAAATTTATTGTCTCGTTCATGATATAAGCATTGCTGGAATGTTTTCCCTCACCTTCAAATTCATATTCGATCGTGTAATTAATTATAAGCTTGCAAGTTACAGTTGAAATGTTGACCCGACATTTCAGAATATTGACTCTTGTCTGGTGTTTCAATTTATACGGACATAGTTCCTTTTTTTAAATTGAAATTAAAGTGAGGATGTCTGCTGCATTACTTACATTTTACTCCGGTAGAATCCGTGTTATTTTTTGTTCTCGTCTCAAAGAGTACAAAGACTTTTATTTAGCTATATGATTGTGAGTTTACAAAATTCATCAGTGTCCATTGACACAAAATTGATTGTATGCTTTTACATGTAAAAGCGATGGTTTGAACAAAAACAAACATTTCTCGCCGTGAATATGGCCTATGCTGCCGACACGGCGTAAAGCAACCACCAATCAAATCAAATCACATCAAAGAGTAAAACTTGCTATGTATAGAGATGCAACTAACCAGATTTGCATCTGATTTCTGATTGAATGGGAACCTAAGAGTTGGGAATAAATATGGGTATACCCGCCTACTGAGGTAAGGGAGCGAGTGATTGGGGTTTTAAGTCTTAACATCTCAGGTCAGTAGGACGTACCGACAGTGCGCACCATCAGCGACTTGTGATAGTGCGCAGTCACCAACATAATTCAATACCTCACTCAGTCACAGTATCCTGACACTGAACCAACCAGTCCTCGCCTTATCCTACTAATGCCAGGCGTCAGGCAAAGTACCGACAGTATCAATATCTAAGTCTGGTGTGACGGGACAATCATAATGAAAAAGAATTTTCTACTCCAACAAAATCGTCCAAAAAACATAAAGTAAAGAAACCCATTTTATTCATTAAGAACACGACTGCCGCCGTCGTTCGGGCACAAGCCATACTTGACGTACGACAACCAAACGGCGGAGCAATGTCAAAATAATATTTATTATTTACCTTAATACCAAACAAAGGCACACTTAAGGGGCAGGTTCTTAATTGCCTGTACGCCCTAGCTAGATCTATTGACCACATGAATGACGAGCTACCCAATTTTGTGATTTCTTTAGCCAAAGACATTATAGTGGGGAGATTATATTTATATGGCTTCCCCTGATAAAAACCTCTATTAATCCCTGAATTTACGCTACGCCCCTTTTTTGGGTAACTAAGATCTACTATTATCCTACGTTCATCAGTATTTTTCTTGGGGCGGGTCATAATCGGGCTAATTTGAGCCCATGGACAAAATGGAGGATCATTAAATGGACCAATCAAAGCGTCATGGTGTAATTCAGTTTTCACATAGTTATCAATCCAAAATATATCTTCCTTAGAACGAGCGTGGTTTATTAATGTTGGGTTAGGGATAAACGATCCAGTAAAATTTGCTGGCCAACCATATTCCAAGAATGAAACTAGTTCACTATCGCCATAGCCCTCCAATAGAGCCTTCCAATTAGCAATAATTAACCCAGACGGGATAGGGACCCGAGCAGACAAATAATTTGGAAGTCCGGTCTCTCTAACCTGACTATAGATATTAAGATAACTTTCATTAATATCATTGCTAATATCAATTTTAGGCCATTCTTTTAAAATATATTGTTGACAATCAAATGGAGACTTATCACAAAAAACTTTGATTTCGTCCGTATACTCGTGTGTATCAAGTACTTCATTAAACAAGTTAACGTCAACATCAATAACAACTTCACTATCAACTTCAGAACTTAACTGGGTCAGAATTGGAACAATCACATCAAGAACGGGAACATCTGTAACATTTTTAAGTAACTTCTTATTAGGGACGACCCTACCAATATGTCGTCCCTTATTAGTAACTAGAAAGTCGGGTGAGGTCAATTCGGAACTCCTGGCAAGCACAATCTCACCATGGTCAGTGTCAGTTACACAAAGTGGAACCATACTGTCCGAGGAACTAATAGCACTACACTCCTCCACAACTGTCATACCATTAGAATTTACAGAATCAACGGGAACATTTAACAAAGGTAGTGGAACAGGAATAACAGATTGAGGAGGATTGTAAGAATGAACACTAATTAATTCAGTTGCAGGTGTCATCGATCGGTACTCATTATCATCATATACTGAGTCACAGTTCAAACAGCTATTATTCGAATCTGCCGATTGGCATGTACCGAATCTGTCCATATGTATCAGTCCATTAGTCAGTGTATCAGACACAGATTGCTTTCGTCCCAGTGATAAAGACGAAGACATAACTGTTGTGTTGTCACCATGACAACGGCGTCGATCGAGCCCAGTCGACGACGAGATCAATGTTAACGGTCTTCGGTGCGGCGATGCAATTACATGACATGAATCGACAGTTCTCACAGAGCACCTTTTGTTATGATTATTAACTAACGTACGGGCAATGTTGTTAAACCATTTATACCGTGACGTGGAAACTATTTTTGAACAGCCATGGCTCTTGTTACAGCCTTTGTTATTAAAATTTCTATAACATTGAATGTTCCCCTGTGAGGATCTATTTTTAGTAATACACAATTTGTTGGAACACTTTTTATGTTTCATATAAGAGACAACTGGTGACCTGTGAGGAGAAATAGACATGTCATGGTGCTGACATGGCAGCAAAAAATCAACCGCAACCGACCTTAACTTGGTCCACCGCCGACCGGGCAATTTGAAGCACTTGTGGTTGTGGCGCCATCTGGAGAGGTGCAACACGACTCTTGACCTGTAGACGTACACACTGTCTTCTCAGTACCCGCAGCCCCAGGCCGACTGCCAGCTAAAAATTCTTTGTACGACTCGATGACTCCTCCGTGACAGCCTCTTTCGCATGTTGTTTTGTCTTACACTCCACTTCTTTATGAGAGTGTTTCTTCCGCAGCTTAAAGGCACAATAAGCACATATGTGAATAAACTTATTGACACCCTCACCATGATCACCCGTGTACCCGCATGTACCACCTCTGTTCCAAATAATACATGGACGAGAATCGACACCTTTTTTATATTCAGTGATATTTGACCAAGATGCCACCTGTGATGATTGATCTATGCGCTTGCCAAGTCCACACACATCTCTCCTAATTTCGATTATTTTCCCCTGGTCTTCCCAACCCCCAGGCAATCTTTTGTCCGCTACCATATTGAAAATTTTTTCACTATATGTCAAACATGTAATCCAAGAATAGTTCTGTGCCATCTCCAAGATAGTATCTACGTGGTCATCCAAATGCTTTATCCAATTGTCCGGTACATCGCCCCTCTTATCTTTTCATCTCGTATTGCTGCTAAATACTCAAACCATGTTGACTCTCCTTGATGCACTTTCCCCTTTTTCTCATGCCGTATTACATATTTGTGAGGTAATAGTTTAAATGTCTTAGTACGCCTGACCTTTTTTCCAGCATACCGTATGAGATCCCGCATTACGGAATCATCACTGTCTGTATCTACATCAATATCTGAAGCACTACGTTTACACGACCGACTATTACACGAAGAATGACACACTTTACCTTTCGTCGCACGTATAGTTGTCTCTCTGTGGCACGATCTGTCCGGACGAACCGCCGAGTTATTTGAAGTGCGCAAAACCGTTACCACCGATCGCTCTGTGACGTCATCATTTGAATCAAGCGGTTCGCCAGACTGATCAACAACATGCCTCGCACTGAATCTTGATTCCTCTAAACACTTTAATCTCTCCATTAACGGCTCTTGAGCAGATTTCAACTTGCGATCCAATAATGTAGCTATATCCTCCAGTGATGGCATGTTACCAGCCTTAGATGTTGATGGAGTAGGCCCTACTGGATCCAAATCCGCCATCTTCATCTGTGTCGTATTGTCTGCACGACCGACAGAAGTGTCAGTTCGTATATCCTCGTCATCTGAACAACCCGAACAATCCATTGATCGCAGTAATGCCTTGGAGTACTGGCCCACTACACTCTTGACTTTATGCAATTTCGGCATTGTTCTTGTCCTCCAAGTCTACCGTAAAAGAATCACTGTAGTGTCTGAGCTCCGTCAATGGCAATGGCAAGGTAAGAACTGGCTGTGCTTAGCATTCTCTACCGGAAGTAAACTCGGACCATAGCAACGCATGCTCCGAACGGTATCTATGGTAATCATCCTATCAAGCCCGTAGTCATGAATTTTGAATTATGCATGTTACCGGCAACATGTACAATTCAATACCTCACTCAGTCACAGTATCCTGACACTGAACCAACCAGTCCTCGCCTTATCCTACTAATGCCAGGCGTCAGGCAAAGTACCGACAGTATCAATATCTAAGTCTGGTGTGACGGGACAATCATAATGATGTATCTCGATATCCCAAGCAACGAACCAGTCTAACCAACACTCCAGTTTTGAAATTTACCACCAGGGAGCAGCACCTCTATTACTACTACTTGGTGTTAGATTTTGCCTCACATTTACACCGAGTTGGTAGAATCATGGATCCCTGCACATACCGTGATAACAGGGCGTCGTGACACATAACAAATATAATCTAAGATTTCGGAAGAAGGACGTACAAATATAATCTAAGACTTCGGAAGAAGGAATTAAGATGTGACAGGACTAAATGAAATGCGTCGATTATCAACTATACAACAACTGAATGAAACCACCGCATCAAATATAAAATTAAATAGAGGCGTGGTTTTTGAGGATGACTTGTCTCTATTCCCATACTTAGCACAGCCCTGTTTAAATCCCAGTCCCCAAATCAGGAGACGGACGCTCAACTCATTCGGCCATCCCGCCTGGTCATGTACATCATTATGAATGTACATGGTGGATTCTTCTGAAAGTAACAAACATGAACACTATCATCATCAGGCTTGGGTGAGACATGGTGGGTGGTTCAGAAATACGTAAAGCAGGCACAATTCCAAGGAAGTAGATACATTGTGCATAAGCAAGATACATAGCAAACTGCATGTATGAGCTCTGTAATCTATTACGGGACTATGCACATTTGTTTGTTATATCAGGACCGGTACCGACTTGTGACTGCACACTCATGATGACTTTATAGTGCTTTCCCACTGGGAGACCAGGCCACCAGCACCCCAACCTGATATCCCACTGTGTGCATTATCCTGACACTGAGCCAACCCGTCCTTGCCCTATCCTAATAATGCTGAGCACCTGGCTAGGAAGCAACAAGTATCGATTTTTAAGTCATTGGTTTGACTCGACCAGGGTTCGATCCCACGATCTACCAACACGGGAGACGGACGCTCTAACCCATTCGGCCATCCCGTCTGCTTATTACCAGGACTATAAACAAGGATACAAGCATAATGAGTTCTTTCATCTCCCTACAACCGCCTTATAATACACTTATTCTATGTGGATGTCAGGGTTTAGTTTCCTCTCCAGCATCACTACGAGTAGTCATTATCACCCACACACTGGTACAGCCGGTTAACCGTTTGTGGTGGGCTAGTAATATACCCATGCCAGAGAATATGAAGAGTTCAGGCGCAAAACCACGTAAACGCCAATCCAAAAATGGATCTAAACATTGGAATCAAACCTACAAAAAGTTAATTTTATATTCCTACTTTTTTGTTCGTTGCTCCATAACCACATGATCATATGAAAAGTGTAATTAGTGAGAATTAAAATCATTTTCAAGTAAAAATCTTTTTATTTAAACTACATTTTTGGATTGGCGTTTACATGGTTTTGCACCTGAACTCTTCATATATATATTTTCTCAACCAGTTCCATCTTATCTCATTCTATTTCTCATGTGTCTAACGGCTTAGTTGTACAATATATAGCCTATTAGGTGATTATAAATATCAAAGGTACTCACACTTATTTGATATATTTTGCATAGGTATAGTGTTTTATTTTGTCTATTTCGAATACTGTTTCGTTCCTCACTTAGAACCCAATGTCGTTATTTGGAACAGTTCCCCAAACCACCACTGATTCTCCACCAGCTGGGTCTAGGCAAAAGTAGAAATTATTATTCATACATAATATAAGACGGTTTCAGATATTTAAATTAATTTCTTTTCAAAGTGAATTGGAGGATATCTAATGACAATTTAATGTGTTTAAAAAAAAAGAGCGAAACTTCTTACGAACAACGATTTCTTTGTACAGTGTGGTTGTGTTTGTGTGCGCGCGCGCGCGTGTGTGTGTGTGTGTGTGTGTGTAGGAGGTGCCCTGCTATCCATGTTCCTGTTAAAAGTGTTATACCACGCGCCACCAGCCAAGCCTCGCAATGCGCCTGGCTCCATCTGGTGTGAACACAATCATCTACCCTGGAACGTTCATGTAATAATGAACCTGATAGTTTCACTAATTTAACAATGATGTGAACCGAATCAATCATATATGCCTTTTGCCTACATCCTCGCGCGTATATAGCTATTTCTTCATTTCTGATGTTTTTGGTAATCTAACGAGAGAAAAAAAGTCTTATATATAGTTGTACATGTACAGCTAGAGTTTTATTTTATATTTAACAAGCTGGGTTGGCGATTTGTTAGTTCTCGGCCACACAAGGCACTATTTCCTCTGACGCAACTCATCGCGAATTAATAAGCAACACAAATATCAGTCCTCCCCCGAAATGTTTGCACGTAAATTTGGTGGCAGACCGTGAGGGGGAAGGGGGGGGGGGGTTCTACAATTACTATTATTTCGCGCAAAAGTAACTTCCAAAATAAGTTGAAGAAATCTTATTTTAGCAGGGAAATAAATCAATGAATCATGAACATATGGCCTTTTAAAATGTTATTATCCACATCCCATTCGCGAAAATCGATTAATGCATATTAATAACTCATATGCAGTGTCCATGCCAACAGTTGGATAGAACCATTTCAAACTGTATGTCATTGGTTCTTTCTTGTCACGTGCAACATGGCCTTTTGCAACTTGTTTAATTAATCACACACAGCTTTTCAATATTTTGGAACAGGTACAGTACACGAAATCTAATCTAGTCTATGTTATAAGAACAAACAAACAAAAAGCCTCTTTCGCTTTGTTAGTAGTAAATTTATAGAGAGGAAAAATCCTCGTCTTTGTATTTAGTTATTGCGTATGCACTAGTTTAAACATTACCCTTTTAAATTTTAATGCTGGTGCTTGGGGTGTAAACGAGTTTTCTGTATTGAGACTGACCAAACCACATGTGCTGCGCACCACAAGTAGCATTTAAATCAAACCTTATTTTTGATTAAATAACAGCCCTTCTGTCACCTTGATTGAGTGATCATCCAAGCTGTTGGGGAACCACTCAATGGGTAATCTATAGCAGCAGTCTTCCACCTATGTTTGTTTGTTGGAGTTTTACGTCCTGGCAACATCTAAGGTCATGTCAGGACGGGTACAACTTGTGACAGTAGGCTACACACTCTCGGTGACTTTTATAGAGCTGCCACACTGGGAGATCTGGCTGCTGGCACCATGACCAGAAATCCCACACAGTCACATTATCCGCTACTGAGCCAACCAGTCCTTGCCCTATCCTATTAATGTCGAGCGCCAGGCTACGTAGTGACAAGTATCAATTTGATACGTCATTGTTTTGACTCGGCCAAGAATCGAACCCCGATTTCCCACATGGGAAGCCTGCACTCTACTGATTCGGCCACCGCGCACTACCTCCCAACACCAGGGCTTCAGTGGCATTACAGTATGTAAGGTATTGAACAGAGCCAACTTTATTAAAGATTAATAAATGCCACGCGAGGCGTGCCTTGCAGCACTGTCGGTGAATGCTTCCAAGTCCCACCAAATGCGCCTAAAGCAAAACAAGCAAACTGATCCTTTTAGAATCCGAATATAGGCCCCTCTTTTAAGTGTCTCATATTTGCTTCCCAAGGCACTGTTTCACCATTGTGGAGATTTAAAAACGATAAGTTTGTCTTTATCTACAAGTGTTTATTGTCTGTCTACTAATCACCAATATTATTTATTATATAACCACAGTTATAATTGTTTTTGTTTTTTGGGGTGGGGGTGGGGTAAATGAATTTTATTCATATATATCTTGTCAGTGCTGTAATACTGGTCTTCCGACCGTAAATGTTACAGGTATATAGGCATTTACACAATTTTATTACATGGTTTGCACAGTAAATTTAACTGCGAAGTAAATTCAGAAAATAAAGTGTACATAATGCAACAAGTAATGAGTATGAGGTACATTAAATCATTTAAATGCAATGTTTTAATGTTATCATTTTCAGCAATATTGCAGTTATTATCATCGTCCTTAAGTTATCAAGCACTGGCCATATCATTACATAAGTCATAAGCCGCAAAGTAGGAATCTTTAATTGCCTCATTTTGATTTGTTCAGGGAGGAGGTGTCCTTAGCAGCCCAATAGAAGCCACGTGACACCAAGCAGACTTCGCTCCCAATTACCGTTGTTTACTCAGTTTACTCTGTGTGTGTGCAGCTGAAAGTTGGCTTCCAGCTGGGAAACACATCCAGAAAGCAGCCATTTTGTTATCCATAGCGAGGCTGGACTCAATGGCCAATCATATCCAACCTTAGAGTCACATAGCTGTGAGGACAAATGTAAACGACCAATCAGAAGAAGCGGTATTGGTGCTACGTGTGGCGCATTCTAGTGGCACACACAGGAATCAATGGATGCTTTCGCCTGCCGGACAATGTGTCTCTATTGTGGGTTCACAAAAGATGGGAATATAGGCATGTGCTTGATTGACATCAATAAGGCAGTGAACTAACAAAGCTGTAAGAAATATTGGTGCTACCGTAGCATGTGTTCTACTGGGACTTTAGCCTTAGCCATAACCATAAACATAAACAATTAAATAGACAGGTCAAGTCAGATCAGACGGGATGGCCGAATGAGTTAGAGCGTCCGTCTCCCGTGCTGGTAGATCGTGGGGTCGTGGGTTCGAGTCCCGGTCGAGTCAAACCAATGACTTTAAAATTGATACTTGTCGCTTCCTAGCCAGGCACTCGGCATTTTTAGGATAGGGCAAGGACTGGTGTGCTCAGTGTCAGGATAATGTGACTCAGTGGGATACCAGGTCATGGTGCCGGCGGCCTGGTTTCCCAGTGGGACAGCACTATAAAGTCACCATGAGTGTGCACTGTCACAAGTCGGTACCCGTCCTGATATGACCTTAGATGTTGCTAGGACGTAAAACAACAACAAACAAACAAACAACAACATCTATGATCCATATTTCACTAACTTGGTTAGGGGTAGGGTTGAAGTCCTGGTAGACCCCATGCTGAAGTAGGACCAAACTATTGTACTATTTAATATACACCTTATAACAAATGCATGTAAACAACTGCTTTACATTAAACAACAAATACTGTACGATATAATCGATTAGATTTATGCCTACAATCTGATATATTTTTAGTTAGTTTTCCTGATTGCTCAATATTTTCTCGATATTATTCAAAAGAACAATATTACAAATATTATGTCAAATCTATTAGACACCATTCAAAGTGTGAAGGCTGATCGAGATGGGAAAAGTAAAGGTATGAAGACCACATCAGCTAGATAATTTGTTGATTGGGGTTTCATGTCCAAGAAACATGTGGCCATATCAGGACGAGCGGTGTTTGAGGCTAGCTTGTATTTAATTTAGTTGTATTTGTTTGTTTGTTGTTGTCTTACATCCTAGCAATATCTAAGGTCATATGAGGAGAGGTACCGAATTGTGACAGTTTGCACTCATGGTGACTTTATAGTGCTGCCCCACTTGGAGACCAGGCCACCAGCACCATGATCTGATATCCCACTCAGTCACATTATCCTGACACTGAACCAACCAGTCCTTTACATATCCTACTAATGGCGGCACCTGACGAGGAAGCGACAGGTGTAAATTTTTAAGGCATCGGTTTGACTGGACCAGGGTTCGAACCCACAAACCCGTGGGCTCGGATCCCCCGATCTCCCAAAACAGGAGACGGAAGCTCAACTCATTCAGCCATCCCCTCTGGTCGTTGTATTTGTAGAACAACAAGGCTTGTAACAGCTATCTCTGATGCAATACTCCTGACCTACTATTCTACTCTTGACATAATCTGATGCCGGCTATCTTATGGTTGGATTGATTGATGATGGCTTAGTGCCGTATCGGTCATATCCATGACAAAACGTTATTGGTATTTATTCTACCAGTTTTGTTAATTCCATTTATATACCTACATTGAAATTTACACGAAAATATGAATTTGTCAAATTTGAAATGACAGCAGCACAAATGATCCCTAATGCAATTTTGAAGTGGTTAAATTTGTGTCAAATGACAGCAAAAATGCAGTTGGGTAATGGGTCTGCAGATGTTCCTGGCCTATGACTAGTAGGACTACAAGTCGAGGTGAGGCAGGCACGCAAGGGGCTTGTTGGGCTCAGTTATGCCCGAGAAAGAAGTACATTCTTTTGTTTGGTCATATATCTATATTTGTTAAAATTGCAGAGAAAGAAGTACATTCTTTTATTTGGTCATATATCTATATTTGTTAAAATTGCATAGTCCAATGTAAGCATATACTTTCGAAACAAAAACTACTACCTGGATTTGAACCTACATATCCAACTTAGATGTTGATGCACTTATTAAACATGATTGTGTTGTGATATTGAAGAGCATACTAAGTAAAACCGTAGTTAATAAAACCTCTTATTACTGCAGTTTATAATATTATAAGAATTCTGATGTGCACATGTGTGTATGCGTTCACATCAAATATCTCAAAAGTTAATCATTTATAATATAAAAAAAATACATAAAACTAAAGCAAGTTCAATAAAACTAATGTAGACCTCTATTTTTCCGTTTCTTTTTTTCATTAAACAAAAGGGCAGAAACGTAAAACCATCGGGATATGCTACTTTAATCGCAATGGCGTTCTCTGTGGCGGAGTGGTTAGAGTGTCTGACTTTTTTCTAGGTCAGACACCTAATCTGAGGGTCGGTGGTTCGATTCCCCCTACCCCCAGCTCTCCCAATTTTGATTTCCACCGCTGTGTATAACTTACAGCGTCATCAAAGCTCTCATACCATGTCTCTCATACCATGTCTATGTGGTGTGGGAGGCTAAAAATCCCTTGGGTCGGTAAAAGTGTAGGCTCTGGCTTTCTATCGACCAGCAGTGGAGTGGGGAAGACCAGTTGTCTGTGACTGGGATTTCCCCTGCTTGGGACAACTAATGTACCAAAACAAAACAAAAAAAATGAGAGACAAATAAGTGTTCACACTTCCTGTCTACCATTCGCTATATCGCTATATCGCTAATATACATGGATTAGCGTTCTGACTTGGCTCTATTCACAGAGAGAGAGAGAGAGAGAGAGAGAGGGGGGGGGGGGAGAGAGAATGAAAGACAGACAAGCAGAGCGAGAGAAACAGAAAGACACACACAGAGAACAAACCGGCAATGAAGCTCACTCACGAGGCAACAGTAGGCCATAAAGGTGCAAGCACATTTGAAAGTGTAAGTCCACTAGCTGCAGCACAATTTTAGCTCGAGCTAAGTCCTTAGGTTGGATTGTGACAGTGACGTTCACAGACTTCAGAAGAGAGGGGGTACAGTTGACAACTTCCTAACTGTAATCAAAGACCCTATAATACTAAGACGGCTCACTCAGCCTGTACTGTGTAATCAAAACGATCAAACCCACCACTTGGTGCTCTGGCTGTTCTCTTGGTTAAACAGGTGCTATATTATATGTATAAATGTATATATGAATGTGAAAGATGTGTGATGATGGCGATGCTGATGATGACGATGATGATGATGGGTATTTGTTCATAGCAATTTCATATTGATGTGTATTCATACTTAGCTATCTCATGTATAATATAATTGTATTTGTTTACATGTGAAACACCAACCAGGAGCCGGGCTGATCAAACCCACCACAAGGTGGCACTGCACAATTTACATAACCATAGGAGAGATAGGGAGTGAGCCGTCTTAGTATTATAGGGTCTTTGTTGTAATTTAACAAAAAAATCCCTTTGACTAAAAGGGCACTTTTGATATGAAGAAGAAAGTGCCTGGATCGTGGCGCCGTTGTCATAGCAATATGTAATAGTTAATAAATGAAGCTAACATCATCGTATGTTCTGCATTAAAAATGTACTGCATCTAGACAGTTCGCTGAACACATGGAATTAAGACACATCAGTTATGCTAGGCCGGTTAAAGTTGCATAGTCCGATGGTTTTGAGTTTCTGAAATTTTCTGAGATAAATACATTAGGTTGATCGTTATTATGCACCTTATTTTAGCTTGAAATAACTTTTATTTTAAGTGGCTAACTTTTGAGATATTTGAAGTGGAAACATGCCAAATTAATTTTGGCAAGCTTGTCAAAACTCTGACCCCATAGCCTTCTGCAGGAACAGGTTCTATTCAATTGCCTCAGTATTCCCTTCTGTGTGGCGACAAATGTTTAATAAGTTCATCAGTATCTAAGTTAGATATGTAGAATCAAATCTAGATAATTGGTTTGGTTTTGAAAATTTGATATTTCATCGGACTATGCAACTTTAACACAGCGCCATAATTTGTATGCGCCTCTTTTTTTTTAGGGGGGGGGGGGTGATGTCGTAATCCTGTTTGCAGTTTCCATTCAAACTATTGCTTTGTTGGCGCAGTGATGTATCACGTGTTGCAATAAGCTGGTTCCCGCAAGTAATCACCATTTAACCACACGGAGCATGTGCAGTCTGAGCTAACTTTGTTCCCGATCTCTGATTACAAACTGCCATGTTGTGTACGGCGGGCATGAGCAGACATATTGCAAGACATCGGTACTTCAGTTGTAGGCCTTCACACATCTCCGCGAGTGTTGTTCATCAGACCTGTCTGCAGGTGGCTACATTCAGCCATACAATGAACTGCTCGAAAGGTTAATCCCTCCCTCCCCGCCAAAAAAAAACCAACAAGCTGCCCCTCCTCTAAAATTCCTGCAATCAATTTGAAAATCGAGGTAAATATCACTTATCAGTGATTTAATTCAGCTCAAAAATCGTGGGAGAATGGGTGAATGGGTGGTCTGCACTGCCCTCTCAGGCAAGGAGCCACATAGACAGGTGGGTGTGGATAGGGCGATGACATCATGGAGTCTAGGTGGTGTAATGGCTAGCACACTAGCCCAGAATGCAAGAGGTGTGGGTTCGAATCCTGCTCCATGCGCATTATTTCCCATTTCTGTTCACCCCTTCCGACGATACTGGTGCTATGACCAGGATTCTACCCTCTGTATGCATATGTACTTGTATTATTGCCTGTATGTATGTAAATTGTAAGGGCGGAATGATTTATTCATGTAAACCATTTAAAAGCCCTACAATTCCAGTAGGACGAGTCTACTACTTTACGCTGACCTCTCAGGCTAACAGCCACATAGATAGGTAGGCATGGATAGGGTTGGTTGGTTGGTTTTTGGAGTTTTACGTCCTAGCAACATCTCAGTTCATCTCAGGACGAGTACCGACTTGTGACAGTGCGCACTCATGGCGACTTTATAGTGTGCACCATGACCTGATATCCCAATCAGTCACATCATCCTGACACTGAGCCAACCATGCAGTCATTACCCTATCCTAATAATGGCGAGCGCCTGGCTAGGAAGTTATGGATAGGGTGATGACAATAGGGAGCCTATGTGACTTAATGGTTAGGATACTAGCCCAGAATGCAAGAGGTGTAGGTTGGAATCCTGCTCTCGGTGCAATATTTAAAAATTGCATTACCCTCACGATACGCTCAAAGCATTCGCGGCAACCGATCGTCGGCCCTCAGTCCCCGATGTCGACCAGTGTGCGCGGGTCCTGATCCAGTGTCGGCCTCACTCCACCCGAACCACATTAGCCTCTCCAAACCCTAAACTCTAACCCCACTCACCCCCCCCCCCCTGTTCCTCCACCCATCCCAGCAGCCTGAACACACACAGAACAACCTCTTGTTTTAAAAGGGCATTACTTGATGGGGTGTACGCACGCGCAACCATCATGATGGCATGCGCATGCGTGTACAGAAGCTACTTCCTGTTGACGTTTCCTGGCAATGGTTGCGGGAGCATTGCTCTGGAGCCTGGATTTTAAGGACTGGTCCCGATATGTACATATCTCAATGACCCTAAAGGTGATCCGAGGGGCATGCGAGTCGTTTCCCTTTGACTGATAATGAGGATATGATATGTGAAGCACAGCGTAATTTCAGAATGCCCTTTTAAGTTGTCTACGATGGTGTGTGTGTGTGGGGGGGGGGGGCATTGGGGGAGGGCGATGTTTCATTTAAGCCTAAGTGCATGTGCACATTAATGATAAAACTGCCTTCTTTAAAATGTCAAGCGGAATCACCCATTAAAAAACCACCCCAAAAGACTAATATTATATTTGATATTTACTTGGTTAAGACTAGTATTAGTAATCATCAGGTGACAATTTCACTGCTGTTTCAGTGCAGCTGCATTGGCTTCCAACCATTTGTTCTACACAAAGTGGGAGAAATATTAAATCATACAAAAATAAACGTTTGAATTTGCATCGGAAATTGGTAGGAGGTGGGAAAATGTTGGTTTATATTCAGATAGAAGCCTAAATAGGCCTACACAGGACGAGTTAAGTAATTAGTAACTTTCTTCAGTATAAATTTATAAGGAATACACTGGAATTACCATATAATATAATTAGTCAGCACATATCTAGGACATGGTGAAGATCAACTGAAGCTCATCAGAGGCATTACGTTGTTTCTCAAATTGTCTTAATTAAGCCAGTCAATATTTTCTGAAATATTTGTCCTTTTTTCTCCCCTTATTATATATAGAAGCTTCTGTCAGATTTGGCAAGCGCTCACAATTGCTTTCAGCCATATAAACAGACCCTCCTCCTATATTTAATACCAAACGGACGGGATGAGTTGAGCGTCCATCTCCCATTTTTGTAAATCGGGGGATTCGAACTCACAGGTTCGAGCCCTGGTCGAGTCAAACCATTGACTTAACAAATTTATACTTGTCGCTAACTTAGCCAGGCACTCGGCTTTATTAGGATAGGGCAAGGAATGGTTGGCTCAGTGTCAGGATAATGTCACTGAGTGGGATATTAGGTTATGGTGCCAGTGGCCTGGTCTCCCAGTGGGGCAGAACTATAAAGTTGCCATGAATGCGCACTGATACAAGTTGGTACCCGTCCTGATATGACCTTAGATGTTGCCAGGATGTAAAAACTCCAACAAACAACTAGTCAAGCTATATTTAATAGACGGGGATCGGGAGGCCCCATACAAGCTATAAACACAAGGAGGCCATACATGGCTAATACTAATAGTGTAAGCAAATGGAAACTCGGACTGTAGCCTACCTACAAATAAACCACGCATCTTTAGCATTTCATGGGGCAGCCCTATTTTAAACCAATTTGATTGCAATCTAATATTGGTTTATTTAGATAAGGGTAGGGTCTATCGTGATTTAATTTAAATTCTGCTCTGCTCAGTGTTTTAGTTCATTTTGTGGCTTTGCTCTATGGCACAATTTCAGACAACCGTACATCTCACAGAGAGAAGACCGCTCGCCATCATAGCGAATAGCGAATAGCGAATGGTAGACAGGAAGTGTGAACACTTATTTGTCTCTCTCTCTCTTCTTTTTTTTTTTTTTTTTGGTAGATTTATTGTCCCAAGCAGGGGAAATCCCAGTCACAGACGACTGGTCTTCCCCACTCCACTGCTGGTCATGTTAAAGCCACTCACCATGTATCTTTCTCTCCCCCCCCCCCCCGCCCCACCATCGCACATGATTCTACCAGGGTCATACTGTAGCACGTAAACCCCATTACGGCAGCACTTCGCTTTATTATTATTATTTTCGGAGGAGATACGAAACTAAGCTAAATGGAAGGTCACTGCCATACTTCCACCAGGTGGCGTGTCGAGTTACCCCAAACGCTCACCAGGGAGCACTGAGGTCAGCTACCCATACCTGCTGCTCCCCCACCTGCTCAGTTGTTGTTGTACGTGTTGCCAGGGCAACGAAGTGTTATCTGCATAGTGTTTGCACCTGCATATATATAGGTTATTCTCTCCAAGAATACACAATTAAAGATTTATTTTAAGCAAAATATAAGAGTGGAAAATATTAGTAAGGTATAGCTTACAAGTAGAAGCTGTGTGGGTGTGGTCAACTTCTAATGTGTTTGAATGATTAGTATAAAAAGTGCATGAATAATCAAGCTTTCACATATTATCAATTGAATTCTAGGGAAACAAAAGTTTGTCACGGAATTAAAAGGTTTAAGTGTAATTTATTTAACAACTCTGTATTCATAGAACATTAAATTTCTTCAACACGATCGTGGTCAATTGTTGATGAAACGTCCAATCGTACCGTAGTTATTTTCGATTTAAAAATCGAGTATATTATTTTAGTCATAATGAGACATAGACGCAGACCCTCGATTGAGATTCAAGCACGCTGCTAGAAGCAGATTCCCAGCCCAGCGCCATAGCTGTTTGATCCACAAGTGAACATTCAGTTCAACACTCAGACCGTCCCCAGACGTGGATACGCGTGCTCTATATTTTGTTACCGAGCGTACCTGACGTGTGCCCAACGTATATGTAATGTATGACGCCATATGCTGACATGTTGGTCGAAAATCGCATACGTCGGCATACGCTAAGGCCATACGTCGTAGTGTGACAGCCCCTTAAGGAGCACCGTGTAGAACGACGTGTGCATACGACACGTGCAGGTCCAGGCGACATCTGTCTGTGCGTCCAACATCCAGGCCTCAATCAGCCACGTCCCGTCGGACTTGATACTACTCGCGCCGCGGCGCAGAGGGAGCGGGAATTAAGGAACTTGTTCGACTAACACTCATCAAACCCTCCCCATGCACACGGATGCTGACAGCCCGAAGTGCTCCCTGACCCGCGTGACCTTATTCATCCCGGGTTATCACCCTGGAGGGTGTGTGAACGATATGATGGATGGCATGACGTTGGATACCGCGTGAACTTTATGGTAGGTATAGATATACCTACTCTCCTAAGAATGTCGGCCTATTTTTGTCCTTGATACCTTGATACCTTGATACCAGATGTACGAAATGTTGAAGGCATAATTGCCTGTTGGTTTTTCGGTCTCTATTCTGCAATACTTGAAAGTCAGTTCGGAGTTTTATACTGCTCGTTTTTCCAAAATCGGTCTATTCTAGCTTTAAAACAGTTCAGGGTAGGGCTTGAGATGACATTATCAGGTAGTGAGTTCCAGTCAGTTATTATTCTTTGGCTGAAGAAGTGCTTCCGAAGTTCCAGGTTGCATCTGCTTTTGTAGAACTTGTGTTCATGACCTCTTGTGTGAATGGTGGTTTCAGGTTGCTGGGGAAAGAATATGTTGGGGTCTATGCGGTCAATTCCCTTTACAATTTTGAACACTTGTATCATGTTACCACGTCTTCTGCGATACAATAGTGATGGGAGCTTCAGTGAGACTAATCTTTCCTCATATGGCACATTCCTCAAGTTCCTCAAATATTGCTTAGCTACCAGTATATAGGGTATGCACCGACGTCACGCTAAACGGAAGTGCGGCCATTGTGGAGATATAACCACAATAACAACCCCAACAAACTCAATGCATTGTCAATGGCAGTGAGCAATCTTCACACAGAAAAAGTGAAATATCTCTAAAACCACACCACCTACAAACAAATCCCTTGGTACACATATAGAAAACATGTTTACCAAAAAGATTATATTAAATTGATAACGTTAGGGTTCTGGATTTCTATTAATTTTGAATAAAACTAATGCTTTGCACTGCGCGTACCATCAAACTCAATACATTGTCAATGGTCGTGAGCAATCTTCATACAGAAAAAGTGAAATATCTCTAAACCCACACCAGCTAGAAACAAATCGCTTGGTACACATATAGAAAACATATTCAAGGAATAGATTATATTAAATTTATAAGGTTAGGGTTCTGGATTTCTATTAATTTTGAATAAAATAGACGTTTTGCACTGCGCGTACCGGCAAACTCAATGCATTGTCAATGGCCATGAGCAATCTTTATACAGAAAAGGTTAAATATCTCTAAAGCCACACCACCTAAACACAAACCGCTTGGAACACATATAGAAAACATGTTTAACAACAAGATTATATTAAATTGATATGGTTAGGGTTCTGGATTTCTATTAATTTTGAATGAAATAGACGTTTTGCACTGCGCGTATCGGCAAATTCAATACATTGTCACAATGGCCGCACTTACCTTTGATGACGTCACGGGAATACCCTCTATTATTATCATCACCGGACGGGATGGGCTAGAGCGTATGGTCTGGATTTCTATTAATTTTGAATAAAAAGACGTTTTGCACTGCGCGTACCGGCAAACTCAATGCATTGTCAATGGCCATGAGCAATCTTTATACAGAAAAGGTTAAATATCTCTAAAGCCACACCACCTAAACACAAACCGCTTGGAACACATATAGAAAACATGTTTAACAACAAGATTATATTAAATTGATATGGTTAGGGTTCTGGATTTCTATTAATTTTGAATGAAATAGACGTTTTGCACTGCGCGTATCGGCAAATTCAATACATTGTCACAATGGCCGCACTTACCTTTGATGACGTCACGGGAATACCCTCTATTATTATCATCACCGGACGGGATGGGCTAGAGCGTATGGCGGTGTTGCGGATTCCCAGGGACACCAGTTTGCGAGGGACACATCGCTTCTGCACATGCTTCAAAATCGAACATCATTGTCACTAACGTTATAAATTTAATATAATGTTTTTGGTAAAGATCTTTTCTATATGTATACCAAACGATTTGGTTCTAGATGGTGTAATTTGAGAGATATTTGACTTCTTCTGTATTTTCCGTATGAACATTGCTCACGACCATTAATAATGCCTTGAGTTTGATGGTACGCCCAGTGCAAAACGTTAGTTTTATTCAAAATTAATAGAAATCAAGAACCCTAACCTTATCAATTTAATGTACTCTTTATGCTAAAGATGTTTTCTCTATGTCTCCCAAGCGATTAGTTTCTAGATGGTGTAATTTGAGAGATATTTGACTTTTTCCGTATGAAGATTTGCTCTCGGCCGTTAACAATGCATTTCAATGGAAGTGTCCCTGGCAAACTGGTGTCCCTCGGAATCCGCCACAGCGGTCCGCTTTTCATATGTACGGTGTATGAGTTCGATCCCAGGCAGAGTAAAACCGAACATCTTTGATAATTAAGAATTGACTGTCAATACCTTACCTCGCGTTCAGCACAATAATGGTATAAGGGAAAGAACTGATTGATGTGTGTCAGGATAATATGACTTGGCGCCGTGTCAGGATAATGTGACCGAGTAGGACAACATGTCATGGTGTCGACAGAAGTTGCCATAAAGACACACTGTCACAGTAAATTATCGGTATTATTATAGTATTTATATTGGGGAGCCATTTGTTAGTAACATGTGCCCTGGTAGGATGAACGCATGGTTCCTAAGGGGGCACTATGCTGATTCAATTAATTGCTAGATCAACGGCAGTATATCAGAGATGAGGCTATTATATAAATGAATGTGAGTACTCAATAGTAGCCCGTTCTCTGTTACTTAGCACCCCCCCCCCCCCCCCAGCACAAAAAGTAAACATCGGCTATTGGGGGTCATACAGTGGTGAAACATATCTGAATACCACATTACATTTCAAACAGGTAAAATAGAGCACATAAACATGTATGCAAAAAGAGCATACAAATGTGGTAAAATCACAAGTGGTATATGATAAATAAAATCAAAAGTAAAATACTTTTCAAGTTAAAAATGGAAAATGAATTTTTGGTAAAAAACAGTTTCCCTAAAAAAGAAAAAGTGTTGCGGATGGAATCGGAACATGTCCTGAAGCAGTAAGACCTCTGCTAGACACCTGTTCCGCTCCACTGAATCCCTGCCAACTGTACTGAAAGAGAGAATAAACACATGAACTAATTTCTATTTTATTTTGCCTTATTGGAGTGGAAGAGTCAGTTAGACTGCTCATAGTATCTGAGGGGAGGGGATTTTATGGCACGGGTGTATTATAGTTATTCAACGATTAACATACTATCAGGAACTAAACAACAATAGACTTGATCTTCTTCAAGAAGTGCACCGGACGCGATGGCCGAATCGGTAAAGCGCAAGCCTCCTGTGTGGGAGATTGGGAGTTCAATTCCCAGTCGAGTCAAACCAATGACTTATTAAATTGATACTTGTCGCTTCCTAGCTTGGCGCTCGGCATTAATAGGATAGGGCAAGGACTGGTTAGCTCAGGGTCAGGATAATGTGACTGAGTGGGATATCAGGTCATGGTGCTAGCAGCCTGATTTTCGAGTGGGGCATCACTATGAAGTTGTCATGAGTGCGCATTGTCACAAGTCAGTACCTGTCATGATATTACCTTTGAGGTTGCAAGGACGTAAAACTCCAACAAACAATCAAATCTCAAAAAGTGCAAATTACTAACCACTGGATATGCAGAAAGCAACAAATTATGCAGATATCACAGTTCACAACATTTGGAATCTGTTATGTATTTATCGATGTTTTTAGCTTCAAGGTTCATCAAGCGTTCACCAGTTACTGCCCTGTCAAGATAATGTGACTGACTGGGATCGCACATCACGGTTCTGCCAGCACTGTATCCTAGTGGGGCATCACAATAAAGTATATATGATTGTTGAACCTACTCTGTGGTTCATTCGCTGAAACTGGGTACTACGAATGTTATGTGTAAGTGCATTGCCTATATTCAATCAATCAATCAATGGGTGCCGTCTTCTCGAAGAAGGTTGGCTGCAATGGACTTCCATCTCTTCCTGTCATTCGTTCCTCTCACGCATTCCGCATAGCTCATTGCTGTCCACTCAGTGATGTTGTCCATCCATGTTGTTCTCCTTCTCCCTCTCGGTCTTTTCCCTTCTATCTTCCCGTCCAGTATTCTTCTCTGTGATTCCTGGTGTCGTATCATGTGGCCAAAGTATTTAATTTTTCTGTTTTTGATCATTTGTACTAACTGTCTCTTTATTTTCATTCTTGTTAGGCCTATATTATATGTATGTAAATGTAAGCATTAGACGACTTATGAACAGAAACTATTTAATGAATCCAGTGGGACGAGTGGAGTCGTCTACACTGACATCTTGGGCAAGGAGCTGCATAGACAGACAAGCATGGATAGGATGATTGTATCAGGGAGCCGAGTGTAGTTGTTTGTTGTTTTATGTCCTAACAACATCTTAGATCATATCAGAACGGGTACTGACTTGTGACAGTGTGCACTCATGGCAACTTTATAGTGCTGCCCCACTGGGAGACCAGGCTGCCAGCACCATGACCCACTCAGTCACATTATCCTGACACTGAGGCAACCAGTCCTTGGCTTATCCTAATAATCTTTTCAGAAGACAGTTGAGAGTAGAGGATCTGCTTTGGTAGCCTGTGTGATGACATCCTCATGAGGTGTCCAGTCCACCGGAGATTCTTTTTGATCAGGAGATCTTCCATAGAGGGCAGCCCCGTCCGTATATACATACAGTAAAACCTCTCTAACCGACCACCTCCACAGATCGACCACTCGCCTATATCGATCCCTTTATTTGGGTCCCAACAATATCATTGTAACCATATTCTAACCCCCTAAGCCGACTGTCTCCCTAAATGGACCACCTAAGGTCGGTCCCAATGTCGGTCGATTTAGAAAGGTTTTACTGTATATGCAGCATACCAGATAAATTAACCTAAGTGTGTGTGATGTGATGAGGGTGTGAGGGTGTGATGGTGTGAGGCTGTGATGGGGTGAGGGTATGATGGGGTGAGGTTGTGATGGGGTGAGGTGGGGGAGAGGACTTCTGGGAGTTACACTGCATGGCATTGTGGGTAATATAACAAGGGGTGTTAACTGCGTGCACTAATTGATTCCTGGACCGCGATCACTCCGGTGGGAGCTATATGAGAGCTGCACGAGAGTGAATTTCTCATTAGGCAGACCCCACAGGCTGATCAAAATACCAACCAACTTCAATGTTTACTGTGCTTTGGGCGCCGTGGGCTGGATTGAATAATCACCGTGCATGGAGTCAGTTTAATGCTCGCCGGACACCTGCCGACAATAGGAAAGTTATCGGCGGGTTTCAAGGCTGTTGGTTGTTGGAGGTTTACGTCTTGACAACATCTAAGGTCATATGAGGATGGGTACCGACTTGTTCCAGTGCACACCCTGGGTGACTTTTATAGTGCTGCCCCACTGGGAAATCAAGCCACCGGCACCAGGACCCGTTATCCCACTCAGTCACATTATCCTGACACTGAGCTAACCAGTCCTTGCCCTATCCTATTAATGCCGAGCACCAGGGATAGGAAGCAACAGGTATCAATTTTATACGTCATTGGTTTGACTCAACCGAGAACCGAACTCCCGATCTCCCACCCGCGAGGCCCGGGCTTTACCGATTCGGCCACTGCGTCCAGTTTGAAAGCTGTAAACTGGCCGATGTACTGAATACACTGTGTTAAAAGTGATCTCTTCACTCACATATCTCTAGCTCTATAACATGCCCCACAATCAGGGTGGGTGCGCAATGTTTATTTTAGTTTATATCTTTGTTAAAGCGTAGCTGATATCTTAAGATATCTGGATGTCCAACGCTCATTAGGCCTACACGTGACGGCCCTATCAACTATTTTGGAGGCAAAAGCGTTAATTATACTTATTTTCTGACTGCTTCTAGAATTTAAAATAAATAGTCTGATTAAAGCATATGATATTTTACAACAAAAGCACCTACCTAGCTAGATTTGATCCTAGATATACTACATAGATCATCATCATCATCATGCTGTCGGTCACGATGCGACAAAGACTGCTTTCATTACTTGACTGCCGCTCTCCATTTAGCTCTCTGCTGTAAGAGTTGCATCCATGAGTCGGTCTTAATGTCTCTCAGCTTCAGGTTTCTCTTGATGGTATCCTTGAACTGGAGACGAGGGCGCCCTCTCTTTCTGTAACCAGAAGACAGTTGAGAATAGAAGATCTGCTTTGGTAGCCTGTCTGATGACATCCTCATGAGGTGTCCAGTCCACTGGAAATTCTTTTTGATCAGAAGATCTTCCATAGAGGGCAGCCCCGTCCATTCGAGTATTTCCTTATTTGTCACTTTGTCCTTCTAGGTTAACCTCATGATTGAACTCAGATGTTGCATCATGAAGGCATGCAGCTTTTTCACCTGTCGTCTGTACACTGTCCAGGCCTCGGCTCCGTATAGTAGGGTGGATAGCGCGATTGCATGGTAGATCTTGCCTTTGACCCGAATGGACACATGGTGGTTGTTCCAGAGTCTCTGGCGTAGTCGGCCGAAAGATGCACTAACTAGCCTTGGCCATCCTCCTCTGTATTTCAGCATCAATGCGTCCATCACTTGATATAGTGCTTCCAAGGTAGGTGAATTCCAGAACAGAGTTCAGCTTGTTTCTGTCAACCATGATCTCCTCTCGGGTTCTTGTGGAGTTGGGTTGGTACAGCACCTCATTCTTCTTGATGTTAATCTTCAGGCCGAACTTCTCTGATGCATCGGAGAAAGCGTCCACTATTTTCTGGATCTCTTCAGCAGAGTGGGCAACCAGTACACTGTCATCTGCGAATAGTAGCTCTCTCACCAGTATCCGAGTAGTCTTGGTCTTCGCTCTGAAGTGTGCAACATTGCATAGGTCAGCGCTCTGTCTGGACTGTATATAGATGCCATCCCCCATGTCTCGGAAAGCCTCATCAAGCACTGCTGATAGGAAGATGGAGAAGAGTGTGGGGGCCAGTACACAACCTTGCTTAACCCCATTGGTAACCCCGAACGATTCCGAGACTTCCCCTCCAACACTAACATTCGCCATCATTCCTGTATGTAGAGCCTCGATCATACTTGTGAACTTCTCTGGGCATCCATACTTCCTCAGTAGCTGCCATAGCCCGGTCCTCCTGACTGTATCAAATGCCTTAGTGAAATCAACAAATACCATGTACAGTGGTCGGTGCTGCTCAATGCATAGATACATAGATACCAGTGAGCTTACTATACATATGTTGTTGCATAGAAGAGAATACTAAGTCACTTTAATAGAACCTGTTACTGTTGATGCCTATGGTGCTCAGCACTTTGCTATGGACCCCAAGTTCCAACAATAACTTAGCACGGCTTCACTTCAAATGTTTCCACAAAGTTAGCCATTTATTGCTGCATAGGAGGAATTCTAGTCAATTGAAAGAACATATCACTATTGAAGCCTACAACTTTTAGCATTTTATTTATGAGAATACCAACATTACTTTGACACGTTTTAACTTTAAATATCTCCAAAGTGAAGCACTTAAAATAACAAGTTGGTTCAAATGCTAACCCTAATATATATATATGTATATGTCATCATCATCATCATGCTGTCGGTCGCGATGCGACAAAGACTGCTTTCATTACTTGACTGCCGTTCTCCATTTTGTGTGCGGTTGTACATTTCATGAAAGTTGCCTGCAAAAGTGTTGAAGTGCTGCTGGCTTTTGCAAGTTACCAGTGGCACTCTCTCGGGGAGCAAATAGAGGTTTCACACCGGCAAGAACATGTCAAGACATGCGCAAAACTATGTGTCCCTGCAGTGGCTGGTCGGGAGATGTTGGGAGTTCCATATATCAACTGCCCTTAATGCTGCCACAGTGACATGGTTTTCTGTTTAGGGTTTGCTCCCTTAGCCTTCGGTTCTGTCAAGAACCTGTACCACAAGGCAGTGGTTTACAACTCTGCTGGGCAGGGGCGTCAAACTCCCTGAGGTATTGCAATACCTGCATACCTAGTATATGTATATATACATATATATGTATATATAAGTATAACTCTTAATTAAAGTTATATATAAATATATAAATGGCAGACATTCAAAAGAATCAAACTGCAACTTTAAAACGACCAAAAGGACACTGACAATGGTAAGTTAATGGAAGAAATAATAAAATTGTTCTCTTAAATATGAAAAAAAACCACCGAATCAACACCACCTCAGAAAGAAAAAGAAAATACATTTCACCAGAATCAGAATTTTGTGTTAGTTTAAAAAAAAATTGATGACTTCACTTGATTATGCAGAGGTTTACAAAGAGGTTCTGTTGGAACACTGGAATGTCCCAGCAATGTCACTATCTCCTTTTAACCACATAAGTCATGTTTCTGCATTCTTGAACTGCCATAACCTGACCTAGTTAACACCCATAATGAGGCCTAATGCACCTGCTCCCCCATCTTTATGTGCCTCCCCATCCCCCACCCCCCATTCCCCCTTCATATGTATTAAGCAGTATTTGCCCGATGTGGGGTTCTAATAAAAACCTCATATGAAAAGCTTGCATTGGATTGGTCAATGTGATATCAGTTTGATCAGACCTGGGCTGATTATTAGGCATTGTAATCTAATGTTAGCGTTGATTAAATATTTAAATAATTAAACATTTCTTTAATTTCTTCTTTTTTTTGGGGTAAAGTATTTATTCATCTGAATATGACATTTGTCAGCACCGAAGCACTGGTCTTCCGCCATCTTACTATTGGAATTGACATTCTAAGCAATCTAAGTTTGGTCAGTGCTGTATTAGTCACAGCACCGATCCTGTAGAATTAAGGGAGTGGCTCCTGCTGTATAATGTACAGCACCAGTCATTGCGGTTCATTCAAAAATGGGGAGCAGCACCGAGTAGAAGATGTATACCCGGGGCAACTCAAACAATTGTTGTGGGTTACATGTTTTCTCTTATAAAACAAGCAAAGTTTATAGTTAACAAGACATTTTGTCTGTTTTATAAAATGTTCAATGTGTTTAAACAGATTGATAGTTGTGCAGAATGGTCGGTGTGTTGATGGTTTGTTCATGATGGTTAAGGGTGGTGGCAGGGGAGGGGGCCCATTGGGGTGGGTGTATATGTATCCATCCCTCCTCCTGCCATTTCGGAGCGAACGTGTATTATATACACAAGGTTGGGCGTTCGACTCCTGGTCAAGGCAAAGCAATGACTTAGAAAAGTGATACTTGTTGCTACCTAGCCTGGTGCTTAACATTACTAGGATAAGGCAAGGATGGGTTAGCTCAGTATCAGGATAATATGACTGAATGAGATATTCGGTCATGGTGCTTGCGGCCCAGTCTCCCTGTGGGGCAGCACTATAAAGTCACCATGAGTGCACACTGTCTCAAGTTAGTACCCTTCTTGATATGACCTTAGATGTTGCCACGACCTAAAACTCCAACATACACACAGAACAAACCACTCTATTCTATATACTACTGGTACAGCCAGTAGTATATAAAAGTACAAAAAGAGTCAGTAGTATATAAAAGTAGAACTATAACCAGTAATGTATACAAGGAGTCAGTACTTATCAAATACAAATATGGCTGGTGATGTATGAAAGTACACGAGGAGTCAGTAGTATATGAAAGTAGAATAGACGTCTGGAGGATATATAAATTATAAGTGCACAAGAAGCCAGTAGTATATCTAATTTTGTTTGATAAATTTTACTTCCTAACATTGACTTATGCCAAGTACACACCTACCGTTTACGATTCACGCACTAAAACTCGCGACTCGACCCGACCCGCTTAAAACTGAAAACGGGCCGATTCTTTTTTCGAATCGCGAATCGCAATCGTAATCGGCCCTTTTTAGCCCTAAAACTGAGTTTTTAGTCGGGAATCGCAATCGCTAGGTGTGCTAGGGGAGTGCACACCTCACGATTTTTGGGGAGTTTTAGATCGTATACGGTAGGTGGGTGCGGAAAAACGGTAGGTGTGTACCTAGCATAAGGTCATTTCAGGATGGGTACCGACTTATTACAGTGTGCACTCATGGTTACTTTATAGTGCTGCCCCACTGTGAGACCAGGCCACTGGCACCATGACCCAATATCCCACTCAGTTACATCATCCAACACTGAGTTAACCAGTCCTTGCACTATCCTATTAATGTCGAACACCAGGCTAGGGAGTGACAAGTATTACTTGTGTAAGTCATTGGTTTGACTCGGCTGGGAATCGAACTCCGCACCTTCCGCGTGGATAGCCTTCGCTCTACCGACTTGGCCACCGCGTCCAGTCACTATGCAGCTTTAAGCTTGCGACGTTGCGCACAAGCTGATATCGAGGAAGGGGGGCCCAGGTGTACATTTGCATGCTGAGGACATAGCGGTGGTTAAACAGCAAACCCAAGCTATAAATAGCACGGGGGAAGCCCCCGGGGTGACGAGCGGGGCTTTATTTCATGTCTCACCCATTGCCCACACCATTAATCCCGGGGTGGAAGGGGTGAGTGGAATATGAGTGTCAGAGGAGGGTGCAGCAGCACCCAGAATGCATCACGGTTAGTGGGCCGTGTGCAAAACGTGATGATGGTTTCTTTCAGCTTCAGTTGTTGGTTTTAGTATGGGTATGAGTTCTTTTTATTTATTTATATTTTGTTTCTCATATTGATTAACATGCATTTTATATATATATATTTCAAAAGCTTCCCCTTTCATCAAGGATACATATTTATAGCCATAAAATTGAAATTTTATATATGATGTTACAGGGTGGGACAGTAACCTTTTTTCTACTTGCTCAATCTGGCAAGTGACTGAATTTTCTACTTGCCTGAGTGGCAAAACTACTTGCCCAAGCCCAAGTCAGCCAATTGAAACTGAACTCTACTACTGCAGATCAGAAAAAATAATGACTTGCCCATTCGGGCAGGTCACCGAGAACTTCACCTGCCTGACCGAGTAAACTAAGTGTCCCAGGCAACCAGGCAGTCCTTTTTGTCCTACCCCGTGTTATTGTGGTAAATGTGTAATTTGACACCGACACCGCATATGAATTTAAAGTTGGATTTATTTCTTCTTTTTCGATAATGAGTCAGTAGTAAGCACATGTCAATTTTAGTAAGCACATATTAAATTCAACAGAATAAGCACAGTGAGATAAGGCAATGAGTTATGCACAAAGAGGTCAATAAGCTTTAACCCTATGCCCTATATAGTCTTTTAGCAGGGGTGGGTGGGATGGCAGTTCAAAGCCAGCTAGTGTCCTCCTGTGGCCATGTCGAAGTGAGCTCTCTGCTGCTGAGACGGTCCTTATATAGGCGCTTGGGCCAGTAGTTCGAGCGGGCGACCGCAGATGGCAGGTCAGTAAGACAGCGTTAGCATCTCGAAATATTAACGTATCAAAGTACGAATAACCAGACGGCGCTGACGCAGAAGTCAGAAAGGAGTATCGCCGTAAGTAGATAGGTGGCAGCACAAGTAGTAAACCTTAAGGCTAAGAGGCTATGGCGGCGATCGAATGCCAAATTACCCGTGTTGCTGAGCATCACGAACAATGTGGGAGGAATCGTCCGACTGCAAATAGCAGATGGTTTTGTTGATCTCTAATATGTGCATGGACTAAGGTTTTATTTATTATTGATTATTATTCTGCTGTTAATTGCTTTATTTATTTAAATAATGTTGTTGACGTTTCCTCTTCGGTGCTATCCATTGCAATGCCCGGTCTAATACAACTGATCTTCAGACACTCTTTTTTCCCAAACGCTTCCACTTTTATCAAGGAGACATAAGTCTAACCAGTTGCAATGTATTTTGTGTGAGGACTGAAAATGCTGGAAGCTACGTGTATTATATATTGCCAAGGGGGTGTTGCAAGCAAATGTGACAAATGTTCCTCAAGCGGGGCTCTAACCCATGTTCCTGCCATTTCGGAGCGAACGTCCTAACCATTATTCTATCTATGCTAGCTGATGCAGTCTTGAGTATGTGTGTTACTCACTTACACTGCAATGTCACACGCGTCATTACAAATATCCAGGTAGCACACTTCTATTACATACAGAACAGAAGGTCAACACCATACAGCGTTCTAGTCCTGGTGACGTCATGAGTGCCACCAGGAGGAGGGATGCATACATATAGGAACAGATGCTGCCTGACTGTAATTGTTGAGTGGATCACCAGAGAGGATACTTTTTACCCTACTAAGCACACATGCACTTAGTTTATAAATCAGTCATATCTATATGTACCATATAATTTATTATGTGGATATAAATAATGCCAGCCCCTTAAGCTTTCTCTCTAACCACCTTAACCTCTATCTTATTCACTGTGGAGTGGGCATTGTCTCTTCCCCACCTCCTCTACACTGTGAGCCAACTGTCACTCTCCTCCCTTTCACACATATATATATATATACATATATATATATGCATATATATGTATAAATATACATATATATTCCCAATATAAGCTCTATATATACTTTCTATATATAATAGGACGCGGTGACCAAATTGGTAAGAGCACTGACCTCCCAAGACCTCGCGGAAGGCAGGGATTCGAATCCTGGCTGAGTCAAACCAATGACTTAATAAAATTGATACTTGTCGCTTCCTATCCTGGCGCTCGGCATTAAAAGGAATGAGCAAAGACTGGTTAGCTCAGTATGAGGATAATGTGACTGAGTGAGATAATGTGTCATGCTGCACACTGCACACTGCACATCTCAGCGCGTCCACTCCTCAACTTTATGAGTCGCCACTAGTCCGTTCTCCAGGGTCCTGTGACGTCACCTACAGCCGTGTGGCACGCCCCCCCCCCACTCATCTCCCTACCTCCCCCGCCACAGCCAGAGTCCGGAGTTAGGTTTCCTACCTCCCCTCCCTCTCTCCTTCTCTCTACATTTTCCCCTTTCCTTCCCGCCTATACCCCCTCCTCCCCGGCCCTCCTCCCCTGCACCCACACTGCGTCCTACTCTCCCTCTCGCCCTCGCTCTCCCTCACTCCCTGCTAACACTCCCCCTTCTCCTCTTCCCCTCACCCAATCGCACACCAATGCACACACACCATCTCCCACCACAGAGTTCCACATTAGACTTCCTAAAGTCCCCTCCTAATCTACCTCCCACTGTCACTCTCTCTCTCCCGCTAACACTACTCTACCATCCCCTCTCATCTGATCGCGCACCAATGCACACATATACACACCATCTCCCCACCTAAGAGTCCCACATCAGAATTCCCACCTCCCCTCCTACCCCCCCCCCCACTCTCTCCCTCCCACTAACTACTCCTCTTCTTCTCCCCCTCTCAGCCAATCGCACACCAATGCACACACATACACCATCTGCCACCACAGAGTTCCACATCAGAACCACATCACACACCAATGCACACACATGCACACACACCATCTCCCACCACAGAGTTCCACATCAGAACCTCATCGCACACCAATGCACACACACAAACACCATCTCCCACCACAGAGTTCCACATCAGAACCACATCGCACACCAATGCACGCACATACACATACACCATCTCCCACCACAGAGTTCCACATCAGAACCACATCGCACACCAATGCACACACACACCATCTTCCACCACAGAGTTCCACATCAGAACCACATCGCACACCAATGCACACACATACATACACACCATCTCCCACCACAGAGTTACACATCAGAACCACATCGCACACCAATGCACACACACACCATCTCCCACCACAGAGTTCCACATCAGAACCACATCGCACACCAATGCACACACATACACACACCATCTCCCACCACAGAGTTCCACATCAGAACCACATCACACACCAATGCACACACACCATCTTCCACCACAGAGTTCCACATCAGAACCACATCGCACACCAATGCACACACACACCATCTTCCACCACAGAGTTCCACATCAGAACCACATCGCACACCAATGCACACACATACACACACACCATCTCCCACCACAGAGTTCCACATCAGAACCACATCGCACACCAATGCACACACACACCATCTTCCACCACAGAGTTCCACATCAGAACCACATCGCACACCAATGCACACACATACACACACACCATCTCCCACCACAGAGTTCCACATCAGAACCACATCGCACACCAATGCACACACACACCATCTTCCACCACAGAGTTCCACATCAGAACCACATCGCACACCAATGCACACACATACACACACACCATCTTCCACCACAGAGTTCCACATCAGAACCTCATCGCACACCAATGCAAACACACAAACACCATCTCCCACCACAGAGTTCCACATCAGAACCTCATCGCACACCAATACACACACATACACACCATCTCCAACCACACCACGCTAAACTTCCCGCGCTGGATTTCCTCCCTCCTCCCTCCTCCTCCCTCTTCCACCCTTCCATCTCCCGCTGCTGCCACCGACACCTTCCTCTCCCTCACCCACCCAATCGCACCCACCCACACACACACTCACACCCACTCGTCCCACCCAGAGTTGC
The DNA here is from genome assembly GCA_030323885.1 of Branchipolynoe longqiensis. Taxonomy (NCBI): domain Eukaryota; kingdom Metazoa; phylum Annelida; class Polychaeta; order Phyllodocida; family Polynoidae; genus Branchipolynoe; species Branchipolynoe longqiensis. Next base: position 42,821,127 of record CM059200.1, read on the forward strand.
CAGCCCTGGAGGAGTTATAGTTAGTGCTGGGCGGGCGGCGTTTCACTACAGCGGCTTATGCGGGTGCTGGAGGCTGAGAGAGGACTTTTACACACATGCGCACACACACGCGCGCACACATACGCGCACACACGCGCACACACGCGCACACACGCGCACACACGCGCACACGCGCACACACGCGCACACGCGCACACGCACGCGTACACGCACGTACACCCGGCACCTAACAATGCACGGCCGCTCGCGCACACAGAGCACGCCACCGGGCAGTTGACACCACCAGGCGGTTGACACCAATCAGATAAGAACCGCCGCGCGCCGCGCATGCGCCAAGAGCCGTCCGGGGCAGGTTGTGTACTGTCGCAGTACTGGGTGAGGATTAACGACGGGCCAGGCCGGTCTCACTAATCTAGATGCGTGCGGCACGTGCGTGCGTGCGTGCGCGGATATGCGCATGCGCACAGGTGAGAGTTGTGCATTGAGAAGACGACGCAGGGTGCGCGCGCAGGCCATCGCGGAGACCGGTCCGCTCCGAGGGTGATAGATAAGTGCCTGTCTCTCTCTATATATATATCTATATATATAGAGAGAGTGGATAAATGTAGCGGTGTAGCGGAGTAGCGGAGTCGCGGAGGGGATCAACCAAACGTTGCCGGAGGTGGAGGAGGAAGGGGAGAGTTGTAAACCCAGCTCACACCTCCCCCAGGAGTGAGAATCCGCGTTGCATTTTACCGGCTCATACACACACCTATGCACACACAGAGGGATCGTACTCCAACACAACCACAAGGCTACCACCAGGTGCGCGACGAGACCGGCAGGGGGCGTGACGACGGAATCAATGGAGCGCGGCAGGGCCGGCCGAGTCAGTGGAGCGCAACGGGCCGGGCGTGGCGACTAAGTAAGCTATGTAAAATACTAAATAGACAGGGCTAAGGATACGGCCAAATTGACATCTACATTGGATCTTATATTGGATGCGGTTTATTGTCAGACACCTTAGGTGCATGGTATATCCTTTCCTGTGTCAGTTTTCTTCTCCCTCCATATTCCCCTGTTCTTTCTTCTCCCTCCCTATTCCCTCTGTACTTCTGTACCTCTGCATATCTGTACCTCTGTATCTCGGTCCCTCTTTGTATCTCTGTATCTCTGCAGCGCTGTACCTCTGTACTTCTGTATCTATGTACCTCTGTGCCTCTGTATCTCTGTCCCTCTTCTCTGTATCTCTGTACATCTGTGCCTCTGTATCTCTGTCCCTCTTTGTATCTCTGTATCTCTGCAGCGCTGTACCTCTGTACTTCTGTATCTATGTACCTCTGTATATCTGTACCTATGTACCTCTGTGCCTCTGTATCTCTGTCCCTCTTCTCTGTATCTCTGTACATCTGTGCCTCTGTATCTCTGTATCTCTGTCCCTCTTCTCTGTATCTCTGTACATCTGTGCCTCTGTATCTCTGTATCTCTGTCCCTGTTCTCTGTATCTCTGTACATCTGTGCCTCTGTATCTCTGTCCCTCTTTGTATCTCTGTATCTCTGCAGCGCTGTACCTCTGTACCTCTGTACTTCTGTATCTATGTACCTCTGTGCCTCTGTATCTCTGTCCCTCTTCTCTGTATCTCTGCATATCTGTACCTCGGTACCCTGTATCTCTGTAATCTGTATTTCTGTATCTCTGTACCTATGTACCTCTGTATCTGTGTATAACTGTACCTCTGTAGTTCTGTACCTCTGCATATCTGTACCTCTGTATCTCTGTCCCTCTTCTATGTATCTCTGTATCTCTGCACCGCTGTACCTCTGTACTTCTGTATCTATGTACCTCTGTATATCTGTACCTATGTTCCTCTGTATATCTGTATATCTGTCCCTCTTCTCTGTATCTCTGTACATCTGTGCCTCTGTATCTCTGTCCCTCTTCTATGTATCTCTGTATCTCTGCACCGCTGTACCTCTGTACTTCTGTATCTATGTATCTCTGTATATCTGTATCTCTGTACCTCTGTACCTCTGTATATCTGTACCTCTGTACCTCTGGACCTCTGTATATCTGTACAGCACTATATCTGTATATCCCTACCTCTGTATATCTGTATATCTGTACCTCTGTATATCTGCAGATCTGTAACTCTGTACCTCTGTACCTCTGTATCTCTGTATACCTGTACCTCTGTACCCCTGTACCTCTGTATATCTGTACCTATGTACTTCTGTATATCTGTATCTCTGTCCCTCTTCTCTGTATCTCTGTACCTCTGTATATCTGTACCTCTGTACCTCTGTATATCTGTACAGCTGTATATCTGTATATCTGTACCTCTGTATATCTGTATATCTGTATATCTGCAGATCTGTAACTCTATACATCTGTACCTCTGTATACCTGTACCTCTGTACCCCTGTATCTCTGTATATCTGTACCTCTGTGCCTTTTATCTCTGTAATCTGTAGCTCTGTACCTCTGCATATCTGTATACCTGTATATCTGTATCTCTGTATATATGTATATCTGTACCTCTGTATCTATGTATATCTGTATATCTGTACCTCTGTATATCTGTACCTCTGTATATCTGTCTATCTGTACCTCTGTATCTCTGTATATCTGTACCTCTGTACCCTGTATTTCTGTACATCTGTATCTCCTTACCTCTGTATATCTGTACCTCTGTATCTCCGTCTTTCCATCACCCTCGACCGGACGGGATGGTCGACTGGGTAGAGCAATCACCTCCCGGCCGGAAGGTTTTGGGATCAATCTGGGCTCAAGTCAAACTAAAGACTTATGAACATTTGATACTTAGCTGATTGGTGCTCTGCATTATTAGGACGAGAAATGACTCAGTGTGAGGATATCAGGGTGCCAAGTCATGGTGCCGGCGATATGGTATCCGATGTACGCAGCATTATAAAGTCGCAATGAGTGCACACTGTCCCAAGTCGGTACCTCTCCTTATATGACCTTAATTATTGTTGGGATATGAGACAATAAACTCTTGCTCTTTGTTCCTTTCTGCCTCACTCTTCCCACTCTTTCCCTATCCCTCTTGTGCTCTCTGGCTCCCTCCCTCTGTCTCTTATCATGCATCATACCCATTATTATTTATCTAGAACACACACATCCGGAATCATCCGCATTGCAGAAAGACCGTCGCAAATACTGCAATTATTTGCCTTAAAAAAGGGGTATATAAAAATGGACACCTACTGCACGGACAGTGAGCGCTCAACTCACTTGGCAATCCTACCGGTTAACTTTAGTGTATGTATATGTCGTGGATGGTGATGAAAATATCAAATATTGCGCCTAGAGCGGGACTCGAACCCACATCTCTTTGCATTCCGGGCTAGTGTGCTAACCATTACACCACCTAGGCTCCCTGATATCACCAGACAACCCACACCTGTCTATGTGGCTCCTTGCCTGAGAGGTCAGTGCAGACCACTACACTCGTCCCCTTGGAATTGTAAGGCTTTTAGTGCTTACAATTACATACATACAAGCAATACACTTACATATACATAGACAGGGTAGGTTCAACAACTATAAAGTGCATAGCTTGTACATGATCATGGTCACGGCAACCAGTGTCATGGGGGGGGGGGTGATGAAAATGGGAAATATTGTGCCTAGAGTGGGACTCGAACCCACACCTCTTTGCATTCTGGGCCAGTGTGCTAACCCTTACACCACCTAGGCTCCCTATTAAGAATAACTAGTATAATGCATAAGCTAACCCCTTCCTATATGACCTGGGGCCGTATGCACCAATCGGTGATAGGCTTAGCCGGAGCTAAGGCACTAGCACCGGTTAGCTACCTCGGGGTAGCGGCTGGTTGGAGAGGTGTGTGAATCGGTATGCACCAATGTACTAGCCGGTGCAGATAGCTAACTGTGAAGTTATTTATAGATTTGGGAATTCCCTCGAGTCGACAATATGAATAACGCCCCCAATGCCACGGGAGCGTTAATAACGGTTCGATTTTAGGGTTAATTTGATTAAATTATGTAAATCTGTTAAATATGATCGCATTGAATAGATCTGGCTGTAATATATAGCCGCCGATACGGCGGTGGCAGCGGCGGCCATGTTTAGTTGACGTTAGACAGTATGGATATCGACGTCGACGTGGTGGTGGCGATTTGTTTACTTTACATTCGTCGATTCGAAAATATTAATATCGCCGCCATTCGTCGATTCGAAAATATTAATATCGCCGCCTTTGCGGTAGCAGTGTTAATCTCGCTTCGATTTTAGGGTTAATTTAATAAAATTTCACTATTTCACTATGTAACTCTGTTAAATATGATAACATTGAATAGATTTACATCCATACACGCACACTAACCGCCCCGGCTAGCAGTTAAACATGATTTGAAACTGGGGTATCTTAGCCTAGGCTAAAGTCCGCGGTGAGCACTGACACCGATTGGTGCATACCGATTTTCCACAGTTAACCGTGTGGAGCTAGCCTAGCCGCGGTTAAGGCCCTAACACCGATTGGTGCATACGGCCCCAGATATCTTGCTATGACGCACAATGCCAACAAACAAACGTAAGCTACGTAGCTAATAACTACTTACAAGTTACAGCTGCGTAGTCTAATTTATTCACACACAACATATACATTATATTTTCTAAGCCAAAGCACTTACCTTGACAGTAATGCAATCATAACACATTTATTGTAGTTTGGTGTTCCTGTATTACGGTATTGTAATAAATAAAAGTGTGTCGGGGGGGGGGCGGGGCGGGGCGGGGCGGGGCGGGGCGGGGCGGGGCGGGGCGGGGCGGGGCGGGGCGGGGCGGGGCAAGGGGATAACAAGTCAATGTCTAGCATTTGGGTGTGCGCATCGAAATTAATTTTGCACGGTTTGACTTCAAATATATCAATGGTCAACCATTTAAACTAAAAGTTACTTCAAACTAAAGCAAGCTAGATTGCAATGACCAATCTAATACATGTATCTAAAAAGAAAAATGCCAGACACTGAAAACTATCTGATTGGGTAACTTTAATTAACCTCTGTGCATACAACCAACCCTTACCGACATGGATGTAGTGATGCAAATAAATGAACATTATTAATTTAACGAAGTTTGGTTGATGTAGAAGGGAAGCTTTCTGTAGAGGGGTTATGCAAATATAGATATTGAATGCACTATCACTCCTTACCGTGTGAATGGTTTCCGATGTACTGCAGTCTATCGTTACTACTGACGCCACCTGTCGGTAGGAAACCTCACTAATCTAAAGACTTTATAGTGCTGCCCCACTGGGAAATCAGGCCACCAGCACCATGACCCGATATCCCACTCAGTCACATTATCCTGACATTGAACTAACCAGTCGTTGCCCTATGCTATTAATGCCGGGTGCAAAGCTAGAAAGTGACAAGTATAAATTTTGTAAGTCATTGGTTTGACTCGACCGGGAATCGAAATCCTGATCTCCCCCACGGGAGGCCTGCGCTCTACCGATTCGGCCACCGCGCCCTGTGTATATATGCATATATATACATACATTTAACATAGATAGTATACCTAGTAAACTTGGTATTTCCATTATGCATTTTCTTCATAGTATTCATCGAAAATATATAACATACACTGAATACACGGCGTACATAGAATATATAGTATGCATAGTACAATATAGTAGAATATATAACATGCATTGTATGAATAGCATACATGGAACATCTTTTATGTCCGTATATATAGATAGGATAATTACTTATCGATATATAAAAGGGCGGAGCGGCCCATACTCCATTATCGGTTATATTATTTACTGCGCAGTAGGTAACCGCGGGTGTGCGGAAATTGAGTTGGTTTGGCCTAATCGGGCCGTTGGCTTTATCCGCGCATTAACGAAAAATAAGTTGGTTCGGCCTAATATGGCCTAATGACCGCCTGCTACTGCAGCGCCACTTTGTGCTCGTGCCCTGCGCCCCTCTGTATGGCCAGTGCGCAACGGCTTTTCAAACAATATATATATTATAGTTAAAAATCGGACTCCCAAGTTCCGATAATCGCATATCAGTAACGACTAGTAGGTGCCGCCCCCGTCGCTGTTATGTAAATTATATCCCTATATATTATAATATATATTATAATATATATTATAATATATATAAGAATATATATTATAATGATATATTATAATATGTATTATACTATATAGTATAATATATATTGTAATATATATTATAATATATATTATAATATATATATTATAATATATCTAATAATATATGTTACAATATATATTGCAACATATATTATAATATATATAATAATATATACACACATAGAGTAGGTACAGGTATGGTAGAAGTGACTGCACCTGGGAGAAGAAAATGTTGTTTTATATTCCCATAGTTCCATTATAGATCACATACAGGAGACGTGTGGGGTGACACGGGTAACCAGCCCAGCGTGTCCAGATACCAGAGACCATATCCTAAATAATAATGTGAAGTTAATAGAGCAACTTTACTAGCAGGAGCCATTGTAAGGCACTGCTCAATAAAACCATGATATGGGCATTATCACATGTACAAGTTGAAGGTTACAGACATTTCATTTGCCATAAAACTTAAAAGGCAACACTAAACATGTGATTCTTGGGAACAGATTGACATTTGCTAAGACATGTTACTCTTCTTGTATCCCCTGGCAACCTATTACAGAAAGTTCTAGTTCAGTACCTACTTATGAGTGGGCGATAATAGGGCAATTGTCAACATATAATACATATATAAATATATGTAGACTTAGAGAGAGACGGGGGGAGACAGAGAGAGAGAGAGAGATGGAGAGAGATTTGGGAAATAATTAGTCAGGATTATATATATGTATATATATATATATATATATATATATTGAACCTTCCGTTATTTAGTGTGTATGTCCTTATGACATGATAATGTATAAATAGGCAGTGAACGTACATGTGTGTTTGTGTGTGTGCACAGTTCACAGCCTATTTACACAAATAATATATAATGGATAGTGACACCTGAATTATTCACATCGCACGGGCCTCTCAAGTTGTCAGATAGCAGTAATCGAGGTCAGCTGATGCCCTTGAAAGTTTTGTGTGGGATCGAATTGGATAAAAGTAATAATTGATAGCGCTGGCAACATGGTGACTTCCAGAGACAATTAATAAACTACCAGTGCACGCCGGACACTCACATTGTCGTCTGCTGCTAATAATCGCCTGGTGCGAATGTAAATCCCACTCACTGAACTTTCACTCACTGTCCTTTCACTGGATTTGTTTGTTTCTTGTTGTTTAACGTCCTAGCAACACCTAAGGTCATATCAGGCTGGGTACCGACTTATGACAGTGCACACTCATGGCCACTTTATGGTGCTGCCCCACTGGGAGACCAGGCCACCAGCACCATGACCTGATATTCCACTCAGTCACATTATCCTGTCCCTGAGACAACCAGTCCTTGTCCTATCCTAATAATGCTTAGGCCCTGGCTAGGAAGAGACAAGTATCAATTTCTAAGTTATCGGTTTGACTAGACCAGGGTTCGAAGACACAAACCCAAGGGTTTGGATTCCCCGATCTCCCAAAACAGGAGGCGGACGCTCAACTCATTCAGCCATTCCGTCTGGTCCAGCCCCTTTCACTGGAAGGTCCACGTTTATGCTTGGAAGAGTATGATTAGTGTGTGGGTAGTAACTGTCGTCTGTGACAGCCGACAACATTTAGTGTCCACAGAGCATGCCGGGTATCAGTTCCCCTCTGCACCAGGCGCTGTGGCCGAGTGGGTAGAGTGCAGGCCTCACCTGTGGGAGATCGGAAGTTAGGTTCCTGGTCGAGTCAAACCAATGACTTATGAAATTAATACTTGTCGCTTCCTAGCCTGGCACTCGGCATTAATAGGATAGGGCAAGGACTGGTTAGCTCTGTAATGTAATGTGACTAAGTGGGATATCAGTTCATGGTGCCAGAGCCCTGATTTCCCAGTGGGGCAGCACTATAAATTTGCAATGAGTGTGCACTGTGACAAGTAGGTACCCATCCTGATATGACCTTAGATGTTACCAGGACGTAAAACTCCAATAACCAACCAGTTTCCCTCTGTGGTGCCATCGTTAGTCACTTGCCAACTCGATAACAGTTGGGTGGAAAAACTATGTAAATCTTTCTTTTATGGAAGAAAGGTTACTGAATAATTTCTCAATTATTACCTTTCAAAGAAATGCTAGAAATGCATTTTTCAAAAGATAATTTAAGTTTTACAGTAAGACAACGATATCACAGTATAGATTATCTACAAATAATCGATGCTAAGAGTCTAGCAAACATGCACTCATCCGAAACTAATTTATATAATGCATTTGTTTTCGCGGTTGTAAGAATTGTCAATACTTAAATTATGAAAATTTAAAAACCCAAACATTTGCCTATATTAGCCCATATCCATCTAACATAAAGACTGATGTAAATATTAAACCTTTTTTAACAGGCGTTTCTCGTATCAGCACCAGGCGATTTGAATGCTCTGCATATTGTATGAACCAAGCTATATCCCGTAGAAAATCTATAGTAACAGGAACCTTCCCTGTATATAGTGCACTTCTCAAAACATCAAGTATACATTTCATGAACACTCTTGAAGGCAAAACACATCTTGCAATGAACTGCAGCCTCCCAACAAGTCTCTGTAGGTCATTTATAGTAACCATACCCCCACAACAAAGGGAATGCTAAGTCAAGTAAATAGAACCTTACTGCTAAAGCCTACAGAGTCCAACATTTCAGTGTCCATGTGATAAGCAATTTCCTAGTCACATTATCCTGATACGGAACCAACAATTCACTGCCCTACACTAGTGCAGTAAGGAGAAGTAACCTGCCCGGTGATATAGCACAGGTAGGTGTGGCTAAGTTGATTGCATCAGGGACCCTAAAATATGTCCCTTCGTTTGAAGTATCAATTTTGAACCGCAACTGGCGTTCTCTGTGGCGGAGTGGTTAGAGTGTCTGACTTTTTTCTAGGTCAGACTCCTAATCTGAGGGTCGGCGGTTCGATTCCCCGTGCCCCCAGCTCTGCCAATTTGGATTTCCATTGCTGTGTATAACTTACAGCGCCATCAAAGGCCGGTTGCTCTCATACCATGTCTATGTGGTGTGGGAGGTTAAAAATCCCTTGGGTGGGTAAAAGTGTAGGCTCGTGCTTCCTATCGACCAACAGTGGAATGAGGAAGACCAGTCGTCTATGACTGAAATTTACCCTGATTAAACAACTAATGGACCCAAAAATAAAAAAATAAAAACCTCTTTGATTTGACTCAGCCGAGGATCTAACCTCTATGACCACCCAGGGTGGAAAGCGGGAGCCCTAACCCACTCAGCCATCCTGTCCGATGAGAACAACGATTTAAAATGGCATAACAAAGGATATTCCCCAGGGTGATTTTCAATTTTCGCATATTCAAATGCACTCTACAAACAACACAACAATAATAAAGCCTAAACAAACACAACGACTAAGAAAAGAAAGAAAACAACAACGGCGCATGCTCACAATCACCCGCAAAAACCACCAACACACGTTAATACCAATAACATTATGCCTGTCCCCATCTGCCTGGACTGACGCTCCAATTACTCACACATAACAGGGCGGTGCAGGGAGGAGGTGCCCCTGGAGGCATTCTAATTCATTTAAAACACCGCGTCACCCTTCTATAATGTCCCCTCCACAGGGAGATGTGAGTACCAGGGGTTTTACAGCCTAGCAACATCTGATGTCATATGTTGAGCACCTATGCTGTACACTATAAAGCATAGGCTCTCCCCCCCCCCTACATTTAATGTTCAGAATGGGGTGTGCTGCACACAATGCAGCACGTTCCACTTCCCCATCACCATGTACAAACCAAATGTGATCGCTTCAATGGCTGGAACACCAGTGTCTCAGTGCTGACAAAATATGTGTTCAGATGAATTAAATAGTTACAACAAAAATATATATATATATATCTGGATGGGTGAGTGGTAGTACCCACCCCGACCCACCATAATAATATTTCCAAATGGTGATGTAGACGAGTTTTACCACCCCATCTACATCTGAGGTGATATTTGGATGAGTAACAGTTCACACCCTTGCTGCCTTTATAGTGTTGCCATCCTACTGAAGTCACTCATAGAGCTACCTGGTGGATACTAGGGAGTGTAGATGGTATTATTGAATCCTTTGGCTCAAACAACAGATATTTAATGGAGTATTTAGCGCAATATGGGCTTTAGGCAAAGCCATCCAGATATCAAAACAAGGGTGAGACTTTTGATATCAGCAATGGCTCTTGCCCATGAGTACCTAAAGTCAATATCGTGTAATAAATGATTGACTAAATGTCCTTATATGTTTAATTCTTTACATGCTCTGGAGGTGTAATTGAATGGGTGTTAAATATAATGTTTTCTTTTGCACAGCTACACTACCCATACATTTCTAATGGATAATATACCGGGCGTGTTGGCCTAATCGGTAGAGCGCGGGCCTCGCGTCCGGAAGGGCGGGAGTTCGGTTCCTGGTCGAGTCAAACCAATGAGTTTAAAATTGATACTTGTCGCTTCCTAGCCGGGCACTCAGCATTAATAGGATAGGGCAAGGACTGGTTAGCTTTGTGTCAGGATAATGTGACTGAGTGGGATATTGGGTCATGGTGCCAGTGGCCTGATTTCCCAGTTGGGCAGCACTATAAAGTCGACATGAGTGCGCATTGTCACAAGTCAGTACCCATCCTGATATGACCTTAGATGTTACCAGGATGTAAAACTCCAACAGCCATTTTTGCATGAACTACAGTGCGTGGTGCTGTACATTATACAGCAGGAGCCACTCCCTTATTTCTACAGGATCGGTGCTGTAACTAATACAGCACTGATCAAACTTAGATTATTGAGACTGTCAATTCTAATAGTAAGATGGCCGGAAGACCAGTGCTCCGGCGCTGACAAATGTCATATTCAAATGAATAAATGCTTTACCAAAAAAAACAGCCAACCATATCAGGCAATAATAGTTTCTCCATTTTCGGTGCCCAATGAGGACGAGTAGCAAAGTAGTGAGGTAGGGGTCCGATGGTGGCGCCACCAGTACAGCACAAACAGAGTCAGTTACATTTGGTAGTTGAGTACAAAATAAAAGTAGCTAACCTTCTGTTATTTATACTCGCATAATCCATCTTGGATCAAATAAGTAGATGTGTCAATATACAATTGTCCAAATGCCTACACAATATACTAATTCAGTAATTGTTTGTGCACCAGAATTAGCTGGGTTTTTTTTATTAGTTAGAATAACCTTGGTGGTCATCAAATGCCATAATCACATTGCCAAAAAAAAAATCATTTCATCAAATACGATGTTAAAATCCATGAAGCTCGGGATTAATAGTTCCGTCTGGCCGGAAGGAATTTAGCCCATGTTAAACATGGTGACGCAGAGGGGTGCCGCCGCACTCTCCAAGCACAGTGCCCGCCCATACTGTCCCTGTGCGAGACGGTGCCTGGAGATTGAGCACCCATCCACGTCTAGTCATTTGGCGCTATGTTCGATGACAACTTGCGCTGGTTTATCACAAGTCCATTAACCAATTATCTATTATTATTTCAGAAAATTGTTGTCGTTATTTATTGCTGATCACTAATTAGGGTACTCAGAACATATGATCTATGACGGTCAATTAAAAAAAAAAAGGGGGTGTGAAAAGGGAATGTTGTGAATCAATACCAGCTGGTTGGCTTGGTTGGTTGTTGGAGTTTTACGTCCTCACTCATGGCGACTTTATAGTGCTGCCCCACTGGGAGACCAGGCCACCAGCACCATGCCCTAATATCCCACTCAGTCACATTATCCTGACACAGAGCAAACCAGTTATTGTCCTGTCCTAATAATGTCGAGCCCTGCCTAGGAAGCAACAAGTATCATTTTTTTCAGTCATTGGTTTGACTCGAGCTGGGTTCGAACTCGTGGGTTCGAATCCCACGATCTACCAAAATGGGAGACGGATGGTAAACTCATTCGGCCAACCCGTCTGGCAGTCAACAGGAGCAATCAGGCCAATCCGTATATTCAAGTCACAAATTGTTATAGGATTCGTGCCAAACAATTAATTTCCGGGTATCTGGGCCGCGTTCAGGCTCTGTCTCGGAGGCGCCTCGGAGATGGCCGTGACGTCACGCTAGTCTGAATGGCAAAAGCAGTTTGTTGTCTTGAAAATGGACGCCCCCATAGGCAGCGGCCATTTGCAATGGAAAAGCTGCACTGTGATTGGCTGAAACCACTGAATGCGCAGCCATTTTCGAGGCGACTTCCGGTCCAGAATGAAAAGGGAGGCATTGCCGAGACGTCGCCATGACGTACCCTGAATGCAAATAGGCCAAAAAGCATCGCCGCGACGTCGCCGAGACGTGGCCAAGACAGACTCTGAATGCGGCCCTGGTACTACTAGGGTGGGGGAGGTGGGGGACACACAATCGAGAACCTGTTGGCACTCTGTCTAATTTAATTTCTCATCAGATATTCAGTCATGGAGTAAAACTGAATAATCTATCACGTGTTCACCCTGTTTTATGTCGGTGAATAGTTTATGGAGTGAGCTCGCAATATTGCTTTTAATTCGGTGCTATTTTTGTAGACTGCACCCCTGACGGTACATTAAGCGGTTGGTAACTTTGTAAGACAGACGGAATGTTTTATTTGCAGGGATACTCCTAAACGGTCTCAGGGTGGATTTATGTCACGATAAAGCAATCTCTTGATCTGGTCTTAGGTCGATGACGTGTATGTTGTACGGGCTCTTAGCACCGTCTTAAGTCGGTGCTATATTTGTCAGACAGACTCCCCACTTCAGTCCTAGATCTGCAATAAGTTTTCATGGCCTACCGCTGTTTTCACTCGGTGCTATGTTTGTACAAACGGTCCCGGGCTCTACTATAATCGGTGATTTATTTGTGCGACATGCTCTTAGACCTATTTTAGCTAGGCGCCATGTTTGTAGACAGCGCCTAACCTCTGACCCTATTCCTCCATGTCGATGATCTGTTGGTAGCACACGCACCATTACTGTGTTTTAGGTTGGCGTTTTGCTTATAGAACCCCCCCCACCCCCCGTCCACTCCTGAGTGACACACTTTGCCAACAGTGATATGAGAGGAGCAGGTCTCCAGCACTCTTACAGTCGTAGACGGACAGAAACTGTTTACGACAGTCCGTAATGATTTAACGACGATGCCGCTGTCAATCATATTGATGAGCAGAGTGCGAGCTGGGAGCAACAGGGGGAAGTGTGTGTTGGGGGGGGGGATGTGTGTGTGTGTGGGGGGGGGGGGCTTGACCTGCATGTACTACAGACGGGCGTGACTGGTAAATGATAGGCTGAGGCTGGATGAATAATGAACATGTTCAGCTATGATATGCGTTGTATTTGCAATTATTGCAACCGATTTAGCTAGCTAGACCATGAGCTATATAACTATAACATGAATTGTGCCGAAATCTGCTATAATGTGCCGAACTCTGCTTTAGTGTGCCGAACTCTGCTATAGTGTGCCGAACTCTGCTATAGTGTGCCGAAGTCTGCTATAATGTGCCGAACTCTGCTATAATGTGCCGAACTCTGCTATAGTGTGCCGAACTCTGCTATAGTGTGCCAAACTCTGCTATAGTGTGCCGAAGTCTGCTATAATGTGCCGAACTCTGCTATTATGGGCCGAACTCTGCTATAGTGTGCCGAACTCTGCTATAGTGTGCCAAACTCTGCTATAGTGTGCCGAAGTCTGCTATAATGTGCTGAACTCTGCTATAGTGTGCCAAACTTTGCTATAGTGTGCCAAACTCTGCTATAGTGTGCCGAAGTCTGCTATAATGTGCTGAACTCTGCTATAGTGTGCCAAACTCTGCTATAGTGTGCCGAAGTCTGCTATAATGTGCTGAACTCTGCTATAGTGTGCCGAACTCTGCTATAGTGTGCCGAAGTCTGCTATAATGTGCCGAACTCTGCTATGGTGTGCCAAACTCTTCTATAGTGTGCCGTAGTCTGCTATAATGTGCTGAACTCTGCTATAGTGTGCCGAACTCTGCTATAGTGTGCCGAACTCTGTTATAGTGTGCCGAACTCTGCTATAGTGTGCCGAACTCTGCTATAGTGTGCCAAACTCTGCTATAGTGTGCCAAACTCTGCTATAGTGTGCCAAAGTCTGCTATAATGTGCCGAACTCTGCTATAATGTGCCGAACTCTGCTATAGTGTGCCAAACTCTGCTATAGTGTGCCGAAGTCTGCTATAATGTGCCAAGCTCTGCTATAATGTGCCAAACTCTGCTATAGTGTGCCAAACTCTGCTATAATGTGCCAAACTCTGCTATAGTGTGCCAAACTCTGCTATAGTGTGCCAAACTCTGCTATAGTGTGCCAAACTCTGCTATAGTGTGCCAAACTCTGCTATAGTGTGCCGAACTCTGCTATAGTGTGCCAAACTCTGCTATAGTGTGCCAAACTCTGCTATAATGTGCCGAACTCTGCTATAGTGTGCCAAACTCTGCTATTGTGTGCCGAACTCTGCTATAGTGTGCCGAACTCTGCTATAGTGTGCCGAACTCTGCTATAGTGTGCCGAACTCTGCTATAGTGTGCCAAACTCTGCTATAGTGTGCCAAACTCTGCTATAGTGTGCCAAAGTCTGCTATAATGTGCCGAACTCTGCTATAGTGTGCCGAACTCTGCTACCAGTGGGACTTAGTTATGGAAAAAGCTGTAGCTAACCATGTCAGGAAGAGTTTTGTGTGTTTGTTCTTTTATATTTATGCTGGGGAGCAGGAGGGATATTCCGGTCTATTATACTCGTATAATTCTTATACAGCATATATGGCTGTTACTGTATTCAAATATGACTATAAGTGCACACAGATTGACTTGGCTATGATAGGAGATGCATGTACAAACCCTGTACTCACACATTAGAAGATGTGCCTTTAGCTAGGGCAACAGGTGGAGTTACAGCTATGAGTGGACCTCTACTCGACTCAGGCAGGCATTGTATTTACATATAGAAATAACTGTGTTCTCTTATGGCGGGATCTACAAGCTACGGCGGAAGTAGGTCATGAGGGCTGAGTGACGTCACAGATAGTAGAGGGAATCCTTGGTGACATCCCCAGCCGATCGGACTCATGCATTTAGCCCAATGACAAAGACTAATTGTCATGACAAAGAACAGTTCTCAATGACAAAAGCTAATTGTCAATGACAAAGGAGAGTTCTCAACAAAGACTAGTTCTCAATGACAAAGACTAGTTCTCAATGACAAAGACTAGTTCTCGATGACAAAGACTAATTGTCAATGACAAAGAACAGATCTCAATGACACAAGCTAATTGTCAATTAGGAAAGTTCTCAACAAAGACTAGTTCTCAATGACAAAGACTAGTTCTCAATGACAAAGACTAGTTCTCGATGACCAAGACTAGTTGTCAATGACAAAGAACAGTTCTCAATGACAAAAGCTAATTGTCAATGACAAAGGAGAGTTCTCAACAAAGACTAGTTCTCAATGACAAAGACTAGTTCTCAATGACAAAGACTAGGTCTTGATGACAAAGACTAATTGTCAATAACGGGATGGCCTAATGAGTTAGATCGTCCGTCTCCCGTGTTGGTAGATCATGGGTTCGAATCCGGGTCGAGTCAAACCAATGACTTAAAAATTGATACATGTCGCTTCCTAGCCAGGTGCTTGGTATTATTAGGATAGGGCAAGGGCAGTGGAATGAGGAAGACCAATCATCCGCGATTGAAATTTCCCCTGCTTAAACAACTAATGTACCAAAAACAAACAAAAAAGACAAAACTATTTGTCAATGCCAAAGACTAGTTCTCAATGACAAAGACTAATTGTTGATGCACCGTTCAAATAGATCCAGCACAGAACAGACGTATTAGTTATTGCCACTGTATAACTATAGGATAATACTTGAATATTATCAGGATAACACAGATGTAATGTATGAAGTAACAGTATAATGATATGAATGAATTGTGAATAACAAAGGATGAGTATGTAAAGTGACCTCTAGCTGTACTATTTCTTAGAACATCAAATTGCTATTTGTACATCTGTTGCGGTTCAGGTGTTTTTGTGTGTGTTTTTTATTTTTTTATTTTGTTTGTTTTCTCTCTTGTCTCATATCACTCATCTCATCTTCCATAAAATTCACAAATCACTTAATTTGATATGTAAATAGTTCTAAGCACCATCTGGGCTGGATTGTAGGGCATCACGACTCAGGTTGCATAAGTGACCTTGATGCTCTACAATTCCATGTATTAGCTTTCTTTTGCCCTCAATAAAAAAATTATTTTTAGAAAATGGTCGATTGTGTTATAGTTAGACAGCCCCAAGTGGGTTTAAAAGAGTGCTATAGCGAATCAACACTAAACAGAGCACTGCCAAACGGAGTATCATATATATATATATATGCCGACGACAATGCTGACATAAAGGTTTTTTTTTTTTCTATTAGGGATCCAATTAAATCATAATTAGTGCGGGGTTAAAAACGGATCATATAGTTGTAATGAGAGCAACTGTCATCCATTTGGCATGCAATATAAATAGGACAGTGATGCCTGCCTAAGAACCTTATGTGTTCTGTTTGCTCAATATATCTCTGTTAAATAGCCTTAAGGTTATTCAGCAATACCTTTAGTTAGCCTAACGGCGATTGTACAATAAAAGAAAAACTCCAATATTTCAGAAAGATGTGCCGTGATATCTCACGTAGTATATCAAGTCGACATGGCATTCTTAAAGTTGCATAGTCTGATGCTTTTGAGTTACTGACATTTTCTTAGATAAATACATTAGGTTGATTGTTATAATGTACGTTACCTTAGCTTGAAGTAACTTTTATTTTAAGTGGCTAACTTTTGAGATATTTGAAGTATGACCAGGCAAAATTAATTTTGGTAAGCATGCCAAAACTCTGACCCCATAGACTTCTGCAGTAACATGTTCTATTAAATTGCCCCATTATTCCCTTCTGTGTGGTGACAGATGTTTAATAAGTGTACCAATATCTAAGTAGGGTAATTAGAATTAAATTGAGATAATCGTTTCTGTTTTGATGTTTTCACCGGACTATGCAGCGGAAAATTACAGAGTAACATCGCCGACTGCTGACATATAACTATATATATTAAAATAACTAAATAGGTAGTCAGATAAACCTATAATAGACAACAATATTGCCGAACATTCTATGCGGTGTGAAATTCATTTCCCTGTAAATTCACTAGCAACGGTTTCTTTTTATTTCTACCAGTACAAATATAATATCGATTTTCTTTCTAATTGTTGTAGTTAATGATGTGCACAGTGTCAATGTATTTGATGGATCGGTGCTAATGCCTCTTAACAAAAAAAGTTACTAATAGCGGTACTAGAATAGAAATACAAGTATGAATAACGATCGATTTCAGAATAAAAGTGTCAACCAATAAGAGAATGATTGACATTGATTTGAGTCTGCCAATATAACGTGAAACGTGACATGTTATTAAAAGATAGCACCTTTCTAGTTAGCTATGACGAGATTAGTTATTGATTATGCTATTTATGCACACGAAACGACGGAGGCACTCACAGACTGTGCTACTTAGTCTGCTATTTAGCGTGTGACATTAGACTGCCTAACATCTTCATGAACTTACTTTAAAAAAAGTAAATGCAATGTTATTCGTCGAATAATATATTTTGTCGACGCCATAGCATTGGTTGTGGGGACCAGACGGGATGGCCGAATGAGTTAGAGCGTCCGTCTCCCGTGCTGGTAGATCATGGGGTCGTGGGTTCGAATCCTGGTCGAGTTAAACCAATGACTTAAAAATTGATACTTGTCGCTTCCTAGCCTGGCGCTCGGCATTATTAGGACAGGGCAAGGACTGGTGTGCTCAGTGTCAGGATAATGTGACTGAGTGGGATAACAGGTCATGGTGCCGATGGCCTGGTTTCCCAGTGGGACAGCACTATAAAGTCGCCATGAGTGCGCACTGTCACAAGTTGGTACCCATCCTGATATGACCTTATATGTTGCTAGGATGTAAAACAACAACATACAAAAGCATTGGTTGTCTGGCCGTAACATTAAACAAAAGACTGTTATTTATTAAAGCTTCATAGTCCGATGAAAGCATAACATTTTTCAAAACGAAAACACTGGACTAGATTTGATTCTACATATCTAACTTAGTTATGCCTAGTACACACCTACCGTATGCGATTCGCGCACTAAAACCCGCGACTCGACCCGACCAGCTTAAAACTGAAAACGGGCCGATTCATTTTTCGAATCGCGAATCGCAATCGTAATCGGCCGGTTTTATGCCTAAAACTGAGGTTTTATGCGCGAATCGCAATCACTAGGTGTGCGCAGGGAGCGCACACCTAGCAATTTTTGTGTGCGAAACGGGCAGTTTTAGATCGTATACGGTAGGTGGGTGCGCACAAACGGTAGGCGTGTACCAGGCATTAGATACCGGTGCACTGATTAAAGTTGCATGGTCCGATCGCGTTTACATTTTTGTCTTATTTTTTAAGATAAATATAACAAATTGATCGTTATGACCTACTAATCATTAGTCCGGAGTCATTTTGAAAAATGGCTAGTTTGAGCTGAAAGAACCCAAAATACTTTCGACAAGCTTTCCAAAAGTCCTCTCACTATGACTGGTATTGATTGACATCTTGCGATGAGCATGTGATGTGGAATGACCTAAATAAAAAATAGCCTGGTCACCTAATGTAGTAAATTCACTGGGTATTCTATATATGCTGTCCCACATCACTAGTTAATGCACCAATATCTAAGCTGGATATATATATATAATCAAGTGAAGATACATGTTTTGGTTTTGAAAAATAAATATTTCATCGGACCACGCAACTTTAAGCATTTAGTGCAACGTATAATGTTACTGCAGAAGCCTACAGTGTCAGAGTTTTGGCGTGCTTGCTGACATTAATTTAGCATGTTTGAAGTTAAACTATCTCAATAGTTACTCTACTTTGAAGTAACTTTCATTTCAAATGGCTGAGATTGATTATAGCGATTAAACTAATATATTTATATCAGAAAATGAAAGAAAAACCTCAAAACCCATCGGACTATGAACTTTAAAGAAGCTTTCAGTTACAAATAATTGCTAATTGCATAGCGTTTTAGTCACAAAGAGCAAATATGTGTTAAAACCTACTTACTAATGCCAAGTACACACCTACCGTTTACGATTCGCGCACTAAAACTCGCGACTCGACCCGACCCGCTTAAAACTGAAAACGGGCCGATTCATTTTTCGAATCGCGAATCGCAATCGTAAGGAAGCAGTTTTAGCCCTAAAAGTCGCGAATCGCAATCGGTAGGTGTCCTAGGGGAGTGCACACCTCACGACTTTTGGGCAGTTTTAGATCGTATACGGTAGGTGGGTGCGGAAAAACGGTAGGTGTGTACCTAGCATAACTTAACAATTCAACGGCTATAATTATAAACAATACTCTGGCACCAGATGAGTAGGCTGGTTGTTGGAATTGTACGTCCTGGCAACATCTAAGGGGTACCGACTTGTCCAAGGACGGGTACCGACTTGTCACAATAACGACTATATAGTGCTGCCCCACTGGGCGACCAGGCCACCACACCATGACCCAATATCCCGCTCAGTCACATTATCCTGACACTGAGCTAAAGCAGTCCTTATCCTATCCTATTAATGCCGAGTGCCAAGCTAGGAAGGGATACGTATCAATTTTGTAAGTCATTGGTTTCACGCGACCGGGAATCGAACTCCTAATCTCCCGCATAGGAGTCCTGCGCTCTACCGATTCGGCCACCGCTTATATGCCAGATAATCTGTGAACCGAAGTCGGCCACAGCGGCTGCTAATGAGAAGAGTTATCGGCACATTGCACTTCCGCTTAGACAGTCATTTTCTTGTGTAATACTTCTTTGTGAGTATACAAATTGCCAACATTTACGGACATTGCCCGATTTGACCTTCAATGGCAGGAGGCGTAAAACCCCAAAAGGCAAGTGTCGTGGGAGGTTTAAACCTTTTTCTTTTTTTTATATGAAGGGAAACATAATCTCGAGAGTAGGATTCGAACCCACATTTCTGTCATTCCAGGACTGGCGTATTAAATATTTGACTATCTAGGCTCCCTGTAATAAAAGATTCAACCCTTTACTTCCAGTACAGGGGTGAAGACCAGCCTTATATAAAAACGGTCCAAAAATCGGGCTAATGAATTGAGTCTTTATAAGGGCCTAATTTCACAATCTAAGCAGCAACATTTATTCTTTGTATATGTCTTCATGTTTACCAACTACTTTTGAGTTGGAAAATATAATAAAACATATACTTTAATGCAATTTAAAAGTGAAATCAACGGCGTTCTCTGGCCGCCATCTTGTCTTTTTGCATTCTCTCGCTTTTCACCAACTCTGTGCTGATATAAGTAACCATTTGACACTGGTGCCAAGCATTCTACTTGTTGTTCCATACTAACGCTATTTTCGCACGTATTTAGACTACGTTGTTGTTCACCTGTGTACTACAAGTATCGGGTGAATCTTTTATCTAGGCTCCCTGATGCAATAAACATATCCATGCCTTCCTGTGGGTATGGCATTTCACGTGGGGAGGTCAATGTACATCACTACACTAGAAAATCATTCGGAATCCTTGCTATTATTGACTTATATATATATATATATATATATATATATATATATATATATATATATATACATACTGTTACACTTATTAAACATTTGTTTCCACACAGAAGGGAATACTGGGGCAATTTAATAGAACATGTTACTGCAGAAGTCTATGGGGTCAGAGTTTTGGCATGCTTACCAAAATTAATTTTGCCTGGTCATACTTCAAATATCTCAAAAGTTAGCCACTTAAAATAAAAGTTACTTCAAGCTAAGGTAAAGTGCATTATAACAATCTAAGAAAATGTCATTAACTCAAAAGCATCGGACTATGCAACTTTAAGAATACCATGTCGACGTGATGTACTACATGAGATATCACGGCACATCTTTCTGAAATATTGGAGTTTTTCTTTTATTGTACAATCCCCGTTAGGCTAACTAAAGGTATTGCTGAATAACCTTAAGGCTATTTAACAGAGATATATTGAGCAAACAGTGCATAATGGGTGTGTACTCATCATCATTCTGTCAGTCGCGATGTGACAAAGACTGCTTTCATTACTTGACTGCCGCTCTCCATTTAGCTCTCTGCTGTGAGAGTTGCATCAGTAGTTGTGTTGTGTTGCATTGTGTTCCTCCTAGCTGATTTTCCGCTGTCGACAGAAGATGAGCTCGAGCAGCACGGTCATTTGTAACCCGGGCGACGACCGAGCCGGTATGGTGTTTTGTGCAGTTGTACATTTCATGAAAGTTGCCTGCAAAGGTGTTGAAGTGCTGCTGGCTTTTGCAAGTTACCAGTGGCACTCTCTCGGGGAGCAAATAGAGGTTTCACACTGGCAAGAACATGTCAAGACAGGCGCAAAACTATTTGTCCCTGCAGTGGCTGGTCGGGAGATGTTGGGAGTTCCATACATCAACCGCCCTTAATGCTGCCACAGTGACATGGTTTTCTGTTTAGGGTTTGCTCCCTTAGCCTTCGGTTCTATCAAGAACCTGTACCACAAGGCAGTGGTTTACAACTCTGCAGGGCAGGGGCGTTAAACTCCCTGAGGTATTGATATTCCTGCAATACCTGCATACCAACTATATATATATATAGTACACACCCATTATGCACTGTTCTTTGCGTTTCCTTCTGACAGCAAATCATTACTAACAGATTTTCCACGGAACTTGCGTACTAAGCTGCTACCCACAATATTAGTTCAAGCCACTGACTAAAGAGGGTGGGTTGGTGGTCGAAATCCTCTATGTGACCTTTTCCACAGAGAATGTTGTACAGTGAGCTTCTCCCCACATTAGTTCTTGACACTAGACCAGAAGGTTGGTTGATGGTGGAAATTCTCTATGAGACCTTTTCCACAGAGCCTGCTGCACCGTCAGCTGCCACCCACAACATTAGCTCTTCCCATTGCCACCAGAGAGCAGAGTGGTGGTGGAAATCCTCTAGAAGACTTTTCCCCACACTACATGCTGCACCACGCTGAGCTACTACTACACAGAATATTAACTCCCCACATTGCCACCAGAGGGCTGAGTGGTGATGGTGGAAATCCTCTATTAGACTTTTTCAAACACAACATGCTGCATCATCAGCTACCACTCGCAACGATTGGTTCTTGCCACTGCCACTAGAGGGCGGGTTGGTGGTGGAAATCGCTTATTGAGTTAGCCCCGCCTGCCAGCACATATTCAGACTAACCAGACGGGATGGCCGAATGAGTTGAACGTCCCTCTCCCGTTTTGGTAGATCATCGGATTCGAACCCACGGGTTTGAACCCTGGTGGAGTCAAACCAATGACTTAAAAATTGATAGTTGTCGCTTCCTAGCCAGGCGCTAACATTAATAGTCTGTGATTGGTTGATTGATTGCCGGTTGCTTTAGGCCATATACACGACATTAATAGCATAGGGCAAGGGCTGGTTTGCTAAAGTTTCAGGATAATGTGACTGAGTGTGATATCAGGTCATGGTGGTGGCAGCCTGATTTCCCAGTGGTGCAGCACTATAATGTCGCCATGAGTGCGCACTGTGAGAAGTCGGTACCCGTCCTGATATGACCTTAGATGTTGCCAGGATGTAAACTCCAACAACCAACCAACCCATTCAGACCGGCTCGTGACACGACCAGAGCAGCTCAGAGTGGCATTTGTTTGCTCATCACATTGACCCGTCAGGGCTGGGTACTGAGTCACCAGGGCCCGTATGCATGGGGCGGTGTTACCAAGCCAAAACTGGTTTTGGATGGGATTTCTAGTTTAGCGGTGAAAAGTCGGTATTTATGGAGCAGTGTTATGGAAACACCATGAGTTTAAGGTCAGGTATTCTAACACCACTCCATAGCAGGTTTACAGGCGGTGTTAGGTACCGATTAGACCCAAATCTATTCAAAGCTATCATTTTTAACAGAATTATATGGTCAAAAAGTGAAATTTGGTCAAATTAACCACAAAAGCGAAGCGATATTAACTCCACCAATAAATCGGCGGCGATATTAATATTGTCGAATTGACGAATGTAAACAAAACACATCGCCGCCGCTGCCGCTGCCGATATATTATGTCCGAATCTATTCAAAGCTATCATATTTAACAGAATTACATGGTCAAAAAGTGAAATTTAGTCAAATTAACCAGAAAATCGAAGCGATATTAACGCCGCCGCTACATCGGCGGCGATATTCATATTGCCGAATCGATGAATGCAAACAAAACAAATCGCTGCCGCCACTGCCGCCACATCGGCGGTGATGTATTATGGCCAAATCTATTCAAAGCTATCATATTTAACAGAATTACATGTTCGAAAAGTGAAATTTGGTCAAATTAAACCACAAATCGAAGCGATATTAACGCCACCGCCGCCGCCGAATCGGCTGCGATATTGGGAAATAGCGGTGCTCGCCGGCAACAGGCTCAGAGGGATTTCCCAAATCTATAAATAACTGCACGTTTAACTAACGCAAACGGTTTAGGTGCCCATGCATACGGCGTGACATAATTCGTGACGCCAGTGATAGCAACCCGATGTTAGAGGTTAATACCACACGATGCTAACAGCGCTTCATGCACACGACCCCAGACCTCCGTAACCTGAGGATTCACACTAACAGCTATAAACACTGCCAAGGGCTGGCATTACCGAGGTGGAACCGGGCACGGTGGCCGAATCGGTGAGCGCCGGTGTAACGATTTCAACTTCCCCCCTTCTCAAGTTCCCCCCAGGGAATCTGAAAACGTTTTCAACTTCCCTCCGGGGAACTTAAAAACGTTTTCACATTCCTGGGGGGGAACTTAAAAACAGTTTTCAGATTCCTCCCCCTATTTATTCCAAATTCCCCCCTCCTACCAGGGAAATTACAAATTCAATTCCCAACTTCGCCCCCACTCCCCCCTCATCACAAGTTCCCCCCTCCCACCACCGGGAATCTGAAAACGTTCTTAACTTCCCTCTGTGGAAATTTAAAACGTTTTCAGATTCCCGGGGGGAAATTAAAAATAGTTTTCAGATTCCTCCCCCTATTTTCAAATTCCCCCCTCTGGGAATTTAAAATTGTTTAAAAATAAAGAAAATTCCACAAAAATAAAAAAGTTTTACGAAGATCAGAAATTAATGAAAAATAGTAATAGTAGTCACCAAAATTTCCCCAAAAAGATATTTTGTTAATCGAACAATTTCACGCCAAAAGTTCACCAAAAAAATGTATATTTCACGAAAATAAAGAATTTCACACAAAAATTCTATATTTTTTTAATTATTCAAAAAAGCACAACAAATTGAAAAGTTAAACAAATCGAAAATTTCACGGAAAATTAAAAATTTCCAGAAAAATAACGAATTTAACGAAAAGAATTTAAGTTCACGAAAAATCTAATATTTCACGAAATTTCACAAAATAAGAGATTTTTGTATATATGTGTGTATGTCAGTCCGTAATTCATTTTTATTTATTTAAGATGGTGTGGATTATAATCCCCGGGGGGAGGGAAAGTTAAAACGAGGGAGGGAACTTGAAAACGTTTTCAAATTCCCCTGGGAGGAATTTGAAAACGTTTTCAAGTTCCCGGGAGGGAACTTGAATATGGGGGGAATTTGAAATCTTTACACCGGCCTTGCGTGCGGGAGATCTGGGGCCATATGCACCAATCGGAGTTAGAGCCTTAACCACGGTTTGGGTATCTCCACACGGCTAACTGTGGAAAATTGGTATGCGCCAGCGCTAACCGCGGACCGTAGCCTAGGCTAAGCTACCCCAGTTTCAAACCAGGTTTAACTGCTAGCCGGGGCGGTTAGTGTGCGTGTATGGATGTAAATCTATTCAATGCGTTCATATTTAACAGAGTTACATAATCAAATAGTGAAATTTTATTAAATTAACCCTAAAATCGAAGCGAGATTAACGCTGATGCCATAATGGCGGCGATATTACTAGTTATATTTTCGAATCGACGACCTTACAGTAAACACACCGCCGCCGCCGCCAGTATGTAAAGCGATGTCGATGCGGCAGCGGCAGCGATTTGTTTACTTTACGTTCATCGATTCGAAAATATTAATATTAATATCGCCGCCAATGTGGCGGTAGCCTTAATAACGCTTCGAATTTAGGGTTAAAATGATAAAATTTCACTTATTGCATATGTAATTCTGTTAAATATGATAGCATTTAATATATTTGAGCCTAATATATGCCTAAAAACGCAGAGGGAATTCCAAAATCTATAAATAAACTCACGGTCAGCTATCCACCCTGGCTAAAACATTGGCGCATGCCAGTTTATTTTTTTCGCGGACCCCCCACTACCCGAAGCTAGCTGACCGGAGTTAATGCTCTAGCTCCGGTTACGACTAGCACAACTTGGTGCATACGGGCCCTGGAGTTCGGTTCCCGGTCGAGTGTAAATACGAGCGTATTCTTGTAGCTAATTTATGTGTTGTTGGTCAAACAGTTTATTGGAGAGTATATCAGAACATACATTTTTTTTCAGCGCTGAGGCACTAGTCTTCCGGCCGTTTACATTACATTGTAAATAGGTAGATCAGCGGGTACTTAGGGTAATTGTGATAAGGAAATATCGGGTGCGTTTCAGTTGTGCTATTTAAGGTACCGTCTGGCTATTCCGTTCTGGAACCTTGGCCCACATTTGCCCAGCTTGGCGCCAAGCCGGGCGCTTCCGAGTATTTCGAACACGCCGGTTTTGTTACCAAAGAAATGTTGACTTAAGCTAAGATTCCTTACACGCGGTATGCGGCATGCGGTATGCGAATGCGAATGCGGCAAAAAATCGAAACGCCTTGAACTCAATGGGCTACAACCCTTACATGCGGTATGCGAATGCGAATGCGAATGCGAATGCGACAACTCGATCGGTCCCTCTAGCGATCGGTGCGGCATGCGGTATGCGGCACCCAGGGTGTGAATAGAAACCTGAGTCTGATGTGTCCATTAGTTTAACACTAGCAGAGGCGACTGAGCATTACGGAACGGTCACGCACAAGGCTTCTGAGTGGAAACATATGGTAGTGGTGGTGGTGGGGGTTCTGGTTGGTAAAAATGCTACCAGAGCCACAAAAATATGAATACTTATCTATAATTTGGTAATTATAAAGGTAAGAACGTCCATGTGACGTACCAAGAGTTACATAGATATAGATGCCATATTAGGCCATATACAGTGCAGTATGGAGTATACTTGTTTATTTTTATTTTTTAAATATAGCCAGTCGTGTGCCGCATGCCGCATGCCGCATGCCGCATACCGCATAGAAGGAATCTTCCCATTCGCATGCCGCATACCCCATGCCGCATTGCGCATACCGCGTGTAAGGAATCTTAGCTTTATGTAGTGGTAGGGTGGTTGTCGTCCGGCCATGGGCCTTAATAAACCTCAGCTCGATCCGACACCTCCTTTAATTGGTCTTCTCTCCTTTAGTAAATGAAGAATATTAATATTTAAATAAATATACTTTTTTATTTTTATTTTGTTTTATTCAACGACGCCTCTAGAGCACATTGATTTTTATCATCGGCTATTGGACGTCAAACATATGGTCATTCTGACATATTTATTTGAGGAGGAAACCTGGTGCCGCCACATAGGCTACTCTTTTCCGATAAGCAGCAAGGTTTTTTTTATATGCACTTTCTCACATACATGACAATACATACCACAGCCTTTGATGAACCAGTTGAGGACCACTGGTTGGAATGGAAAATAGCCCAAACTAAAAATGTGTCCACTGAGCAAGATCAATAGGATGACCGACACCTTCACAAGTGGACACGCTACCGCCTGAGCTACGTCCCGCTCCCTATATCACACATATTGAATGCGATGTTGGAGGTCCTTTCCGAACCTCATTCAGTTATGAAACCCTAAAGTGTGCCACCTCACCACCGCCACCACCGCACCACCACCCCACCACACACATACACGCCCACACACCAACACACATGCGCACACACACTAATATCCAATATCCTATCGAGTAATGATTATTCCTTAATGCTCGACTCTTGCTGCATTTATGTGTACCCTCCACTAAAACACGCCATCATACACCCCTTACCCATGCATGCCTGTCCCCCCCACGACCCCCCATACCCCCTACCCCGCCACCCCCCCCCCGTCACCCACACAACCATCCTATCATATCCGACGAGCGGCTCGACCCACTGCGGCCCACAGCACGCCCTCATGCGTTCCCGGGCTGCATGCCAAACATACACTAAACGACAATAGTAGGACGTGAGTGTCGGAGATTAGTTACTGCCAGCAATAGTCACCTTTTGCTTTGTTTTCTCTGTGTTTCTTGCCTTCTTTGTTTTCTCTCAGACTCTCATACTTTTCCTTCCTTCCTTCCTTCCTTCCTTCCTTCATTCCCTCCTTCCTTCCTTTCTTTCTTTCTTTCTTTCTTTCTTCCTTTCTTTCTTTCTTCCTTCCTTTCTTCCTTCCTTTCTTCCTTCCTTCCTTCCTTCCTTCCTCCCTTCCTTCCTTCCTTTCTTTGTTTCTTTCTTTCTACCTTTCTTCCTTCCTTCCTTCCTTCCTTCCTTTCTTTCTTTCTTTCTTTCTTCCTTTCTTTCTTCCTTCCTTTCTCCCTTCCTCTCTTTTTCCTTCCTTTCTTTCTTTCTTTCTTCCTTCCTTCCTTCCTTCCTTCCTTTCTTCCTTCATTTCTTCCTTTCTTTCTTCCTTTCTTTTTTTCTTTCTTTCTTTCTACCTTTCTTCCTTTCTTCTTTCTTCCTTTCTTCCTTACTTTCTTTCTTCCTTCCTTTCTTTCTTCCTTCCTTTCCCCTTTCCTTTCTTCCTTTCTTTCTTCCTTTCTTTCTTCCTTCCTTCCTTCAATTCTTCCTTTCTTTCTTCCTTCCTCTCTTTCTTCCTTCCTTTCTTGCTTGCTTCCTTTCTTGCTTCCTTACTTCCTTTCTTCCTTCCTTTCTTCCTTCCTTCCTTCCTTTCTTGCTTCCTTTCTTCCTTCCTTTCTTGTGTCCTTCCTTCCTTCCGTCCTTTCTTCCTGTCTTCCTTCCTTTCTTCCTTCCTTCATTTCTTCCTTCAAGATCGAGAACCAGATTATCCTCCCATATACACATCCCCACAGCACACCCCCACACCCACCCCACCCCCACCCCCACCCCACATCTACACTCCTGACATGACATGTTCAAGCAAAGTCCTTTAAGTCAGCCAGATATGCGCAATATTTGAGGGAATTGTGCCTTTCACGGTACAAGCATGAGCTTGTACACTGTTATCTCATGCTCTAGCAATGCACCAAAGCTCATGCTTGTATCGTAAAAGGCACAATATCTCCCGGACTATTTAAACAATTAACGTATACTAATCTCTCCAGCTTGGCCTGCGTTCACAAATATTAATACTTTATTTAAGCGTTATTTAAAGCCGCATCATCTGATGGTTTTGCGTTCCTGCCATATTTGAACAAATAAATATATTAGCTTGATCATTAGCATATATAGATTACTTTAATTTGAACTTTTATCTTAAATAGTTAACTTTGGAGATATTTGAAGTGAAAACATGCAAGTTGTTGGTTGGCGCGTCGAAAGGCTTCAACAGTGGCAGGTTCTATTAGATGGACTTAGTATTCCAACTAAGTTGCACATGTAAAATCAAATCTAATGGCCCTGTCACACTACCAAATGTTTGATGTCCAAAATATCTTCTACGCGTCGAGACACGTCCAACTTTTCGGTGGTTTGGGGAAAAAGATTGGCGTCAGCGCAGCGCGTTATTCGCGCATGGCCAACGTTAGTCGACGAGCGAGGAAAAGAAAAGAAAAAGTTTGGCGCGACGTGCTCCTATGACCTTAGATGTTGGTAGGACGTAAAACAACAAAGCAACCATTTGGTGCAACATGTGGAGACGACCCTCACGCGCGCGCGGCAACTGCCTAGCATTCGCATAACGTTATTCCAGCGCTGTCGACGTCCTTCTGACATTGTTTTTTTTTTACATGCTAAAAACATCTAGCGACCTGCTACGATCGCTGACGTCCTCCGGCGACTGTCAACGTTCAGGATAGTGTACCGACATGTACTGAGGTCCTCATAACATCCTCCTAACGTTTCCCGACGTTTCCCGACATTTCACCAAAAAGTGACACACGTCGACGTGCATTGGAGAGAAACGTCGTAGTGTGACAGGGGTATAAGGAAAAGCTTGCTTTTGAAAATTTGATGTTTTCATTTGAGTATGCAACCTACACGATTTCATGATAATGATCGTTTCTGGTAACGTATCGTTACCATGCTGAAAAAACAAGGGAACCTTGGTTCCCAACAGTTCTTGGTTCCCATCACTTGTTTCACAGAATTAAAAAAAAACTCATGATCAATGGGTTTCCATGGGCCCTGGGCATGGAACTCAAAATGGGTTTCCCACACAAGTTGAAATCATATAGGTTGCTATGTTGCTATAAAAGAAAGAAAAAACAAAAACGCTAATAGAAAATCTCATGCATGGGAGGCGCACACTTCATGTACTCATTCGGGCATGTTGAATGTATGTACGCTAACACACTGGTTGCCTTGGTAACCATCTTGATGTGCGAAAAGGAAGAAGGCAAGGCGGGGGTGGGAAAAAACAGAGGCGTTTATTGAGGCGCCTCTGGCTACAGAGGGGGTAAACAAGGTACAGTAAAGGCTCAGGAGGAGCATAGAAGGTACATGGAAGGTAAGCTCATGAGGAGCAGAGAAAGGAACAGAGAGTCTATCACAGGGGCTCATAAGGAGCAGAGGTAAGAGTTCATGTGAGGGGAGGGGGCGCCGAGGAGCCCTACACCAAAACGGAGGAGAGGGCTCGAGGCGCGCCCGAGGGGGGCCAGGCGGGGCACATGTGCGCGGATTGCCTCAGAGGTCAGGTTCCCTGTGTGGGGGGGCGAGTGTCCGGGGCCTACGTCGACAGGGAGCGGGCGGCCAAATAGTGAGGCGGCCCGCTCCTTGGAGAGATCCGGTGAGGAGGTCCGGCGAGGGTCGAGCAGGGGGGCAGCGAAGTCCTCAGGGCTGGGTGGGGTGGGGGTCGGGGTCGGGTCGGGCGGGTTGAGGAAGGCGGTGTCGTGAAGGTCGGTGGCTGGGCTATCGGAAGAGGGTTCCTCGTGAGGCTGGGCTGGGCTGTGGTCTGAGGCGTGAGGTGCGAGGTGATGATCCCTGGCTCTGACTGGGCGGCGCTTCGATCGGTGATCGCTGGGGGGTTGTCGGTGGAGGTCGCGGGGCTGTCGGCAGTGGTGAGGGTGAGGCGCCGGGGAGGGCCCCCCGGGCTGGCCGGGGGGAGGCCGGCGGATCAAAAATCCGCCGAGGCGGCCGGGGTCTGGCGCTCACGGGCTTGTTTGGTTATGCAGCCGGCCTCGCTGTGCATGGTGAGCATGCGCCGCACATTCCCCTGCCTCGCCGTGGGCCTCCCCGACGGGGGCCCGATCGCACGAGGCGGGGTCGCGGTTCCAGGCGGGGCAGGGGGCCCCGTGGGTCTGCCTATTGTATGCGGTGCGGGTGTCGACTTGAGCTCGGGGCAGGTGTGCGCCTCGGGGAGGGTCCTCACCTCGGGGGACCGCTGCTGCCGGGGCGGCCTGAGGGGCGGGCAGGGTGAGGGTCTCCACCCTCAGGAGATCGAGGGCGACCGGGTCGTGCCACCCCTGGGGGAGCCTGCCGTCCGCTATCCAAGAAAACACCGTCTCGGAGTAGCGGCGGACGGTCGGCCAGGGGTAGAGGAGGTTGTCCCTCAGTACGGTGAGGTGATGGTGGTGTAGGCCCTGGACGGAGTGGGCTGGGAAGTTGGGGTGGTCGATGAGGGTGAGAAGGGCGGCTTCCTCTCGGGCCCCCTCTCGACTAGGTCTGAGGGGAAGATATAGTCCCTCGGAATGCCTTGGTGCCTCACGGAGTGCCGCGCCTCGGCGGAGGCCAGTATTTCTCGTACGGCGTCGGCTGCGGAGGCTGGGGTGTGCTGGCTCGGCTCTTCGTAGTAGGCAGGCGGGGGGGCGGGGGCTGCTCGGCTGGCGAGGTGGTGGTAGCGCTCGTAGATGGGGTGTGCTGCCCCCGGCAAGGTCGGCTGAGGGGGCGGCGGGGGCCGGGCCCCGGCCGGGGCGCGCGCCCGAGGTGCCGGGGCGGGCCCGGTGGTGTAGGCGGCCTGGCGTCTAGGTGCAGGTGATAGCGTCTCCGGCGGGGGCCGGGCCTCCAGGGCGTCCATACGGGCGTCCATGCGGGCGGCGGTCTGGCGCTGCTCGGTCTGTAGGCGCTGGAGGGCCTCCAAGATCGCCGAGGTCTCGGCGCCCAAGGTTCGGTCCGAGGGCGCCGAGGGGGACGCCGGTGCCGAGGAGGTTGAATCGTCCCGTCGCGAGGACGGTCCCGGGGTGGCCAGGGCGGTCGTCCGGGAGCCCTTGCAGCCCTTTCCTTTCCCTTGTCCTGGCATGATGGCCTGAGGTGTTGCAGCGGTCCGAGGTGGAGTCGGCGTGGTGGAGAGCCAAGACAGGAAAAACGGGCAGCGTGGAGGAGGGCTGGAAGGCGAGTGACTGAGAGAGGCCGGCGGGCGGCCTTATAAGGGAGGGCAGGAGGCCGGTGACAGGTGAGGTGCGAAAGCAGAGCCGGGGGGAGGGGGAGGAAGAAAGCTGAGAGGCGGGCGTCGCGCGAGGTGAGAAAGCTGCGCGACGGCCGGGGAGGCGGGGGGAGGGTCTCTTCCTCTCCACACATCAAGCGCAATGCTTCGCATTACGACCAAGTCAATCAGAATCTGCATATTACATTGAAGCGGTTCAAATTATAGACAATTTTCAAACTAGAGGCCAGCACTCTTTTCAAATCGGATATTGCTTCACATAGCACAACACTAATATATACCGGGCGCGGTGGCTGAATCGGTAGAGCGCAGGCCACACATGCGGAAGATCGGGAGTTCAATTCCCGGTCGAGTCAATCCAAAGACTTACAAAATTGATACTTGTCACTTCCTAGCTTGGCACTCAACATTAATAGGATAGGGCAAGGACTGGTTAGCTCAGCGTCAGGATAATGTGACTGAGTGAGATATTGGGTCATGATGCTTGCAGCCTGATTTCCCCGTGGGGCAGCACTATAAATCAGCATAAGTGTGCACTGTCACAAGTTAGTACCTGTCCTGATATGACTTTAGATATTGCCAGGTCGTAAAACTCCAACAATCAACCAACCAACTACATATATATATATATATATATATATATATATATATATATGTAAATATATATTCGTTGGACATTATACTACCCCCCCCCCACACACACACACACATACACACTAACACGCCGGCAACATAGTCGATGTCAGTGGGTTAAGGCTCAGTCACACATTACCGGACTGGGGAAACGGATAGAAAATGGACACTGTCCGGTGAAGTACATCAATGTCCGTTTTATATATGGTACGCATCTGGCATGTCTGTTGTCTGTTCGGTGGTGTCCGGTGTGTACGGTGGGAAGTTTTGAACATGCACAAAATTTGTACCAGACACCGCCGGACTGATGTGTACGGTTGGTGTCAGGTTTAAGTTGATGCGTGAAAAGGAAGAAAGCAAGGCGCTTTATTGAAACACCTCAGACATGGAAAACACACAAACTATATACAAGGAAACAATGCGGTGAGAGCAAGAAGAGAAAAAGCTCATAGGGAGCGAGAAAATAAGCTTACGACAAAAGAGCTCCGGGGGAGCTTTCAGTGTTTGTGGCGAGGGGCGCCGAAGAGCCCTCCACTGGCATGTAGTGAGAGTTGGGTGGGTGGGTGGAGAAAAAGGAGGTGTGCAGGGAGGACGGCTGGAAGGCGAGTGACTGAGGGAGGCCGGCGGGCGGCCTTATAAGGGAAGGAGCGGGGAGGCGAGAAAGCGGGGGAAGGTGAGAAAGCCGGCGGGGCAGGGAGAGAGGAGGCGAGGTGGGAGAAAGCTGAGGGACGGATGACAGGGAAGGTGAGAAAGCCGGGCGGCGGCGGGAGAGGCGGGGGGAGGGTCTCTTCCTTCCCTCGCATCAAACGCAATGCGAGCATTACGACCGATGCACGAAAAGGAAGAAAGCAAGGCGGGGGTGGAGAAGAGGCGCTTTATTGAAACACCTCAGACATGGAAAACACACAAACTATATACAAGGAAACAATGCGGTGAGAGCAAGAAGAGAAAAAGCTCATAGGGAGCGAGAAAATAAGCTTACGACTAAAGAGCTCCGGGGGAGGTTTCAGTGTTCATGGTGAGGGACGCCGAAGAGCCCTCCACCAAGACGGAGGAGAGGGCTTGAGGCGCGCCCGAAGGGGCGAGGCGGGGCACGAGGCGTGGACCGCCTCTGAGGTCCAGGGGCCCAGGCCAAGATATGGGCGAGGGGCCCCCCCGGGGCGGAGGCAGGCTTGGGCGGCGCCTCGGCGGAGGCTGGGGAGGGTGAAGGTCTGGGTATGGTGATGAGTCCGGCAGCACCGGGATGCGGGCGGCCAAAAGTTGGGGAGGCCCGCTTCCCGGGGGGCTGCGCAGGTGGTGGTTGGCGGGGGTGGGGGAGGAGGTGCGGCGAGGGTCGGAGATGGGGGCAGCGAATTCGTCAGGGCTGGGGGGGGGTGGGGGTCGGGGGTCGGGTCGGGTGGGTTGAGGAAGGCGGGGTCGCCGGGGGAGATGTGGAGGTCGTGATGGTCGGCGTGATGGTCGGCGGCTGTGATGTCTAGGGAGGGTTTGTGGTCAGTGTGGGCAGCGTCTGGGGCCTGCGGCGTGAGGTGATGGTCCCCGGCTGTGTCCTGGGTGTTGAGGGTGGAGCGTCTAGGGCTGCGGTGGTCAGCGCCTAGAGCTCCATGCTTGGGCCGCGTGTGTGGGGAGCCGTTGGTGCTCCTTGCGGTCCGGGTCCGGTAGCTTTCCGGCTGCGGGCCGGTGGTTTTTGCTGGGCGTGTGGCGTTTCGGTAGGTGGTCATTACGGGGTTGTCAGTGGTGGTCAAGGGGTTGTCGGCAGAGGTGTAGGTGAGGCGCCGGTTATGGCCCCCGGACCGGCCGGGGGGGGGGGCGGCGGATCAAAAATCCGCCGAGGCGGCCGGGGTCTGGTGCTCACGGGCTTGTTTGGTGAGGCACAGGGCCTCGCTGTGCATGGTGAGTATCTTCCTCACGTTAGCACAGTAGGCGCATATGTGCTGGTGTCTGGCCTCCACCTCGCTGTGGGCCTCCCCGACGGCGGCCCGATCGCACAAGGTGGGCTCGCGGTTCCAGGCGGCGCAGGGAGCCCCGTGAGCCTCCCGGTTGTAGGTGAGGCGGGTGTCGGCTTGGGTCCGGGGCTGCTGTGCGCCTCGGGGAAGGTCCGCGTCTCGGGAGGGTGGTGCTGTCGGGACGGCCTGGGGGGCGGGCATGGTGAGAACCTCCATTCTCACCATGTTCAGGGCGACCGGGTCGTGCCACCCGTAGGGGAGTCTAACGTCCGCTGTCCAGGTGAAGACGGTCTCCGAGTAGCGATGGACGGTAGCAAAGGGGTAGAGGAGGTTGTCGCGGAGAACTGTGAGGGCATGGTGGTTCAGGCCCGGGAGGGAGTGCGCTGGGAAGGCAGGGTGGCTAAGGAGGGTGAGGAGGGCGAGGCTGTACTCGTCCTTGGTCGCCTCCCCCCGCTTGACTGGTTTCCGCTCGGGGCCTCTCTCGACGAGGTCGGAGGGGAAGAGGTAGTCGGGGGAGATGCCCTTCCTCCTCCCGGCATGTTGCGCCTCGGCCGACGCGAGGATCTCCCTTACGGCGTCTGCCGCGGATGCCGGGGTGTGGTCGACTGCGTCCTGGTCATAGGGAGGTGCGGGAGCCGGCGCCTGGACGGTGCGGCGCGTGTACCGCTCATATTGCGGGTGCACCGCCCCCGGGAGCGGTGCCTGATGCGGGGGCGGTGGGAGTGCTCCCCCGACTACGTGCGCCCGAGGCGCGGGGGTGGACGGTGAGGAGTAGGCCATACGCCATGGCGCGGCGGCCAGAGTCATCTCCTCGGCGTGATGGGAGCTGCCACAGTCGAGGGTGTCGAGGCGTGTAGTGATGCGCTCCAGCGCCTGAAGGATGGCGGCCGTGTCGGCGTCGACGCCCGCAGCCCAGTCGCCCGGGGGGCGGTTGCGAGGCACCAGGGGTGAGCCCGGGGCCGAGGGGGCTGGTGAGGCGGCCGGTGGCCCTCCGGTGGCCCTCCGGACTCCCCGGCATCCCTTCCCTCTGCCACTGCCAGGCATGATGTGTACGTCTGCGTCAGTAGAGGTGCGTCGGCCGTGGAGGCGTCCGTCGGCCGTGGAGAAGTCCGAGGTGGGGAGAGCCAAAAGAAAAAGGAGCTGTGCAGGGAGGACGGCTGGAAGGCGAGTGACTGAGGGAGGCCGGCGGGCGGCCTTATAAGGGAAGGAGCGGGGAGGCGAGAAAGCGGGGGAAGGTGAGAGGAGGCGAGGTGGGAGAAAGCTGAGGGACGGATGACAGGGAAGGTGAGAAAGCCAGGCGGCGGCGGGAGAGGCTGGGGGAGGGTCTCTTCCTTCCCTCGCATCAAACGCAATGCGAGCATTACGACCAAGTCTGTTTAGTCCATTTTGTCCATTTCATGTCCGGTACCCATCCGTTACATCTCCTGTTTGCTTCCTCAAGAGTCCATTGACGGTGTTGGGGGAATTTGGTCCATCGTTTCTTTTTGCGCATCCGTGAACACTCCGGTATGTGTCAGTTTGGTGTTCGGTCTGTCCGTTTGACATTCGGTTGTCATCCTCTTATCGTCTGGTGGATATTCGTTAATGTACGTTCCTTGTCCGTTTAGCGTCCGTTTTGTCTGGCAGCCGTTGCAACATTTTGACACATTTCGGTACATTTTGATACCAAACACCACCGGACTAGACAATTCTTTGTCCGGTTTATGCCCGTTGCTCAATCTGGTAAGGTGTGTCAGGCACTTCAGGGATTCGGTAAATGGGGTAAGTAACTATGCACGACACATTTTATTGATATATAAACTGGACATTCATCGGTTAATATCTTCCATCGTTTATAACTATTCGAACAAGCATATGCTTGTCCAGTACACAATGCCATGTAGAACGATTAAGATTAAAATAATGAATTTCTATCCAAATAAAAATGATGGACATCATCCAGCGACACTAGGCAATCATGCTATATAACATAATATATCATATTATTTTTTAAATTGTATATATCGTCGTCCCGCTTTAAATACTCGACACGATATTCAATGAGGTTAGTCTGGCCCCTCCCCACCTCTCTCCCACACACCCCTAGCAAAATTGCCGACGTGTTATTTATGCAAATACAGTACAGTATAACCCCGTTAAACCAAACTTCAAGGGACCCTAGAAATTTGTTTGGATTAACCGATCATTGGTTTAACCGAGCTTTGGTTTCGACTTTGACTTGGCTTTGGCAAAAACGCAGGCACATTATGAATGCAATATACAATATATGTGGACACTTTGATTATTGTTTTTTTTATGTATATACAGTTAACCCAGTTAAACCAAGCTCAGTTAAACCAAACGATCGGTTGATCCAAACTTTGTTTGGCGGCCCGGCAAAATACTACAATTTATCATATAAAAAAGTCTCAGATGACCTTATAACCACATGAAAGCTTGGTTTAACCATATCGGAAGTGGCCCGGGGCCCTTCAATTGTGCTTGGATTAACCGATAGTCTGGATTAACCAACTTTGGTTTAACAAACATTTTTAATTGATAAATGGTAGTATTTTGCCGGGCCGCCGAAAAAAAGTTTGGATTAACCGATCGTTTGGTTTAACCGACCTTGGTTTAACGGGGCTGTACTGTATATATAACAATGCACGTTGTCGGCATCGGCCCGCATGGGACCCCCTACCACACACTTAATGAGTGAGGGAGAGAGAGGAAAAAAACACAGCCTCTCTGAAAATTGTGTATCGTAAACAGCATAACTCAACCATAGCCATCATGCTTGTGTATATAAATGCACGATCAGCCGATTCAGATATATGTCTAAGGGGTGTGTTTGCATAGCAATTCACCACACCACAAATATGTTTGTTGTATCTGTGTTAATACATTACATAAGGTCTATGCGAGTATCAATGAACGGAGGGTCTACCAAACATTTCTATTCACACTGTAGTGATTTACTAGTCACACTGTAGCGATTAACGCTTTACTATCTATGAATGGTGGCGCCCTCAACGGGTCACAACCACACTAACCGAAGCTTTTGAGAGAAGGCTGCGTAGATTGAAGAGGACACCTACTATTATATCACTCCAGGGCTCCATCCAGCGCCATACATGTTCAAATAATATAGTGTTTTTTGTACCATAACAAGCTGGCATTAGAGACCCAATAGGGCCTAGATCAGCCAGACGAGGTAAGTTAATCTGTAAGTTAACTGATCCCGGCTACCTGCCTGACTCACTGCTCAAAGTTAGATGATATACAGTAAAACCTCTCTAAATCGACCGACCATTGGACCGACTTAAAATGGTCCATTTAGGGAGGTAGTCGGATTAGGGAGTTAGAATACCCTTATTGTTGGGACCCAAATAAAGCAATCGATATAGGGGAGTGGTCGATCTGTGGCATGCCACTTTAGCATGTGATTTACATGCACTTTAACCGTAACCGTAACCGTAACCCTTACGCCTAACTCTAACCATAACCTTCAGTTTGAGGAGGACACTGATGTGAGGGCTCATTGATGTAGACCGCACACTAACCTCTTGAAAATTCCCTATCCAAGGACTAACAAATTTAAAAGAGCACCTATTTATCAGGGAAGCCAACTCTGGAACAAACTCTCTGCCAAAACCAGGAATGCAACAATCTACCTGCAATTTAAATCTAGATTACAGGTTGAGTACCCAACATAGACATACATTAATAAACCTACCTGGATATACCACAAAAGTTGAGAACTGAAATAAATACATAGTCCCAAACCACTCCCTTCCCTCTCCCTCTCTGAAATCCCCCCTGTCAAAAAGAGTAAAAGAAATAACAACTACCAAAGTATACCCACCAGCCTAAAACACCTGACTAAACCAACCAAACATATACTAATGACAAAGCTATAGTTGACCAAGACAATTTAAATGAGTCAATCAACCATTATTTGCATAATCCAAAATCCACTACTACCTGTATCAGCAAGTCATGCCCATTATATTAATGTCTCCTCACAGGTATGATCATCAAATCACTGATATAGTCTAAAAGGTAAATGGCTATTCTCCAGTCTACATGTGCAAAATAAGATCCCCACTATATTTGTAATGCCTGATTACTATTGTCTATATTGTTCTTACCATCTCATCATCTCATCCATAAATAGTTCATATGCACTATAATTGCTAAGGCCAGAAGACCAGTGCCTCGGTGCTGAAAAAAGATGTTATTCAACTGGAATAAAAGAAATTGAACAAAAGAAAAAAGAAAAAAAAGTAGCGTCTACATAGACATATATATATAGGTAATGCATTTAATCTCTATGAATATATATCTATAATATATAATACTATAATAATATAATATATGTAATATATAGTATGGTTCTAAGCTACAATAAGAAGAATGTAAGAAATAAGTGATGGGTTGACATTTTATTCTTTGTGGCTAGGATATCTTTATATATGATACTATAATATATATAATATATGCAATATATATAATATATATAAGATATATAATATATAATAACATAATACATATAATATATCAAATATAACATATATGGTATAATATACACATATATGTGTATATATATATAATAATAGGAGCGAGACATAGCTCAGACGGTAGCGTGTCCAGCTGTGTAGGTGTGGGTCATCTGATCGATCCTGGTCAGTGAACCCATTTGCAGTTTGAGCTATTTTCCATTCCAACCAGTAGTCCACAACTGGTTCATCAAAGGCTGTGGTATGTGCTGTCCTGTCTGTAGGAAAGTGCATATAAAAGATCCCTTGCTGCTTATTGGAAAGAGTAGCCTATGTGATGGCAGCATGTTTCCTCTAAAGAAATATGCCAGAATTACCAAATGTTTGATGTCCAATAGCTGATGATAAATCAATGTGCTCTAGAGGCATCGTTAAATAAAACAAACTTTCAATATACATAATATATATAAAATGTATAATATATCAAATATATATATATAACATATATATATATATATATACATTTACCCAGGGCATTCTGCGATATCTATGAATAGCAAAAGACTTCATGTTTACAGTTTTGGACCTGGCGTGTGCCGGGTTGGATGATGGAGGGGGAGGGGGTATTATAGTAGTTGCTTCCGAGTTTGTCCTAATTTAGTTTTATTTTCGCGAATTGAGTGAATTTCAGGTAGCTCTCATCGACCAGTACACCGCGAACGCTCGTACATCGTCCACACACTGGATATTCTATTAGTGACCTCTGTCTGGGTGACCTCGTGGAAGGTCAACAGGTCAACTCGTGACCTGACATCGGCGGACCACTTTGGGCCGGGCCTTAACGGGGGGTTAGCTCATAGCGCCTGCGCACAAACAACCGGCTTTTTTACTGTTTCCCGCCACTGACTTGAAGCCTTGTCTGCAGCAACTAACACCATGGTCTGATGTCTCGGATTGAATACCACATTCATGATATGCCACATTTACCTCAAACCGGGCGTGGTAGCCGAATCAGTAGAGCGCGGGCCTCGCATGCGGGCGATGAGGAGTTCGGTTCCCGGTCGAGTCAAACCAATGACTTATAAAATTGTATACTTGTCGCTTCCTAGCCTGACACTCGGCATTAATAGGATAGGACAAGGACTGGTTAGCTCAGTGTTAGGAAAATGTGACTGAGTGAGATATCTGGTCATGGTGCCGGTGGCCTCATTTCCCAGTGGGGCAGCACTATAAAGTCACCATGAGTGCGCACTGCCACAAGTCGGTACCCATCCTGATATGACCGAATCGTGGTGGCCGAATCGGTGAGACCCCACTCACCTCAGGTTTGCCACCTCTTGCGACCACTTGCAACAACAACAAGCCACATCAGTCGGTAACCTGCTTGCGACCAAAGTAAACACATGGGGAAAAGGGAGGCGACTGATATGCGAAAAGTGGTTGGCAATTAGTTGGCAATCGGTTGGCGATAGGTTGGTGATGGGTTGGCGATTGGTTGGTGATCAGTTGGTGATGAGTTGGCGATTGGTTGGTGATCAGTTGGTGATGGGTTGGCAATTGGTTGGTGATCAGTTGGTGATGGATTGGCAATTGGTTGGTGGTCAGTTGAGAATCAGTTGGCCAGTGGCTGATAATCGATCGGCTAGTGGTCGAGGGCTGGTTGGAGACTGATTTGTGACTGGTTTGTGACTGATCGGGATTTAATTGTAGACTGATCACTGACTGATCACTGACTTCTCTTTTTCCAATTCAATTCACCCACAATAGACGACCTGCTGCTGATTCCTCCCTTTCTTGCAGTGGTGACCTATACGAGCAGCTCTGGTGTGGATGAAGTGTGGAGGGTCGAGTGAGTGACTCGTGTACGTATGTTACACATCCCCGGGGGACAAGGAGTACGAGTATTAGTGACATGAAGGCATTAGTGAGTATCTAGTTTAATCACCATTTTAATATTTCACAATCCGCCTCTAACTTCCAGAACCGGAAGTGCTCCTTTCTCCTGCTACAGGAGGAATTTAAACCGCAACTTTTACGTGTAATTTAGACTTTCGGCCTTTTTTTGGCGGGGGGGGGGGGCGAGGGCGAGGGCGAGTGATGAGAAATTATTCTTTTTTGAATTACAATTGCATAGTTCGATGGTTTTGCGTTTCAACCATCTTTTGAGATAAATATATTATGTTGATCATTGTAATCTACTTTACATGAATATAAATGGTAAACTTGAGAGATTTTTGAAATGCAAACACACTAATTTAAATTTGGCATGCATGTCAAAATTCAACTAGGCTTCAGTAGTAAGTGGTCCTTCCAAATTGACTTAGTAATAGTATTCATTTATGTGTGTTATAAAGTATATTTATACGAATATTATTATTATGGAACCTTTCTGCCAAATCCTTAATAAGTACACTAATATTTAAGTTGGATACGTAGGATTAAATTTAGATGAGTGTTTTGGTTTCGACAATCGGATGGTTTCATCGGACAATGCACCTTTAAGTGTGTTAAAGATGGGTTGACGTGACTAAGACTATTCTATCCATATAACAGTTGTCCACCACATGAGTAGGGCGCTCATTTCCCCATCAGGAGGTTGTGGGTTCGATCCCTGGAAGAGCCAGTCCAAATACTTACAAAATCGACACTTGTTGCCACCTTGCCTGGTGTTCAGTATTACTAGGATAGGACTAAGCACTGGTTAGTTCAGTATCAGAATAATGTGACTAAGTGGGATATCGGCTAATGGTTCAAATGGCACCCAGGAATGCAGTGCTATAAAGTCGCCATTAGTGTGTAGTGTCCCAAATCACTACCCATCTTATATGACCTTACCCAATAAACCAATCCAAGAGGGCTGGCTTAATCAATTA
Organism: Branchipolynoe longqiensis; assembly: GCA_030323885.1. NCBI lineage: Eukaryota > Metazoa > Annelida > Polychaeta > Phyllodocida > Polynoidae > Branchipolynoe > Branchipolynoe longqiensis. The sequence goes on from CM059200.1 coordinate 42,862,876, forward strand.
ATGAGTATTATATTATATTTGGTTGATCGGCATAATCTACTTTACCTTACTTTGAAGTAACTTTTATTTTAAATTACTAACTTTGTAGATATTTTAAGTAAACACATTCCAAACTAATTTAGGTGTGCATACTGAAATGCTGGATATAGGAGTCTTGTCTAAATATTCATTTCAAAGTTACATAACAGGAGCTCAAAACTGTAATGAATGCTTGGCGACTGTACTAGTATCTAAGTTGGGTATCACATCTAGGTACACACTTCTGATAGTGCGCATTCGTGGTGAATTTATAGTGTTGCCCCATTGGGATACCGTGCATCCACACATTGTATGGCACGATATCTAACTTAGTCACATTATCACAACACTGAACAAGCCAATCCTTGTCATATCCTAGTAAAGCCGACTGCCAGGCACGGTTGGTTGTTGTAGTTTTGCGTCCTGGCAACATTTAAGGTCATATAATGAATGGCGCGATATCTAACTTAATCACATTATTACAAACACTGAACAAACCAATCTTTATCATATCCTAGTAATGCAGACTGCCAGGCAATGTTGGTTGGTTGTTGGAGTTTTATGTCCGTGCAACATCTAAAGACATATCAGGACGGGTCAGGCAATGTAATAACAGGTATCACTTTGTAAATCTTTGATTTGGCTCGGCTGTATTTTGAAGGGAAGCTAATGTTGAATAGTCACTTCTTACATAACACACAGCTTATACTCAGTTTAGGGCATACCTTGCTGTGTGACGAAGTAACAGACTTAAAAAAAAAAATTAAAACTTTGTTACCCACAATACCAGTTCCACTAGCCACTTCGTACATCGCATTTCCTGTGTTCCGATATCTGTTACGTTGATCCGTGGCGGGGGGGGGGGGGGGGGGGGGACTCTTCCCCCGCCGCGAATCAAATACAATGCGAGCATTACGACCAATTTGAATTTAAGGCCACAGTTCAATATGTTCGATTGTCTCCATTTGCACAGCACCCTGGGATATGAATAATCGGTACCATGGTAGGTGGTTCCTTGTGGGGATCACACTGCCATGCCACTTCAGGCTTCACAGACAGACAGTTTGTTTTGTTCATGGGGTTTTAGATCCTAGCAATATCTAAGGTCATATCAGGACCGGTAACGACTTGTGACAGCGCACACTCATAGTGACTTTGTAGTACTGCCCAACTGGGAAACCAGTATGCCAAGACCATGCCCCGATATCTTACTCAGTCACATTATCATAATGCTCAGTGAACCATTTCCTGGATGTGGCTTTTGTTCAGCTTGTGATATACGATCAGTTTCAAATTCACTAATTAATTTTTTTTAAATCTTTTTTTTATTGAGGCTGTATTTATACTGTCCATAGCATATAAGCCCGGGTACCCAGGCTTGTTTTCAATGCTGGCCAGTTGTAGTGTTGGTGTTATCTTACCACACAGTAGCTGCTGATATGGTATTTGATTGCCTGCATTTCAGTAGCAGATAGATAATTGGTTGGTATGGTTAGTAGCCTATGTTAGTTTAAATTTTTTTTATTGGCATATATGTATTATTTTATTTTGTTCTACTCTTATTACTACACTAACCTACTCCTATTTACATATTATAGGCTTGTAGATAACTGTGCGGTGTGTTATCTGGCTACTTTTGTCATGGTTACCTTCCATTGGGCGTCCCGCTGGTGGTGGGCCATGACATATCACATGCCCCTTTGCTGTGCAGCTTAGTGGGGGTTTCCTAGCTTTATTTTGCACAGATATTTTTTGTAAGTTTTTAGGTCAGCAATTTGTCGTTCCTTTACAGTTTGGGCATTCCACACCTTGGTAGCCATTTCCAGCGCGCTTCTCTCATGAGCTTTTATTTGGCTTCTGGTCTGCTTTAGTAGTGGCACATTATTTGCTCTAGTAGCCCTTCGTGGTTACGTGGTGATTATTTAGTATCTGTAGATGTTTGAGCTTGTTTTGTGTTGGGGTAGGCTATTCTTGGTCGATCCGAAATAGGGAAAGACTGCTAGGTAGCTGTTTGCAGTTAAGGGTGTTCTTGGCTCATAGATGTTTGAGCTTGTTTTTGTGTTGGGTTTGGCTATCCAAGGTTGATCCGAAATAGGGAAGGACCGTTAGATAGCTAGAGGTTTTAGTTCTAAGTGTAGGTGTTATTGGTTTTATTTTCTGATCACCCTTGTAGTGGATGCAAATACTATATTAGCTTTTTTGTTTTTGTTTTACTACTACTTATGAAATAGCCTACTCTACATTTATAGGCTTGTACATAGTTTGTAGCTGTTCGTTATCTACTGAGGGTGGTCCAGATTGGTCGCAATGCGAAGCATTGCGTTTGATGCGAGGAGAGGAAGAGACCCTCCCCCGCCCCGCGCTATCGCGCTGCCTTCTCACCTCGGCAGACGGCGCGGCGCGCCCCCACCTCCCCCCGCCCCCCTGTCGCGCAGCACTCGCGCCCTCACCCGACGCCCGCTGCTCGCCACCTCTCGCCCTCCCCCCGGGCCGGCAGCATTCACACCTCACCCGCTGTCGCCCCTCCCCCTTCCCTTATAAGGTCGCCCGCCGGCCTCCCTCAGGCACTCGCCCTCCTGCCGTCTCCCAGCTCTCTGCCTCTTTCCAGTCTTGGCTACTCCACCTCGGATCTCTGCCCCAGCTCAGCCTCAGGATGCCTCGAGGAAAAGGACGTGGACGGAAGGGATCCCGGGCCGCCCCCGGCACCCCGGGGCCCTCTCCAGCACCCGGCCGGGGCGAGTCCCCGGCCTACGCCCCGGCGTCCCCCGCGGCGCCCTCGGGCCACACCTCGGGCCCCGAGATGTCGACACTGCTGGAGGCGCTCCAGCGTATCCAGCTCGACCAACAGCACTCCGCCGCCGAGGCGCGCCAGGCGACGGCCGACCTCCATGCCCAGATCGACTCCCTGGAGACCGGGGGGACCCGCCCGGGGATCCCCTCATCTCCCCCGAGGCGCCAGGCCGCCCCGACGCCTCGGGCACCTACCGCCACTACAGCCCGGCCCCCGCCGCCGCCTCAGGCGTCCCTCCCCGGGGCCGCGCACCCGGAGTACGAGAGGTACCGTCACCTCTCCAGTCAACCACCACCCGCCACCTCGCCGGCCTACCGCGAGGAGGCCATCCGCCACAGCCCCGCCTCCGCGGCCGACGCCGTCCGGGACATACTGGCATCCGCCGAGGCGCGCCACTCCGTGAGGCGCCAAGGCATCCCGGCCAACTACATCTTCCCCTCGGACCTGGTGAAACGAGGGGCCGAGAGGAAGCCGGTGAAGAGGGGGGAGGCGACAAAGGACGAGTATACCCTCGCCCTCCTCACCCTCATCGACCACCCCGACTTCCCCGCCCACTCCGCCCAGGGACTCCACCACCATCACCTAGCAGTCTGCCGGGATAACCTCGTCTACCCCTGGGCGACCGTCCGCCGGTACTCAGAGACCCTGTTTACCGCGATCGCGGACGGAACCCTCCCCCAGGGCTGGCATGACCCGGTAGCGCTCAACCTCATGAGACTAGACTGCCTCGCCATGCCCGAGGACCAAGCCACCGCCGCCCCTGCCCGCCTACCCGACCCTCTCCACCGAGGCGCCCACCTCCCCCGACCCCAAGCTGACGCCCGCGCCACCTACGACAGGGACGCCCACGGGGCCCCCTGCCCGGCCTGGAACCGCGCCCCCGCCTCGTGCGATCGGGCCCGCCTCGGGGAGGCCCACGGTGAGGCGGGGGACAGGCGCCGTCACGTCTGCGCATACTGCGCCAATGTGAGGCGCCTCCTAACCATGCACAGCGAGGCCGACTGCATCACAAAGCAAACCCGTGAGCGCCAGACCCCCCCCCGCCACCTCGGCGGATTTTTGATCCGCCGGCCTCCCCCCGGCCGGCCCGGGGGGCCCCCTCCGGCGCCTCACCCTCACCACTGCCGACAGCCCCGCAACTCCCGCCGACAACCTCCCAGCGACCACCGATCGCAGCGCCGCCCAGTCCCAGCCGGGGATCATCACCTCGGGCATCACACCTCGGACCACATCCCAGCCCAGCCTCAGGAGGAACCCTCTGCCGCCGATCCTCACGACACCGACTTCAACAACACCGCCGCCCAGACCCCGACCACCACCCCATCCAGCCCCAAGGACTTCGCTGCCCCCCTGCTCGACCCTCGTCGGACCTCCTCATCGGATCCCGCCAAGGAGCGGGCCTCCCCCTTTTTGGCCGCCCGCTCCATGTCGACGCAGGCCCCGGACACTCCCCGCCCCGAGAGGGAGCCTGACCCCCGACACGGCCCACCTCTCGGCCGGCCCGCCCCACCTGCTCCGCCTCGGGCGCGCCACGAGCCCTCTCCGCCCAGACCTCCATCTCCGGACCCCCGCCTCGGGCGCCCCGGCCCCCCGCCTCGGGCGCGCCTCGAGCCCTCTCCTACTTTGGTGGAGGGCTCCTCGGCACCCCCTCACTCCACTGACACTTCATGAACTCAACCTACTTTTATTACCCTGCTCCTCATGAGGCTTTGTACTTTCTTCCATTTATTGCCTTACTTACACTCTTGAGCCTTTGTACTTTCTTCCTTTATTGATTATTACTTACACTGTTGCTCCTTATGAGCTTTTTCCTCTGTATGCTCTGAGGCGTAAATAAACGCCTTATTTCCACCCCCGCCTTGCCTTCTTCCTTTTCACGCATCGGTCGCAATGCGAAGCATTGCGTTTGATGCGAGGAGAGGAAGAGACCCTCCCCCGCCCCGCGCTGTCGCGCTGCCTTCTCACCTCGGCAGACGGCGCGGCGCGCCCCCACCTCCCCCCGCCCCGCTGTCGCGCAGCACTCGCGCCTCACCCGACGCCCGCTGCTCGCCACCTCTCGCCCTCCCCCGGGCCGGCAGCATTCACACCTCACCCGCTGTCGCCCCTCCCCCTTCCCTTATAAGGTCGCCCGCCGGCCTCCCTCAGGCACTCGCCCTCCTGCCGTCTCCCAGTTCTCTGCCTCTTTCCACCACCCACCCACCCTACACTCCTTACACACTCTTCTCCTCCAGCGGTGGAGGGCTCCTCGGCACCCCCCTCACTCCACTGACACTTCATGAACTCAACCTACTTTTATTACCCTGCTCCTCATGAGCCTTTGTACTTTCTTCCATTTATTGCCTTACTTACACTCTTGAGCCTTTGTACTTTCTTCCTTTATTGATTATTACTTACACTGTTGCTCCTTATGAGATTTTTCCTCTGTATGCTCTGAGGCGTAAATAAACGCCTTATTTCCACCCCCGCCTTGCCTTCTTCCTTTTCGCGCATCACCGTTAAGGCCTAGGTTTGTGTGGAGTTAAACACAAAATAGGTCTCGAGCAATGGCCACATTCATGCCACTACAGTGTGTTTGGTGTTGGTTCTAACGAGCTTCATCGGGTGAGTCATGGCGTAATGACAACACCTGTCAAACTCCCCCCCCTCCTTATTAAATGCAATTCCATGCAACTGATGCATGCGCATTCACCTGCTTTTGTGTGTTCCTAACGTCAACAACAAAAAAGGGCAAAACAGTCATGAAAACAGGTCCTATACTATTCGTGGCCACTATTTGTGGGTGAACCCAAAAATCATTGTAGACATTAATAATTAACACTATAGCTATATTTCTTGTAAACCCAACCTTGCATTGTTGATATTGTCATTGAAAAGGTTGAATAGTTTCTGCTTCGTACTGTGGTATCATACTGCTAGGCCTTCTTTGTCATACTCTATATTTCATACACTGTATTGCATGCTGTGTATTGCATGCTGTGTATTGCATGTGGTGCATTGCATGTTGTGTATTGCATGCTGTGTATTGCATGCTGTGTCTTGCATGCTGTGTATTGCATGATGTGTATTGCATGCTCTGTTTTGCATGCTCTGTATTGCATGCTCTGTATTGCATGGTGCTTGCTGTGCAGTGTTTGCGTTCTCCCATACCAGTAGAATGTCGGAATATGAGTTGTATTATGCTTTCTTTCATCAGTTTATTATGCTCTGCTTGCTATTTGCTTCCCCCCCCCCCCATCCCTGCCCTCCATATTCTGTTAAGCCTTTATTAGAATAATAAAATAATATTTAGAAAGCAGTGTTAAATAATGCTGAAAAATCTTTTTGTTTGTTTGTTCAGAAATTGATTCTCTGAACAAAACAATGGTTTCCGGGCATTGGTGAAAAAGTTGCTTCGCAATAGTAAACTGGGGTAGCACCAAACTGTACCAAATGTCATCTGAGTTGAATATGTAGGCTAAATCTAGGTCAATGTTTTAGCCTAGACAATTGTACCTGTTCGGTGGATTATGTCGTTTTAAACCAGGGAACTTTCAATGGCGGATAAATGGTGTCCTTCATTCCACCGCTCCTTGCGATTAGATATTAGTTACCATTCATGGCATATCATAACGATACTTCATTGTCTTGTTTCTGGAATGCTCAGAGAAATCACTATATGTGCAGTTTGTTTGTTTGTTGTTGTTTTACATCCTAGCAACATCTAAGGTCATATCAGGACGGGTACCGACTTGTGACAGTGCGCACTGATGGCTACTTTATAGTGCTGTCCCACTAGAAGACCAGGCCACCAGCACCATGACCTGATATCCCACTCAGTCACATTATCCTGACACTGAGCCACCCAGTCCTTGTCCTATCCTAATAATGCTGAGCGCCAGGCTAGGAAGCGACAAGTATAAATTTTTAAGTCAATGGTTTGACTCGACCAGGGTTCGAACCCACGAACCCACGACCCCACGATCTACCAACACGAGAGACGGACGCTCTAACTCATTTGGCCATCACGTTTGGTCCCTATATGTGCAACAATGCAGATTTTGAGTTAGACGTACTACCATCGAGCGTCACGGATTTGGCACATCCCTTCCTTTCTTTAGGTAGATTTTCTTTCTTTCATTTTGTCCCCCATTTTTCTTCTTTCATTTTCTTTCTTTCATTTTCTTTCTTTCATTTTTTCATTAAAATTTGTTGTTTCATTTGTTTTCTTTCATTTTTGTTTCATTTTTGTTTGTTCTTTAAAATATTTTCCTCTGTCGCTTTCTTTTTCTTTTGAAATCTTCCTTCTTCAGCCAGATCCCGGTGGGATGTAAGTGTAGGCGGTACTGAAATTAAATGGCAGATAATTTGCGAAGTGAAGAGCTGACGTGAAAGTGTGTGTGTGTGTGTGGGGGGGGGGGGGGGGGGGGCAGGCCTCGGCGCCTGGAGCCACACTGCATGGATCCCTCCCTTTGATATGGAGTACCCTCCTGACCCACTTCAATCTCACCATGGCAACGCTTCCACTAATACGCCTGTTTGATTTGATTGGTTTATTGGGGATTTGCGCCCTAGCAACATCCGACGTCACATCAGACACGGAATCTGATTTATGACATTGCGGACGTTATATATAGTGCTGCCCCACTGGGATGCCAACCGGGTCATTGGCACAATGACGCGATATCGCACTCAGTCACATTGCCCTGACACCGAGCCAGCCAACCTTTGCCTTATCCTAGTAAAGCCAAGCGTCATCCAAGGTAGCGACAAACATATCCTTGTGTAAGTCTTTGGTCCGTCTCAGCTGGGGATTTGATCCCTTGACCTCACGCATAGGAGGCGGGTATCTTACAGACTCGGCTATCCCCGCTATTTTCAATAGGCGTGCACATACTATTGCCAATGTGTCTTTGCACGTCGGGGTATTTACGTCCTGGCAACATCTAAGGTCATATCAAGACGTGTACGACTTATGGCAGTGTGCACTCACAGTGACTTTATAGTGCTGCTCCACTGGCAGACCGAGCAACACCATGACCCGATATTCCATTCAGTTACATTATCCTGTTATGAAATAGACATGTCCTTGTCCTATCCTATTAATGCCAAGGACCAGGCTAGGTAGCGACAAGTATCAATATTGTTAGTATGTAAGCAATTGGTCTGACTCGGCCGGGGTTGGAACCCATGACCTTCAGCACTGGAATCCTGCAAACTGCCAAGGTGTCTGCTGAAACGACATGGTACTAATACCATATGATGTTTTGTTTGTTTTGTTGTTGTTCTACGTCCTATCAACATCTAAGGTCATATCAGGACGGGTACCGACTTGTGACAGTGCGCACTCATGGCGGCTTTATAGTGCTGCCCCACTGGGAAACCAGGCTACCAGCACCATGACCTGATATCCCATTCAGTCACATTATCCTGACACTGAGCCAACCAGTCCTTGCCCTATCCTGATAATGCCGAGCATCAGGCTAGGAAGGGAAAAGTATCAATCTTTAAGTCATTAGTTTGACTTGACCAGGATTCGAACCCACAAATCCATGGGTTCGGATTTCCCGATTTCCCAAAACAGGAGACGGACGCTCTACTCATTCGGCCACCCCATCTGGTCAGTAGTACCATATGAAATCATTGGAATATTGTTCCAGTGGCACAGCTCTGTCTAACGCCCTGGTCACATACACGTTAGTGAACGTAGTTGAACGTAGTTGAACGTAGGATAGATTAACATGGGTCAAAGGTGCTATCACTAGGTTAAACTACGTGAAGGTACAGCAGGTTTTGGTTGATCACCCACCTAATAGTATTGATAAATACATTACGGTATGGATCCCGGTATGTTACGGTACGGATCCCGGTACATCCAACTACGTTGAACTATATTACCCTCCACTACGTTCAACTATGTTCAACTTCGTCCACTAACAGCTAGGTGACCATGGCAGAACGGCCAAGGTTTTGTGCAGGTCAATGTATGCTAGGGTATGCTAGAGTATGCTAGAGTACACTAGAGTATGCTAGAGTACATTACCATCACACAGGCTACGTCTGCCTCAAACGTATCTCCCTTTTGAACATTTCCAAAGCTTAAATCGGTTAGCCTCCACTACGTCCAACTACGTCCACTAAGGTCTATGTGACCGGGCCTTCAGAGAGGATATTTATTGGTAGTACTGAGAGAAAAATATGCTGTAGTTGGTTGGTTGTTAGAGTTATATCAGGACGGGTACCGACTCGTGACAGTGTGCACTCATGGCGACTTCACAGTGCTGCCCCACTGTGAAATCAGGCCACCAGCACCAAGACCCAATATCCCACTCAGTTCCATTATCCTGACACTGAGATAACCAGTCCTTGCCTTATCCTATTAATGCCGAGCGCCAGGCTAGGATGCGACAAGTACCAATTTTATAAGCCATTGGTTTGACTCGAGTGGGAACCGAACTCCCGATCTCCCACTAACGAGGCCGGCGCTCTACCAATTCGGTCACTGCGCACGGTGTATGTTCTAGTAGACCCTGCTTAATAGAAGATCTGTGTTGATAGTAATAGCGGTGATATCTGCTCTAGAGGGCTCAGTATAACAGAGTTATATGCATTGGTAGGGTTATCGTGGGTTATATATATATATATATATATATATATATATATATATATATGTATTGGCAGTACTAGGGGAGACATCTGATGGAGAGGGCTCGGTTTAACAACAATACCGATTGTTAGTGCTATGTACCGGGCTATATGCCGAAAGAGAAGACTATTACTCTATATACACCATACTCCCTTAGTTAGTGCACACCGATAGTTGCATAATTTGAAGATATTGAGTTTCTCCTATTTTGTCTTTGTCGGTTCCATGTCAACACTAACCCCCCCAGCATATATTTAAAACTGCCCCAAGCACCACTATGAACCGACCAGTAACACTGCAGCTTAACCCCCACGTGACTTGCCACCCCCCCACCCCCCATCAAACCCCCTCCACTCTGTCCAATGGTGTCCCACTTCCCAAGCCATTACTATGCCCCCGAAATTACATTCCAGTAATTAGGCTAATTGTGATAATCTACGTTATTTTATTTTGAAACAACTTTTATTTTCAATGGTTAAGATTAATAGACTTAGTTAAGATCAAATCTAGTATGGTAATTTACAATGAAAACAAATGGCTACTGCCAAAACAATCTAGAGTGATTATTCAAAATAACTTCAGATAGTAGCCATGATACGCGGCAGAGTAACAATCTAAGACAAGTATTCGCAAGAACAACCTTAAAGTCTTAATGTATATCTATATATACGTGGGATAAAAATATGGAATTCACTTGATAATAATATTAAATGTTCAAAGAACATGTATATGTTTCAACGAATGTATAAAAAGAAAATCCTTAGGCTTTACTGGAGTGAAAATACATAGTAGTCTAGTATATAAACAATGAAATGTCATTTACACTATCAAAGGTAATATACTTTCTACTTTCAAATTCCAAATTTATTATTTTTATTGTATTAGCAATGTATATATATTATTTTTAACTGGGGAAAGCGCCTCATAAGTATTGTACTTCTACTTTCTCCTTTTTCATGCGAAACATTTCATAAATGGTACATGATGCATAAACATCAGCTAGTATGTCCAATGATCATGTGGAAATAAATCAATCTTAATCTTAACTTTGGAGATAAAATGAAAGCATGAAGTGTATGGTGTCAGTAATCTATTTAGAGTGAAACCATTGAGTCTATAGTGTCAGTATCCTGGTCATGGACCCAATGCCATTGAGGAATTTTGCCAACATATATAAGGCAATCATTAGGGTAGGATTCGAGCCTACACTGCTGCTATTCCAGAGTTGAGATTGTAACCATTTGACCTTATACTGTTATAGTCTCATTGAGGGGAAGGTGCCCAGTGGACACCACCCTCTACTGTGTCCGACCAGACGGGATGACTGAATGGGTTGAGCGTCCGTCTCCCGCTTTGGTTCGAACCCTAGTTGAGTCAAGCCAATGACATACAAATTGATACTTGTCGTTTCCTAGCCTCGCACTTTGCTTTATTAGGATATAGCAAGGATTGGTTGACTCAGTGTCAGGATAATGTGACTGAGTGGGATATCAGGTAATCGTGCTGGTAGCCTGGTCTCCCAGTGGGGCAGTACTATACAAGTCGCCATGAGTGCGAACTGTGACAAGTCAGTAACCGTCCTGATATGACCTTAGATGTTGCCAGGATGTAAAACTCCAACAACCAACCAATCTACTCACTACTGTGTCCACCTACCCAGGCCACCACAACACTGCTAGTACTAGTGGATAGATGCATGATATTTACAGGTAAACTGGTATCAATACTATCCAATGTTTTGATATCATTCAAATGTGAAATCACAGCACTATCGATCTGTTTGAAAGCAGCGTGCGTTGCGTGCAGAAGTCCATTTCGCCATCGAATTGCTTGGTCATGTGTACAAAAATCTAAACGTAACACCGAACATCATTTCGACAACTGGCACATTGACTGTTTGAGAGTGCCTTAAATGCAGGAGAAATGGGTGGCAGGAGGGGTGCAAAACAGAAATTCACCCCTGATCTATTTTTAGCCGCATTGATTTCCATAAAAGGGTTCGTTTTCTCTCACTTTATTATTATTATCATCATTATTGTTTTTGGAACAGACTATTCCTGGCTGTATTGATATTGTGATTACATATATATATATATATATACATGTTTACTTACGTACCCTTGTTTTTTACTTTGTTACTTCGCAAATTGCCTTTTTGTGTTACATCTAAAGCCATCTTCCACAGAATCTCCATTTCTATATATTCTTCTTTTTAATTTCATTTTTGTTGTTGATGGTGACATTCATTGATTAAGCAAGGGAAGAAAGATTCAATCGCGAGCAACTGGTTTTCCTCATTCCACCGCTCCTTGCCCTATCCTAGTAATGCCGAACGCCGGGTGACAGGTATCAATTTTGTAAGTCATTGGGTTTGACTCGGTCAGGATTCGAACCCGGGTTCGAATCCCACAACCTGTCACGCGGGAAGCCGGGTGTTTTTCACCCTCTGCTTGGCTCCGGTGCAGTGAAGCATGTCCTTCCTGCGACTCATGCACATCGTTCTATTTTGCTGACGAGGCCACGATCAATGCTGCCTGTAATGCCCTGCGTTGACTGGACCGATCCGCCGTCCTCACTAGTTGTACAGTCATGGGGAATCTGGTTAAATCGGTTAGGTCAACGCAGTGCACTTTACTTTGGCTGTCACACTACGATGTATGGTATTAGCGTACGCCGACGTATGCGATCTTCGGCCAACACGTCGGCACACGACATCATAGGTTACGCATAGGTTGGGCATATGTTGAGTATGCTCGGCATATGGCGTCATAGGTCAGCATAGGTCGGCGTAGGTCGAGCCGCAAAATATTTGTTGTGCATGTTCAAAATGTTCAACCTATGCCGGCGTATGGCTCATACGTTTCTCATATGCTCGGCGTACACTGGGTATATGTCGGTGTATGTTAGGCATACATTAAGGGTAGGTCAGCATAGGTTAGCCATACATTGAACCGGCACCCATCACGTATCTCTGGCGTACTTCAGACATATGCCTGCCATATCTCCAGCATACTTAACGTATATGCCATACTTCTAGCGATGAAGTAACATACATGACTTTGGTAAGCGTACCATGAGCATATTCGATAGGTCAGAGATACGTTCTTCATACATTATGTATGTTGTGTGTATGTTGTGCGCATGCCCATTTTTATCCCTCGCGCCGCAAAAAGTTTGGCATATGCCGACCTATTCTGATTTGCAATTTATTTCAACATATTATGCACACGCCGGCGCCATACGTCATAGTGTGACAGGGCCTGTATGAAATCGGTAGGGTAATACTAATAGCCTGTTAACAATTCACATAACATTTCATCTCTGTGACTTGTAGGGCTAAAAATAAAATCCTCATGTATGAGTTTCTGAGTGTTCCGGTAATGCCTCCATAAGCACTAGTCCTGAGTATTGAACCAATTTAATGCTGTGTATCCATAGACTGTTCCCTTGTGGTGTGTTCCATTGTTCAATGTTCGCTTGTAACCATGTGATGTGCCACACAGACAATGAACATGTTAATTCTCTCTATGTTCCCAGTCAGTATGTCACATGTGCCATGTACAATGCCATATGGTCCCTGGGTCCAACCTATAGGAATGGCCACCAAGCATAACACAGGTTAATTGTCTGTGTGGCACGTCACAAGGTCACAAATGAATGGAACAAGGGAACACACCACAATGGAACAAACAGTCTATGGACACATGGTCTAAGATTCCGATCCTGGGCAACTGTTTGCTTCTTGTTATTTTACGTCCTAGCAACATCTACAGTCATATCAGGACGGGTACCGCCTTGTGACAGTGCGAATTTATGGTGACTTTATAGTGCTGCCCCACTGGGAAATCAGGCACCATGACCCAATATCCCACTCAGTCACATTATCCGGACACCAAGCTAACCAGTCCTTGCCCTATCCTATTAATGCCGAGCGCCTGGCCAGGAAGCGACAAGTATACATTTTTAAGTCATTGGTTTGACTCGACCAGGGTTCGAACCCACCAACCCATGGGTTCGGACCCCCCCATCTCCCAAAACAAGAGACGACGCTCAATTCATTCGGCCATCCCGTCTGGTTCCCGGCGCAACGTGTCGGCTCAGTTAGCGCAGACTTTGAGCTCGGCGTGTACAAGTCGGCCCGACGTGTGCCTGACGGGACCTGTGAGATGACATGTAGTTAGCATTAGAAGTGAGTGTGTGGATTCGACCTGATTCTACAAACCCGGCAGGAAAGATGCGATCACAAAAAAAGAACCCACTGGATTGTCGCACAATGGTCACATATGGTGATCGCAAAATCGTAACAATTTGTCGCATAATCATCGTAAAGTGGTCCTCAGTGGTCACCGACCTCTGGGCGACCATTTTCGTCGCAAGGAGGTTGCAGCTGCTGAAACAAAAACCGTGAGACCAAAATGGTTGCTGACCATTTTCATAGCTTGGCGACCAGTTAGTTGGCTACCAGTCAGTGACCAGTGAACTTTTTGGTCACAGTGTGGTCGCAAAGTGGTTGCGAGTGGTCGCAAGCCACAGTGTGCCCGGGGTAATATATATCACGGTAGCCGAAAACACACACTCACCGGACGGTCTACAAAATTTGGTCATCAGGAATCAGGTGTTTATTGGTTCAAAGTAAGCCTAAGGTATTGATTCTATAGTGAAGGACAGATCTACGAGGGATTCTCACCCTACTTCCACCATGTAAACACGCCAGGTAGCAGCTTCAGGTCTTCCTCAGACACTAAGGGCGTAATCGATTAATCAACTCCGGTCACCCGAGCCACTTTTTGGCGCATGCGCACATCCTACAGACTCGGGTCGAATAATCGAATACGCTTCTCCGCGCTCGGGTGGACAATTTTTTTTTTTTTTTTAAATAACCGATAAAACTACAGCAAAATAGGATTTAAAGTATTTTATGATGGCCTAGTTTAGCTATATTTCCATTTCGTTAATCTAAGTTATTCTTTAAAAAAAACATGTATGACTGGTACAGGTAGTTGTTATCCTGCAGGACGTTACCAGTGCAAATGTTGCGTCATCACTCGTAGCCAACCCCAGCTAGGAGGTGGGTGACTTGGGTCAGATCGTTTTGCACATGGCACGTGTATTTGTCGACTCTACTCGCAGTGTTTGATTTGAAATTCTGATGACTCGGGTGACCCGAGTCGCTCGGGTCGTGTTAATCGATTACGGCCCAGTGGATACTACCTTGGAAGAGACATATTGGTTGGACCGATCGGCCCAGTCAACATGATGCATTACCCGCGCATGCTGCACTGGGAGCTTAGCTTACTGTGTCACAACACCAGTAATGGCAACATCAACTCAAGTGGTAGGAAACTACCCGAGATTTGTATTTATGACAAAAATACCGCGCGCTTCAGAGAAACGCGACCTACCCGAACCTATAATAACACAGCGGAGTGTTGGTTGGTAGTTGGTTGGTGGAGTTTTACGCCCTGGCAAGATGTAAGGTCATATCAGGACGGGTACCGACTTGTGACAGTGCAAACTCATGGGAACTTTATAATGCTGCCCCACTGGGAAATCAGGCCACTGGCACCATGATCTCATATCCCACTCAGTCACATTATCCTGACACTGAGTTAACCAGTCCTTGCCCTATCCTAGCAATGCCAAGCTAGTAATGCTAGGAAGCGACAATTATCAATCTGATAAGGCATTGGTTTGATTCTACCGGGAGCAGACCTCCCGCACGCGAGGCCCGCGCTCTACCGATTCGGCCACAAGGCCCGGTAGATTTTCAGTGAGCAAAACTCATAAATGGGCTTCTGTTTGTCATGGCACCTAATGGAAATAGTGGACAAGCCATGATCATGGACAAACTCACGGACCTCACACAATTAGGATGCTGAGTGCAATGTCCAAATATAGATTTTGTCGTTCTGGTTCGTGCGTGACAGAAATAAACAGGGAAGGGAGACAAAAACCCACCCGAGCACCACTACTGTATTTACCAGAGGCCTCAGAAAATAAACTTAATCGTTTTAATGGCAGGCTTCACTAGTGGAACTCAATCTTTCTGAAGACACTATTTCAAATGATGCTAAAGCGGCTGTCACACATCACCGGATTGAGTAACAGACTGAATTGTCTAGTCCGGTGGTGTTCGGGCGTGATAAGTATTAAAATGTATTAAAATGTTTCAAAATGTTGTGATATCGAGTCAAAGGCCACTGGACGAACAGACATGAAATGGACATGAAAAGGACATGAACGGATAACCAACCGACGGTAAGTGGACTAAACGGACTAAAACCTGACAAGAACTGTAGACGTCAATCCGGCGGCATCCATTCCAAGTTTTGGCATTGTTCAAAACTTGTACCGGATCGGGCCGGATATCAACGGATATCAATGGATATGCAATGGATATGTAATGGACACAAACCGGACTCTGCCAGATATCAACGGACTTTGTTTGGTTTCTTTCTGTTTCCCCAATCCGGTGATGTGTGACAGCCGCGTAATGTTAAGCCTTCTATTGCAGAACACTTCAAATACGCTTCACACATGCAATTAAACCCGTATCATTTGTTTGTATTGTTATCTTCTTTGTACCTATTGCTGATCAGGATTACATGTCTGCTACTCTGCTTATGAGTTAGACCAATGCCGGTCATTCAGAAAACCATGAGACTGCATTTCACTGTGCTAGATTAAGAACTAGGCCCTGTCGCTGACTTGCCCTATACTTATCCAAGTATTGCTCACTTCCTTGAAGTACGGGCTTGTTACAGAAATAAACGTGTGCTTATTTTCAAACTTATATTACTGTCTCGAACTTGGTGTCTCGTTAAGTGAATTTACTCCTTCATTCATTATTGGTTGTGATGCTTCTGCTTTTATTGATATCACATTATGGTTCCTACACTATATATGTGATGTATAAAACTTATGCGAGTATAAAGGCGCGTAAGGGAATATCCCCTACTGGCCACCCTGATTCTGTGTACTACATTATGGGTGACCCCTCCCCTGGGTGGGACAGCTGGTGCCACCCTCCCCCCCCCCCCCCCCAGTGCCGCGAATACTGTCACTCACGCACTGGAATTTATATATATATATATATATATATATACAATATAATTTCCTGTGTTACATCCATGGCAAATGAATAAATTGTGTAAGCATGCAAATAAAATCTGATGTAAAAGGTTTGTGAGATATGACACTGAGTTTTGGGCATTTGGAAGTGGGGACGCAGAGGTTTGTAGGACTATAGACACTTTGACCAGTGACGTCACTATCACGTGACTCGCACCCAGAATGGCCTTGGTTGGCAACACTAAGCGGATCGGTGCCGTTTCACATAGAAACCAATAGAGCAATACTTAGTTAGTTTCAGGTCATTTCAACTGTTTGAAAAGGAGAATGCCAATAAAAAAGATATATATATATATATTAAATTAAAAGATGATTATTTGATCTACCATTTACATAAAACTAGTCAGCACATCTTATGCCATCTACATTTAGATCTAGATAAATCTGGTCACTCAGACTAGTCTTAAAACTATAGCCAGAGTCAGTTTTACTTATTGTATTCGTTTTTATTTATATTCCATGGTTACTAACATCGGTAGAGCTAGGATATGGGTAGGGTTAATCAGACATTGGCTATATATTTCTTTGAAACAAGTTTCTGTTGATATATTTGACATTTTAATATTTAGAACAAGAATTTTAAATAGTGATGTGAAAATCAGTCTGTAAAGTGACTGATGGTTTTTTGGGGAATTGTATGTTTCTTAGCTCAACATGTTTAATTATGGATAGTTGTGTCTTCAATAGATTCATTATATTATTATATTGCATGGCTGCATCCATGTTTGTGCCAAATTGTTCTGTATTTCTATTAATTTAGAATAAAATCTACGTTTTGTACTGCGCGTATCGGCAAACCCAATGGCTTTATAGTTACTTCTGCCAACCAGCCCGTGCGCATGCGCTGGAATTCTAAGATGTAAACTTAAACACTCAACGTGTCAATAGAAATTTGCAAGTTCGTTTTAATATCGGCACAGCTATCCACCATACCCCTCTCATTCCTAAAAGCCATATCTGGCAATTAATCTATATTATCGCGTGTAATAATTCCGGGCGTGGTAAATGTCAGACCTGTCCCACTTGTGTCAGGTCACCTGACCTATCACCTGGCTGTCAGGATTAACTCTGGGCCTATATGTATGTGCCAATTTTTAACCGGACCAGGGTTAAAGGAGGGTGCCGGGTTAGCTAACCGCAGAGTTCCAAATGTGTCACGGGGGATGTATGTGACCAAAGCGCGCCCGAGTTAGCTAATGTTTCAGTTATTTATAGATTTGGGAAATCCTTCTGTGCCTGTTTACATTCGTCGATTCGAAAATATTAATATCGCTGCCATTACGGCATCAGCGTTAATCTCACTTCGATTTTAGGGTTAATTTAATGAAATTTCACGATTTGAGTATGTAATTCTGTTAAATATGATCGCATTGAATAGATATGGGCATAATATATTCACGCCGATTCGGCGGCGACGGCAGTGGCCATGTTTAGTTGACGTTGGACAGTATGGATATCGACGTCACTGCGGCGGCGGCTATTTGTTTACTTTACATTCGTCGATTCGACACTATTAATATCCCCGCCAATAACGCTTCAAATTTAGGGTTAAATTGATCAAATTTCACTTATTGCGTATCTAATTCTGTTAAATATGGTCGCATTGAATAGATTTGGGCCGAGTCGGTGCCTAACCCCACCTTTAACCCTCCTTTCGCATGGGGTTAGTGCACGCCGAGTTAGTTTAACCCCGACACATACATACGCAGTTTTCGCCGCTAACCCGGGAAATCCGCACGACGCAGGGTTACGACCGCTAACCCGGGCTCATACATATGGGCCCAGGTGTGTTAGGGCCCCGCAAAATTGTCAACATTTCCACGGACGTACAACATGCATGACAGGGGAGGGGCTGTCACTAAAGTATCACATTTACCGTTTAATACAATTTAGATGTTTTTTCCCGGCCATTTTTTTGGGGGGTACATTAGTTGATTAAGCAGAGGAATTTCCAACTGTGGACACTTAGTCTTCCTCATTCCACTGCTCCTTGCCCTATCCTAGTAATGCCGAACCCCAGGTGAGTAGTGACAAGTATAATTTTGTTAAGATCTTGGTTTGAATTGACCAGGTTTTGAACCCAGGGGTTTGAATCCCATGACCTACCAAAACAGGAGGCGGGCACTCAACTCATTGCCCCCCGCCTCCCCCCCCCCCCCCTGTCGGGGTCTGTAGTAAAATGTTGATGTGTACTAATTGCGGGGAGGGGGGGGCTGGAAAAGTAGTACTCTTTGTACTATATATTTTGAAAATGTTCAGAACTTTGGATGATCCCTTTCAGACACCTGTTTGCTTAAGGCCCAGTCACAACTTACCGGATTGGAGAAACGGACAGAAACCGGACACTGTCCGGTGAGATACGGCAATGTATGGTTCATATACGGTTGGCATCTGGCGTGTCCGTTATCTGTCCAGTGGTGTCCTGCGGTGTCCGGTATAAGTTTTGAACATGCACAAAACTTGTAATGGACACTGCCGGACTGACGTGTATGGTTGGTGTCAGGTTTAAGTCCGTTTAGTCCGTTTTGTCCGGTTCATGTCCGTTACTCATCCGTTAGGTGTCCACTTTGTATCCTGAAGAGTCCGTTGATGGTGCTGCGTGAATTTGCTACGTCGGTTTTTGGCACGTCCGTGAACAGTCCGGTAGGTGTCCGGTTGGTGTCCGGTTGGTGTCCCCTCCGTCCGTTAGACATTCGGTTGTCATCCGGTTATCGTCCGGTGGCTATTCGTTAATGTACATTCCTTGTCCGTTTCGCGTTCGTTTCGTCCATTACATTTCGGTACATTTTAGTACATTTTGATACCGAACACCACCGGACTAGAACATTCTTTGTCCGGTAAGGTGTGACCGGCAACTTAGCAAACTCAGCTCTTGTAATATTAATACAGTTAGAATTGATCAACATATAAAGTAGCTCTAGGCTAACAGTACTAGTATGGATAGCACTTAAAGATGGAATATCTCCGAAGTTATATCAAGGGGGCAATATTCGGTGGGGCGATGAAGTAATATATTAAACAGAGCCCTCAAGTTTAGAGCTGCATAATCTAAGCAAAGGATAAAATTGTCAAAAAACAAAACACTTGTCTAGATTTGATTGTATAATATATATCTAACTTAGATATTAACGCACTCATTAATCATTTATGTCTACGGAGAATGAGTACTTAGTCACTTAACTAGAACATATCAGGGCTGAAGCGCCTCATATTCATCCATTGGGCAAATCAACAATTTATTTAGCACATTTCGAGTTCAACTATGTCCAAGGCTCAAGGCCCAGTCAGACCTTACCGGACTGAGTACTTGAACCACTCGACAAAGAATTGTCTAGTCGATTGGTGTCCGGTGTCAAAATGTACCGAAATGTACCAGATGAAACAAACGCTAAACGGACAAGGAACGTACATTAACGAATAGCCACCGGACGATAAGCGGATGAAAACCGAATGTCAAACGGACGTAACGGATTGTTCATGGATGCGCAGAAAACATATACTGACCGAATCCCCACAATTAAAAAAACCCAATAAAAAAAAACCAAAACCACCGTCAACAGACTTGGGAGGAAGCAAACCGGAGATGTAACGGATGGGTACCACACATGAAATGGACAAAACGGACTAAGCAGACTTAAACCGGGCACCAACCGTACACGTCAGTCCGGTGGTGCCCGGTACAAGGTTTGTGCATGTTCATAACTTGTACCGGACACCGCCGGACACCACCGGAGATATAATGGACACACCGGATGGGTACCCTTTATAAACCGTACATTGCCATATTTCAGTGGACAGTGTCCGGTTTCTGTCCGTTTCCTCAATCCGGTGAGGTCTCACTGGGGCTTTACTGTTTAAAAAGAAATATATATCAACCTAAAGTAAAGTTGATCGTAACGATTGATGTCTTATATTTACCGAAACGATATAATCAAAAAATGAATTCCACAGATTTTGTTTTCACTCTAAATATAGTACAACAACTGAATCGTAGGTCACTCGTCGGGACCAGTGGCGCCCTCTATGAATGCCACAACACATCTGCAGATCTGTCTTGACAAACAGCTGATAGTGTTTCATTACATTGCAGGTGTGGCCAGTCGATGGGATCGATCAGCGCGCAGATGAGCAGCTCGGTAGCCGCCACCTCTGGGTCACGTGACAGAACGCAGACCTCCGCCTGTTGCCGGCGCGCCGGTCCAAAGGTCGCGCGAAACGTGCGCTGGGAGGCGCCTCGGTCAGGGCGCGGCCATCTTGGCAGACTCACGTGACCGCGTGGTGGTGAGTGGCGCAACAAGCGGGGCCTGGCGTCGGCGGCCTCCTGGTATTGGTCAATAGGCGAAGTAAACACTGCCACCTGGCGGGACGGAGGGGAAGAGTGAAAAGGGGGGAGGGAGAGGGGTTGGGGAGTGGGGGTGGGAGGGGGTCGACAGGGCGGTTTAATGAAGTGATAGAATATCAACTACCACCTGTTCTGGACCAAAAACCACCAATAGAAGAGGTTATTTTCGTGAGAACCCCTTTTTAACGAAAAGAAAACTTAAAAAAAACTTTTAAAAAACTCCCCGAAAAACAATCCAAAAACGAGATGGTTCCGAGACGGATCTTAAATAGATTGTAGCGGGAAGTTAATCGTGGGGAGTCCAAGGCCCTCCATCCCCACCTCACCGCCTCACCGCCTAACTTCCGATGTGTCTGACAGGTCGATAGAGCATCCATATCGAGTGTGACCCATACACGCATCCTATATATATATATATACATATATACATAAATCTATATCTATATATAGTGGTAATAATAAATCCAAGATGGCGTCCTGTTCGGACGGCGCGGCCAGTACCAGCGGCGGCGTGGCGACGACCAGTCAGAACACAGCTGACCCGATGGCGGAGCACTACGACATGAGCATGGCGCAGGAGAGCGACACCCTGAAGCCGGAGACTGAGTGCGGCGATGACGGTGATGGCGATGGCGACGCCGATGACCCGCAGACCTGCATGGATGAGGAGTGCCGCTTCAAGCCGCCCACCCCTTGTCCACCCGTCGTAGACCTGCGTGGCCGGGAGGTGATCTTCGCCATTGCCGTCTTCTTCCTCTTCTCCGTCAGCATCGGGCTAATCGTCATCCTGGCCACCACAAAGCTTTCCGAGGGGAAAGCAGCCGCTGCAGCCGCTGCGAGTCGGACTCACAAAAACAACGCCCGAGACGGCACCGGCAACGGTGATGGTGGCAACAGCGGCAGGAGGCCGGGATCGAGCTCCTCCTCGTCGTCCGACTCGAGGCTTTGTCTGAGTAAGGAGTGCTTGGGCAGGGCGGCGTACATGCTGGACACTATGGACCGTGCGGCCGACCCATGCACCGACTTCTTCCAGTACTCGTGCGGCGGGTGGCTGCGGCGAGCAGTCATTCCTCCCTTCAGCACCGCCTGGAGTGTTGACCACGAGATCAACGCACGCATCAAGGCTGACATCCGCCGCAAGGTCGAGGCGCCCGTCGCCAAGGTCACGCACGACTCGGTCGACCGGAAGGTGAAAGTGCTGTACCGGAAGTGCATGGAGGTGGATGCCATCGACGCGCTCGGGAACAAGCCGATACTGGACGTGATGAACGCCATGGGCGGCTGGGCACTCAATGGTGAGTGGTGATGATTCACAGTTTAATTTGTTGTTGTTTATATTGTCACATTCTTTGATTTAACCGGGGTATGTATCAATCACCAACACTTTGTTTTTTTCTCATTCTACCGCTCCTTGTCCTGTCATAGTAATGCTGGACTCCAGGCTAGGTAGCGACAAGTATAGATTTTTTAAGTCGTTGGTTTGACTCAGCTGCGGTTTGAAAATGGGGTTGGAATCCCATGACCTGTCACATAGAAAGTGGGTGCACAACTCATCCGGTCATCCCATCTGGTTATATATATATATTATATATATATACATATATAGATACACAGATATATATATATACATAGATATAAATATATACATAGTTATATAGTATGGTATATGTCAGCCATGCAATGCCAGTGTCAAGTCAGCTGACTTCTCACCTGAGTATAAGAATTAACTCAGATGTTCTACTGATACTTGCAGCCCATACTGCCCCTGTACGTCACTCAGATATACACATATATATATATATAATAAGTACATATATAAATATATATAATTTATATATATTAAATACGTTATATATGTACAATTCGTAGTATCAATTATACCCTTTTCTTACTTTGTTGCTGTTATTACCTGCTATTATTTTTCTATTATTATTATTATTATTATTGATATCGCTAGGTGTAGTGTTAGCATTGTTCCTATGCTGTTTTAACTTTTATTTTATTGCTATTATTTTACTCTTATTTCATTTAGTTAACTGTTAATATTGTTATTATTATTTCAACGTTATTGACGATACGCTAATGTTATTACCGAATGCCAATTTATTTCATCATCAGTGTTGTGAAATTATCCCTGTCATTGCAACTTTCACGACGTTCTTGTTATCAATACCATTCCTACCGTTACTAACTGGTTTCACTAACAGAACTATGAGAGCGGATATGGACTTTTCAATCAGCGCTGTTCCTGCAGACTGCTACCCTGAACCTACAATAGAGAACTCTGTTTTTCAATCCACTATGTCTCTTTTTTCTTGAAGATTTATACTGCCTATTATGGATAAGCCTGAATAGACTTGTTCTCACCATTAGACAGTTTGTCGATAGAAAGCCCAAGCCTACACTTTTACCGACCCAAGGGATTTTTAACCTCCCACACCACATAGACATGGTATGAGAGCAACTGGCCTTTGATGACGCTCTAAGTTATCCACAGCGGTGGAAATCCAAATTGGCAGAGGTGGGGGCACTGGGAATCGAACCACCGACCTTCAGATTAGGAGTCTGACCTAGAAAAAAGTCAGATACTCTAACCACTCCGCCACAGTTTGTTTGTTTGTTTGTTGTTGTTTTACGTCCTAGCAGCATCATAGTTACGTCCGCCACAGAGAACACATTGTTAATCCAAGCATACTGTGACTGTATGGGATATCGAGGCCATACTCATAAGTTTGAGGCTGTTGGTTGGAGCTTTATCTTCTGGCAACATCTAAGGTCATATCAGGAATGGTACCGACTTGTCACACAAACAGTGACTTTATAGTGATGCCCCACTGGTAGACCAGGCCACCTGCACCAGGACGTGATAACCCACTCAGTCACATTATCCTGATACTGAATCAAACAGTCCTTGACCTATCATAATAATGGCGAAGGCCTGGTTAGGAAGTAACAAGTATCAATTTTGTAAGTCATTGGTTTGATTCGGCCAGTATTAAAACTCCCGACCTTCCGCATGGGAAGCCTGTGCTCTACCGATTTAACCACCGCGTCCGGGGTACTACTAAGTTAACACCATGTCAGCATCAAATACCACATTCATGGTAGCCCTGGGGGGGGGGGGGGGTTATACCTTTAAATTACCACGCATTGTCGGCGTCGGTCCTGTTTTGACCGTCGCTGTCTATCGCGTCATGGTGCCAGCAGAACGGTATTCGCCTGGAGCAGCACTATAACGTCACCATTAGTACACACTCTCAGAAGTTGGTATCTTTCTTGATATGACCTTAGGCGTTCCTTTGATGTAAAACCCCAACAAACAGGCAAACATAGTGTGCAATGCAAACCCAGAATGTAATAGTGCATCCATGCGTGACCCAGTTGCCCGCCAGGGGCGCATCGATCAGCGAGGACACGGGTACCCGAGCCTTAATGGCGGACAAGTGCAACCCACCACTGACTCATGTGGTGGACGTGGGTGTGGCTGTCGGGGAGTGGGGGAGGGGGAGGGGGGGGGGGTGAGGGGGTGAGGGGAGGGGGCGAGGTGGGAGGGGAAGGAGCATGAATGAGCGAAGTGAAAGATAACGTTGTTTTGGTTAATGTCGACTAGTTTGAATAAACGAATGGGATAAACAGAGTATGGCGAGTGGTCAGTTTTCCCCAAATGGGACACCATCTACACTAATGCATCCCTAATGCAGGATGCCACCTGCATTTATGCATCTTCACAACAGGACACCACCTGAATTTATCAATCCAAATAGCAGGACATCACCTGCATTAATGCATCCCACAGCAGGACACCACCTGTATTCATACATCCCCACAGCAGGGCCTAACCTGCATTCATACATCCACAGACAGAAGGACACCACCTGTATTCATACATCCCCACAGCAGGACACCACCTATATTCATACATCCCCAAAGCAGGATGCCACCTGCATTCATACATCCCTGCAGGAGGACACCACCTGCATTCATACATCCCTGCAGAGGACACCACCTGTATTCATACATCCCCACAGCATGACGCCACCTGCATTCATACATCCCTACAGCAGGAGACCACCTATATTCATACATCCCCAAAGCAGGATACCACCTGCATTCATACATCCCGGCAGGAGGACACCACCTTAATTCATACATCCCTGCAGCAGGATGCCACCTGCATTCATACATCCACACACAGCAGGACACCACCTGTATTCATACATCCATACACAGAAGGACACCACCTGCATTCATACATCCCTACAATAGGCCGCCACCTGCATTCATACATCCTCACAGCAGGACGCCACCTGTATTCATACATCCACACACAGCAGGACACCCCCTGTATTCATACATCCCCACAGCAGGGCACGACCTGCATTCATACATCCACACACAGAAGGACGCCACCTGCATTCATACATCCCCACAGCAGGACACTCCTGTATTCATACATCTCCACAGCAGGACGCCACCTGCATTCATACATCCCTACAGCAGGACGCCACCTGCATTCATACATCCCCCCAGCAGGACACCACCTGCATTCATACATCCACACACAGGACACCACCTACATTCATACATCCCCACAGCAGGACACCACCTGTATTCATACATCTCCACATCAGGACACCACCTGCATTCATACATCCCTACAGCAGGACGCCACCTGCATTCATACATTCCCACAACAGGACACCACCTGCATTTATGCACCCGTACATCAGGGTACCGCTTGCATTTACTTTTAGTGCAGGCCCTATGCACTAATACCCCTGTCACACTATGACGTAACGAGCCAACGTGAGCCTAACATGGTCATTTTTCGTCATTACGTTGGGTTACGTCATGATGATGTCAGAATGACGTTAGAATGACGTCGAGCTATGTCACATTACGTCGTGTTACGTCGAGTTACGTCAAGGTTTTGGACATGTTCAAAACTTTCGACGTAGGTCAAGCGTAAGGGTTTACGTTCGCCGTACGTTCTGTTCACGTTCAGTGAACGTCAATGACGTGAAACGGACGTTATTCCAACGCTGCTCACTATGTTCAACTACGTTCCACTACGTTGACCCACATTAAACCGAGTGCAAATGGCTACGTGGCGTAATGAGAACATCAGCAGAACGTCAGGAGAACGTCAGGAGAATGTCCGGAGAACGTGCATTCAACGTACATTCAACGTCTCATGACGTATCTAACGTCACGTAATGTTCTTCTGGCGATGGAATAACGTTCATAGCATTCCGTGAGCGTAGTGACGTTGTCCTCTCTCGTTGAATGATGGTATCACTACGCTTTACCGACGTTACGCTCTCGTCCACTACGCTATATCCACGTTCAACTTGTGCCCAAATTTGCATACTACGCCGAGAAGTTCAACGTTCTTCACGTTCTCCCTACGCTGACGTCATTACGTCGTAGTGTGACAGGGCCATTACCAATCTAATTGACGACTTGCCAGAATCTACGTTTCTTAAGCCCCAGTCACACCATACCCGATTGGAGAAATGGACAGAAACCGGACACTTTCCGGTGAAATACGGCAATGTATGGTTTATATAAGGTTGGCATCCGGCATGTCCGTTATCTGTCCGGTGGTGTCCAGCGGTGTCCAGTACAAGTTTTGAACATGCACAAAACTTGTACCAGACACCGCCGGACTGAAGTGTACGGTTGTTGTCCGGTTTAAGTCTGTTTAGTCCGTTTTGTCCATTTCATGTCCGGTACCCATCCGTTACGTCTCCTTTTTGCTTCCGTTTAACGTCCGTTTCTTCCGACGGCCGTTGCAACAGTTCGACACATTTTGGTACATTTTGATACCGAAAACCACCGGACTAGACAATTCTTTGTCCGGTTTATGTCCGTTGCTCAATCCGGTAAGGTGTGACTGGGGCTTTAGACCTGAGTCCAATGTCGAATTCTGCAGCCGTTACTATGGCGATATTCCAATCATCACTTGGAGAGGGAATGATGCTATTTTCTTTATCCGCTACATCATCAACAAAGGCCATGCAAATTCATAGCAATTCAATTCAATACAATTTATTTCAACATCCTTATAATTATACAGTTACAATTTCCATGAAACTTAATTAGAGTGGATGAAGAAAACGAGAATGAAATAAGCACAATGCTTACTATCTACATTCCCCTCGGGAAAATATAAATAGTAGACGTATTCAACACAGTATATAATGATGATCAGCATTATGTGCTATATAAATATATTATATTAATATTAATGCAGGTATTGCAGGTATAGCAATACCTCAGGGAGTTTGACACCCTGCGCTGCAGAGTTGTAAGCCACTGCCTTGTGGTACAGGTTCTCGACAGAACCGAAGGCTAAGGGAGCAAACCCTAAACAGAAAACCATGTCACTGTGGCAGCATTAAGGGTGGTTGATATATGGAACTCCCAACATCTCCTGACCAGCCACTGCAGGGACAAATAGTTTTGCACCTGTCTTGACATGTTCTTGCTGGTGTGAAACCTCTATTTGCTCCCCGAGAGAGTGCCGCTGGTAACTTGCAAAAGCCAGCAGCACTTCAACACTTTTGCAGGCAGCTTTCATGAGGAGAGTGGCAGTCAAGTAATCAAAGCAGTCTTTGTCGCATCACGACCGACAGCATGATGATGATGATGATATTAATATTATTAAAGGACTGCCAGGAGTGTCTCGTCCACCGAATACTAGTAACGCCCGAACCGCTGGAAATTTTGACCATTGCTGTAATAATTTTACAACAGTATATATGCACATTCCATGCTCCTCCCCCCCCCCCAACAAAAAAAAACACACACACAAAACCATCCCATAAACATCCCTAAAACAACGGAGCCTTGGTTTCCTGCATTTCAGGTCATAGTTGGGAACAAAACAATTGCGGAAGCTCATTTCTCACGACACAACCATGCCCTCCTGGACTTTCTGACAGCGTCACTCAATCATTCCATCATGCCGTCACTCCATCACTCCCTTGCCAGCAGCTCATTCCTCGCCCGACACTGGAATGCTGCCCAATACGTCACTTCCTGTGTTTCCCGGCAGCTGCGTCAGTCCATTACAGACGCCAATAGAGCACATCCGGTTTCGTCTATGTATTTGTCACACTCGCCTAATAGTTCTGCTGGCTTACTACTTGTTGTACCTACGGGTTCAAACCCTGGTCGAGTCAAACCTATGACTTATAAAATTGATACTTGTCACTTCCTAGCCAGGCGCTCGGCATTATTAAGATAGGGTGAGGACTGGTTGGCTCAGTGTCAAGATAATGTGACTGAGTGGGATATCAGGTTATGGTACTGGCAGCCTAGTCTCCCAGTGGGGCAACACTATAACGTCACAATGAGTGCGCACTGCTACAAGTCCTGATATGACCTTAGATGTTGCCAGGACGTAAAACTCCAACAACCATCCAACAACCACCTTGTTTATATATGCTTATTATTAATATTATGTTTATATCTACTCATAGTGTCAGTCTAGTGTGGCTAGTGTCCTCCCTCCCCACCCCTATTCCTATAAACAATGATAAATCGCTATATATAATAATATTTATCGTAAAAAGTCACCGGAAGACCATTGCTTTGCCACTAAGAATATTATAATAATTTATATTCTGATAATAAAATCACAGGAACAAACAATACAACAAGAAACAAAAAGACACACAAAAACACGAAACCCCTGAGAGAAACCCACTTAAAACACAAATAAAATATTATATACTCAAAAGTTAAAGCAATGTAAAACCAAGTGGAAGGTATTTAATAGGTGTCGTGACTCAGCATTTTATCTGTATCAAAACAAAATGGTGGCCACCTTATTTGTTCAGCACTTCATAGCGCGTGGTACAGATACTGCTTCATTAGTTCTACGAAATGCGCATTAATGACGATGATTATATCAAACAGTTATTTCCTGATATGGAGTTTGAGCCGAGGGAAAACGCTAATTTGTGGTGAAAAGTACTCACCGACCCAGTCGTGTTAAACCACATATTTGGGCGATAATATGATTATTAAAGGCATCTAACTTGCAGATCTTCAAATTTAGAGAAAATGGAATCTGATCAGCGAGTGAAAACGCCCAATTGTATTCGTAGGTCATATTATCGGAAAGGGCCGGTGGTGGCGCTAGTGTTGGGCTAAGCTATAGGAGAAAATTGGTATCCGTTATTTACATTCGCATAATAATTTGTACAGCACATATATATGCATACATATAAATCCATGTATGACTAGATGTATAGATGTAAAGATGTATATAGATACACCCATATGTGATGTATAACTATAATGCATTATGCAAGAATAAAGATACATATGGAAATTATTATTGTTATACTCCGTAAGACCCAACACTGTACCGGTGGTGCCACCTGTGGCCTCTCTCACATTCACCAGATGTAGACCACTGTCAGTCGCACCAGAGGAGTTTGGCTTCAGACATATGCATATATATATACATATGTGTAGTGAGATGCAGTGACCTACACAGGTGAAGTGCCAAATGCACCGGTAGGCACGGGTAAGTTGACTACATCAGGGAGCCTAGATCATCTATCGGTTAGGACGCTAGCCCTGAAATGGCAGAGGTCTGTGTTTCAGTCCTGATCTAGGCGCAATGTTTCTCACTTATTCAAACATCCCCATACAATTGGTTCCCTGACCAGAATAATGTACAGGTTTCGTACTGTATAGTGGTGAGCCTCCCCTGTGTGTACACTTACAATTCCAGGGGGACGAGTGTAGTGATGTAAAATTATGCGATCTAATGGCATGAGGATATATGTGAAACTACTATAATAAATTGCAACTTATCTATATAATGGTAAATGGTGATATATAAAATCCAAAGGCATATGAGGGATATGTGGAGTTTGTAAACTATTACTCATTAGGTATAGAAATTGTATAGTAAAATAGTATAGAGGAGGAGTGTCACTTCTTAGATACAGTCTTTGGAGGAGTCACCTCACATACCCCCTCCCCCCATGGTGTTATTTATGGATCACTGGCTATCACAAGGCACTGTAACCAGCATGCCAAGGCCTTGGATACAATATATTGAACTCTGATTGGTGGATCAACCCATGTGACCACTGCCATCTTGGATTCTAGAAACCTATATAAGATAATAAACCAGGGAGTCTCACTCTCCTACTTTCACTCTTTACCTACTTTCCTTCATTACCTGTATTGATTTCTCATTAGCTTGGACTCAGGTCGATATGTTTTATGACCATGGGTAGTTTATTAGACAGTCCATATGGGACATAGTGATTGAAGAAATGGACAACTACAATCTGTTTTTTTTTAAATATAAAAACCACAAAATCTAAACCTAATAGTAATACAGTACACTATTAATCAGTAGAGGAAGCAATAAACTTTCCTCTTGGTTTAATTTGTTTCAAATACAAGACGTAGCATTTCAATTCCTGCAAAACCAATTTGGTTCTCATTATCGGTGGGACATGTTAACTAAGCAAACATAGCATTCTGGCCCCCTGTCGGCTACACGCGGAACTAATCAATAACCCGGTGGTGAATGCGAATAAATATGTCAGCGGTCCATTATCATCTGCGCTACCCGTGCTAACGGTGTGAGTAGCAGGTGTCATATTTCATCCGGCTTTATGAACGCTGGTCGAGTGGACGGGCACGCAAACCGGAAGTATCCCCATCAGCGTTCGGTGGTCACGTGATAAAACGATAGCTACGGTCTTATTTATTGAATTGTTTTCCACACAATGTATATATATATATATATATATATATATATATATATATATCTGTGTATAATTAAGTATTCACATTTATCCCTTGGTGTTATGTATGACAAATGTGCAAAAAAAACATCTGCATAAAATCATAGTGTACTTTTAAATTGACTAAAGATATGAAATTCCAATAGCAGTCTTCAAATTAGAATACCGGGCGCGGTGGTCTAATCGGTAGAGCGCCGCCCTCCCGTGGGGAAGGTCGGGAGTTCAATTCCAGGTCGAGTCAAACCAATGACTTATAAAATTGATACTTGTCGCTTCCTAGCCAGGTGCTCATAATTAGTAGGATAGGACAAGGAATGGTTGGCCCAGTGTCAGGATAATGGGGCTGAGTGGGTTATCAGGTCGTGGTGCCAGCAGCATGGTCTCCCAGTGGGGCAGCACTATAAGGTCACCATGAGTGTACACTGTCACAAGTCGGTACCCATCCCGATATGACCTTAGATGTTGCCAGGATGCTAAACTCCAACAACCAACCAACCTTTCCAGGTTCGTGATTAGGTGAAACAGAATAGGAATTCATATCTAATTATATCAATATTTTTTCTTTTGCTTTGTGGAGTAGGGAGATAATTCTTTTTATTTTTCTAACTATATTATTTGTCGGTGCCTGGGGACTTCCACATATCTAATTACATTGTTCTACAAGTGTGACTAATGGTATCCAGCTATAGCCATGGGCAACTTAGGTCGTAATTGACGTAACACCTATAGAAGCCCACAACCATAAACAAAACAAAAAAAACAACATGAAATTGGAAGAAAATAGAAGAAAATAGAAGAAAATAGATGGGTGCTAGTCTGGCGTCTCGAGTGTAATTGCTAGATTGAAATCGTTGGCGTTTTTCTTCATATATATATATATATATATATATACTTTATAGACATGTTTATTTCCACCACTGTGTATAACTTACAGCGTCTTCAAAGGCTGGTTGCGCTCATAGTCATACCATGTCTATGTGGTGTGGGAGGTTAAAGATCCCTTGGGTCGGTAAAAGTGTAGGCTCAGGCTTTCTATCGACAAACTGTCTAATGGTGAAAACAAGTCTATTCAGACTTATCTATGATAGGCAGTATAAATCTTCAAGAAATGATATGACCTTAAAAGGTACCAGGAGGTAAACCCCAACAAACAACAATCACTTGATGTTTCTGGTACAAAATAATATTGTTTGACCATAGGTATGTTCGGTCTGAATCATTTGCTGATATTGGTACCCATCCTAATGTGACCTTAGATGTTGCTAGGACGTAAAACACCAACAAACAAACAAAAAACACCTGCCCGTGACGTCTTCCATGAGCGGCCTCTTTGACCCTGGCGGGCTCTGGGTTGGTTGGTTGTTGGAGTTTTATGTCCTGACAACACCTAAGGTCATATCAGGATGGGTACCGACTTGTGACAGTGCGCACTCATGGTGACTTTGTAGTGCTGCCCCACTAGGAAATCAGGCCACTGGCGTCATGACCCAATATCCCACTCAGTCACATTATCCTGACACTGAGCTAACCAGTCCTTGTCCTATCCTAATAATGCCGAGCGCCTGGCCAGGAAGCGACAAGTATCAATTTTTAAGTCATTGGTTTGACTTGACCATGGTTCGAACCCACGGATCCCCCAGTTTCCCAAAACAGGAGATGTATGCTCAACTCATTCCGCCATCCCGTCTGGTGAGGGAGTGAGCGGATTTTTTTTTTTTTATATGTCGGCTTTTTGGTTAATTCTCTCTGTTGATGGCGGCCTGTCTCAGCTCAGTAATTAGCGATGAGTTGTTGATACGCTCATATTAATACGCGTAGCGATCTGCGTAATGACGCGTAACTGGTTGATTGATGACGGGGCAGAGTGGGGACCGTCGCGGATGGGTGTGGTCGGGGCGGGGCTGGGCAGGGTTTGGGCTGGGCGGGGCAGGGTTTGGGCTGGGCGGGGCTGGACGAGGCGGTGCGGGGGGTGGGGCGGGGGGGGGGGGGGGGATGGGGGTTGAAGGAATAAAGCGGGGTGGATGTGAGAAGGTGGAGGTGGATGTGGGGAGTTGAATGGGGGAGGGTGTGTGTGTGGGGGGTGAAAGTGGGAGGGTGGATGGTGAAAGTGGGAGGGTGGGTTAGGTGAAAGTGGGAGAGTGTGTGTGGTGAAAGTGGGAGGGTGGGTGTAGAGTGAAAGTGGGAGGGTGGGTTAGGTGAAAGTGGGAGGGTGTGTGGGTGTGTGGTGAAAGTGGGAGGGTGGGTGGGTATGAGGTGAAAGTGGGTGGGTGGGAGTGGGGTGAAAGTGGGAGGGTGTGTGGGTGTGTGGTGAAAGTGGGAGGGTGGGTGGTTATTAGGTGAAAGTAGGGCGGTGGGAGTGGTGTGAAAGTGGGAGGGTGGGTTAGGTGAAAGTGGGAGGGTGTGTGGGTGTGTGGTGAAAGTGGGAGGGTGGGTGGGTATGAGGTGAAAGTGGGAGGGTGGGGCTGGAGCTCAGATGCCCCATCTACGTGCTGACCGTGCCTATAACCTTAGATTTCAGTTGCACCGCATTTGAAAGGTTGGATGTATATATACATATATATATATATATATATATATATATGTATATATATATATATTTGTATACATAGACATAATATGGATATGTATATATACATATATATGATATATATATATATTTAATTTCGTATCCGGTGCTCTAAGTCAACCCAAAGGCATCTCCGCCAACGGAAACGCTACATAAGCATTGCACACGCAATCAACTACGCGCCAAGCGGCCACAACGGGAACTAATGGCGATCCGGAAGCGAATGCTGTTGACACTTCCGGGCAGGTCAACAGGCGCGCGTTCCGCCCTTAATATGATATAAAGCTTTTAGGCGTGGCCCTATGCATGCGCCTAATGCTGTTAACTCGCCACTTGCACACACGGTGGCGCCACTTATCCGTCATCTGACCTCACGAGAACATCACGTGACCATCGGTGCTGCGCTACTTCCGGTGTGCACATGATGCATTATCTGGCGCGTAGAGAGGTTCCGCATTATTTAGTAAATACTCGGTATTTCCGAAGCGGCTGTAGAGGAGTGGGTGCTGGGTGTTGGGTGCGGAGGGGGGAGGTTAAGTGTGTGTGTGGGGGGGGGGGGGGGAGTTGTGGGGGTTAAATTTCAATTATGTTAATATGATTGTACCTAGTTCTGTCAGCAGTTGTTAAAATTGCATGGTCCGATAGCGTTTGAATTTTTATTTTATTTTTTAGATAAATATATCAAATCGATCGTTATAACCTACTAACCATTATTTCGGAGTAATTTTGATGAAAAATGACTAGTTTTGAAGCAATTTGAGCTGAAAGAACCCAAAATACTTTTGACAAGCTTTCCAAAAGTCCTCGAGCCATGACACGTATTGACATCTCGCAATGACCACGTTACATATGGTACTTGGAATGAGGGTCGGGCTAATTAGGCCATGAGATTGATCTAATTGCTTAATGAGTGTTCCTGTCTCAAATTTGGTGTCCAAGGGAATGAGGTAATAAATTCACTGATTATTCTGTATAGGCTGTCCCCAATTCTTAACTAATGCACTAGTATGTAAGTTGTATATTTAGAACCAAATTTAGATAAGTGTTTTGGTTTTGAAAAAAAAAGTGTTTCATCAGACCATACAACTTTAATTCACGACACGACAAAGGGACTACATGGGATGGGTTTATTCAATAAATGGCCCTAAGGCCAACGCTAGTGCCTCAGAGGCGATCTACTTACAGTTCATAGGTGTTCAAAGTCATCAAGCAAGGTTACAGTGGTAATATAATGGTGTAATCAATCAAGTGCTTATTAAAGTAGTCATGCATATAATTCAAGTGAGTTAGAGGCGGGGGTTACAGGAGATGAGAGAAGTAATGTAATAATAAGAAAAGAAACAATAACTGTACATCAAACATCGGAAATCAGGCTCTCTCAACCCTACTAGGTGTCCTTCTTTGTAGTGATGGGTGGACGGCTGAGCAAGCTGGTGGTTGTCGTCGGTCCGGCGTCTGGAGTCGATGTGGCTGTGAGGTGTCTGGGTGGGTTTATATCTACCTGGAGTGGCGAGATCTCATGAGGGGAGGGTGAGATCGGGCGAGATGAGAGTGGGTCTCAGTGGCCCGGCAGGGGTTTTGTGTGTTTCGAGTTCGAATCCAGGTGGCGCCACCATCCCCGTAGTCCCCCGTTCGCGCGCAAATTACCCATGTTGCCGAACAACATGTACAATGTCTCTGATAGACTCGTGCATTGCAATTTCCAGAACACGGCAAGTGTGTGGGATTATTCTATGCATTTAACTTTAAGGGAAGGTTGAAACGTGTGTTTTATTTTAGTTAATTCTTTTTTTTTCAAATTTGTATTTTTAGACTTTGTAGCGTCACCAATATTCAAGAAGGTTGGAGGCTACTAGGCAAAGACAAATCACATGTATACATATTTATATATATTTATATATGTATCTATACATATTTATATATACCTATATATATTTATATATATCTATATATATATCTATATATATATTTATATATATTTATATATATTTATATATATTTATATATATTTATATATATTTATATATATTTATATATATTTATATATATTTATATATATTTATATATATTTATATATATATATTTATATATATTTATATATATTTATATATATTTATATATATTTATATATATGCTTCCGACCGAGTGGCGAAGGCAGCCCCCCCCCAGAGGTGGGTGTGTGTGTGCATGCTGGGCGCCCAGCCCCCCCCCCCCCCCCCCACACCCCATGAGATGACAGGGGGGGGAAGGAACCTCTACAGAGTTTATTACCCACGATAAAAGGGTTTATAAATATTTTTATATATTTATAAATATTTATATATATTTCTATATATTTTTATATATATTTCTATATATTTCTATATATTTCTATATATTCATATATATTCATATATATTCATATATATTCATATATATTCATATATATTCATATATATTCATATATTCATATGTATTCATATATATTCATATATATTCATATATATTCATATATATTCATATATATTTATTATATTTATTATATTTATATATAGGGCCTATTTATACATATTTATATATCTGTATATATATTTATATATAGTTATATATATTTATATATATTTATATATATGATATATATTTTTATATATTTATATATAGTTATATATATTTATATATATTTATATATATTTATATATATTTATATATATTTATATATATGTATATATATGTATATATATATATGTATTTATATGTATTTATATGTATTTATATGCATTTACATGCATTTACATGCATTTTCATGTATGTATGTGTATTTACATGTATGTACATGTATTTTCATTTATTTACATGTATTTACATGTATTTACATATATTCATATACATTTACATACATTTAAATATGGTTACCTACATTTATATACATTTATACACATGTATATACATTAATACACACTCAATTACATTCATATACATTCATATCCATTTATATCCATTTATATACATATTTATTTATTTACATATATTTATATATTTTTATTTACATTTATTTATATATCTAGTGGTGGTGAAACTGAGCGAGTGGGGTGGTGTTCAGTGAAGGTGGGAGGGTAGAGGTGGCCATGTCCAACCCATACATTTATGTTGACACCTCATATGAAAGGTAAACTTTACATCTATGAAAAAGATGTATATATATATTTAACTGTTTGTATGGTGTAATAATGATCTGATTGGAAATGAGACGGTTCTGGTGGCAAAAGGAAACAAGTGACCAGTAGACTATGATGATTTGACCTTTTATTACTAATCTGAAATAAGGAACAGATGTATATAATGTTATATTGAATATAAAACCGAATAGTTTGAAATAAAGCAATAAATGAATAAATAAATATAGTTTAACGTCAGATGTGCCTAAGTAGTCAGGGGGCCAACTCACATAGGTGTGAAAGTGCGTACTAATGCAATTTTATTGCTGATTGTGCTAGATAGGGTTATTGGTAGTGAGAATCAAGAGGGTGCCACTCTGGCACCCTTGAGCCATTTTTTTTTTAAGCCGTTTTTGATATGACGTCATATTGGATCAAACTGGCATTTTTTGCGGCATTAGGGGGTAGTGTTCGTATATCAGCTATAGTATCAGTTCTAACTTAGCACTACATATAGTATACCAGAAGAAAGGATATTGAAGTACCGTTCTCATGGTGTAAAAATTATCATTGTAGAGCAAATATACATGCCACAGTATACATTCACAAGCAATTGTCATCGACAACTCAAACTGAAAAATATTGCGAAATACTCATTTCAGTGTGATATTTTTGCTATTAAAATAATAATAAATGTAGTAGTTGTACCTCAAATATGTATCAAATTGGAATAAGCAAGTCCCAATCCTATTTATACATTTAATGAAAACAATATTAAACAAAGCAATTGATGGCTAAATAAGTAAACCAAACTAAATGCGGAATAAGATCGGACATATGCAGAGATACACTTTTCACAAGATGAATTTGAAATATGTCAAATGGCTTTTAACTACATTGTAGTATTTCTTTGGGAAATAGTACATAAACCAATATAACAAACAGACATAGTGTATTGTCTTATTCATTTAGGTTGCCATAGGTGTCATACATAAAGCGTTTGTGACACATCATTTCACATGATTCAGGTTTCAGGATCCAATCCATCAGTCCTCTGCATTTTCCTCATCATCGTCCTCGTCGTTCTCGTCGCCATCCATGAATGGGGCAGATTCATGTTTTGTGTGTTCATTCGAGCATCCCTTGTCTGCTCCGAATTTACAGTATGTCGTGCAGGAAAGCCCTCCTGCCTGAGAGCTGCATTTGAAGCTCCCACATGGCATGCTCGATTTGCAACCACATGCCACAAATTGCATGAGGGATGGTGGGGCAGCAGTGGAAGTGCCATTGACAGGGCAAAGAAGGGTTTTGTTCAACTCCCATCCATACTGACTAACATCAGTATGGATGGGAGTTGGTATGCCACTCGCCATGTTAGTACCTGGATATGGGCTCTCTTGATGTGCTGTAGTGCAACTTCGCTCATTGGAGGAAGGCTCTTAATCTTTGGTGGATCCTTCTTTTTGCTGAACAGTAGATATCTCAGCCCATCTAGTGTTGACGCCACCACCACCTCCATACAAATAGGACAAGAATTGGAAGCCTTCCCTTGTCCAGTCCTCTTCTGATGCATCAGGATCTGCAAATGCCTGAAGTGGAACCTTAGATTTCAGTAGCATACTGCACACGGAAGCCTTCCCTTTGCCATATGGGTACGATACGCTATCGCAGCCTGAGAGGGCATGAGCAGGAAGCAAATCTTGAGATCTGTCTCCAAGTGCCATGGCCGTTGCGTTGATGTCAATGACTTCACCGTTGTACTTCTTCATGGATACCTGAGCAGGGGAATTATAGCACCACACAAAGTATACCAGTAGGAAGAAGATATCCGTATCATCAGCGAGGACTTGGATATGCTCTGTTTGTTGGTGCAGATGAAGAAGGTAGTTGACGAGTTTGACATCTGCTTCTTCGTGTGTATATGGACATTCCTCGCCGATGATGTGCACAGATTCATTGGGGTTCTCTGCAGTGCACAGGTGCTTGATGAAGCTCTTCTTGTTCTGGTCACTTTTCATGATGATGTCCCTGCCTGGAAGTACCGTTTCGTCTGTCAGGTTGTAGTCTTGTGGAGCAGCACCCTTTGCCCGTCACCGACGTTCATGAGATTTGATGGAGTGCTCCTGGTAGCAGTTGAATACTACATACGTGGTATACGAACGAGTGAATGAGGAAATGAATCCTTTGGCTAACATAGACATCGTTGCATTTTTTTGCCACAGGGTGTGGTAGATTGCCTCATTCCCGTCTATCAACTGCACATCAACTGTAGGTGGTGGTTCTTTGTAGGTGATGGCCAACTTCGACACCAGGACCGACTTGCTTCCCTTGCGCATATCTCCATAATCGTCAAAGAGGGCAGTTGGCACTGGAGCCAATTCATACTCGAATAAGTCGGAAAGCTCCACATCTCTCTTCTGGGACACAATTAGTAAACGTGCGTACAGCTTTTCCATATTGTATACACTGGAGTCCCCTACCTCCATCTTCTTCTTCATTACTTCCATAGTTATGACAGTTTTCTTGAGAGGGACGTAGAACCCATCAGGAAGCTTTCCTGTGAATTCAGCGGCCATGATTCCTCCTATCCTGATGGACTGATCCACGTTCACTTCATCTGCAGCTACGAGACCATTTATAATGTTATATACAATGGATCTGTGGCTTTAGTCAGGAGTGGATTGGTGTGGCGTTCGACTTCAAGGATGATCTTCTTCCTGTCTTCGTTGTCAAGTTGTCATCATTTCTTCCCTTCTTCTTTGTGTCTTCCTGTGCTGTCCTCCTGATCCTCGTCTTCCGTCTCATCAAACATGTTGTCCATCGCAAGTGAGACAGCATTGCAGATGTGATATGATAAGGTCCACTCTGCCACTTGTTCATCTGACAATGACTTCCCCACCAAACCCCCCTTGGCCTTCCCATACCGGATGTAGGTTTGCTCCCCAAACTGATCCAAGAAAACCGCATTCCACACTCCCTTGCAATGACAACAAACATGTTCTCCTCTCAGGAAGGCATCTGGTAGTTCAGATGGAAGAGACGATGCCATGTCTTGTAGGTGCCAGACGATATACTTGGCATAGTGCCAATGGCGTGCTGAAAAGAAGTATGGAACCATCCTCTTCAAAGTGTACATGTGCAGGAGGAGCCAGTCTCCCTCTCGTTCAGCTTGCCCATAGAGATGGCCGATCAGCAGTGGGATGATCAAGCAGTGCACCCAGAGTCGTGCTGTTTGTGACATGCAGATCGTGTCTAGTTGCTCTTCTAGAGATTCCACAGTAGTCTCCGCGTACTCTCCGCTGAGATCAGTGGCCGCAGTAGTGCCACTACCACCATCCGTAAGCCCCGGAGCACGTTCGGCCATGCCTTGCCATTCAGCATACTTCCTACGCCCTTGAATTCTGCTTCCAGAAGTTCCTCGAGTCCACTGCCATTCATCAGGGTGCCGATGCATCCAACAAAAGACATTAGGGTATGCACCCCTCCCAGATGAACAATCAAGCTCTTCCAGTGATCTGGATCCGCCCACTTAACCTGCATGATGATCTTGTAAAGCTGCATGTCTGCTGACAGATGGATGTAGCGTTGTTGCCTTAGGGACTCTTCTATGAAAATCAGCGTGGTCAAGATGGTGTTGGGGTGAGCAGGCGGTAGGTCAATGAGAGGACCGAATACAAAGTGGCTCGCCATACCAACAGCCCTGCCTTCTTCTCTGGATGAAGCTGTCATTGCTCCTGACCACTCTGGGATCGGTTCTTCGTCGTCTGTACTCTGTACGATGGACACGAGCCAAGCTAAGTCCCTCTCCATGGCTTTGTGGACGTTAGCAGTTGTCTTACACAGTAGGTCGTATGCGATTCCATATGTCAGGGCTACGTTGGGAGGATTGGGCTTTTTCTCTCCGTCAAACTGATACTTTTTGACAGCGGTGTTAGTCCCCATGTTGATTGATTTCATGGCCTTTTTTGAGATCCTAGGTATATCGATCGCCAGTGGTTCCTATGCGCTTTCGTTCCCCAGCAATATGTGTCTTTGATGTATAGCTGGATACGCAGGACTTGTTAAACTGTAAGGCGAGGTTTGGGTTGTTGTCGAGGTCTTCTTGGAGCCCAATATGGATCAAATCTTCACGTGATATGCTTGCAGAAATAATGTTTTTTATTCGCTGTTCCTTTCCAGTAACGAGGGTTCCCTCTGGCTTGTTGCAGCCTGGGAAGAAACATTTTGCTGAGGATTCCATCATTCACATCGGGTATCATCTATGATGGCTCACAGGTTCAAGCTAGGAGTATATAAACGACTGTTTATATAGTTTGGAAATGAATATAATGGTCAAAACACCACTTCCATACCTTGTTTTACAGAATAGTAATATTTGTGTTTAAATAATGTCTGCAAACACAATAATGT
Source organism: Branchipolynoe longqiensis (assembly GCA_030323885.1). Lineage (NCBI taxonomy): Eukaryota > Metazoa > Annelida > Polychaeta > Phyllodocida > Polynoidae > Branchipolynoe > Branchipolynoe longqiensis. Next base: position 42,903,675 of record CM059200.1, read on the forward strand.
CATAAGTCTTAACCATATTTTAAAAATATTTCTGTTTTGTTGATTGACATGTCCTGAACACTTTGACAGACGACCAGGCATTGTTAAAATTGTTTTAGATGGGAATTTTACCTGAATAGCATCTTCACACCTATACATTAATTAAATAGCCATGAATGAGACAAATAAATTGTCTGCAAGTGACATATTATTTTCTTTATTATCGGGATTAGTTTTTCCACAAAAAAATGTACATTTTGATTACCGTGAATTGGCAGTAATAATTCCTTTTGAGCCTTTCTGTATTTACACATTCGTATCATACATAGAAGTTTTATACATCAGGAGAAAGGTACTTCAATATCCTTTCTTCTGGTATAATATATGTAGTACTAAGTGAATTAGAAATGATACTACAGCTGATATACGAAGACTACCCCCTAATGTAGAACGGCACAAAAATGCTGGTTTGATCCAATATGACATCATATCAAAAACGGGTTATAAAAAAAATTGCTCAAGGGTGCCAGAGTGGCACCCTCCTGATTCTCAAAATATAGGTATATGACTATCACAATCTGCAATAAAATTGCATTAGTACGCACTTTCACACCTAAGGCTGTTTTGGGCCTTTGGCCCCCTGACTAAAGGCACATCTGTCAGGTTCGAGTGCAGTGCTCGAACGTCCTTCCCTCACAGGCGAGCCAATAGACATGCCAGAAGGCACCACCTAGTGAGTGAAGGAAGAACTAGTTCTTTCTCAGCACCTATGGCAGTTGCAGGCCCAAGTAGTGACCCGCAACAAAGTGCATGTCACTCGTCCTAGACCTGCACATGCCCAAGCTCGCCCGCAGGCTCGCCCAGTACATATATATAATTTTTATATCGGGTGCTCTACTCTGCCCCTGCGACCGGAAACGCATCCCTCTACTGGAAAAGCTATACCCCATTCAACACTGGTTTCCGTGACCAGGCTCATGTACATAATACATGCCTTGTTGTGTTGAAACGTCTGTGTGTATGCGCTGTAACTAGCGTAAGTGTGAGGCCTGGATATTTGTAGATATAACTAATATAACTATGAGACTTATGGGGACGAGTGTAGTGAGGTGCAGTGACTGCCCCCAGGTGAAATACCACATACACGGGTAGACCTGCGTACATCGATTGCATCAAGGAGTCTAGAGAATCAAATGGTTATGATTCTGACCCCAAAATGACAGTACTGTCGGTTTGAATCCCTCTGTGTATCGTGTTTCACTTCGTTTGCAAAAAGACCACTTCTTCACGACAACACATTCACCTCCCCTACAACCTTAAAAATACAATAAATAAATGTGGCAGCTGACCACCTGAGAATCGGAGGCATAGGCTGATAGCTTTCACGCTACACACACTGCTCCAGCCTCACGTGGTGTCCTGTAATCTTTACATTTATAAAAGACAAAACCATTCATATATATTCCATTTAGCATCTGGCTCCCTCTACCACCCTTCCCCCCCCCCCCCCCCCCCCCAAATCCAACAACTCTCCCCCCCCCCCCCAAACAAAAAATACAGCCCAAAACTGCAAAGCAACGCTTTGAAAAAAAAAGCCTTTTAAAATACCATTCAAGCACGGTCACCTAGTCATCATGCACCAAGCGGCCAAAACTAGAACTAACATCGAGTCGGAAGGCGAATTTTGTTTGACGAAGCTGAGTGAATAAACATTTATTATTGAGTTAAGTCATAAATAAATAGCGGTCGGACAATGGTTGACTTTATTATTCTGGTCTCCTGCTGAATAATGTACAGTTCACATCCTCTTGTAGAACACTCGTAATGTAGGGCAGGTTCAAATTATTAATAATATATCCCACAAGTCGCAAACACCTTCAGTAGGGAATCCCATCATTTTCAAAGTAGCATTCAACAGTGTTCCTGCACCTATCAGCCAATTACATTTAAGACATTTTTAATACCAATTGAGCTAATGGGGTGGCATTCTCTGTGGCGGAGTGGTTAGAGTGTCTGACTTTTTTCTAGGTCAGACTCCTATTTTGAGGGTTGGCGGTTCGATTCCCCGTGCCCCGAGCTCTGCCAATTTGGATTTCCACCGCTGTGTATAACTTACAGCGTCAAAGGCCGTTTGCTCTCATACCATGTCTATGTGGTGTAGGAGGTTAAAAATCCCTTGGGTCGGTAAAAGTGTAGGCTCGGGCTTTCTATCGACCAGCAGTGGAATGAGGAAGACCAGTCGTCTATGACTGAAATTTCCCCTGCTTAAACAACTAATGGACCAAAAAAAAAAAAAAGAAAGAATTTCATATAATTTAAGACCTCTTTTCACCCAAATGTTCTTATATTAAATTAGGGGATTTCCACAGGCTAACCAATCAATAAAAAGCTGCCAAAGTATGCATGCACTTGTGACCAGTACATTATGGTCAATAGACCATAACGTCAACTTGGAGACATTTCAGCTCAAGGGCATTTGTGCTTTGTGAAGATAGCTGGTAAAACATCTTGAACAAATATTATAGTGACCACATCAAATTTAAGACCCTTTAAGCCCTTTCAGAGAAAGGTTACCATATTTGACAACTTTTCAAGGCCTTGAAAATTGACTAATAAATTTATGATTTGTTAAGGATCCGCGGGAACCCTGTTTATACCTAATAATGATAGGAAAATATGTCCTTGGGCAGCATATAGATAGAATCTACTCCATTGTATAATATATTTGGGATTTCTCTGTGGCAGAGTGGTTAGAGTGTCTGAATTTTGTCTAGGTCGGACTCCTAATCTGAAGCTCAGTGGTCTGATCCCCCGTGCCCCCACCTCTGCCAATTTGGATTTCTACTGCTATGTATACCTTGCAGCGTCATCAAAGGTCAGTTGCTCTCATACAATGTCTCTGTGGTGTGGGAGGTTAAAAATCACTTGGGTGGGTAAAAGTGTAGGCTCAGGCTTTCTATCAACAAACTGTCTAATGGTGAAAACAAGTCTATTCAGACTTATCCATTTTCGGCAGTATAAATCTTCAAGAAAAAGATTTTTACTAAAAGTTTGCAGCTTTTCCAGATATATGTCTTTGTGGGGATTAATAACTTGGAACACGATTAGGCGCCAAATCAGTTGTACTGCTTTCTCATTCATTTTCTTATTCAGTCGCTCATTCACGCATTCAATCACTCACTCATTCAATTACCCAATTCCTCACTCAATTCCTCACTCACTCATACCCGTTACTCACTCATTTATTCCTTCACTCACGGATTTCTCATTCATTTTCTTATTCAGTCGCTCATTCACGCATTCAATCACTCACTCATTCAATTACCCAATTCCTCACTCAATTCCTCACTCACTCATACCCGTTACTCACTCATTTATTCCTTCACTCACGCATCACTCACGCATCACTCACTTAATCAGCTATTCAGTCACTCACTTCCAAACTCACACACCCAAACTTAGTAATGCACTCATCCATTCACTCATTCACACAGTCATTGGACATATTCAACTGGGACCTTTCCATCCGCCCACCTGTGCAGTGAACTTGGTTTTCGAATGCAAAGAGGACCAGTCAAATGGCTTCAGTGTTTTTAGCCAATCAGAACTGTTCTCTTCCATTGCAAATGGCTGCCCTTTATGGGGACGCCGCCATTTGCAATCGAACAGAACTAATCAGAGTTGTTCGTTTCCATTGCAAAGGGCTGCCCCTATAGACAGCAGCCATTTGCAATCGAAAAGAACAGCTCTGATTGGCTGAAGATACTGAAGCTTTCAACCTTTCAATATCAGCCATCTTGAAATACACCATGCGACCTTATGGATGGAGCCACAAGACACATTCGATTCATACATATAGAAACCCACTTCCGGTCCAGTCGAATAGGAACTGGTATAGAAATATTTTGATATGCGTATAGAAAGGCCCAGTCGAATACATCCAATCATTCTCTCACTTCCTCACACCCTTACTTCCTCCCTCACTCAACGATTCACTCATTCACTCACTCGGTCACTATATAGATATACACACACAGAGTAAAACCTCTCTAACCGACCACCTCCAAAGAGCGACCATTCCACTATATCGATCGCTTTATTTGGGTCCCAACAATACCCTTGAAAGGATACTATAACTCCCTAAACCAACCACCTCCCTAAATGGACCGCTTAAAGTCGATCCCATGGTCGGTCGATTTAGATAGGTTCTACTGTATATATATCACTGATATATGCCATATTGAATCCTTATTTGCCTTGTTTAAAGTACTAATCTATGGTAAATCTTCGGCTCTCTCCTTCCTGATATGTCCTTAGATGTTGCTAGGGCGTAAAACCCGAACAAACACACAAATTTGGGCTCTCTATACCTTTCTCTTAGTGTTATCCCTTACCCCTTTCCTTCTTGAGCTACCCCTCTCATTTTCTGTTGTTCTCTCCTTTCCTTTCTCTGTGCAATCTTACTATATTATTTCGATTTAAACATTGATATATATACGAATATAATATATAAATATAATATATAAACATAATATATAAATATAATATATGAATATAATATATAAATATATATAAAAATATATATATAAATAAGTATATAAAAATATATATGAATATATATATAGAAATATAGAAATATGTAAATATATATACAAATATATATATAAATATATAATTATATGTAAATATATATATCTATATATAAAGTATAGTTATACGAGTCTTATCTAGGTACAGATGATGGATAACTGTTGTTTTCCCGAGGTACAAGCCCCGGATAGTCATGGGTCAGTGAGAAGGAAGTACATCCGGGTACAGCAATCTTTTACATACTTAATAGGATAACAAAATATCTTAAGATTCTATGGATACTAATATGTTTTCATTTCGGCACAAGCCAACGTCATAGCCGCGGTAGGGTAGGGCGGGTGGGCCCTGACCCACAACTATCCGAACCTTGTACCTCAGGAAAACAACAGTTATCCATCATCTGTACCTAGGTAAGGCTCATATAACTATACTATTTTACCTCGGTACTATGCCTCTGGCTACTCGTAGTCCAGGGAGAACTTTACGTAATCTAATTTTGTATCCTTTTTTATACTATTCTTTAACATAAAATGTTTCAGTACAAAAATAGAATTTTGTGTTTCTCACCCGTGTTTCAGTTAGTGAGTAAGCAAGGCACCAGGCCATTTGACTTTTCTAGTCGTTTCTTGTAATGTTTTGCAAATGATCTAACCGTCTTCCATCCGGTGTGCACCAGGATTCTCTTCACTGAGATTCCTAATTGTCTTGCTTTAGAGACCATTGCCCCCCTCATTGAGTGGGATGCATAGCATCCAGTATTGACGCCTGCCTCTTTAAGCACCTTGATGGTCCATATTGCGAGTTTGTCTCTCGAGATAGCCTTATGCAGTTTAATCAAGCTTATCAAAAGCTGTCTGGAATTCCATATTACACGTGACTTGGATAAATACGCCCTAATGGCTGACACTACACAAATATGTCGATCATCTGGAAAACTATTGACATGTACCGTGGCCAGCAGGTCCCCTGTATGGTTCGACTTTAGTAATGTCTCCAAATTGAATGGTGCCTCATTCTTGTCTATCTCTAGTCCGTCCAGAGACAATGCCACAATTGTTTTACATCTATGCCCTGTTACTAGCAGTAACAGCACTGCTAACTTAAATCCTAGTTCCTTCATTGCTATAAGTATATTATTAGGCCATGACTTGAATAACTTAAATACTACTGACACATCCCAAAACCTATTATATTTGGGTTTGGGTGGGTTTCTTTCATACGCCGACCTAATAAACCAGTGCACTACCTGATGCTTCCCAATCGTTTGTTTATCTATCCTCAGTAGAATGATTGAAAGTGCACATCGTGCTACATTAATTGCACCAAATCCCAAGCCTTCATCTTCTAACATTCTTAGAAATCTTACAATCTGAGCTATTGTAGGTTTTAATGGCTTAACTCCTTAAACAAACACTGAAGTCCCCATTTCTTTAAATAGCTTGTATATATTTTCATCGTTCCCTTTCTCCAGGCATGTGAAATAAGGCTTTCTTGTGTAATTTTGTCTAATCCATATTGTTCTAAATGTTTCCTTAAAAAAGGAATGCCAAAAGGGGTGTCGTTGACACGTCTCCGTGGACTGTTCATGGTCCTTGATGTTGTAGGTTGTTCCTTTCTTGTGGAAACCTGAGCATGTCTTTTGCTTCTAATTTCACTTTCGCTAGCCATGGTTGTGTGTCCCACTCTGGTACTATCAGTACTGCATGTGAGCGATCCATCTTGATCTTCCAGGCCACTCTGTTGACAATGCTAAATGGTGGGAATATGTAATAAAATTTATTATTCCAAATCAGAGAAAATGCATCCGCTCTCCAGGCTTCTGGCTCTGGATGCCAGGATACATATTTGGGTAACATTTTGTTGTTTCATGATGCAAACAAATCAATGTCTGGTTTGCCCCATTTATCACAAATTTAATTGAAAATACTGTGATTTAATGACCATTCTAGATGGTCATGAAAATGTTTACTTTTCCTGTCAGCCAAAGTATTTTGACTGCCTGGGATATGTGCTATGGTTAGCCATATGTTGTGTTCCTCTTCTCAGTCCCAAATTAGTTTGGCTAACTGGTTACATGGTTTGGAATGTGTCCCTCCCATATTAGGCATGTAAGCCATAGCTGTTGTATTATCTGTTAATACCCTTACATGATTTTTAGGTAGGTGAACTAGACTACATAATCCTAAATAAATAGCTCTGAGCTCTAGTACATTTATGTGGTTGGAGATTTCATCTTCCACCCACCGACCACCTGTTGCCTGTTGGTCTCTATGAGCCCCCCATCCTTCTAGTGAAGCATCAATCATAACTGTCGGATTGGGTTCGCCCATTCTAATAGGGTTAGGTGAATTCTCAATGTGTGAAAGCCACCACATAATATCCTGTAGGCCTTCTTGCAAAATCGTCATGGGCCTTTCAAAGTTCTCTTTTGTGCAAGCCAACGCTAAGTTCTTATCTATTTCTAATGATTTAATATCGCCTTGCCATATAGAATAGTAGGGGCTTATGCTATCATCAGTCCTATCAAAGTTGTGACTTGCCTTATCTTCAGTTTAAGCAAATGTAATAATTGGCTTGCCGTAGCTGTAAATTTATCAACTTTCTGTGTCGTTAATGAAATAGTCATCTCTGTTGCATCAATAACAAAACCCAGAAACTTTTATTTCTTTGTAGGCGTTAATGCTGATTTACTTTCATGTATGTAGAAACCTAACTTTTTAAATGTTTCACATAGCTTGTCTACTGCTGTTTGACAATGTTGTTGTGTTTGTGCAACAATAAACAAACCATCAATGTAAGGAAACATAACATGACCTTTCCTAGCCATGTGGGAGAATATTGGTTTTAATAACCTTGTGAAAATGCGTGGGGTGCAAGCTAGGTTGTTTGGCATACAGGTAAATTCATAAAGCTCCTCATTCCAACAAAACCTGAGAAATTTACGGTCAGGTTGATTAATTGGCACTGCATAGTATGCATCTCTGAGATCCACTCTGGGTAGACAGGAGTCCTGTGTTACTAAATCTGTAGCTGTATCTAGTGACAACATTTTTAAATGTTTATACTCCACTATTTTGTTTAACCTTGTTAGTCTGATATCCCCATTTGGTTTGGGTCTCGAGAAAAGATTCGAGATAAACTCCCCAGCCACCTGCAGTGCTGGCTCTATAATGCCTTTTTCACAAAATTTTAGAACTTGATCATTTAACGTGTTCCGCTCAGAAGCATCAAATCTATAAGGAAATGGTATGCTATTTTGAATCAGCTCCTCCGTGACTGGTATCCTAACCCCTTCTGCCAGGCTAAGGATAGTTAGATTTTCCGTAATCCCACTCCATTCTGGCAAGCAATTAATTAAGTTACTCGCGGTAAATTCGCTTACTGGAGTCTGCATAGGCATTTCTACTTGTTGCCTGGGTGGGGGAACGGCTTCTGCGGAGTGAACTCATCTTGAAGGGCCTGTTCCTGTCGTTCCAGCCGAAGGGCTGCCTCGGGCCCCTTCCCCTGGCCTGATAGCCATAGTCCATCCCAAACTGGCCGCCTCGCTGTCCGGTTCAATGGTTTCAAAAATCTTGCCTGGCTTCTTTTAAGCGGGCAGGATTTGCGTCTCCGGACTTCTTCTTCTGTGTTTCCATGTGTTTGCCACACTTGGTTCCGGTCTGGACTTGTTTAAACAAATACTACAGCTGACATTCGAAACATCTTGGTCTTGTCCAAGGGCTTGCCCTTCACTGGCTTGGGGGGAAGGAATAACGTATATTCCTTCCCATCATTGTCCACCACCTTCTTGGACCTGGCTACCTCTTTGCTGGCGTCCATACAAACCGCTTTGAACATGTTCTCAAAGCGCCTATATGAGAAAAAATTGCTGGCGGCTGTGAGCAATCCCCCCATCCATCTCCCCACACAGGGACGAGAACTTATTCTCGGTCATCATTCTATTTTCAATCGGTGTGATGGCTGCCAGTGCTGACAACACTGCCTTGTGCACGGTGTGTAGGACCCTTTCAAATTTTCTCCGGTCCTCACTCAACTTCACGTCACTGTCCATCTCCTTGATGACCAATTCTGGGACTCCTTTGATCCCTGTGAACTTTTCCCCCAGCTTCGTAATCACTCCTGCCAGCTTAAATGCGTTGAAATGACCCAGAATGGTCTTCCTCATGATTGTAGTGGTCAGAATCTTCTTACTTTTCAAAGTTTTACTCTTTTTCACCACTCATTTTGGCATATTTCCTTGCCCGCTTAGTGTCCGAGTCGGACTCCATCAAAGACGAATCCGATGATGAGTCAGAAGAAGACGACTTCTTACTCTTCTTTGTCTTCTTTTTCTTACTCTTTTTCTTCACCAGTGTCTTCTTTCTGCGAGCCCTGGTGAAGTCATCCCCATCTGAAGAAATCTCTTTCTTCTTGTGTTTGCTTTTTCGCGCAACCACAATGACCTCTTGCGGAGACTCTTCCGCCAAGGAATCTTGGTCCTCAGAAAAGTCCTCCCACTCGGACTTTTCCGATACTGGCACATGCTTAGCCGCCTTAGTGGCACACGGCCTGGCCAGGAGCATCTCCTCCAACTTGAGCTGAATGAGGCGCATCAACCCGCGCATCTAGGCAACGGCCGGCTAATCAAAGAACAATGGAGGCATTGTTCTAACGAAGTTACGACACATTGTAATTAACCTGTAATTCAGTCAATATTCCATAAAAAGCTTCAAAAACTTGAAGTATGTGAATGCCATCATGAACTATACCAACATATCCATTCAAAAACCGTACTAACCTGGTTGGTTTAGTAGTTAATGTAGAAAACTGCTGGAGCTACTCAACAAACATCCTCCTATTGTGAGTAGATTATGCTAATTGCTGGACCCAGATGTGGTCCCTTCTCCCTGGACTATGAGTAGCCAGAGGCATAGTACCGGGGTAAAAAAAATATATATCTCAATATATATATCAATATATATATATCCGTATATATATCATTATATATATACATATATATATATATATATTTAACCCTCCCAATTTCCCAATAGCTCTCCACCTAATCACTCACCCTAGCAACGGCTACACCTAATGACAAACATCCAAGAAGCCCAATAACACCGATTTAAACGTGCCAACAACCAGCCACACGGGTTCGTTAAACCGCCGTGACAATGGCAATTATTCATGCGACACCGGCAGTGTCACAAAGGGTGTTTTCAGCCTCCTCGTTAGGAGAGTCCGACTGCAACTTGCTAGCGTCTATTATTAATGGATGCACAGAGAACGTAAACGGAACTGGCGCATTAGGGATCTGGTGAGGTGGTGATGGTGTGGGTGAGGGTGGGGGTGGGGTGGGGGCAGGTGGTAGGGGTGAGGGTGGGGGTGGGGTGAGGGCAAGTGGTGATGGCTGGGGTGAGGGTGGGGGTGGGGTGGGACATCTGGTGAAGGTGGGGTGAGGGTGGGGGTGGGCTGGGGACAGGTGGTGAAGGTGGGATGAGAGTAGGGTGGGGGCAAGTGGTGATGGCCGGGTGAGGGTGGGGTGGGGCTCGTTTGTGTAGTGGAGGAGAAAAGAAGAGGAGACGGTGGTGTGTGGTGCGGTGGAGAGGGAAGGGGAAGATAGTGTGTGTGGTGATAGAAGAGAAGAAGGTAGTGTGTGGGTGAAGGGGCAGGACAGAGATGGTGTGGGTGTCTGTGATGTGTGTGGTGTGTGAAGTAATGCTGCGCTGTAGGCTTATGTGGTGTGCATGGTGTGTGTGGTGTGCGAGGGAGTGCTGGTGTGTGTAGCTTTTGTGGTGTGTAAGGTGTGTGTGGTGCCTGAAGTGTGTGGTGTCTGAGGTGTGTGAGGGAGTGATGTTGTGGGTGTGTTGTGTGAGGTGTATGTGTGGTGTGTGAGGGAGTATTGTGATGTGTGGTGGTGTGTATGGGGTGTGTGAGATGTGCATGGTGTGTGTGGTGTGCGAAGGAGTGTTGTGGTATGTGTGGTGTGTGAAGGAGTGATATGGTGTGTGTGGTGTGTGCCGTGCTTTTGGTGTGGCCGGTATTTGTGGTGTGTGTGGTCTGTTAGGTGTGGGAGATGTGTGTGCTGTGTGTAGTGTGTGTGATGTGTTGTGTGTGTGATGTGTAGTGTGTGCTGTGTTTGTGGTGTGGAAGGTATGTGTGGTGTGTGGTGGGTGTGGTGTGCGTGGTGTGTTTGGTCTGGGATGTATTTGTGGTGTGTGTGGTGTGGGACTTGTGTGTGTGGTGCATTTGGTGTGTTTGGTCTGGGATGTATTTGTGGTGTGTGTGGTGTGGGACTTTTGTATGTGGTGTGTGTTTTGTGTTTAGTCTGGGATGTATTTGTGGCATGTGTGGTGTGTGAGTTGTGTGTGTGGTGTGTGATGTGTGTGCTGTTGTAGTGTGTGTATGTGTGGTATGCGTGGTGTGGGAGCTGTGTGTGTGGTGTGTTTGTGGTGTGGGATGTATGTGTGGTGTGTGTGGTGTGTGTGGTGTGGGATGTACTTGTGGTGTGTGTTGTGTCAGTTGTGTGTGTGTGTTGTTGTAGTGTGTGTAGTGTGTATGCGTGGTGTGTGAGTTGTGTGTGTGGTGTGTGTGCTGTTGTAGTGTGTGTAGTGTGTATGCGTGGTATGTGTGGTGTGGGAGCTGTGTGTGTGGTGCGTGTGGTGTGGTATGTATGTGTGGTGTGTGGTGTGGGAGCTGTGTGTTTGGTGTGTGTGGTGTGTTTGTGGTGTGGGATGTGTGTGTGGTGTGTGTGGTGTGTGTGGTATGGGAGCTGTGTGTGTGGTGTGTGTGGTGGTGTGTGTGATGTATTTGTGGTGTGTGATGTATTTGTGGTGTGTGATGTACATGTGTGTGTGTGAGTTGGATGTGTGTTGTAGTGTGTGTAGTGTGTATGTGTGGGAGTTGTGTGTGTGGTGTGTGTCTGGTGTGGGATGTATGTGTGGTGTGTGTGGTGTGGGATGTATGTGTGGTGTGTCTGGTGTGTGTGGTGCGGGATGTACTTGTGGTGTGTGTGGTGTGTGAGTTGGGTGTGTGTTGTTGTAGTGTGTAGTGTGTATGTGTGGTATGTGTGGTATAGGAGTTGTGTGTGTGGTGTGTGTGGTGTGTGATGCAGTGTTTATGTGGCAGGTGGTGAAATAAGCCGTTATAGCGCCTACATAATTACTAGGCATGTGGGGAGAAAGGTGCTGTGAACAATTTATCCATGTGAACATGACAGCAATGTGTTACTGGCAATAGGTGTCTGGGCGCTTGCAAGACCAGCCTGTGCTACTCCAACTAGCTGTTGTACCTAACTACACACGGATGGTTGAATCCAGATGTGGTTCATCAACCAAGTGGCCTCAGAGCAGATACAAAGAGGGATTTCAGGACAGCTTGAAGTGCTGTTCTTTCCCTCAATATACATATATATGTACTAAATAGATATATATGTATTATATATATCATTTTCAATATATGTATATATGTGCTCTATAATCTATTATGGGAATATAAACAAGGACACTATCATCTTCAGTTATATCTGTATTGTTATTCGCAAACCGCAGCTAGTGTATGCCAGCGATTAGTTCCAGGTTTGGCCACACCGGCACCACCTGTCAGGGGCTCTGACCTCCTATAAACCAGTTGTGTCTGGCCCTTATCGCCTCCAGACCCACTCAGGCAGTCAAGTTTTTACTGCTATATATTTATTTTCATTCAATGACAATTTCCTGTGTGATATCCATTGTGGATGAATGAGCAATGCAAATATGCAAATAAAAATTGTTATTAAACAAACACATGCCAATATCAAAACTCACAAGTTCGCTTTGATAACAAGATGGATATATATGTAGTGGACTGCACTGACCTCTCAGGCAAGTAACCACATAGACAGGTAGGTGTGGGGAGTGTGTTGATATCAGGGAGCCTAGGTGGTGTAATGGTTAGCACACTGGCCCGGAATGCAAAGAGATGCGGGTTCGAGTCCCGCTCTAGGCACAGTATTTCCCATTTTCATCACCCCCATGACACTGGTGCCATGACCAGGATCCTGTACAAGCTTTCGGCTGTATGGTTGTTGAACCTACCCTGTGTATGTGTGTGTTAGTGCATTGCCTGTATGTATGTAATTGTAAGCATTACAAGACTTACAATTCCAGGGGGACGAGTGTAGTGGACTGCACTGACCTCTCAGGCAAGTAACCACATAGACAGGTAGGCGTGGGGAGTGTGTTGATATCAGGGAGCCTAGGTGGTGCAATGGTTAGCACACTGGCCCGGAATGCAAAGAGATGCGGGTTCGAGTCCCGCTCTAGGCACAGTATTTCCCATTTTCATCACCCCCATGACATATATATATATATATGTATATATATACCCCTCTGCCTTAAACCTATATCATGCAATAAGCCTTAATACATTCTACAGTGGTTTACTTTTTCATTTCATTAAGGTGTAGCAAAGATCTGTGTGCAGAAACAATTTCTTGCTATTATTTTTAATCACGTATTTTGATTTATCAGAAGAGCATATTGTCAATCCTGTCACATTGTTCTTCTGGCTTTCCTGTCATTTCGATTTGAACCAAATCTGAATGGAACCATGCTAATCTGTGCGGATGGCCCGTTAATCGGGACGGGGATTTACTTTCATTATGTTAAAGTTGCATAGTCCGATGGTTTTGAATTTCTGTATTTTTTCTGAGATAAATATATTAGATCGATCACTACTATCTACTTTACATTAGTTCAAAGTTACTTTTATTTTAAATGGTAAACTTTTCAGATATTTTGAGTGCAAACATGGAAAATTAGTTTTAGCAAGCTTGCCAAAACTCTGACACCATAGACTTCTGCAGTAACAGGTTATGTTAAATTTACTCAGCATTGGCTTCTACAAAGAAATAAATGCTTAATAAGTGCATCAGTATCTAAGTTAGATATGTAAAATCAAATCCAGATAATTGATTTGGTTTTGAAAATTTGATATTTCATCGGACTATGCAGCTTTAATGAAGTTACAGCATTGCAATGGAATAATTATTTATTATTAAACTTAATTAATTTTCATTAAATTGACATAATTAAATTACTCCTACTTTAGCATCCTGCTAGAACAGTGTTCAATGAATTACTTTAATTACTATAATCAGATTATAACATTACATTGAATTACAGATTACATTTAATTGAAATAACATTCTGTTTTTTTCTCATTTAAATGATTAATAATTAAATAGACATTTTAAATTAAATTGAGTATGATTAGCTAATTTAATTAAACATCAAACATGATGTTCTGATAATATAGTTCAATTACTAAATTATTGGAGGCATTTTACAAATATTCTATTTCGGTATTACTTTCTGCGCCAAGTACCCTGAACAGCAAGGATAAAAGTGAAGCATGTTTTCACCAAAACAAAGCATCTGTAATGTATGAACACCAATCAAATCCCACCGCCCTCAATACTTACATTTTCACCTTCCTTTCAAGTCTACTTCCACTCATCCCCATTATTCATGGTCTGCAACCGTCATCGACTCACTAACTCACAATGATTGAACTCATGTTTCCCATCACTGTCCTTGTAACCAGGAGGAGGTAAGCTATGACTCTCTACTCACGTTGATTCTGTGCACCTAGCTCTCACAATGTCAGCCCACTTACCATCACTGGATCCTCTTTGAAAGGTCGTCGTCTGGTGCTTGTCTCAAAAGTTAGAGTCGCGCGGATATCTTCACACACACATATATATATATATATATATGTATATATATATATATATATTTATTTATATATGCACAGGCACTTAGAAAATCCACACACCTAGCATTAGCATTGTCTCATCATCATTCCCATTGCTTTTCTTAAACCGTCACCAGTAGCACTTCAGCGCACGAAGGAAGGATTCATACCCTAGTGAACCGGAAGTATTCAGCAAACCGGAAATGCCATGGGTCCAGTGCCTGCGCACTGCTCAGCAGGCAAACCAGAACCGGTTGTACAATAGAGAAAAATAGCCACTTAAAAGCATATCACCGATAGCCCTCTAAAGTATTATTAAATCCAAGAATAGGAAAATCACCAAATTTTTCAAAGCATTTTGGGGATCAATTTATCAGCTGTAAGAACCGCAGCCAAAGTCGTTGTTAAAAGGTTGATGCTTTTCTGCCTAAGGCTAATGCTATCTCCGTATTTTCCTCGCTGTAAAAGCTGCATTACCCGATGAAACCATCACATTTTCTAAACCAAAACACTAGATTTGACCATACATTATATATCCAACTTAGATACTGCTTGATCACCAAAGGACCCTCGCCACTCGCATTGAAAAATGGAACAGCAGAAGGAAATAATTGTATGTCCATGGATGAAATCGCACAGAACCCACGAATGTTGTAGCTTAAATGCGTGTGAAATCTTGATATGGTGAACGATGGCAACATCAATAAGATGGTTTTTTGGGGGGGGGTTTTTGGTAAATATTTTATTTTTTCATCTGAATACATATTTTGTCAGTGCCATGGCACTGGTCTTCCAGCCGTTGGAGTGATTGCATTTGATCTGTACATAGTGGAAGTGGAATGTGTGGCATTGTGTACAGCACACCCCATTCTGAACATAAAAAGAAAGTGGGGGAGCAGCCTATGCTGCATAGTGTACAGCATAGGTACTCAACATAGTGCAAGGTATATGCATCAAGATAGAGTGTGCAGTTATGTACACTAGTGGTTAAATCATATGCTGTGTTTGTATATCAGTTAGATTTGGTTTTAATAACGGTTAGTCTTCAAATAGTGCCATGTTGTGCATGTATAGTGGTTTATATTGTGTGCATTGCTGGTTGAAGATGTAGTTATTCAGTGGAGGTAATGGGTCTCGACTAGTGGTAGTGGGTCTCGAGTCATAGAGTTATAATAGTTGTTTGTCAAATGTGGATGGCGGGGGGAAGGGGTCCATGTTTGAATGATGGCCAAAATTGTATGCGGCTCTTGTATGATGACCACCTTGTATGATAATGGTGTGTGATTGTTGGTAAGTTAACATGTGATGGTATCCGTGTAAAAGTGCATGTTGTATTTCACAGTTTCTCGCTTGTAATTCTCACTGTAATACCGTGACATAATTAAGGTGCAGCAGTTGTGGTTTTATAAATATTATGATTGGCTCAAATAATAATGATACCACTAATAATATTGATACTAAGATGAGGATGATGAGGATAATAATGATAATAATATTAAAAATAACAATAATAATAATATTTTAAAGATAGAAAAATAAAAATGAAATATTTTCAATCTAGATGGCGCTATGAGCACAATATGCTACAATGGCTGCTACCTTTAGACCTTTTTCAACGTGATTTTCTCCGCGAAGTAAAACATATTACGAGATGTAGAAGGGGCAAGAAGGAACCACGTGACTACCGTTTAAGTATTCAATGGGTCGCTGAAAAGCGCATTAACCAATAGCATTTCTTTCCTTTAAATTTGGTTATTGTAAATTTTTAATCATGAAAATGTGAGAAGATACGTGTGCCAGGACGAAACATGGTGATGATTTTGTTTGATTTTGTTGCATCCAATAATAGTTTGCACTTGGTTGATTTATAAATACATGGACATTAATGGAGTGTCATGAAAGCGCATCTATGAATCTGCATACATGTGGTTATACCCCAGTCACACTATGCTTGCGATTGCTTGCAACCACTTTGTGACCACCAAAAAGGGGCAGTCGCAAAGTGGTCAAAGTAATTGCAAGTGGTCGGTGATTGGTCGGTGACCTACAGGTAACCATTTTGGTCGCAAAGAGGCTGCAGCTGCTGCACCAACAATCTTCTTGTGACCAAAATGGTCGCCTGTCACTGAGGGCTTGGCAACCGATCGGTGACTGATCGCTGACCATTGTTTTTCTCACTTCTTTTTTGCTTTGGTCGCAAGGAGGTCACCTGCGACCATTCGTTTTTGGCTAAAATGTAGTCACAAGTGGTTGCAAGCTATAGTGTGACTGAGGCTTTAATTGGTGAGTGAAGACCCGCATTTCTCAACTGTTTCGTTGTATATTATTTACCTCAATCAGAATGAATATATTCGCCCTTATATATATATATATATTTATATATATATATATGTGATATATGTGTGTGATATATAATGCGTTATGCAAGTATAAAGATATATAAGGGAATTATTATTATTAGTATTATACTAGGTAAGACCCAACACTGTACCGGTCGCGCCACCTGCGGCCTCATAGCCTCCACCAGATGTAGACCAGGGTCAGTTGCACCGGAGGATTTTAAATAATAATAATATATATATATATATATAATATTCATAAATATATAATGTATATATATATCTCAGAGTGAGCACATATATATATACAATTAAATACATAAATTAGAGGATATATATATATATATATCCCAACAGTGCTGCACCTTAGATACCATTGGTTCATGTACTGTACTATGTGGGGCACTGTATGTCGTAAATGTGGGCCCATGAATGTCGTACTACCTGAATGCTTGCACTAAATGTCACTGTATGGCCACCTCGCTAATATCACAGTCACACACACGCAGCTGTCTGCATTCACCACCTCACAACCACACGTTACATCATCTACATTCAATAGGTCAATGTGCATAATTCCATAATTGAACAACACAAACATGGATAAAAGGTTTATATTTTGGACTTTTTTAATGAACAAAAATGCCAATCGTACATGCTTGAGTATAATGAGAGAAGGCCCTGAGATGCTTTAGACCTATAGTTCTAGTCTCTTATTGTGGGGTGGGCAGGATGGCAGAGTAAAAGGTCCATTGCCATCCGCCGCCAAGTTGTAGTGGCAGAGTTTGGGTTTTGCGGGCTTTATATAGCAGCTTGGCTGGCCCGAAACATCACGACTGTGTCAAGTTTTCGTAACTTTGTAATAGATTTCGGCTGCTGTTGTTGTATCCAATTTGCATATGCATGTCCGCCAGCCCTGCGTGGTTACTCGGCGTAGTTTACAAAAGACCTGCTAGGCATGGTAGACGTCAATCTATATATTTAATGTTACGGTTCAAGTACAGGTGGGGCCACTGGCCGTTGAATAGGTATCCGACTCCACCTTGTTCGATTACCCATATTGCAACCAACATCGACAACCCATCTTCATTTATTTTTGGTGGTCAATATTTGTATTCATCTGAACACATATTTTGTCAGCGCCGAGGCACTGGTCTTCAAATCGGGATATAACATTGCCATGGAGTTCATTTTGCTTGAATATTAACACATTTTTGTTTCTGTTATTTCATTTGGTATTGGATGACAATTAGTAATTTCACCAGCGTTACATGATATGGCATTTATTTTTAGGGGGGGAGTAAATATATTTATCCCTCCCAAATAAATGGAGGGTTTTCTTTCAGCGTTGAGGCATTGTTCTTCAAAACAATTTCTGGTGTAGGTATTTACACTTCTTTTTATATAGCTTTTACTTTACAGATTTACTACAATAAAAGAAGAAAAACAAGGAATTCTTTCTTTATTGAAAATATTAAATAGGAAAAAAAACGAATATTGTTACTTGTTAGCTTTACCATTTAAATGTGCCTCCTCGTGTAATCATTTAAAATTGTGCATTTAAAGAAACATGACCCAGAAATATATTTAGCATGGCTCCAATGCACTTGGAAGCATCATAATGAAGGAGTTTCTCTGATAACGCCTTTGGAAACAGAGATCATGAAGAAGACAGACAGCGGATCGTCCATCCTGTTATTAGTTGGATTGCAACAGGATCAAGAAAATTAGGTTTTCTGAATACAGTATAACCCCGTTAAACAAAACTTGAAAGGACCCTAGAAATTTGTTTGGATTAACCGATCATTGGTTAAAGCAATGACTATCCAAGACCAAAACAGTCTGCATGCACTTCTGCCTGCTGCGTAGAATGCATGCGGAACCGGAGCTGACCCTTGATGGGGATCCCATTAAAGTCATTGAGAAAACCAAATTTCTGGGCCTCATTCTCGACGCAAAGCTGTCTTTCGTGCCACATATAAAGTACCTGAAAACAAGATGCCTGAAAGCGCTAGATATTCTGAGGGTGCTGTCCAGCTCAGAATGGGGAGCGGACAGAGATGTTCAGAGCCTCTACGTTGAAGCCAATGAAC
Organism: Branchipolynoe longqiensis; assembly: GCA_030323885.1. Lineage (NCBI taxonomy): Eukaryota > Metazoa > Annelida > Polychaeta > Phyllodocida > Polynoidae > Branchipolynoe > Branchipolynoe longqiensis. The sequence continues at coordinate 42,922,393 of CM059200.1, forward strand.
CATCACTTAACAACAGGAGAATCAAACTGACCATGCAATATGTAGTCAAGATAAAAACTAATGCATTGAATCCTGCACACAATTGTCTATTCGAGCTGCTGTCTTGGCCACTCGTGGCTTACACATACTTTTCTGCTCAAGGGGGAACCTCCCCCTGAATGCATTGGGTGTCAGTCCCCGCTGACACTCAACCACATTTTACTAAGTTGCATTGATTTTTTGGCCCTGCACCAACAATTCTACACTGCTGACAGTATGCGTGACCTTTTTACTCAAGTAAAACAAGAAAACATTTTAGCCTTTTTGAGGGCCGCTGGACTGTACCAGCTCATATAGTTTACTAAATAAATTCTATCAATTATTAATAGAACTTTTCTTTTGCTATGGGAATTTGTTTCCCTTGACCACAAATATATGATTGTGAGCTTTCTAATTTAATGAGTGTCTATTGGCACATAATTGATTGTCGGCTTTTACATGTAAAAGCAATAGTTTGAACAAAATACAAACATTTCTCGCCATGAATAGGCCTATGCTGCTGACATGGCGTAAAGCAACCACCAATCAATCAATCAAAGCAATGCATGTTGGCCGAGGCTAACATGACTAATTTGCAAACGAGGCTGGTCTACTTCTGTGTTCCTCGCTCCTCACGTTTCCGTCTCTTCTCATTCTGCCCCTGTGGCACTGCCCGACTACTTCACTTCCCCACCCTCTCACCCTCTTCTCGGGGGGTTAGCGCTGATCTGCCTCCTGACTACTGACCTCTGCTGCTGAACTCTTCCTCGGTCTAGTTCACCGACTCGACACTGAAGCACCCCCTGGAGGTGCACCACTGATAAGTGGGTTCAGTCACCCGCTTGATTACACCTGCTCTCTGTACAGGCCCTGATTACTTTTATTAAATCAACTCTTATAAACCTGTCTATGTTCCTCCCTTCCGAGTGCAGCGAATTATATATATCATAAATAAATGATAAGTATTATATATATATATTAGCTATATATAACATATTTATTATATATATTATATGTATATTATACGTATATTATATACACATAATATATTATATATATTATATATATATTATATACTACATATTGTATATATGTTACATATTATGTGTTATATATTATATGCTATGTTATATATTATATATATTAGATATTATACATTAGATATTATATGTTAGATATTATATATATTATTTACGATATATATTAAATATAATATATAATATATATATCTGCTCGTATCTGTATTGCTTGTTGGAACAGTAACTGGTCCGATAACACACATGACTGCCCCACCGCTGACACTTAGGCTTCTTCCTGTAGCTGACTGGAACATCGGAGAGAAGTCCGGAATGTGGAACTTCCAGCACGCCCTGGAGGAATTGCACTTCACCTACTGGAGGGACAGCTTCTTTGTGGTGTGGGTTGGAGCGGACCACAAGCAGTCAGACACCAACATTATACAGGTATCTAGCACAGCCTTATATACATGTAGTACCAACACTACATGAATCTGTATCAGTCTTATAGATATGTAGTATCAACATCAACATTATACAAGTACCTAGCACAGCCTTATATACATGTAGTACCAACACAACATGAATATGTATCAGTCTTATAGATATGTAGTATCAACATCAACATTATACAGGTATCTAGCACAGCCTTATATATGTGTAGTACCAACACTACATGAATATGTATCAAGCTGAGATTCCTTACACGCGGTATGCGGCCTGCGAATGCGAATGCGAATGCGGCAAAAAATCGAAACGCCTTGAACTCAATGGACTACAACCCTTACACGCGGTATGCGAATGCGAATGCGAATGCGAATGCGAATGCGACAACTCGATCGGTCCCTGTAGCGATCGGTACGGCATGCGGCATGCGGCACCCAGGGTGTGAATAGAAACCTGAGTCTGATGTGTCCATTAGTTTAACACTAGGAGAGGCGACTGAGCATTACGGAACGGTCACGCACAAGGCTTCTGAGTGGAAACATATGGTAGTGGTGGTGGTGGGTGTTCTGGTGAGTAAAAATGCTACCAGAGCCACAAAAATATGAATACTTATCTATAATTTGGTAATTATAAAGGTAAGAACCTCCATGTGACGTACCAAGAGTTACATAGATATACATGCCATATTAGGCCATATACCGTGCAGTATGGAGTATACTTGTTTATTTTTATTTTTTAATTATAGCCAGTCGTGTGCCGCATGCCGCATGCTGCATACCGCGTAGAAGGAATCTTCCCATTCGCATGCCGCATACTGCATGCCGCATGCCGCAGTCCGCATACCGCGTGTAAGGAATCTTAGCTTTAGTCTTATAGGTATGTGCTATCAACACCAACATTACACAGGTATCTAGCACAGCATTATATACATGTAGTACCAACACAACATGAATATGTATCAGTCTTATAGTTATGTAGTATCAACACCAACATTACACAGGTATCTAGCACAGCATTATATACATGTAGTACCAACAGTACATGAATATGTATCAGTCTTATAGGTATGTAGTATCAACACCAACATTATACATGTATCTAGCACCACATTATACACATGTAGTACCAACAGTACATGAATATGTATCAGTCATATAGGTATGTAGTATCAACATCAACTTTATACAGGTATCTAGCACCACCTTATATACATGTAGTACCAACACTACATGAATCTGTATCAGTCCTATGGATATGTAGTATCAACATCAACATTATACAGGTACCTAGCACAGCCTTATATACAGTCTAATAGGTATGGCTATCAACACCAACATAATACAGGTATCTAGCACAACCTCATATACATGTAGTACCAACAAACATGAATATGTATCAGTCTTATAGGTATGTAGTATCAACATCAACATTATACAGGTATCTAACACCGCCTTATATACATGTAATACCAACACCATGAATATGTATCAGTCTTATAGGTATGTAGTATCAACACCAAAATTATACAGGTATCTAGCACCGAATTATATACATGTAGTACCAACAGTACATGAATATGTATCAGTCATATAGGTATGTAGTATCAACATCAACATTATACAGGTATCTAGCACAACCTTATATATGTATAGTACAAACACTACTTATCAGTCTTATAGCTAGGTAGTATTAACACCAACATTATACATCTATCTATCACATCCTTATATACATGTACTACCAACAGTACATGAATATGTATCAGTCTTACAGGTATGTAGTATCAACATCAAGATTATACAGGTGTCTAGCACAACCTTATATACATGTAGTACCAACACTACATGAAGATGTATCAGTATGATAGGTATGTGCTATCAACACCAACATTATACAGGTGTCAGTCTTATAGGTATGTAATATCAACATCTACATTATACAGGTATCTAGCTCAGCCTTATATACTTGTAGTATCAACACTACATGGATCTGTATCAGTCTTATAGGTATGTAGTATCAACACCAACATTATACAGGTATCTAGCAGATCCTTATATACATGTAGTATCAACACTACATGGATCTGTATCAGTCTTATAGGTATATAGTATCAACACCAACATTATACAGGTATCTATCACAGCCTTATATACATGTTGTACCAACACTCCATATAATATTTATCAGTCGTATAGCTATGTATTATCAACACCAACATTATACAGTTATATATCACAGCATTATATACATGTAGTACCAAAACTATATAAATTTGTATAGGTCTTATAGCTATGTAGTATCAACATCAACATTATACAGGTATCTAGCACAGCCTTATATACATGTAGTATCAAAATACATGGATATATACCAGTCTTATTGGTATCTGGTATCAACATCAACATTATACAGGTATTTATCAACACCATATATAAATGTAGTACCAACACTACATGGATATATACCAGCCTTATTGGTATGTAGTATCAACACCAACATTATACAGGTATCTAGCACAGCCTTATATACATGTAGTACGAAAACTACATGGATATATACCAGTATTATTGGTATGTAGTATCAACACCAACATTATACAGGTATCTAGCACAGCCTTACATAAATGTAGTACCAACATTACATGGATATATACCAGTCTTAAAGATATGTAGTATCAACATCAACATTATACAGGGATCTAGCACAACCTTTTATACATGTAGTACCAACACTACATGAATATGTCAGTCTTATACTTATAGGTATGTACTATCAACACCAACAACATACAGGTATCTAGCACCACCTAGTAAAAATTGTCACGTATAATAACTAATGCCTAATCTAATGTACTTATATTCTCAATTACAAAGTGTACAGTTACATATACATTCTCAATGGTATGATATCACACTCACAACTGTCTGTGTAGTCCATATGAATGATAAATACACTCAGTCCTCTTGGTGCTCATTCCATATCTCAGTTACCTTGAGGAGTTGACGGATATAGATTAACCACTGTCTGTAAGCTGTAGCCAACCATACAGGTATAGAGTCTCAGTTGATGATGGATGTATATATGTCAGGCTAAGCAGCAGCGATGTGGGAAAAAGCAGACAACAGTCACCAATCCTGTTGATGGCCATTGGTCAATGTTCTAGAAGCTCAGCAAGTTGAATCCATCCCATAAGCTGTAACTAGCCAGATCAGGTTTCAGGCCTAACTGACTTGGAGATGTTGACGCCTCGATGTCTGGGAGTAGAGTGCCGAGAGTGCTTAGCTTTTGGGGGGTTCATAACCTTACGACGCTTACTGTCTGCAAAACTGCAGCAATATAGAAAGGCCCCGATAAATCGGTCCAATCTTTGGTTGAAGATTAATCTTCAGGTGGGACGGTTGTAGAAGCTGGGGATGTCTTTACAACAATCAAAATGACAAATCACTGGGGCGGCCCCGAATCACACTGGTCTGTCGGTAGCAGAGCACTCATATCCAGCAACAGCAGCAAGGGTTCAGGAAGAAGGGACGGGTAAAAATGGGTCCAGCAGGTTCCAGCAACCAGAACAAAGCATGAGAAACGATAAGGTACAGGGCCCCACCCAAGCAAACAACTCCCTTGATCAGGGGGAGAAGTGAGCCCGGGAGAAAAAAAAAGGGTAGAGTATAGGAAAGAGAAATGAGGAGAGTTGAGTCAAAGGACCGTGTTTATTTGCTCTATGGTGACCAGCCGGCGAGCCAAAGACACGGACAGAGTAAGAGTATAAAGTGAAATGCTGGCGGGCTCCCCCTCCTGGAACTCTTTTCAGATATTATCAAGGAGGAGCATGGCCAGCAGAGAAGACATAGAGAGAGGTGTGGATGAAGTGCGGTCCAGATTGGAAGTGTGATGAGAGTGTGTGACTGCACTCCTCATATAGCTGCTGGGTAGGCCAGTCCCAACGAAGAGACGGAATGAGTAGGACTGTCCAAACATGTGTTCTAACCACTATAAAAGCCAACTATCTGTTAGGAAACAGTCTCCATACATTCACTGTTATGTTACAACATGTAGTACCAACACTACATAAATATTTATCAGTCTTATAGGTATGTGGTACCAAAACCAACATCATACACATATCCAAACCTGTGTTGTAGGTATGTTGCATCAAGACCAACATCATACATGTATTGCATTGATAATAACGATCAACCTCATAAAAAAAACGAATATTGTTACTTGGGAAACACATAGCTTTGCCATTTAAATGTGCCTCCTCGTGTAATTCTTGTTAATTGTGCATTTGAAGAAACAATGACAGAAATTCCAAACCGTCGGACTATGCAACTTTACTGGCTGATTGACTGGTGATGGTTTAAGCCCCAGTGAGACCTCAACGGATTGGAGAAACGGACAGAAAACGGACACTGTCCAGTGAAATCCGGCAACGTATGGTTGGCAACCAGCGTGTCCGTTATCTGTCCGGTAGTGTCCGGTGGTGTCCGGTACAAGTTTTGAACATGCACAAAACTTGTACTGGACAATGCTGGACTGAAGTGCATGGTTGGTGTCCGGTTTATGTCTGTTTAGTCCATTTTGTCCGTTTTGTCCATTTCATGTCCAGTACCCATCCGTTACGTCTCCAGTTGCTTCCTGCCAAGTCCCTTGATGTTTTTTTTGTTTGTTTTTTTTTATTGCGGGAATTTGGTCAGTATATGTTTTCGGTGTGTCCGTGAACAATCCGGTATGTCTGTTTGACATTCGGTTTTCGTCTGGTTCTCGTCCGTTTCTCGTCCGTTTCTCGTCTGGTGGATATTCGTTAATGTATGTTCCTTGTCCATTTAGCGTCCGTTTCGTCCGGCGGCGGTTGCAACAGTTTGACACATTTCGATACATTTTGATACCGAACACCACCGGACTAGACAATTCTTTGTCCGGTTCATGTCCGTTGCACAATCCGGTAAGGTCTGCCTTGGCCTTAAACATTGTGTAGGCAGCAAACGAGGCTTTTAGTGTTCATTAAAAAAAAAAGCTAATGGAATCTATTCCATTGTTTTTTTAATTTGAAATATACTGACCTAATTAAACTAAACATGCAAATGATTAAGTCAATACCTGCTTCAGATTGACCAATCAGGGATCGGGATGGACAACCCGGAGTCCTACTCCATGAATGACACGCACCCGGCCATCGTGAAATACAAGCAGTACATGCGAGATCTCGCGCGACTATTCACGGCATCGGAGAAGGATATCGAACAGTTCGTCGAGACGACATTCACCTTTGAGAAACAGCTTGCACAGGTAATAAAATCACGTGGTTTAGTTGATTTAACTACCCCAATCTTGCTCGCCCTCTTCCTCTTTCTTTCTTTCCCTCTCTCTCTTTCTCTCGGTCTCTTTCTCTCTTTCTCTCTCTCTTTCTCTCTCTTTCTTTCCCTCTCTCTCTTTATTTCCCCCTGTCGCTCTTTCTTTCCCTCTCTCTCTCTTTCTCTCTCTTTATTTCCCTCTATTTCTCTTTCTTCCCCCTCTCTCTCTATATTTCCTCCTACATCTCTTTCTTTACCCCCTCTCTCGCTTTCTCTCTCTTTATTTCGCCCTATCTCTCTTTCTTCCCCCCCCCCCCCCACTCTTTCTCTCCTTTTGCATTGTACCATTTCTAAGGCACAGTTCCATCCCACTCGTAGGTGGCGCCACGGTGTCAGCACAAGGAACTAGTCTAGATGCAGAGTGCCGCATGCAACATAGCATTTCCACCAACAACCCGTCCACTCACACTCATGGTGACTTCATATGTCCAAGTCCAATTCCAACCACATTCGCTCCAAAATAAAACTCTTTTCATATTTTCAGATCATGGTTCCTCAGGAACATGAAAGTCGGCGCGACCCCGGGGCCATGTACAACCCGTTAACCGTGACGGAGCTTCAAGCCATTTCGCCATGGGTGAGTGAACACCAGTTGTCTTTATCTTTACCTGCATTTAAGAGGCAGTACTGTTGTTTGTTTGGGTTTTATGTCCTGGCAAAATACACTATAACCCCGTTAAACCAAGCTTGGTTAAACCAAATGATCGGTTAATCCAAACTTGTTTTCGGCGGCCCGCAAAATACTACCATTTATCATATAAAAAAGTTGGTTAAACCAAAGTTGGTTAATCCAAATTATCGGGTAATCCAAACAAAATTGTCGGATCCCAGGCCACTTCCGGTACAGTTAAACCAAACTTTCATGTGGTTATAGGGTCATCTGGGACCACACCAAATTTGTTTATGGGAACTTTATAGTGCTGCCCCACTGGGAGACCAGGCCGCCGGCATCATGACCCGATATCCCACTACGTTCACCTACGTCTACTACCGGCTAGAGTGTTACACTCTCGCCGGTAGTAGACGTAGGTGAACGTAGTGGAGGCTGACGTAGTTGAACGTAGTTGAACGTAGTTGAACGTACCGGCATCCATACTTGTCCATGATGTTAACTTGGTAATAGGGTGGGTGAGCCGTGATCTCCGATTTAATTTTTGGACATGTTCAAAAGAGCGGTCGGTATGTTAGAGGCTGAATTTGCATCCGTGATGCTAACGTACTGCGGTGAAGTCGAACGTAGTGGAATGTACCTCTTAATGTACTGTAGCATACTCTAGAGTACTCTAGCATACTCTAGCATACTCTAGCATACTTCAACCCGCACAAAACCATAGCCGTTCCACGTTGAGCATGCCGTGGTTACATAGCCGTTAGTGGACGTAGTTGAATGTAGTTGAACGTAGTGGAGGCTAACGTAGTTGAAAGTCGTTGAACGTAGTAATGGAATGTCTGATGGTGAATAGAGAACTAGACATAATATCAAAGCTACATATTCCGAGGAAATCATAATATTTTCAAAACCAAAACATCTCCGTAGATTTGATCCTACATATCCAACGTGGATACTACTGCCAATTTTTTTCTCATTTCTCATTTTTTCTCATTTCATTGGAGAGGTTTTCAGCCTTAAGAACATGAAACTTCACTTGATTCAATATGAACTAATTCAAAACGCGGGACCACCGACTCGTATATATGGAACTTTATTAATTCACACAGCGGCACCGAAATGGGTTCGAGCCCCGCCCAGTAGGCTGGTGCGCATGCGCAAATTATGTTGCATGGTTGCTCTCGAAATACCTCTAAAGTTAATTATCATAAAAGTTACTTTGAACCAGAGTAGAGTAAGTTATAGGTGTCAACATGATCTATTTGAGTATAAAACTCTGACGATTTAAAAAAAGGATTATACCACTAGAAGCGAGTGTAGTTTTTAGGCATACCACCAGAGGGGGTGGCGGGAAGGGGCGGGCATTAGGCTCTATCGATTGAGCTGAATATTCTTGTGATCAGGAGCCATGTCGGTTATTGTGTGCGTTGCATAATCCCTGATTAATGAATCAATAATACAGATCTATCAAAAATACTCGCAATGCTCGACAGGTGGCGCGGCAATGAAAAAAAAAGGAAGCCCAGAAAAAGCTACTAAAGTGAACGGAATCGTTTGCGTTGTAACGAGTAGCCATTTTTCTTTACCAACAAAGATTCGGAAATTAATAATTCAGGATAGAAAGAAGTGGCATGCCGCGCTGGACCAAAGTTAATGCAAATGTAATAAAAACAGTGATTTAGTGAAATATTAATCAATGTAATCGTCGTAAAACAGGAACTATATGACATAGACAGAATATACTAAGTCAATTTAATAGAAGCTGGTACTGATGTCCAGAATTTCGGAGTCTACACCAAAAATACTTTTCATATTTTTACTTCAAATATTTCTAGAATACACCATATATAATAAAAATTTACTTCAAACTAAAGCCAGGTAGATTGTTAGGGTCAAACTAATATATATATATATAAATATATATATATATAATAAATATATAAATATATATATATATAATAAATATATAAATATATATATATACATATCATTTATAACAAATGACCAGACGTGATGGCCGAATGAGGTGAGCATCCGTCTCCTGTTTTGGTAGATCCTGGGATTCGAACGGGTTTGATCCCTTGTCGAGTCATACCAATGACTTAAAACTTTATGCTTTATTAGGCATTATTAGGATAGAGCAAAGACTGGTTGGCTCAATGTCAGGATAAAGTGACTGAGTGGGAGTATACTGGTGGGATATCAGGTCGTGGTGATGATGGCATGGTTTCCCAGTGGGGCAGCACTATAAAGTTGCCATGAGTGAGAACTGTCACAAGTCGGTAACCGTCCTGATATAACCTTAGATGTTGCCAGGATGTAAACTCCAACAAACAACAACAATCTAAAACAAATATTGCAGAAACTCAAAAAATACATCGGACTGTGCAACTTTGAACAACAGCAGAACAAAATACAAAACAAAGCAAAGAATGGCGAGTTTTCTATAAATAGAAAACATACATCAAATTAAGGCACGAAAACCCACACGAATACTCCAAACACGACAGATGGCTAACAAGCGACCAGTGGCAGAACACACACACACACACAATCACGATGGATTACGCATGCGCGTGACTGACTTTCCATTTCCGGTTCCTGGCTTCCAACTTCAGATCAATTGGCTGCGGTTCCTGAGCCGAAACTTCACTGACGTCACAAAGGACACCGTTGTCGTGGTTACCAGTCGCGACTACATGGCCAACATGTCAAAGCTCATAGAGACGGCGCACCCCAGGTAGGCATATCTCACCTGACCGTTGGCGCAGTCACTGCTTGGTGTGTTCTGGCACAAAAAGCAAAAGACAGGCCAGAAAAGATGGTAGATATTACAAATACGGAAACTTACTAAGGAAACCGAAATGACTATCACTATAGGGCACAATCTGTCTGGATATGTGTACTGGCACAAACCAAAGCAGAACTGGGCAGGCCACGGTCATGCATCCGATTCACCCTGAAATGCAAAATGGCTAACCATACAACACAACATCCAGGGGTGTTCTGGCACACTGTTGCACTATCTAAGGACAGGACATGGGTGAAAGGATGCTGCAACAAACCACAAAGGGACAGGATCCTCTCCCATAGGCCTTTATGTCATCCAGGTAGATGTACATAGTAGGCTAAGTTATCATATACAGGTTAGGAAAAAACCTTTGAAAAATACCAAAATAACTAATATAGAAACTACTAACAGTAACACCCAAAACCGCAAAAGGTTGGCCCGAGAAAGATCAGGTAAACACTCCTGAGTGTGGGACCAGACCAATCCAGTATCACAGCTGTCCAGTGTTGAAAACAAGCACCCTCACGGGAGATTATATGTTATGGGAAGAATAAATAACTTGTCACAAAAAAACAAACAAAAAAAGAACAAAAAAAGCAGCACGGGCAGTGAACTGGAACGCAGGCAGCGGACCGTGCTATATCTAAGTGTATTGCACGATATAGGGTTTAGGCACGGGAACGGATTCAGATGTGTCGGTAGGAAAATGAGGTTGTGTGTTTTAATATCACTAATAGTTATATAGCCCGAGTTGTGAGTCGGTGACAGAGCTCTACACCCGAAGAATTTATATCGATAACAGCTTTTCACTCCAAGTTTGTATATCTGTAACAGCTCTATACCCTGAGTTTTATATCAGTAACAGCTCTGCACCCCAATAATTGAGTTTTCATATCAGTAACAGTTATAGAGCCCGAGTGTTTTTATCGGTAACAATTCTACAATCTGAGTGTTTATATCAGTAACAGTTCTACACGCTGAGTGTTTATATCGGTAACAGTTCTACACTCTGAGTGTTTATATTGGTAACAGTTCTACACTCTGAGTGTTTATATCGGTAACAGTTCTCTGAGTGTTTATATCGGTAACAGTTCTACACTCTGAGTGTTTATATCAGTAACAGTTCTACACGCTGAGTGTTTATACCGTTAACAGTTCTACACTCTGAGTGTTTATATCGGTAACAATTCTACACTCTGAGTGTTTATATCGGTAACAGTTCTACACTCTGATTGTTTATATCGGCAACAGTTCTACACGCTGAGTGTTTATATCGGTAACAGTTCTACATGCTGAGTGTTTATATCAGTAACACGTCTACACTCTGAGTGTTTATATCGGTAACAGTTCTACACTCTGAGTGTTTATATCAGTAACAGTTCTACACTCTGAGTGTTTATGTCGGTAACAGTTCTACACTTTGAGTGTTTATATCAGTAACAGTTCTACACTATGAGTGTTTATATCAGTAACAGTTCTACACTATGAGTGTTTATATCGGTAACCGTTGTACACTCTGAGTGTTTATATCGGTAACAGTTCTACACTCTGAGTGTCTATATCGGTAACAGTTCTACACTTTGAGTGTTTATATCAGTAACAGTTCTACACTCTGAGTGTTTATATCGGTAACACTTCTACACTCTGAGTGTTTATATCGGTAACAGTTCTACAGTCTGAGTGTCTATATCGGTAATGGTTCTACACGCTGAGTGTTTATATCGGTAACAGTTCTACACTCTGAGTGTTTATATCAGTAACAGTTCTACACTCTGAGTGTTTATATTGGTAACTGTTCTACACTCTGAGTGTTTATGTCAGTAAGAGTTCTACACTGTGAGTGTTTATACCGGTAACAGTTCTACATTTTGAGTGATTATATCGGTAACAGTTCTACACTCTGAGTGTTTATATCGGTAACAGTTCTACTGTCTGAGTGTTTATATCAGTAACAGTTCTACTCTCTGAGTGTTTATATCAGTAACAGTTCAAGGCTCTGAGTGTTTATATCAGTAACAGTTCTAGTCTCTGAGTGTTTATATCAGTAACAGTTCTACACTCTGAGTGTTTATATCGGTAATAGTTCTACACTCCGAGTGTTTATATCGGTAACAGTTCTAAACTCTGAGCTTTATATCGGTAACAATTCTACAATCTTAGTGTTTATATCAGTAACAGTTCTCTGAGTGTTTATATTGGTAACAGTTCTACACTCTGAGTGTTTATATCGGTAACAGTACTACACTCTGAGTGTTTATATCAGTAACAGTTCTACACTCTGAGTATTTATATCGGGAACAGTACTACACTCTGAGTGTTTATATCGGTAAAAGTTCTACACTCTGAGTGTTTATTTTGGTAACAGTTCTACACTCTGAGTGTTTATATCGGTAACAGTTCTACACTCTGAGTGTTTATATCGGTAACAGTACTACACTCTTAGTGTTTATATCGGTAACAGTACTACACTCTGAGTGTTTATATCGGTAACAGTACTACACTCTGAGTGTTTATATCGGTAACAGTTCTACACTCTGAGTGTTTATATCAGTAACAGTTCTACACTCTGAGTGTTTATATCAGTAATCGTTCTACACTCTGAGTTTTTATATCGGTAACAGTACTACACTCTGAGTGTTTATATCGGTAACAGTACTACACTGTGAGTGTTTATATCGGTAACAGTTCTACACTCTGAGTGTTTATATCGGTAATAGTTCTACACTCTGAGTGTTTATATCAGTAATCGTTCTACACTCTGAGTTTTTATATCGGTAACAGTTCTACACTCTGAGTGTTTCTATTGATAACAGTTCTACACTCTGAGTGTTTATACCAGTAACAGTTCTACACTCTGAGTGTTTATATTGGTAACAGTTCTACACTCTGAGTGTTTATATGAGTCACAGTTATGCACTCTGAGTGTTATATCGGTCACAGTTAGATCTACACTCTGAGTGTTTATATTGGAACAGTTCTACACTCTGAGTGTTTATATTGGAACAGTTCTACATTCTGAGTGTTTATATCGGTAACAGTTCTACACCCTGAGGTTTTATATCGGTAACAGCTCTCCATCCCAAGTTTTTATATCGATAACAGCTCTGTACCATGAGTGTTTAAATCAAAACAACCATATGTCCTAAGTTGTTCTATCATTAACAGCTCTGCACCCCAATGTTTTATATTAATAACTGCTCTACACCAACGTTGTTATATCGGTAACGGCTCTACACCCAAGCTGTTATATCAATAACAGCTCTACATCCACATGTGTATACCAATAACAGCTCTACACCCAATGTTTATATCAAGAACAGCTCTACACCCAAGTATTTATATCGCTAATAGCTCTACACCCACGTTTTTATATCAATAACAGCTCTACATCCCACGTTTTTATATCAATAACAGCTCTACACCCATATTTTTATATCAATAACAGCTCTACACACAATGGTTATGTCAAGAACAGCTCTACACCCAAGTTTTGATATCGGTAATAGCTCTACAAACCCAAGTTTGTATATCAAGAACAGCTCTACACCCAAGTTTCTAGATCAGTAATACATGTATATAGTAATACAATAGGGCAGGAAGCTGTGCAATGAGGAAGACCAATTGTCTGCGATTGGACTTTTCGTTGTCTAATCAAGGAAGGTAATAAAAAACAATATTGTCAAAGTGAAAACATTGTGGTAATGTTTCATTATCCGTCTAAAGAAAACACCCAAATATTTTAGGCAAACAAACTATTGAATAGACTTACAGTCAGATCATTCTTGTACTTCCTGAAGGCAAATGTGTCGCTTATTTTCGTTGAATAGAACTATGTTATTTATTCTGAAGCAGACTTATCCTGCCTCGAACCTTTACACTTTCAGGACATTAAACTACTACTTAATGTGGAGACTTGTCACAAACTTCGCCAAAATTCTCAGCAAACCGTTCCGAAAAGCAATCTTGCAGCTTGGCAGCACGTCTGAAGGTAGGTCTTTCTGGGGTTTGGGTTTTTTTTAAAAACCTTTTAATATTTAAAGAAATCTTATTCATGGTTCGGACACCTACATGAAAACGTAAAACGTCATTGAATTTAATTATTTTAAAGTCCAAACCTGGATATGTCCTAGAAAACAATCACCAGGATCCATTATGTTTTGGGAAAGTTCTTGAATTTAGCCATGAGCAATAATAGTAATATTTTTTCGTTGGATCTAAAATAAATTTAACTATTCAATATTTTCAAATTGTTATCCTGATTAAAAAGACAAGCACTCCCAAATTGTTGCTATAGATATCCGAGCGAATGGAGTGTCAAGCCCCGCGCAGGGGGTGGAGCGGTGCATGCCGGGACCGCACCCCGGATAGGCGGGTAGAGAGAGGTGGGGGGGGGGGGGGGGGAGGCACTACAGAGCTTATTACATGCGACAACGGGTTAACACTATCCATATATCTCTGATGGGTTATATTATTTGCTCGTTAAGTATATTAGGCTATTTTTAATAATCCATTTACCATAATTAGAAATCAATTTTCTTTTAAAGGGTTAACTTTGGGGATATTTGAAGTGAAAACATAGACAGATTATTTCGCCATGCACACCAAAATACTTGACATAGGCTTTGTCTATCCATTTTGGGCATAGCATCAGTCGCAATGTTCACATTGTGTTTGATTTGGTGGGAACAACGTATGTCCTCTGAAGCCCGCTGCGCTTTGGGCGCTACTTAAGGTGGACGGATGAGTCCATCTTCCATCCACCAAATTGACCAGTAATGTTCTCACACCTTTGCCGCCACCAACCATAGCTTGCCACTCTGGCTTCACTTCTCGACGAGCTGGTGTCGCGCCCACTTTTCTACCCATTCACCCTAATACTGTCTTTTATTTCTACATAGGGCCCAGAGCCCAGGGGCTCCTGTCTCACTTGAATAAACTGTTTGTACCAACACTTCTGCGCTGTGTCTGAATCTAAGCATATACTTAATGCTCCATGAGTGCACCAGTATCTAAGGCCAAATAAATACAAAAAATTGCTAATCGTCCCAGCCCGTGTCTGAAAAATCGCCCGCCGCTGATTTTGGGGGATTTTTTTTTATTTGTTTAAACTGCTAAGAATAAGTTTGGCTAGCATAGAATTTATATGTTAGTACTCAACAGGATATGAATCAATCTGTATTTTCTGCGACATAAATGAAAACATTGTTGAAAAAGAGGGTTGCTACTGGTAATTAAAATATTTGACTTCCAAAATTGAAACTTCCAGAACTGTATGATATACCGAAGAAAACAAAATTGGGGGAAAACCTCCCGCCCGACCCGGATTTGTGTGATCAAAAGAAGGATCACCATCTTTGTTTTAATTATTTGGCCTAAGTTGGATATGTAGGATCAGCTCTGTCCTATCTCGATGCAGCGCCCGGACGGGAGGAGGCCCGGTGGCGGACGTGTGAGGACGTGCTGGACGAGTGGCTGGGAATGGCGGTCGGGGCCATGTACATCAAGGACAACTTCCCCAAGGCCAGCAGGGACGAGGTAGGAGGGGCTGATAGGGCAAGGTGCTCGGCGATAGACGAGATCACCGTTCCGACTGTGCATGCGCTGAAAACGGCGTTGGCAGCAAAGCAAATCCGTCTGGCCATTGAGTTTGCCGATACATGTAGGGCAAAACTTTGATTTGATTCAAAATGAATAGAAATTCATAACAATTTGTCATAAAGATTTATGCACACATGCAATATAATGATATGATGAATATAGCTAAGACAAAACTAGCCTTAGTTACACATTTTGAGCTAAGAAACATACAATTACACACAAAACAATCAGTCATTTTAAGTATTAAATATTAAAATGCCAAATGTGTTAGCATATACTTGTTTCAGAGAAATATATAACCAATATCTGATTAACCCTACTGATTTTCTAGTTCTACATATGTCATTAACCATAGGATATAAATAAAAAACATTAATAAAATAAGTAAAACTGACTCTGGCTATGGCTCTAACACTGGCCTGAGTGCCCAGATTTGTCTAAATCTAAATGCGCATGGCATAAGATGTGCTGATTATATTGATGTAAATGCAATAGTGGATAAAAGATTAATATGTTAATTTATTATATATTTATTTTTAGTTGGTATTCTATGTTTCAAACAAGAGCTGAGATGAGCTGAAACTAGCATATTTCATAGCTGCACCCAGTGTATTAGCATGTGCCGTGTGTTTCTCATGGGTTTGTTTTTCTTCTATGCATCCCACAATGCACCGCACAGCTGGAATGGTGATGTAGTCTATTAACAGTCATTCACGGCACGTGGTTCTGGTACCGCACTGGTTGTTTTTGTGGGTGGGTGCTGGGGGGGGGGGGGGTAAGGAGAATGGGAGTGGGGAATGGGAATGGGGGGTGGGAGGGGAGGACAGATCTAGTCACCTTGGGACAGATCTAGTCACCACGGCGAATTTCCGCAAAAACGCGGTGCGTCGGAAAGTGTCTTAGTGTTGCATACGCTTCATAACCGCGATGGCTGAAACTGTTCACTGTTTCAGGTGATAGACATCATCGGACATATCCGGCAACGGTTCAAGCGGCGCCTGAGGCAAATCGACTGGATGGATGAGCCGACGAAGAAACATGCCCTGGAAAAGGTTAGAGTCTGCCATCTTCATGAATTATTAGACTCTCTATAAGACATAACAAAACACAAATATTTGGTTGAGATCGATGATACCCCTGGCTGGCCAACAATTTAGTGTACAATTTATTAGCTTGGTCAAAATTGTCAACAGGAGTGAGGGTAAGATTAGTGCTTCAACTGCTTGCGCAAGCTCAGCAGTGACTCATGGTGGGTGTTTGCCTGCCTGCATGCAAACCCAAGTCGGCCAGGCTTCTGTAGCTCCAACAGGACTTGGCAAGAGTAGCATTAGTGGGGTGACACACTACCGGTGTTGCGGTTTCCCAGGGACACCAGTTTGCCAGGGACACATTGCTTCTGCGCATGCGTCAAAATCGAACAGCATCGTCACTAACCTTATAAATTTAATATAATGTTTTTGGTAAAGATGTTTTCTATATGTGAACCAAATGATTTGTTTCTAGGTGGTGTCGTTTTAGAGATATTTAACTTTTCCTGTATTTTATGTATGAAGATTGCTCACGGCCATTGACAATGCCTTGAGTTGGACGGTACGCGCAGTGAAAAACATTAGTTTTATTCAAAATTAATAGAAATCAAGAACCCTAACCTTATCAATTTAATATAATCTTAATGGTAAAGATGTTTTCTATATGTGAACAAAGCGATTTGTTTCTAGGTGGTGTAATTTTAGAGATATTAAATTTTTTCTGTATGAAGATTTTCTCACGGCCGTTGACAATGCATTTGAATGGAAGTGTCCCTGGCAAACTGATGTCCCTCGGAATCCGCAAGACCGGCACTCCGTTAAATAATATTAAAGTGCGGGGATTTCTCCCTTCTGTATCTTTCCTGGAAGCTATGAACAAATACCCGAATGTTACAATGTTAGCCTGGAGGAGGTATCCGTGAGCCACCTAGTACAGTATAACCCCATTAAACCAAACTTGAAGGCACCCTAGAAATTTGTTTGGATTAACTGATCATTGGTTTAACCAAGCTTTGGCTTCGACTTTGACCTGGCTTTGGAAAAAATGTGGGTGCATTATGAATACATGTGGACACTTTGATTATTGTTGATGTATATACAGTATAACCCTGTTAAACCAAGCTCAATTAAACCAAACGATCACTTAATCCAAACTTTTTTCGGCGGCCTGGCAAAATACTACCATTTATCGGTAGGGTCTCAGATGACCTGATAAGTTATAACCACGTGAAAGTTTGGTTTAACCATACCAGAAGTGGCCTGGAAATGGTTTAATGTCCTTTTGATTTCTGCCACCCTCAGGTGAATCGAATGACATACAAGATCGGCTACCCACCTTTTCTGCTCAATGAGAAGAAAGTGGAGCAGTTTTACCAACCAGTAAGTACAAGGTACATTACTTCTTTGGTTACTTGGTTACTTAGTTGTGTGTTTTATGGGATTAGATTAATATAGATCTAACACACTGTGCTAGAACCGGACGCGGTCGTCAAATCGGTCGGATCCGTAAGAGCACAGGCTTCCTGTGTGGAAGATCGGAGTTTGAATACCGGCCGAGTCAAACCAATGACTTACAAAATGTATACTTGTTGCTACCTACCTAGACCAGTGCTCGGCATTATTAGGATAGGGCAAGAGACTGGTTAGCTCAGTATCAGGATAATGTGACTGAGTGGGAAATTGGGTCATGGTGCCAGTGGCCTGGTCTAAAAGTGGGGCAGCACTATGAAGTCAACATGGGCGCACACTGTCCCGAGTCGCTACCCATCCTGATATGATCTTAGATGTTGCTAGGATGTAAAACCCAAACAAACAAAATCACATTTGTCAGAATGGAGTTCTGATCCTGCTGATGTATGCCACCAACCTTGAGTACTATGACGATAATAGGGCTGGTCACAGTACGGCATAGTCCGGCACTAGATGGCGCCACCATCGAGGTAAGCTGTTTATGTATCTGGACACTAGACACACTAGATGATGGCACCATCGAGGTAAGCTGTTTATGTATCTGGTCACTAGACACACTAGATGATGCCACCATCGAGGTAAGCTGTTTATGTAGCTGGTCACTAGACACACTACAGGATGCCACCATCGAGGTAAGCTGTTTATGTATCTGGTCATTAGACACACTAGATGGCACCACCATCATGGTAAGCTGTTTATGTATCTGGTCACTAGACATACTACAGGATGCCACCATTGAGGTAATCTGTTTATGTATCTGGTCACTAGACATACTAAAGGATGCCACCATCGAGGTAAGCTGTTTATGTATCTGGTCACTAGACAGACTAGATGGTGCTACCATTGAGGTAAGCTGTTTATGTATCTGGTCACTAGACACACTAGATGATGCCACCATCGAGGTAAGCTGTTTAACTATCTGGTCACTAGACACACTAGATGATGCCACCATCGAGGTAAGCTGTTTATGTATCTGGTCACTAGACATACTACAGGATGCCACCATTGAGGTAAGCTGTTTATGTATCTGGTCACTAGACACACTAAAGGATGCCACCATCGAGGTAAGCTGTTTATGTATCTGGTCACTAGACAGACTAGATGGTGCTACCATTGAGGTAAGCTGTTTATGTATCTGGTCACTAGACACACTAGATGATGCCACCATCGAGGTAAGCTGTTTAACTATCTGGTTGTTTTATATTACAGTGGTGCTAACATGAATGTCATAGAGAGACAGCTACAACCAAGCATAAATGGGATCCATCGATGGTCAGTTCTGAACGGTTTCAAATTTTCCAAGACCAAAACAGTCTGCATGCACTTCTGCCTGCTGCGTAGAATACATGCGGAACCGGAGCTGACCCTGGATGGGGATCCCATTAAACTCGTTGAGAAAACCAAATTTCTGGGCCTCATTCTCGACGCAAAACTGTCTTTTGTGCCACATATAAAGTACCTGAAAACAAGATGCCTGAAAGCGCTGGATATTCTGAGGGTGCTGTCCAGCTCAGAGTGGGGAGCGGACAGAGATGTTCTGCTCTCCGTGTACAGAACCTTGGTTCGTTCACGAGTGGATTACGGCAGCATAGTATACGGTTCCGCAAGGAAAATCATATATTGGGCTGCTAGACACGATCCACCACCAGGGACTGTGCCTGGCCCTTGGGGCCTTCCGCACCTCACCAGTTCAGAGCCTTTATGTCGAAGCCAATGAACCATCACTTAACAACAGGAGAATCAAACTGGCCATGCAATATGTAGTCAAGATAAAAACTAATGCATTGAATCCTGCACACAATTGTCTATTCGAGCAACATGACGAATCCAGGTATGAAGCCAGGCCAAATTACATCCGGCCACTGAGGCTCCGAATGAAACCTCATTTGGAGGCCTTGGGCGTGGATTTGAACGTGTTGGAGGATGCCAAAGTCCCAGAACATCCCCCGTGGTCGTTGAGAAAGCCATCGGTTATCCTCCGACTCACGGAACTGATGAAATCTGGGACACATCCACTCGAGTACCAAGGACTGCATGCAGAGATTCAAGGCCAGTTTGCAGACCACCTCTCCAT
This sequence comes from Branchipolynoe longqiensis, assembly GCA_030323885.1. Taxonomy (NCBI): domain Eukaryota; kingdom Metazoa; phylum Annelida; class Polychaeta; order Phyllodocida; family Polynoidae; genus Branchipolynoe; species Branchipolynoe longqiensis. The sequence continues at coordinate 42,942,796 of CM059200.1, forward strand.
ATACACTGATGGTTCGAAAGACCAAAGCCGGGTAGCTGCTGCGGCAGTCTGCCGACGGGAAAAATTTGGTGTACGTTTGCCCGATCAGAGCTCGATTTTCACTGCAGAGGCCCGAGCACTCCTTCTCGCTTTGGAGTGTATCGAGGTATCCAACCACACTAACTATGTTATATACAGTGATTCGTTCTCTTGCCTCCTGGCTGTTGCTGGACTGAAAACGAATCACCCTATTCTAGCAACGGTCATTTATAAAATGAACCAACTGACAACAGATGGGTATGATATCCACCTGTGCTGGGTGCCTGGCCATGCTGGCATACAAGGAAACGAACGAGCTGATCGGGCTGCGAAGAAGGCCCTGAACTGTGATCTTGAACCGTGTCTGATCCCTCACTCTGATCTGAAACCACTAATAGCCACCCACATAAAATCCAAATGGCAACATGAGTGGGATGAAAACATCAATAAACTTAAAGAAATTGAACCATCTGTGGGAAAGCCACCACAGACTCATGCGGGAGGTCGGCGGGACCAAGTGGTCCTTAGCCGCTGCCGTGTTGGCCACTCGTGGCTTACACATGCTTTTCTGCTCAAGGGGGAACCTCCCCCTGAATGTATTGGGTGTCAGTCCCCACTGACACTCAAACACATTTTGCTAAGTTGCGTTGATTTTTTGGCCCTGCGCCAACGGTTCTACACTGCAGACAGTATGCATGACCTTTTTACTAAGGTAAAACAGGAAAACATTTTAGCCTTTTTGAGGGCAGCTGGACTGTACCACCTTATATAGTTTACTAAATGGATTCTATTAATTATTAATGAAACTGTTCTTTTTCTATGGGAATTTGTTTCCCTTGACCACAGATATATGATTGTGAGCTTTCTAATTTAATTAGTGTCTATTGGCACATAATTGATTGTCTGCTTTTACATGTAAAAGCGATGGTTTGAACAAAAAACAAACATTTCTCGCCGTGAATATGGCCTATGCTGCCGACACGGCGTAAAGCAACCACCAATCAATCAATCAATCAATCTGGTCACTAGACACACTAGATGATGCCACCATCGAGGTAAGCTGTTTATGTATCTGGTCACGAGACACACTAGATAGTGCCACAATCGAGCCAGCTGTCTGTGTATCTTACTCGTCACTATTTATTGGCATTTTGTGAAGTTAATCGGTGAATATAAAAAGAACTCTGTAAATCAGTCAAATGGCGTAGATCTTTCATCTCTGTTGATCAAATACTGTACATGGGTTTCCTTTTTGCTGTGCTTGATCTATGTATTGCCGAACCGCCCACTGCTGCCCCCGGTGATCACTTGTGTCTATATACCAATGCTCTCATTCACAGGCCACACAATCCTACAGTATCAATGCATCCTAACAGCACCCTCTGTTGGATTAGGTGGTGTTTTTTTTAGAAGTTCTCACTGTTCACAACAGATGTCGCCACTCACAGTGTCAGTTGTCTATGATTGGTTGGTTGTTGCAGTTTTATGTCCTGGCAACATCTAAGGTCATATCAGTATTGGTACCGACTTGTGAGAGTGCACACTCATGGTGACTTCATAGTGCTGTCTTACTGAGAGACCAGGCCGCCAGTGCCATGATCTGATATCCCACTCAGTCACATTATCCTGACACTGAGCAAACCAGTCCTTGCCCTATCCTAATAATGCCGAGCATCTGGCTGGGAAGCGACATGAATGAGTTCTTAAGTCAGCGGTTTTACTCAACCAGGGTTCGAACTCGTGGTTTCGAATCCCACGTTCTACCAAAACGGGAGATGCACGATCAATTCATTCGGCCATTCCGTCTGGTGCCTGTGAAGCTATGTATCTGACATATATATATATATATATATATATATATATATATGCCGGCTACAGTACAAAATAGACTATAACAGGTGGGTTGAGATAGATATATTCTCTGGCATAGGGAGTATGATCCCCTAGCCTTTAAAACAAAAAGGAAAGAACAATTCTCGGTGCGAATGAACATATGCCAGCGTCTGTGAAGGACGAGGCGGGCCAGTGGCGGCGCCACCGGTCTGATCATGATGGTCAGGATGCACAGAGGGCAAAATGGGTACATAATATAAATATAATAACAATAATAATAATGGAATTCCCTTCCATGCCTTTATACTCACAAAGTCACATAATACTTATACATCACACATGTTCATTGGTTTACACATGTTTCAGTTCCACATCAACGAGAACGAAACGTTCTTCCAGACGTACCTGAACGGGATCCACTACGAGATCCACAAGATGGTGCACAAACTGAAGGAGTCCGCGTCCAGTGACCAGTAAGTAGATGCCGAACATCCTTTCCACGGAGCATGCGCGATGAGGTTCTACCCACAAAATTAGCGTTTCTCACTGCCATCAAAGGGTGGTGGTCTGTTTGTTTGGGGTTTTTACTTCCTATCAGCATCTAAGGTCATATCAGGATGGGCCCCGACTTGTGATAGCGTACACTCATGGGGTGGGGTTTTACATCCTAGTAACATCTGAAGATTAACATCAAGAAGACGGAGGTGCTGTACCAACCCAACTCTACAAGAATCCGAGTGGAGGATATCATGGTTGAACTCTGTTCCGGAATTCACCTACTTCGGAAGCACTATATCAAGTGATGGACACATTGATGCTGAAATACAGAGGAGGATGGCCAAGGCTAGCACATCTTTCGGCCGACTACGCCAGAGACTCTGGAACAACCACCATGTGTCCATGCGGGTCAAAGGCAAGATCTACCATGCAATCGTGCTATCCACCCTACTATGCGGAGCCGAGGCCTGGACAGTGTACAGACGACAGGTGAAAAGGCGGCATGCCTTCATGATGCGACATCTGCGTTCAATCATGAGGCTAACCTGGGAGGACAAAGTGACAAATAAGGAAATACTCGAACGGACAGGGCTGCCCTCTATGGAAGATATTCTGATCAAAAAGAATCTCTGGTGGACTGGACACCTCATGAGGATGTCATCAGACAGGCTACCAAAGCAGATCCTCTATTCTCAACTGTCTTCTGGTTACAGAAAGAGAGGGCGCTCTGGTCTCCTGTTCAAGGATACCATCAAGAGAAACCTGAAGCTGAGAGATATTAAGACCGACTCATGGACATCACTCTCACAGCAGAGAGCTAAATGGAGAGCGGCAGTCAAGTAATGAAAGCAGTCTTTGTCGCATCGCCACCGACAGCATGATGATGATGATGAACATCTAAAGTCATATCAGGATGTGCCCCGACTTGTGATAGCGCACACTCATGGGGCAGGGTTTACATCCTAGCAACATCAAAGGTCATATCAGGATGGGCCCCGACTTGTGATAGCGTACACTCATGGGGCGGGTTTTTTCGTCCTTGCAACATCTAAAGTCATATCAGGATGTGCCCCGACTTGTGATAGTGCACACTGATAGCGTGGGGTTTTACTCCCTAGCAACATCTAAGGTCATATCGGTTTGGGTACCTACTTGTGATAGCGCACACTCATGGAAATTTTAAAGTGCTGCCCCATTCGAAGGCCAGGCTGCTGGTGCCAATCCCCGATAGCCCACTCAGCCACATTATCATGATACTGAGCAAACTAGTAATTGTCCTATCCTGTTATTGTTAATGTCGAGTGTCAGGCTAGACCGTGACAAGTATCAATTTTGTAAGTCATTGGTTTGACTCGGGCGAGGGTCGAACCCACCAATTCTCACACGTTAAACCAGCTTTCGCGTTTACTGGTTAGGCCCCCCCCCCTTGCAGGGTGGCAATAGAAATCATTTATCAGCTCTTTTCCACTGAGAATGATGTGTGAACAACGATAGTTCTTCGCCTTCCCATCAGTTTCCTAAGTTGACTGCGCTATAAAAACAATAAAGGTTTCTTGGTTGTTGGAGTTTTAGGTCCTGGCAACATCTAAAGTCATATCCGGACGTGATAATCAATAAAGTGTCACTTGGATAATAAAACCTAGATAAGAGTTGTTGTTGTTTTGAAAATGTGATGCTTTCCTGGGATTATGTAGCTTTCAGTGTAGGATTGAATAGCTCGCGGCAAATCACACATGGATGACGTCACGTCCTGTGGCGTGTAACTGCAACCACACAGATGACCTAGTTAAGACCAGTTGGCTTACTGACCTAGACGCTGGGTTATGGGCACTCCAATGTGGGTCATGGTGTCAGTCACAGACCAGGTAGTCGTGAATAGCTGGCGAGGTGAGACACTGATGTACATCGGGCGTCGGTGGTGTAACGGTTAGCATGGTTGCCTTCCAAGCAGTCGATCCGGGTTCGATTCCCGGCCGACGCACTTTTGTGAAAAGTGTAATTTTTTAAATACTTATATAGATTTGTTTCTTGTTTTTATAATTTACGAGAATTTTCGGGCAACTTATTAGGTACTACATCCACATATGCTTAAACTATTTTAATTGGATTTAAAAAAGGTTGTTTCAAGATATACAAACCAGAAATACTAGGTATTCGATTGTGAATAAGTAAAGTTGTGTTGGTTGTTTGTTGGAGTTTTACATCCTGGCAACATCTATGGTCATATCAGGATGGGTACCGACGTGTGACAGTGTGCACTCATGGCGACTTTATAGTGCTGCTCCACTGGGAGACCAGGCCACCAGCATCATGACCTGATATCCCACCCAGCCCCATTATGATAATGATTATCCTGACACTGAGCCAACCAGTCCTTCCCAATAATGCCGAGCGCCAGGCTAGGAAGCGACCGGTATCAATTTTTAAGTCATTGTTCTAAGTCATTGGTTTAAGCTGTGGGTTCGAATCCTGTGATGTATTTTCTATTTGACAGTTGGGAGATGAATCCACAGGCTGTGAACGCTTACTACGCCGCTACCGACAACCAAATGGGTGAGCACTGGCTTTTGTTTCAAATTGGATCTAGATCTGCAAAGTCCGATGAAAACGTCAAATTTTCTAAAACAAAACGTGTACAAACTACACATCCAACTTAGATACTGGTGCACTTATTAAGTTATATTGCCATATGAAAGTGAATACTGATCCAATTTAATACTGTTACTGCTGAAGCCTATTGGGTTAAGCCAGGATTCCTTACACACGGTATGCGGGATGCGGCATGCGGCATGCGGCATGCGGCGTGCGGCGTGATTACGGGATGGGTCCTTTCACCCACACCCACACCCACACCCACACCCACACACAGTGTCAGGTTTCCTCACCACTGTTCTCTATGGCAAACGCAGCAGCATTCGCATGCCGCACCGATTGCTACATGGACCGATTCAGTATTCACATGCCGCATGCCGCATGCCGCATACCGCATACCGCGTGTAAGGAATCACCCCCATTGACTTAGATGCTTTTCGATTTTTTGCCGCATTCGCATACCGCATACCGCGTATAAGGAATCCTAGCTTAAGTGTTTTGGAGTTCGGTTGAACGTGATATATCTTACGTCATATATATATTAATATATTAATATATTAATAATAATAATAGCAACAATACCTCATACTGATGATTTATACCCGTATATCCATATACTAGCTTTATATATATATATATATATATATATATATATATATATATATAGATATATATATGTATATATATATATATATATATATATATATATATATATATATATATAACCGGTTTCCATGCGGGCAGTGCGGGATGTATCTAGGCATTGACAACTTCGAGGTCACCTACATGTAGGCGTCGGTGGTGTAACGGTTAGCATGGTTGCCTTCCAAGCAGTCGATCCGGGTTCGATTCCCGGCCGACGCACTTTTAATTTGATTAAACATGTCTTAATCACTAAATCACGTTTTAATTCAATGAATCTGATATTTCGCAAACCACTGTCACCGGCACCACTTTTGGTTGTTGGTTATTGGAGTTTTACATCCTGGCAGCTTCTAGGGTCATATCAGGACGCGTTTTGCTTGAGTGTTCAAACTATTCAGAAAGATAAGATCATTATATAGTCCCATAATAATATCGTCTTAAGCCATGGTCACACATAGGCCTACAAAGTTAGGCCGACTTAGATAAGGCGAACTAGATGAGTCTAACTAGCTGCGCGTTCACACATACCAAGTTTTGTAAGTGTGTCGCATTCAGACATGCACGTTAAACCGGCTCAGATCAATGTTTGTTTGTTGTTGTTTTACATCCTAGCAGCATCTAAGGTCATATCAGGATGGGTACCGACTTGTGACAGTGTGCACTCATGGTGAATTTATAGTACTGCCCCACTGGGATACCAGGCTGCCAGCACCATGCCCTGATATCCCACTCAGTCACATTATCCTGACACTGAGCCAAATAGTCCTTGCCCTATCCTAATAATGCCGAGCGCAAGACTACAAAGCGACAAGTATCAATTTTTAAGTCATCAGTTTGACTCGACTAGGCTTCGAACCCACAAACTCATGGGTTCAGATCTCCCGATCTCTCAATACAGGAGAAGGACACATAACTCATTTGGTCACTTCATACATACAGACATACATACTCACACATACAAACATACATACAAACAACCATACCTACCTACACACATACAAACATACATACAAACAACCATACACACATACAAACATACATACATACATACACACATACCTACATACACACATACACACATACATACAAACATACATACACAAATTGACAGTGACATATGCATACATATATACATGCGTATGTACATACATGCATATATACATACATGCATACATACATACACATATGCATCCATCCATACACATATGCATGCACACATACCTACATACATACATACATCCACACATACATACATACATATATACACATATACATACACCGACACATACATGCCCATATATACACATACATACACACATGTATACACATATACAAACAAACATACATGCATGCATGCATGCACATACATCCACACATAGATCCACACATACCTATACACATGCATACACACATACCTACACACATGCATACACACTTCCATACACACATACACACACATACACACATACATACACACACATACATACATCAACTGTGATGTGCTTAAACTGCCTCAACTAAACCACTTGGGTTCACACACACAACTTAGGCCGACTCAGGCTAAGTCGCCTCATCTAATCCACCTCGCGAAGCGGTTTACTTGAGGCGAACTAGTTGAGTCGACTCAGCCCTAATTTGCCTCAGTGTCACGGTCACACGCCCAATCTGAGTTGACTTAGATGAAGCGAACAAGTTGAGGCGACTTAAGGCCTGTGTGTCACCGGGGCTTTATAGAAGCGTGTCACTGTGGAAACCAGTGGTTGTAATTACTAATAGTGCAGTGGTGAACCGATAGGTGGCGTTGTGAATAGGTAAAAAGACTATGCTCTACAGTAGTACCTATCTTCAGGGATGAAAGTGGTATCCGTCAAAAAACGTGGAAATCAGTCTAAGACCGTAGTGCCACCAAGCTGTGGTTAATAGACCATCAGCAAATTTCCGCGAATCTGCGGATTTTCGCCCATAGGGTTCGCGCTGTTAGGGAAATGCGGAAAATTCCCAGAAGTCAGGATTGGTACAGTACTCTCCTAGTCCTAGCACTATCTTAGCACCTTTATATTGATCAGTCAGTACAGACTATCATTGGAGAGTCCTTGTTGTGACTGTACTATCGCCCCTGACAAATTTTCTTGTTTGGGTTTATGTTCTAGCAACATCTAAGGTCATATAAGAATTACATGTTAAAGTTGCACGTGTTAGTCGTGTAACCTGAACTGCAGAGAAACCCTCTTACTTCTCAGTGGGAACTGTTTTATTTAAAGTTGTATAATCCGATAGTTTTGAGTTTTTCTTATTATCTCAGATGAATACATTAGTGTAAACGTGCCGGCTGGTGGTGTGGGTGGTGTAAATAGGTCAAATGAAAGCACTACAGGTAATGAAGGAAAACAGGGTAAGAGTGAAAAGTAAGAGAGTGAGACTCTTCAATTTATTGGCTTATATAGGCTTATCAGAATTCAAGATGGCCGTGGTCACATGATTCCATTCATCAATCACAGTACAATGCAGTGGTCACATGACTTAATCCCCCAATTAGAATACAATGCAGTGGTCAATGATCATAACAATACCATGTGGGGGGGGGGGGGAGGGGGCATGTGAGGTGACTCTTCCAAAGACTGTTCTTAGCCAAGCTCGGAAGTGACACTCCCTCCAAAGACTATTCAATTATACAAATTCTATACTCAATGAATATCAGTTTACCAATTTCACACCTTCTCCATATGCCTTTGGTTTTTATATTTTAACATTTATCATTATATAGACAGTTTGTAATTTATTATAGTAACTTCACCTCGGTTCACATGTATCAAATCGGACAATTTTACATTAGGTTAATCATTATAATCTATCTGACTTTTGTGTGAGGTAACCTTTATTTTAAATGGCTAACCTTTAAGATATTTGAAGTGCAAACACGCCAAATTAATTTCGGCAAGCGCGCCAAAACTCTGACACCATAGGTTTCTGCAGAAACAGGTTCTATTAAATAGACTTGGTATTCCCGTCTATGTAGCAACCAATGCTTAATAAGACAATGCATCAGTATCTAAGTTCGATCAGTGTTTTGGTTCTGAGAAGTTGAGGCTTTCATCGGACTATGCAGTTTTAACAGTTAAAATATACACCACAGTGTGTTTTACCCAGCACCCTTTGCTGTATTTCCGTGATGGACTGAATCCCCAGAAAAGGGCGTTTCCATGGAGAGATGACTGGTCTGCGTGTGAAGTAACTCACTGACTGATTCTGTGTTTCTATAATTACAGTTTTCCCGGCTGGTATTCTGCAGCTGCCCTATTACAACCCTGGACTCCCACGGTAAGTCACCATGGCAACTAGTAACAATTAGTAACAGTTAGTAACAGTTAGTAGCGGTCTGTGTCATTTAGTAGCCCTAAATACCACTTAGGAATTATAGCAGTGATGTTACATGCCCTCCATTTGCAGTGACACTTTCCCTACTTAAAGCTGCATAATCCAATCAAGCATCAATTGTCAAAAACCCAAATAATTATTTAGATTTGATTCTACATATCTAACTTAGATACTGATGCACCTATTAAGCATTTTCTTGCCCCCTAGAGTGGAACACTGAGTCAATTTAATAGAGTTGGTTCCTGCAGAAGTCTATGGTGTCAAGAGTTTTGGCATGCTTGCCAAAACTAAGTTGACATGCTTAGACTTCAAATGTCTCAAAGGTTAGCCATTTAAAATAAAAGTTACTTCAAACTAATGTAAGGGAGATTATAACAATAAGTTCAATATATGTATCTCATAAAAGAGACAGAAACTCAAAACCATCGGACTATGCAACTTGAATCAACAATATAAAGCCAACAAGTATACATTTTAACCAACTTAATATCTGTAGCTCAAGATATTTCACGCCTCGCATAAATTACCGTAACATTGAGGAATTCTGAGTTGCGCCTCAAAAGAGTGGTCAGCTCGTGTGATTGCGTTGCTCTTTTCTTTTGTTAAAGCTATGTCAATTTCGGAAGCATTGGATCGACGATCGGTCACGAGATGATTCATGGATTTGATGTATTCGGTAAGTTTTAAATCTTGCTCTATGCCTATTGGATCCGCTAATCGATTTATAAAAGAGGTCCTGTTTTTACACGGAAGCATGCACTCCCTTCTGATTTGAGTAACCCAAATAGAATGAATCTAATTGTGATAGTGGGGAAGGAAGATGTCACCTGTACAATCTGCACAAACCCCATCAATGGTTACTATGGTGTGACTTGCTCTGACTGGTATCCTCTGTGGTATATAGACAGGTATTTACCAATAGGGGAACAGCCACCTTCACCTCGTCACTAAGCTCATTACTGTTTAGATTTCTATGATTTGAATATTTCGCATTAAGTTGCATAATCCATATAGCTATATATCTTTCTATAGATAAATATATTTGGTTGATCGCTATTGTCTAGTTCCCTTCAATTTTAAGTAACTTTTATTTTAAATGGATAATTTATCTAAAAATAAAACATGGCAAAAACTATTAATTTTTTTTCTTCAAAACCACACGGTATATACAACGTTAAGTCCGGTGAAGACACATTTCATTTGTGAAATCCAAATCCAAACTATGTAGTTGCCCTACAAACTTCTGGACCAATTATTACCCAATCTTACATGTTAAGAAAATAGTTCGCCTGTTCCCCACCAGGTGGCCTTTATGACGCATCCGGAAACCTTAACAGGTGGTGGAGCGACACCTCGTGGGGAAACTTTGAAAACAGAACCCGATGCATCGCAGACTTCTACTCCTCCTTCACCATCAATGGTTTCCCGGTTCGTTTCGTATTTATATTTTCGTGTTTAGTTTCATATGGCTATTTTCCATGGTTAGTTTTGTACGTCATGTCATGTTCTCCAGTATAAATTGTATATACAGTAAAACCTCTCTAACCGACCACCTCCACAGATCGATCACTCCCCTATATCGATCGCTTTATTTAGGTCCCAAACGACTGCCCAAATAATACCATTGTAACGATAAACAAACTCCCTAAACCGACCACCTCCCTAAATGGTCCACTAAAGGTCGGTCCCACGATCGATCGAATTAGAGAGTTTTTACTGTATAAAGAATTCAGGCACAAAACCCCTGTAAATGCCATCCAAAATTTACTTATAATAAAAAGATTTTACATAAAGGTTATTTTAATTCTCACTAATTCCACTTTTCTTCTGATGAAATGGTTATGGAGCAATGAAAAAAAACATAGGAATATAACAAAATGAAACTTTTGAAGGTTTGACTGCAATGTTCATCTCAATGTTTGGATTGGCATTTATGGGGTTTTCCACCTGAACTTCTCATATTATTTTCCTATTGAGTGTAATGTAATGTTTCACCTTTATGTTCGTATAATATAGAGCCTAATGTAGTAATGCACTTATTCTCGAACCTAGTTTGTATATCAGTACCCCCCCCCCCCCCCCACACACACACACCGCGCCGTCCTCAGAACCACGATGTCCTAGCTGTATTACTCGACAACATACTCTCAGTCTCACTTATATTGCCGTGCATATATTGTGGTGTTTTCTGTGGCAGAGTGGTTAGAGTCTCTGACTTTTTTTGGAGGTCGGACTCCTAATCTGAAGGTCGGTGGTTCGATTCCCTGTACGCATTATATGAAACTTGACTTCCGAAAATTTGGATTTCCACCGCTGTGTATAACTTACACTTTACAGCGTCATCAAAGGCTGGGTGTTCTCATACCATGTCTATGTGGTGTGGGAGGTTAAAAATCCCTTGGGTCGGTAAAAGTGTAGGCCCGGGTTTTCTATCAACAAACTGTCTAATTGTGAAAACAAGTCTATTCAGACTTATCCATGATAGGCAGTATAATTACTATAAATCTTCAAGAGAAAAAAATGAAAATTGTGAGGCATAAAATACTTATGGAGATATTATTCATGTCTAATTCTCCTGCTTTGTTATTATTCTTATCACTATCTCCTACTCCTGTAACCTCCTTTGATATGTTCCTTTGTAGTTTGGGTTACTGGAGGCTGGGGTGCATGCAGCCTGGAGAGCAGGATGGGTCTGCTACCAAGCATCTCCCTTACTTCCTCTCCTGCCCTCTAGGTGGCGCCTCACCTCCCTACTATCTGCCCATTCCTCCTCCACAGATTGATGGTGACGTCACGTTAGGAGAGAATATCGCTGACATAGGCGGCATCACGCAAGCATACAAGGTGAGTTTGTTTGTGGTTTGTTTCTTGGAGTTTTTTTATCCTAGCAACTTTAGGGTAATATCAGGACGGGTACCAACTTTTGATAGTGCAAACTCATTGCAACTATATAGTGCTGCTCCACTGGGATACACAATATCCCATTCAATCACCTGATACTGAGCTAAGCAAACCTAGCCTTATCCCGTTAATACCATGCATTATTCCATTCCCCGTTAGAGGATAATTACCAAGCATCACAAAAGGATCAACATGTTTTAATTACAAAAAGCTCTCACCAGGGATGAAAGATCTCCGCGATTTCGCGGATTTCCAGGATTTTTCAATCCCGCAGCACCATCAGCATAGATCTATACTAATACGTGGTGCAGACGCTGCAGCACTATCAGTGTATACCACTAATAAATGCTCCAAAGACCGCAGCACTATCAGTGTATACTACTACTATGCATGCTTAAAACAGCGCAGCACTATCAGCGTATATCAAAATATATGAAACCCAACTTCCGGAAATTTTCCGCGATTCCCTGACAGTGTTAAACTATGGGAGAATATCAGCATTTCAGCTTTTTTCCCAGAGATCACTTTCATCCCTGCTCACCTACATTTGATCCTACATGTCCAGTTTAGATCCCAGTGTACCTATTAATCACTCATCACGGCCATTAATCACTTTTTGAACCTTTATCCTACTGTGTTAATTTTACTGTTCTGCTCAAAAATGGGCAAACAAAGCCTATGCCCGGCATTTTTATGTGCACACCAAAATTAACTTGACATTTTTCACTTCAATTATCTGATGTTAACCCTTTAAAATGAAATGACTTGAAACAATGTAGAGTAGAGTATAAGAATCATCCTACACTCACTCATGATATACTACTGGTAGCCTGGTCGGATTGCAATTACAGCCAGACTAATGAGGTCATGACATTGACCTAACTGGTTAGTGGCCTCCCAGGTATCTCAGTATGTGTCCAAAGGGATAGGGTAATACATTCACTGATTACTCTGTATATACTGTCCCAAATCCTTAGTTATTACACCAGTATTTTAGTTTGATATATATATAATCAAACATAAATAAATATTTTGGCTTGAAAAAAAATATGTTTCATCGGACCATGCAACTTTAATTATATGATTGATAAATTTCTCATTGCAGGCATACAAGACCTTGGAGAAGAAAATTGGTGTCGAGGCGACCATGCCTGGGTTAGGTCTAAACAATGACCAAACATTCTTCCTTGCATACGGTCAGGTAGGAATATCGTCAATGAGAATCAACTTCTACAATCAGAAACAAGTATAATTGGTCTTTACCAAGTCTAAAATGCTGGTTTCACTACTACCGAACGATTATTTTAAAACCAGATTCTATTTAAATAAATTTATTATGTAATACATATATGTATAGCTGAATATATACACACATATACATAAATATATGATATATAACGCATTATGCGAGTATAAAGATAGGAAGGGAATTGTTTCCATTATATATTATTATTATATAGTATCGTTATTACCATTGTTATTCTCCGTAGGATTCCACACTTGACAGGTGGCGCCACCTGTGGCCCACCTCCCCTCCAAAGGGTGTCAACAAGTGTCAGTCGCACCGGAGGATTTTTCACCTATTTATCCTATATATATATAGTTATATATATGTATTCATATATATATATATATATATATATATATATATATATATATATATGCATATCAACTATCAGTAGTGAGGTAGGAAGCTGATGGGATTGCCACCAGTACAATCACAAACAAAGTCAGGTACATATAATAGTTGAGTGCAGACTAGCAGTAGATAACCTTGTGTTATTCATATTATCAGTATCATAATGCATTATACTTCATATATATATGTATCTATGAGCTTCTTAATTCTGAGAGTAAACAATATGAATCTTCCCTGACTGGCGATTATCAGCAGCATAGTAGATGATGACATGCGTTGCAACCGTAGGGTCGATTCTTGGGTGAGTTAAATCAAAGACTTTCAAAATTGATACAAAGTCGTGTTGCTAACTTACCTAGTGATCTATGTTACTAATGCCCGGTACACACCTAGCGTATACGATCGTTTTCCCCGCACCCACCTAGCGTATGCGACCTAAAACTGCCCAAAAATCGTGAGGTGTGCACTCCCCTAGCACACCTACCGATTGTGATTCACGACTAAAAACTCGTTTTTAGGGCTAAAACGGTAGGTGTGCTCTAGCACTACGATTGCGATTCCCGATTCGAAAAATGAATCGGCCAGACTTCAGTTTTAAGCTGATCGGGAGTTTTAGTGCGCGAATCCTATACGCTATGTGTGTACATGGCATAAGATGAGAAAATGAGTAGTGGAATTTCTCACCTCTGCCTAATTGACGAATTTCTAAAAGAAAAAGAAATATATATATATTGTGAACTTAATGTAGTTGCTGAGGAGACTATTATTTCGGGGTTCCTTACATTATCTACAGACAGAACTACAGCCGTAATTGCAACTAGGATAGGGCAAGGAGCAGTGGAATGAGGAAGACCAGTCGTCTGCGACTGAAATTTCCCCTGCTTAAACAGCTAAAGGCCCTGTCACATTATGATGTTTCTCACGAATGCGCTTCTACGCGTGCCAATGTGTTGCCTTTTTGGGCGTCGGGATGCAACGGGATGCATAAACGGGGCGTTACAAACGCGTTAGCGGCGTGTCGGTACACGTCGGTACACGTTGAGTGCCAGCAACGTTTTGACCCACACGTTGGCGCACGTCGGGCCGCATCGAGGTTCTGTGCATGCACAAAACTATCGACGCGCGCCGACGCACACCAAAGTGTTGGATCACGCGTTACGGGTGCGTTTGCAGGATGTCGACACACGTCACCAGCGCATTGCCGGCCCGCTCGAACCACGTTGATCAATGTCGATCAACACTGGTGATTTTTCGCCAACACGTCGGTAACGTTTCACAGACGTGTAGTGGTCGACCTATTGGCGTAGCGCCAGCATTTCGCGACACGTTGGACATGTTGGTGGCGCGTGTGGACGTGTTGATGGCGGGTGTGGACGTGTTGCTGGTGGGTGTGGACGTGTTGCTGGCGTGTATTGACGTGTTGTTGCCACGTGTGGACGTGTTGATGGTGGGTGTGGACGTGTTGCTGGCGCTTCTTGCCATGTTGCTGGCATGTTTTGACCCTTTGTTTGGGTTTTTCCCAGCCGCCACATCGAGACCCGTTGATGGTGTGCTAATAACACGCTATTAGCAAGCTACTAACACGCTCGGCCCATCAAACTACCCCCCGAAACACTGAAAAGTTGGACGTTTCTCGATGCGTTGATAATATTTTGTGCGTTGGCGGCACGCAGGAAGAAACGTCGTAATGTGACAGGGCCTTAACATACCAAAAAAAACACAAAAAAAAACAACTTACATATGCTCCGATTAGAAGGGGAAAGTTAGGTGCTGCGCCCTCCGACTACTACGCCTTGGTAGTTGCTTACTGAACCACTACGTGGCAGCACCTGATGGATTTGGGTGCTATTCACCGCTGTGTTCGACCATGTTATGTTGGGGGTGAAACCGACTGAAACCCAACATCATGAGATACAAACATACAGGAAGTATGCGTAGACACAATTTAACTGCAACTCAATTAAAAAGTAAACGCATAGCAAGAACCTGTTTAAATTTGGCCATCAAGAACGATAGTTCAAGTGGTTAAGCTAGGTCCGTACTGAGGATAGGCTGGGCGGACAATTACCCCCCCCCCCCCACACACACATATCTAGTCCTCCACCAAGGACCAGCGTACATTAACTGGCAATACACAGCTTCACCAAGTATAATTGTGCCAGTAGAAAGGTGCACAACCAACCACCAGATGGGATGGCCGAATGAGTTAGAGCGCCCGTCTCCCGTACTGGTAGATCGTGGGGGAGTGGGTTCGAACCTGGGTGGAGTCAAACCAATGACTTCAAAATTTATACTTGTCGCTTCCTAGCTAGGCACTCGGCATGAATAGGATAGGGCAGGGACTGGTTGGCTCAGTGTCAGGATAATGTGACTGAGTGGGATATCAGGTCATGGTGCTGGTCGCCTGGTTTCCCAGTGGGACAGCACTATAAAGTTGCCATGGGTGTGCACTGTCACAAGTTGGTACCCGTCCTGATATGACCTTAGATGTTGCTAGGACATAAAACAGAAACAAACAAACCACCATGTGGCAGCACCTCGCAAAATATTCCGATACTCAGCAAAGGGGGAATGTAAATGTTCTATTACTGATCGGTGTACGTGACCAGGTGCATATATATGGGTCGGTGGTGCCTGAGTGGGATGTAAATAGACATAGTGGTGCTGGCAGGTCTGTGTGTGATTGCACTCAGGGCCTAACCCTTCTGCTGGGCTAGGGGTCACCACATTCAAAAGGCCAAGGTTGGTGGGCCATGGGGCCATACAGCTACTGGTGGTGGGCAGACCACTGGTATCCATGGAGGGGAAGGAGGTGGTATGATACTCTACAATTAACCCATGTAACTATATAAGCAATAAACCAGAGGGCTGGACTCTCTTCTCTTCTATTATACTTTACTCTCTTCCTTTCTCTTTGTCTGTATTGTTTTCCTCATAGCCTACGTACACAGCCACAGATCCGAGCATTAGATTCTACAACCTGTTAGGTGGAAACTTCACCATCTACCTAGAAAGGGGTGCGGTTTGGGCAGTAAGTTAGGAAGGTACCAATTATGAAATTAATTAAATACTGTTCTACCAATACTTGAATACCATATAACACTTCTTTCTCAGGCAAATTCTGTCACAATTTAGGACAGTCAGGGTTTAAAAAAATAATTTGAATGTGGTTCGAGATATTTGGAGCGGTGGAATTGTTTTAATTAAAATTTAGATTTGGTTGAATTAATTCAGTAATTGTTGGTATTGCTATGATATAAAACCCAAACAAACAAAAACAGATCTGTCAGAATTACAGCTTAAATTCAGTGTGGTGGGTATTTTTTGTTGTTTTATTTGTATTTCTTCTTCAAAATTGCTATAATTAAAAAGGGGGATGGACAGGATTCAAGATTCGTCTGGAAGGTTTTGGGAGGGGGGGGGGATTCCTGGGGCTTTTTTGGCAAAGTTAAAAATATATAGTTTGCTATTGCTTCTTTGTTTGGCCTAACAGCTGTTTCTCGCCTCTTTTTTTCAGAACTGGTGCATAAAGCGGACGGCAGAGAGTCTGCGCGACGCCACCATGGGCAGCTCTCACGCACCGGCCCAGATTCGCGTCAATGCCACGCTGTCTCAGGTGCCACAGTTCGCAGATACCTTCAATTGCGCGCGCACCTCGCCCATGTACCCCCGGAAGCGCTGCACCGTCTGGTAGTGACGCCGGAAGTGACGTCACGCGGCGGTGCTGCACGCAGAGCGGTGTTTGTTGTCTTGTACGTGAGTGGGCCTGAGCCCGCCTTGTAGTGACGTCACGGGTACTGGACCTGCGCACATGCTTCCCCAGCCATTATTGTCACGTGGACACTGCTGTGCCCATCTGCTAGTGACGTCATAGATGCTGATGTGGATGTCACACTGCGCCTGTGGAATCGACGGTGACTGTTACCGTCTCATAGTGATGTCACACATGCTGATACAGATATCACACTGCACCTGTGGACAATGACAGTGACTGTTACCATCTGGTGGTGACATCACATATGCTGATACAGATATTACACTGTGCCTCTGGACATCAACGGTGACTGTTACCATCCAGTAGTGATGTCACACATGCTGACACAGAGATCACATTGCATCTGTGGACATCGATGGTGACTGTTACCACCTAGTAGTGATGTCACACATGCTGATACAGATGTCACACTGCATCTGTGGACATCGATGGTGACTGTTACCACCTGGTAGTGATGTCACACATGCTGATACAGATGTCACACTGCATCTGTGGACATTGATGGTGACTGTTACCACCTGGTAGTGATGTCACACATGCTGATACAGATGTCACACTGCATCTGTGGACATCGATGGTGACTGTTACCACCTGGTAGTGATGTCACACATGCTGATACAGATGTCGCACTGCATCTGTGGACATCGATGGTGACTGTTACCACCTGGTAGTGATGTCACAGATGCTGATACAGATGTCACTGCATCTGTGGACATCGATGGTGACTGTTGCCACCTGGTAGTGATGTCACATATGCTGATACAGATGTCACACTGCATCTGTGGACATCGATGGTGACTGTTACCACCTGGTAGTGATGTCACACATGCTGATACAGATGTCACACTGCATCTGTGGACATTGATGGTGACTGTTACCATCTGGTAGTGATATCACACTGTGCCTGCAGAATTCCACACTTACAGTTATCAATGGTAGTGACGTCACACTGCACCTGTGGAATTCCACACTGATTGTTATCGTCTGGTAGTGATGTCACACCACACCTGTGGAATTCCATACTGACTGTTTTCATCTGGTAGTGACATTACAAGACACCTGTGGAATTCCACACTGACTGTTATCATCTGGTAGTGACGTCACACTGCACTTGTGGAATTTCACACTGACTGTTATCGTCTGGTAGTGACGTCACACTGCACTTGTGGAATTCCACACTGACTGTTATCGTCTGGTAGTGACGTCACACATGCGGCGCCTGCATGCTTCTATAGTGATTCTTGTCATATCGATACAACTGTGCCATCTGTGAGTGATGTCCCATATACTGCGTGCGCAGTTCCCTAGCGGTTTCTGTCATGTGTCTGATAGTGACATTACACTGCGCATGTGTGACATCTTCTACAACGGTTACCCGGGACGTTAAGACATTGTACATTAGAACGCCCTACTTGGAATGTACAAGAATTAGGTCACGTTCGCGTCTGGTTTCTAACCTTGTGAAATTTGACGGTCTCACATGATGAACAAATGGCAAACATGGATCTGGTGGGAATTCCCTGATGGAACTTGTAACTAGATCACATCCGGTGTGGGTCGGAAACTCCTTATTACCGCCTGGTGACAGCATTAAATCAGTGGAACGTGTGACTTCTCATGATAGAATCACTCATGGAGACGTATTTTGGCTGTGTGCGAAACTAAAATCAGGATGGTTGGGCATTGCTGAATATCAAACTATAGCCAAACCCAAACTAATTATTGCTGAATACGAGACGATGATGTCAGAGACGCAGCTAATGTCAGACGCTATCTCAGTATCTGACGGACTATTTTTAACTGCGGAAGATGGATGGAACATTGCACAACAGGAAGACATTGCTAGGCATTCATCTCAATATCCGCAGTAGTTTAACGTGATGTGGCTACCATATAATATAACGGCATATATTTTCAGAGTTATGTGGGTAACTGTTTTTTTTGTAAGTGAACATGTCATGGTGACCTATATAACTGGTCAACATGGTCTTTGCATATATATAGTTGCGCCTTGATAAATATTCACCGTAACTAAGGGTGAATGACAACTGTGGCTAAATCTGAGGAAAAAACTGCTTTGATGTCGGTTGGTTGTTGGAGTTTTACCTCCTGGCAACATCTAAGGTCATATCAAGACTGCTTCGATAAGATTCAAATGCAAACAATCCTTGGAGCTCCTGGTTACAGCATGGATTGGTTATCCATATTGGCACAAAGTTAATGAGAAAGAAAATCCCAAAAAAACAAGAGTGTGGTCTATGGATCCTCTCGATTCGAGTTTTAAAGTATATATATACCAGGCTACATTATTTTACAAATTCTTCACTCAAAAAGTAGAGATTTAATTAATTCTTTACTGCAAACTTTTCACCTATGATAGATAAATATTTTAACAATAAACGTCAGGGTAGGTCAATAAGGACTGTCCGGTTGCCATAGGTACCTAGTCGGTCAGGCAGGTGAAGTCCTCAGTGACCTTCCCGAACGGGCAAGTCGTTATTTTTCTGATTTGCGGTAGCAGATCTCAGTTCCAATTAGTTGACTTGGGCTTGGGAAAGTAGTTTGATCACTTGGGCAAGTATAACATTCAATTACTTGCCCAAATGGACAAGTTGGGAGAAAAGTGAATGTCCTACCCTGAAGTTAGTATGGAAGATTGCAAATTCATGTGGTTATGTCCGTAATCCAGCCTTCCAACACTTTTCCTATGAGGTTCTTTAGCAGCCCTGTGATAGGTATTAGGATGCACCTGGCTGAAGTGTGAAGTATAGCCTACCTTATAAACTTTGTGTGTTGGCTGAAGGGTTTGATCATGTTAGTGTCACTTCACACCTCTCAAATCGGCTGTAGAGTGACCGACAATTAAAACCTACTCTAGTGTAGTTTTTATTTGCTTCTTTTTTGTGATGAATTTAAGCTGCGTTCATATTGTCCTGGTGAATATAGTGAACTTCCCACTTACTGCCAGTGAACACAACCATGTAAACTGGGAGCGTTCATTTGAGAATTCACGGTAAACAACAACAATATGGACTTCAGAAGGCTTTTAGCTTTTTTGCTATCGTTTAACCATTATATTAACACAGAATCTAAGTTTAGATACATAGATTTAATCAAATATGATTGACCTTATTAATTTTGAGCAAGGTTTTGCGGTCTATGATAAACAAATTGAATGTTTCAGGCTGGGTGATAATAGAGGCAAACTACAATATATGCGTAAATAACATGTGAACTGCACATTTTTGGTAGATAGCATCCACTACCATAATATACACCATGTATGATTTGTTTTAAGACCACACTTCATGGACAATGGTTTCATTACAAACATATTTTTGTCAATTTATTATGGAACCTTACCATGCAACTTTTCTCCATTCGCTGCCATTTTTTCACAAGTGGTGAATAACGAGCCGCTTAAAAAATCTCCAGTTCACAGGTGGTCTTCACCAGTTGAGACGTCAATTGAAAGCAATTCACCGGTTGTGAAGTGGGAAACATCAAATTCACCAGTTCATATGAACGCAGCGTAATTTACCCTGCTCATAACGGATAAGTGTGTTAACACTTGTTTTCACTGCTGGGCAGCACTAGTCCAATTTGATTCTAATCTTTTGAATTTTACTTTAGTAATAATTTTAGTTTTCTTGCTTCTTGTTTATGGCTGTTAATGGTTTTTTTTTGTTCAGAGTAACTTTTTTTTTTTAAATCGTAGACACTGAAGTGCAATTAGCCACAATAATGTGTATGTGCACACGCGTTGAAGCCAAACACTATTTTAATTAGGTCACACTCACATTCATCAAATCCACTGAGTTTTGACACTTTTAAGTGCTAACCCCCTTAAAATATTATTAATGAATGCACCAACATATAATATAGGTATATAGGACTAAATCCAAGTAAGTATTTTAATTTAGAAAATAAAAGAGCTTTCATTGGATTACGCAATTTCACCAAGGCTATACTTGCAGAATGACCAATCTCAGCAAAGTCCCTGGTGTGGCTAATTATGTCCAGGCCATTAAAGGCCAAGACCAGGCCCCGTATGCAGGAGTCGCTGGTAGCGGCTTTTGGTGTTAGCGCGTATCACCATGTAGCTATTACCGATGTCAGGAACTGTGTCAAGTGGTAGGCAGGAGCGCGTAACACTTACATTATAGCTAAACGTGAAGTTATTTATAGATTTGGGAAATCCCTCCATTCGACAATATGAATAACGCCGCCAATGCAGCGGCGGCATTAATATTGGTTCGAATTTAGGGTTTATTTGATTAAATTTCACTTATGGCATATGTAATTACGTTAAAAATGACAGCATTTAATAGATTTGGCCCAAATATATTACCGCCGATACGGCGGCGACCATGTTTAGTTGACGCTGGACAGTATGGATATCGATGTCGCTGCGGCGGCGGCAATTTGTTTACTTTACATTCGTCGATTCGAAAATATTAATATCACTTCGAATTTAGGGTTAATTTGATCAAATTTCACTTATTGCATATTTAATTCTGTTAAATATGATAGCATTGAATAGATTTGGTACCTATCACCGCCTGTAAACCTGCAATTTTTCAGGGGTAACGTAACACCGGTTAAGCTTTGGGTGTTAGCCCTATCACCGACTTGTGCATACCACTTTT
Source organism: Branchipolynoe longqiensis (assembly GCA_030323885.1). Classification (NCBI taxonomy): domain Eukaryota; kingdom Metazoa; phylum Annelida; class Polychaeta; order Phyllodocida; family Polynoidae; genus Branchipolynoe; species Branchipolynoe longqiensis. The sequence goes on from CM059200.1 coordinate 42,964,721, forward strand.
CCCTGCTACCTGGGAAATTCCCGCCTACCACCGTTTTGGCTCGCTACCACCAAATACCACCAACTCCTGCATACGGGCCCAGTTTTTCCTCGGACTTTATAGGAGAGCGAAAATTTCCCACGTTTTCCTCAAGAGAGAGAACACTAAACTCGTAAGCACCCATTCCATATAGACAACATTTCGTACATGATTTATGATATACAATATGCATCAAATATATATATATATATATATATGCGTGGTAGTGTAGTGATATTAGGCAGCCTAGGTGGTGTAATTGTTAGAACACTGGCCCGGAATGCAAAGAGACGTGGGTTCGAGTCCCGCTCTAGGCGCAATAATTCCCATTTCCCATTTTCATCACCCCCAGAAATATATATATATATATATGTACATACATACAGTAAAACCTTTCTAACCGACCACTCCACAGATCAACCACTCCCCTATGTCGATCGCCTCATTTGGGGTCTAAACGATCGCCTATCCAATACCATTGTACCGATACAAAATATATATATATATATAAATGGTTTTGGGGGCTTTGAGGACCATTCCATAGGTCGAATTTCCAGACATAGTTCATGATAAACCTAAAGTCCAATCGGTCCATTTACCAATCGCCATTATTATTTTCATGAATACATTCAGGGCTAGTAGGTCTACCTACAACAACCTGTTCATGAATGACGTCACACACCAGCATGAATATTCAAACGAGTAGTCAGTTAGCCTTATCAATCTGTATATATTCGGCACTAGGCCATAACTCGAACAAATCCTAGTGGTCGGTTATAAATACACCGGAAACAATCAGGGTGCGAGGTGCAGCATGCACTGAGAGGTCTGCGGGAGAAGAGCAGATGGGTGCTACTTGACATTTCCGCCTTTCTTAAAGCATCATTCATCACGTGACATGTATGTTCTACACATTTCCTTCGTGCATCGCTAACCGGTTGCACACATGTGCTCTACATCATGCAAGAACTGAGGAGTAATATACAGTAAAACCTCTCTAACCGACCACCTCCACAGATCAACCACTCACTCCCCTATATCGATCGGTTTATTTGGGTCCCAAACGATCGCCCATACAATACCATTGTAGCGAAATGAAAAACTCCCTAAAGCGACCACCTTCCTAAATGGACCATTTAAAGTCGGTCTCATGGTTGGTCGATTTAGAGAGGTTTTACTGTATATACATATATATATATTATATATACATATACATATATACATATATATATATATATATTCTTGTGTGGACTTGTTTAGATAGAGATTAGTGCACAGAAGGATAAATATCCTATTAGAGCTCACCGGTGTACATACTTTTAATCTGTTATTGCGCAATACCAGTTATGCTGCACGAGCTTACACTGGCTCATATCCATGCCACTTTGAAAAGGCTGGATATTGTCTATAGATATGTATGTGTGATCGTCATAAACATTGAAAGTGTGATTATGCATTTAAAAAGCAAATGTGCTCCTAGATATATGAATGCATGCATCATAGATAACATATATATATATATAATATAGATGCATATATATTGTATATACTATGTATGTATGTATGTATATATATATATATATATATATATTTATTTAACATGACTTAAAAATTTATACTTGTCGCTTCCTAGCCAGACACTCAGCATTACTAGGATAGGGTAAGGAGCAGTGGAATGTGGAAGACTAGTCGTCTGCGACTGAAATTTCCCCTGCTTAATCAACTAATGTACACACACAAAAAAACAAAAAAACATAGACATCTAAGCCTTGTCCAAGACGTGTTAACATGAAAAAGTCAGAATATGTCACATATGCCATATCTGACTTTGGTCTTTAGGATGATTCGTCAAAAACTTGTTAAAAAGTCCCCCTCCCCCCTCCACACAAAAGTCCCCCCCAACAAAAACACCCCCCCCCCCCAAAAAAAAAAACACCAAAAAAACCGTACTGCTTGACAATAATATGGTGGGCTGCAGGTTTCCTCTTTGAAATAAAAGTATGCCACACACAGATCAGCTTTAAATAACCAGGTCAGCTCCCCGGTTCTCTTACATCAACTTAGCAACCTCTGACCGTACCCCTGTATCCTTGCGCTGATAGACCATATTGTGGGGTGGGGAGAGGGGCAGCCAGTAGTAGTTTGGCTTGGCGTTCTCAGCCTTATGCTGCCACCTGCCGGCTTTATGTGACACGGCGCAGGCGCACTGTTTTTTTTTTTTATTGACGAGGTATTTACTCTGCCCATAACGTATAAGCTCCTGTCAGGGTGCTTGTTTTCAACGCTGGACATCATACACCACTGTGTGAAGTGTCGCTCACCCTCGCCTCCCATAAAGGTTTTCTCGATTAATTAAAGTTGCATTGTCTGATGAAAACATCAAACTTTCAAAACCAAAACAATTCTCTAGATTTGATCCTACATATCTAACTGAGATCCTGATGCACTTATTAAGCATTTGTTGCCACATATAAGGGAATACAAAGTCCATTTAATAGAACCAGATCCTACAGAAACCTATTGTGTCAGAGCTTTGGCGTCCTTGCCAACATTAAAGTTGTGTGGTTGCATTTTAAATATCTCAAAAGTTAGCCATTTTAATTAAAGTTGTTTCAGACTAAAGTATGATAGATTATAACCATCAACCTAATATATTTATCTGAGAAAATGATTAAAAAAAACTCAAAATCATCGGTCTCTGCAAATTTAAGTCACATCTAATTTATGAATACAGCTGTCAATCTCGATGAGAGATCATTATGACAGGTGGCAATGGTTTGCTTTGACAAGTTTTTGACTGATACTATTTTACATGTCAGTGTTTTCAGTGAATGCATCGTGTAATACATTGCTTCTGCCCGTCATACTTCAGCATTTCTGATTGGATGTAAATTAGATAAAAGATTCACCCGCACTTGTTGTAGAGGTGAAAAACAACCCATTAGAAAAAGTGGCGAAAGCCTGGGTAAATGAAATCAGCAAATACATTCTTAATTTAAGAAGAGAATTTTTTTTTCATATACAGTAAAACCTCCCTAACCGACCACCTCCACAAATCGACCACTCCCGAATATCGATTGCTTTATTTGGGTCCCAACAATACAATTGTAACCATATTCTAACTCCCTAAACCGACCACCTCCCTAAATCGACCAGTTAAAGTCGGTCCCAAGGTCGGTCGATTTAGAGAGGTTTTACTGTACATCTTTCACATTTACCCTCTACTTTTGAGTTGAAAAAATATAATAAAACATGTAGTCCAATGAACTTTGAAAGTGAAATCGACAGCATTCTATAATCACCATCTTATCTTTTTGCATTCTCTCCCATTTCACTAACTCTGTGCCGATATAAATAGCCATTTGATACTGGAACCAGGAATTTCACTTGATATTCCATACTAAAGCAATGTTTGCCCATATTTAGACTACGTGGTCATTCACCCTTACTGCAAGTAAGTATGGGGTGATTCTTTTATCTAGATGTAAATATATTTTTCCGATGGAGCATACACAATGAACTGCCACCCTCAGCATTAGTTCTTGCCACTGCCGTCAGAGGGAAGATCGGTGGTGGAAAGCCTCTAGTATAAGCCTTTTTTCCACAGAGCATGTTGCGCTGTGAGTTTCTACAAAGAATGTTAGTTCTTCCACTGCCATCAGATGGTGGGTTGGTTTTGGAAATCGTCTATTTGTGGTGTATTGTCTTTTTCTTGCGATAAAGTGTACTGCAATAACTTGATAACATGGTGTCTTGCTTAGCTGGTCATATAACGATACTGTGTGTCACTATCATAAGCCCTGTTCACACACACACCTTAAGTCGCCTCAACTAGTTCGCCTCATCTAATCCAGCTCGCGAAGCGGTTTACTTGAGGTGACCTAGTTGAGTCGAATCACTGCTAATCTCCTCAGCTGCACGTTCACACGCACGTTTTGAGGCGACTTAGATGAGACGAACTAGTTGAGGTGACTTAAGGTGCGTGTGTGAACGGGGCTATAGATTGTTAAACCCATTAGAACATGAAGTGACACATCCGATGGCTGAACGAGTTGAGCCCTCTTGTGGCGATTCATGGAACTAAAAACCCGGGTTTGGTTTGAACCCCAGCTGAGTCAAACAAATGATTTAAAAATGATCTATGCTTATTGCTACCTAGCCTGGAGCTCAGCATTATTAGGATACGGCAGAGAGCGGTGGAATTCTAAAGACTGATCGTCTGTGATTGAAATGTTCTGCTGCCTAATCAACAGAAGAGTTCTGGCGCAAAGCCCCGTAAACGCCAATCCAGAAATTGAGATAAACATTCGAATCAAAGCTTCAAAGAGTAAACTTTTTATATTCCTACTTTTTTCTTCATGGCTCCATAACCATGTGATCATAAGACAAGTGGAATTAAAGAGAATTAAAATTATTTTCAGGTAAAAAATCTTTTATTTCAACTACATTTTTGGATTGGTGTTGACGGGGATTTGTGAGTGAACTCTTCTGATGCAGCAGCAACAAAACAATGCTGAGATTTGAAAATTGAAATTGAATATTATATGCATCATAAATCAAGTGGTGTAAATCTGCATGTATATTTGATGTGCTTCCTTATAGCTGGCATTTTACTCGCACTGCTTTCTCATTTAATCACCGTGTTTATCATTCCAAATTGTACATTTGGATTCATCTCGAGGAGAGCTTTCAGACAGAGAGGAAGGAGGCGTAAATAGACCAGTGTGTTTTCTACCCCATTAGCTTTAACTTCCTCTTTCGTATTTTATCTAAAACAGTTTAATAGGCATTCCCTCTAATGGTCCAAGTCAAGACTTGTTCTACACTTGTTGAAATAAATATCCAGATGTATTTCCATACATAGAAAATCTTTGTACTTTACCCGAAGGCCTACATATTGGTGATCCATTGCAAAACCCATAGGCTTACCAAGCCTGTTATAGGAATCAATTCATACTTGAACAATTGCTTGTACATATCTCGTTATATATATAGGACAGACATGTTATTGCCACTCATTGTCAGGGTGTGCTTGATGAGAACTGGCCATATGTATTCAGTGTACAGTAAAACTTTTAATATAGTGTTACTTTTTCTTTTTTAAACGCACAAGTTTTTCTGCGACTATTCAAAGCATATCTACTGCCTTTTACACTTAATGCCTGTATGTTTAATGTGTGCTATGCTATTTTGTATGCACATTTGAGAAGATACATCCTTGTTAGTGGCTTTTTATACAATGTAAATAGTCATCTCTAAGATTATCTCAACTTGTTAAGAATATCAGAAAACTATATATTATGGAATTCGACACTTTTACTGCACTATGCCTTGCGTGGCTTCTATCTGCAGAAGTAGAAAGAAATAGCGAAGACTCTTATATGATATCGCATATATATTATATTGCATATATAACGTACTCTTGGATACACACATATATGCAAGAGATGCATATTTCTATATGCAACAGGTTACTACAAGTCGATGTATAAACAAAAGAGAAACAAATGTTTTATATTTGTTATTGGTGTAGTCTTATATCAGTAATCTACTGCATTATTGCGACTTAACCTACTCACCACTACTTTTATATTACAATGTACCCTGACTAAATGTGCTATTTGACCACCCATCCCCTAAAAGCTGAGTCCTTTTGACCACTGCAGTGTCATTGAAGGCCTAAAAGTAGTGTCATTTTCACCAGTACAGTGTCATTGAAGGCCTAAAAGCTGAGTCCTTTTGACCACTGCAGTGTCATTGAAGGCATAAAAGCAGTGTCCCTTTCACCACTGCAGTGTCCTTGAAGGCCTAAAAGCTGAGTCCTTTTGACCACTGCAGTGTCATTGAAGGCCTAAAAGTAGTGTCATTTTCACCACTGCAGTGTCATTGAAGGCCTAAAAGTAGTGTCATTTTCACCACTGCAGTGTCCTTGAAGGCCTAAAAGTTGTGTCCTTTTCACCAGTGCAGTGTCATTGAAGGCCTAAAAGTAGTGTCATTTTCACCACTGCAGTGTCCTTGAAGGCCTAAAAGTTGTGTCCTTTTCACCAGTGCAGTGTCATTGAAGGCCTAAAAGTAGTGTCATTTTCACCACTGCAGTGTCCTTGAAGGCCTAAAAGTTGTGTCCTTTTCACCAGTGCAGTGTCCTTGAAGGCCTAACAGCTGTGTCCTTTTCACCACTGCAGTGTGCTTGAAGGCCTAACAGTTGTCTCCTTTTCACCAGTGCAGTGTCCTTGAAGGCCTAACAGCTGTGTCCTTTTCACCAGGGCAGTGTCATTGAAGTAAAATCCGCTATTTTGCCTCCCACCCACCCAATTCCATTAAAGAAATCCCCCAAAACGAACAATCCATGTAAATGCAAATGATCTATTCCCCTTTTGTTTCTTAAAATAAATATAAATAAAAGTGTTATATGCAGGGCAGTAAATGTCGATATAGTGACGACAGATGACGTAATTTTCTAAGCCGTGCATAGTGAGTGTGTGGGTTTATTAGGGGGGTTACTGTTACGAGTGTGACACCTGATGTACCTTAATTAATCTTTGTTGCGGTGGCTCCAACGTATGAAACCGATGCGCCACTCCAGGTTGTGCCAATTTGTTGGTGTGTGGTAGGCCTATGCATATGTCTGAAATGCTAATTTTGTCAGAGGCAGGACAAATTGCTTGGTTACCAATTAGAGTTACACATTCCGATGATTTTGAGTATATATGTATACATATATATATATCAATTAAAATTGCATATTTTCACTTCAGATCTCTAAAGTTAGCCATTTCAAATGAAGTATAGCAGGTCATAGCGATATACCTGTTATATTTTGTCTAGCAAATATATAATATATAATATATATTATATATTTATTAGAACAAAATATATTATATATTATATTATATATATATATATATATATATATATATATATATAAGAAAAAATATTATAAGTGTATCGCTATAACCTACTTTACATCGTTTTAAATGGTTAACTTTCGAGATTTGACGTGAAAATATGCAATATTAATTTTCGGTGTGCACACCAAAATGCTGACAGATTAGGCTTTGCTTTCCCATTGTGGAACATAGCAGCACAGGAGGAACAAACTACAATGCAAGTTTAATAAGTGCATTAAAACTAGGTAAGCATTCTGGTTAGGAAAATGCTATGCTTCCTTTAGACTATACAGCTTTAAGACCTTGACCCTTTTGACCTTATTTGTGTAAGGTGACCTACTTGAAGGTCACGTGACGCTGCCTTTATTGTTGAGTTAGCTTCCCCTGTTCCGACCTACTTAGACTGTTATTTTATTATTTACCTCTTCCTGCTTCTTTTGTCAGAAATATGAGAGGACAATTGTAAATCAGTATTAATAACAGTTGTTAATATTTTGAATGAAATTATACTCAACTAACATTTGGAAGAATTAGAGAATTTATTGCTTCACATTACATAGTTATGTTGATTGATTCCTTGTTGATGGTGTGATGCTATGTCGGCAGCAAAGGCTGTACACACGAGGTAAAAGCCAGTGGTATCTATTCCGCCAGTCCTAGTAATCACATGTACATGCCTACATTGAAATTTAAATAAAATTCCGAAATGATCAGATATGTGTCAAATGACAGCAAAAGGTATCCCTGATTTAGATTTGAAGTGGTTGAATTTGGTTCAATTGATGGCAAAGATTAACTCACAAAACATAACGAAAATTACAGGAGTCCGTATTGCCTAACACATAGTACACGTGATATATATTCATAAACATGTGGGGCTAACATAACATGGATGAGTTGACAGTTAATTGTAGAGTGATTATTCATAGACATTATATGGCGGAGACACATACCTCCAGTGTCTTAATGCCCATGGATAGTGTCAGCTGATATATTGGGCTTGGTCAGTTATGAGTCTGGCTTTTAGAAAACGCCAATTAATGTCACTACATTGCCACATTGCTGTCACGCTGCTACTGTCAGACAATTGTTTTACCAGATTTGGTGTCACCTATTTGTTTTCTTAATAACACGATCCCGAGAGCAATTTGCATTGAAATTGCATAATTTGAAGGGATTGCGTAACCATCCGTTATCAGCAAAACAGGATAAGTATATATATATATATATATATGTATGTATAAATAAATATATATATAAATATATATATATATATTTATATATATATATATTTATACATATATATAGCTTCATGAATATCTATACATAGATATATATACGTATATATGTATATCTATATAAATATCTATATATAGAGATATTTATATATATATACAGATATATATTTATACATACATACATAGGTAAATATACATATATGCATATCTACATAAATATCTATGTAGATATATATTAATATATAACTATCATTATATATAGATATATATATACTTATATGTATATATATTTATTTGTATATAAGCTTCCGATACATCGTTATAGTGGTGGTGAAAGGGTTAATGAACAAGCAGATCACTGACAACAGAACTTGAAATGAAATCCTTGTAGTGGTTTTTATGCTACAGGCCATTAGTCAAATTATTGTCATTTCAAAACTTCATTATATACATACATTGTCTCCGCCTGTTTGAATTATTGTTATTTCAAAACTTCATTAGTGTTACTCTGTGTGGATTCAATGTTTGTTAATTAATCCCTAGATGTTCCTCCCCCCCCCTCCATATGACCCTTTCTTGTTAACTGTGCGTATTCTACTTACTCGGTCGGTAGCAATGTGCAGTTGAGATACAGACACAAGATAATGTCTTTTTTAAACTGACAACATTACATGAGGATCGATTGGTAGCTGGATATCTGAAAGTGTACGCATAGGAGATTTTAAATAAACATTTAAAGGCCACCTAAGCCAAAGAAGAACATGTGTTTGAGTATCATTGTTTTAGATTCACCTTTAAAGGCTGCAATACTCTGGCTGACAAAACAAAGTCATTTAAATGGATGATGTCCATAGGTCGTTCAATGCTTACAATTATGTAACATGCAATGCACTCACCTATATACATACACAGCAAAGGTTCAACAACCATACATCATGGGGATCCAGGCCACAGCAACCAGTGTCATGGAGGCGATGAAAATGGGGAATGCTATGCCTACAGCGGGAGTTGAACCCATACTTCTTGCCATAGCACTAACCATATATTACCTAGGTGCAATCACCCTATACACGCCTACCTGCCTATCTGGTTCATTGCTTGAGAGGTCAATGCAGCCTACTACAGTACAACCCCATTAAACCAAGCTCGGTTAAACCAAACGATCGGTTAATCCAAACTTTTTTCGGCGGCCTGACAAAATACTACCATTTATCATATAAAACAGTTGGTTAAACCAAAGTCGGTTAATCCAAAGTATTGGTTAATCTAAACAAAATTGTCGGGCCCCAGGCCACTTCCGGTACAGTTAAACCAAACTTTCATATGGTTTTAAGGTCATCTGGGACTTTTTTATATGATAAATGGTAGTATTTTGCCGGGTCGCCGAAAGAAATTTGGATTAACCGATTATTTGATTTAACCAAGCTTGGTTTAATGGAGTTAAACTGTATATACATCAAAAACAATAATCAAAGTGTCCACATATATTGTATATTGCATTCATAATGCACCCACGTTTTTACCAAAGTCAAAGCTCGGTTAAACCAATGATTGGTTAATCCAAACAAATTTCTAGGGTCCTTTTAAGTTTGGTTTTAACGGGGTTATACTGTATAATGAGAAGGTTGGTTGTTGGAGGTTTACGTCCTGGCAACATCTGAGGTTATATCAGGACTTGTACCGACCACCAGCACCATGACCTGATATCCCACTCAGTAACATTATCCTGACACTGAGCAAACCAGTCCTTGCCCTGTCCTAATAATGTGGAACACCTGGCTAGGAAGTGACAAGTATCACTTTTTAAGTCATTGGTTTGACTCGACCAGGGTTTGAACCCGTGGGTTCGAATACCACGATCGATCAAAACAGGAGACGAAAGCTCAACTCATTCGGTCATCCCGTCTGGTCGTAATAAGAAGAAGAAGAAGAAGAAGAAGGAAAACATGCTTGCACTAGCGGGTCATGTCGTAAGAAACACACTTCATCTGTGACTAGGACACAGCCTGTTGTCACTATTAAACGAGCGCAATGAATCATCATAATTAAGAACAACACAGCTTGGTGAAAAAGACACATCAAAGAAACCACCACAGGAAAGGCTCTTTCTGATAGCTTTGAAGTGATATGGTTGAACATGCATTGTGATGTGAATTATATATTAATTAAAGAAAAGGAAACGAAAGGGGACAAATCTATTGATGCAATAAGCAAACAAATGGACAAACCCAACTATTGATGTATTGTTTGAGTAAAGCCCCAGTCACACATAGCCGGACGAGCCGCGGATTTTGAGCCAGACCACCCATGGACCAATGGCCCGGACTGTTCACTGCTTTCGTCGATTTTTGCCTCGCAGTCACACCTTCCCGGACGAGCCCCGGACCAAAGGCCGGACCGCCCCGGAACGCCCCGGACCACCCCCACACCACCCCCGGAAATGGCCCTGGACTAGCCCGGACTGGGCCGGACTGGCCCCTGACTAACCCGGACGAGGCCGGACCACCCCCGAACTGACCCGGACCACACCCTGGACCACCCCCGGACTATCCCGGATCACCCCCGGACAGTCCGGGAGTGGTCCGTGGCTAGGCCGGGGGTAGTCCTGGATAGTCCGGGGATGGTCCGGGTCAAACCGCGGCTCAAAATTACCCCAGACCACCCCCAGACAGCCCTGGTCCACCCCAGACCATCCCCAAATTACCCGGACCACCCCCAGACCACCCCCGGACCACCCACGGATCATGCTGGATTGAGCCTGGATCGCAAAATCCCCCGGACCGCCCCGGATGTTTTAAACATTTTAAGACATCTGGGGCTGAGCCCGGACGGCGCCGGACGAGCCACGGATCAGGCCGGATCAGGGGGTCGCCACGGACGACCCACGGACGAGCCCCGGATCGCCCCGGATCGCCCCGGATCGCCCCGGACCACCCCGGATGGCGGTCCGGGGCTCGTCCGGCCCCTGATCCGGGTATGTGTGACTGGGGCATAAGGTAAATGTTTGGGCGATGGATAGTTCGCTAACTTTGCGTCATTTCCTGATTAAAATAATTTACTGTGATTCAGATCCGCCATGTATCCTCTTTTCGAGTGCTTAACTTTAAGCCCTCTCTAGCGGTCAGTCTGACATAGTTGTTGACCGGGCACTGTGGCCAAATCGGTATAGCGCAGACTTCCTGTCCGGAAGATCGAGAGTTCGATTTCCGGTCGAGTCAAACCGATGACTTACACAATTGATAGTTGTCGCTTCCTAGTCAGGCCCTCGGCATTATTAAGATAGGGCACGGGCTGGCTAGCTCAGTATCAGGATAATGTGACTGAGTGGGATAGCAGGTCATGGTGCTGCCAACCTGGGCCCCCAGTGGGACAGCACTATTAAGTCGCCATGAGTGTGCACTGTCACAAGTCGGTACCCCTCCTGATATGACCTTAGATGTTGCCAGGACGTAATACTTCAATAACCAAACCAAAAACCACATGGTGGTCGGCAGAGGGCGTGTGGGTAAATAACACCAGAAGGGGTTGGGGTGGGGGGGGGGGGGGCTGAGCAGTAGAAATAGGCATGAGTTGTGTTTATATTAGCATAACACATTATACACCATATATACACGTAAATATATCTGTAAATATATAATTAAAGGTTTTTTAATGTTTTTTTCCATGCAGGTGTAACCGGTGCTAAATAATGTACGCTTTACTGAGGTGTCCTCAGTCATTCCTGTTTGCAGACACACTGCGTCTAATATAAAAAGCTATTATATTTATCCAATAGATCAATGTTGCAAATAAAACAAAGTCAGCAGCAACTTCAACTTTTTTTCTTTTTTTTCTTTTTTCGGGTAAAGTATTTATTCATCTGAATATGACATCATTCACAAAACAATGAATATGTTTAAAGAGAATCCTACCCAACTTATTCAGATGTATAATTTGAAATGCTATTTACAACAAAAATGTACCACGCGAACAAGGAGCCCATGTTATGGATTTTTAATGAACAACCATTGTAAGACAGTAAGTACAGTAAGGAAGAGGAATATGATGACAGTTTGAATGTTCGACTCAGGCCGTCAACGTTGTGCGTAGACTGTTCGTTTGAAGGGTTGGGTGGGCGGCTGAGTTGAGTCGGTCTGTTGAGTTGCTCGTCTGACTGCCAGGTTGGAAGTGAGGAATTAGGGTCGTTGATTTCCGATGAACTCTGGCCGTCTGTGTTTTTGGTAGCCCGATGTGATGATGGGCGGCATGTCTGTGGGTGAGTAGTGGTGGATAAGCTAGAGTGCTTAGTGTAGAGCGAGCCGGTTGGCTGAGCTGAGGAGAGTTGAGTCGATCTGTTGAGTTGCTCATCTGACTGCCGGGTTGGAAGTGAGGAATAAGGTTTGTGGGTTCCTTATAGACTGTCCGTGACGTCAAAGTCTCGTGAGGCGTGATCGTGATGTCAGAGTCTCGGAGGGAGTGGTTCTGGGCGAGACCAGTAGGAGGCCAGGTGGGGGAACACTCCAGTTGGCGCCACCGTAGGGCTCCTCATTCACGCACAAGTTACCCATGTTGGCGAACCATCATGAACAATTAATTGGTGATAAATAATATTATGGCGAGATGCATAAGTTAATCAATAGAATTCATGAAACAAATGTAAAATAACACCATCCTGCATTTAAAACAAACAGTCACCACCAGAGCCACTTGCCATGCATTGAAAATGTCCAAATGGGAGCCGGCGACGCCTTGCATTGAATAAATGACAATCGAAGCCGGCAATGTCATGCATTTAATATCGTCACAATCGGAGGCTTGTGACGTCATGCATTTAAAAAGTCACAATCGGAATTAGTCATGGCAGGAATTAAAAAGTAGTCACAATCGGAGATGACAAGGCCCTGCATTGTACATGTTGCTGGCAACATGGGTAATTCATGAAGCTGGAAACCGCGTTAGCAGGTTAGTGTTGCCTAGACAGTGTACCGGAAACACTAACGGCATCCACATGTACCCAATGTATCAATGCATACAGCGCCACTGTGGAGAAACACTAACCTCGTGAATGATATCGGTGCATTTGTCATTGACTAACGGGGCCTGGTACTGACTGAGCGGATCTCTACTCACCTACAATAGCCGAACTAGACAGTTAAAATTTACCTCCCACACACCCTTTCAACTGATAATATAAAGGGGGTTTAATGACGTCACAAGACTACTTTTCGTGGCCATATTGGATTATATACAGAAGGCTTGTAACTGCATACACTGTGCTTATTTATTGATTTGTTGGTTTATTTGTCACTGTTTTGAGCAGTTTGGCCTCAGAAGTTGTTGCTAAAGTGCTGTAAGTAAACACATTGGATGTAAACTGCACAGAGCCTTTTAATTTAAACCATAAATTTTTTTTTTTTTAGTAATTGAATGTGACAATTAAAGAAATACAAAGACACTGTGACTGGTAATGGTAGTGTCAACACTGCAGTCAAGTGCATTAACAAGGATTAATAGAACAATTCTGTTATTTATGAGCATGATCCAATAATAATGAGAGAATACTATAATTGAAGAAATTGCTTAATCAATTTAATGAGCCAGTGGGCAGCAATCAGTGTCACAACGGTATACAAATATGAGCAAATGCCATTAAGACAAAAGCATAACAGAGTTCTCACTGCTTCCAGTTAAATTCTGTTATTTACTGTCCTTTAGTTTGGATAGTCAGTCCTAAGGTGTTCACGTGTCGCCTGGAGTGCTATGCCTAGCTTATTTAATACCTTAAAGGATTTCTCCCTGAAGTCCCTGCTGTGTAAGGTTGTTCCGATTCCAAAATATTGGTTGGAAGTTGCTTCATGCAATGTCATGTTGCCTGACCCAATTTCCGCTAGGCATGGGTCTTGCATAAACTTTTGTTCCAGGATTTCTTCCATGACCGCCTGTCTGCTGTGGCAGTATTCAGGAATTTCTAGAATAGAGTCAGCGAATACACTCAGCCTCCAGTGGTGTAGGTACGCTTATTAGCTGAGTGAGATGCGCAGTATCGCCAGCCATTTGACACTTAGTCGCCTGGTATTTGTGTTCCCTATGTTTGTGCGTTAGCACAGTCACATCATCATTGAGCAAGATGCCTCGGTATAGCTCCACATTTTTTAGTTTGGTATGTGCATAGTAAAGTTACCATGATTGGTCGGGACCTAGGTTGCCGAGAGTGCTGACTTGTATGGGCATGTGGTGTCTGCTTTTTTCCAATCCTGTGAACCGAGAGAATCATAGTTGGGTCCACATCAGTGGGATTTAGGAATTCAGCCAGATCCAACACATACTTGTGTACATTTTCAGAGTCAGTTTCCACCTTTCCATCGATTCTAAGTGAGCATGATCAAGATTTGTTTTCTAGATCATTTAATTTCATAGCCAGTCTTTTGTTCTTTGCATTGGCCATGCACAGGTTGTGCTCGGCTATTCACAGTTTCCGTCTGTCACTAGAATGTTGGCGGTAGCTGTCCTCTTGCAGCGCCGTCAGCCTATCCATGTTCTCGGTGGCATTGAGTTTGATGTCATCCGTGTTTTTTTTTGTGTCTGCAGAAATTTTATTTGTGTCTGCAGAACTCTTTTTGAGTTCTGAGATAGCACCCTCGAGTGAATCCAGTCTTGCGAGCACTAATGGCCACTGACATGATGCAGGCAATCAAATAACTTATAAGCAGCTACTGTGTGGTAAGATAACACCAACACTACAACTGGCCAGCATTGAAAACAATACAGCCTCAATAAAAAAAAAATATATTAAAAAAATGCCAGGGTGTTATTTCCATAATCATCATCATGGTCTTCCTTTGGGGCATCAATTGTTTTGAGTGGAGACTTGGTTGCTGGTGGCAGTGACAGTGTTTTCCCATGAGTGCGGGCCTTGTCGCCAGCTGTTTTCTGAGACATCACAATTTTATGTTAAGTGTGTTCACCAACAACAACAAACACTCCCAAAACAGCACAAAACAGGCAAGGGTAAAGACACCAGTGTAGAATGTTGTCACATGTATCAGTCACTTGCAGTGGGAGATGTTTGGCTGTCGCCTGTAGTCACTCTCTCAATTTACTGGCATTATCATCCACTCACCCAACAACAACACTGACTTATTGCGTGATATCCAATGACACTCACAAAACAGCACAAGGTGGTCAAGGGTGATGACACCAGCAAAGAATGTTGTCACCTGTATCAGTCTTTTGCATGTGGGAGATGTTTGCTTGTAGCCTGTAGTCACTCTCTCAATTTACTGGTATTATCACTCACTCACCTAACAACAACACTGGCTTACTGAGTGATATTCAATGATTTTCATCCCAGATTAGTCCCAAATTTGATGTTAATATTCCTCATTGAGCAGTGGTTATCCGTGTTTTAAAGTCGGAGACATGTATTTTGCCTTTGTTTACTCCCGCTGATAACACACATGTTTACTCGTGCAGCATTCCCGAACAAATGACAGAAACTCAAAACGATCAGACTATGAAACTTTAACGGAGACCACAAGTACCAGAGAAGCTTTGCTGTACATATTTTAGGAGGAAGGTAAATGTGTGCACCCAATAACAATGCAGTACTGCCTGCACTTGAAGGATGTGATGTTTCTATTTTGTGAAACTACATGTAACTTTAAACAGCTGTCTGCTCTTTGACTGTTATAAACACATATGGGTTTTTGTTACACTTCTGCACCTGAATGGCCTAAATAGTGGCTACTAACGGTTTATGTTTTGTAATATGTAGTGGCGCAAGTTGGAGACAGCCATACAAACAAGCAAAACACTCAAAAACCCTTTATTCATTAAGATATGATATATATTGAAATGTATGTTTGTAAAACTAATTCTTGAATATTACTTGCATGAACATGCTATTTCGTGTCACTATTTGATTTACACTACATGATGTTATATTGTTGCTCTCATACACTGTGAGGGGTCGACAGAGTAAAAATCAAATTTTCTTTTTTAATTTAAAAAATCAAACGATATGTGAATTCTCAGTCGAAGAACGCGTGAAATGATGAGTGAAGTTGTGGGTTCTATGCCTAACTAAACAAGTAAAGTCAACACTTTCAAAAGTGGATATTTGTTACAATCGTACCTGGCAGTCGGTCATACTAGCATCTGGCCAGGAGCGCTAGAATTAACTAGACCAATTGACAATAATGTGCCAGGATTGTGCTGCCCCCTGGCGATGGATCTGCGAGTCTTAGTGGCGCCACCTAGGCAAAATTGCTGCTACTAACACGATCTTCAGCGATTAGTTGTTGCACTTTGCATCAGGTGGCACCACTGCACATGGGTAAGTCCATTCACTTCAGGAATGACCGATGCTCAATTTATAGATTATTATGACTTCTGCTTGGGTTATGGGGCTTTAAGTCCTACCAACATCTAAGGTCATATAAGGAAGGTTATGCTTTCTAATATTGAACAAGTGAAGCCGTAATTATGCGAACAACAATTATTGTCAAATAACTCAAATAATATATTATTTTTAAACAAGCCTCTTCAGTATTCATTGTATTTCTACTACAACCCCCCCCCCCCCCCGCTATTATATTCTTATTGGTGTACTTGTGATGTGATTCTTTGGTGTTGTTTTATTTGATCAATAAGACAATGGTCTTCTTCGCGTTTCTAGTGTACACGTGAGAATTTGTCAATTTAATATTCACTAGTAGTTTGGTGATTAGCATATATATATATATACATATATATATATATACACATATATATATATATATGTGTATATATATATATATATATATATATATATATATATATATATATATACTCTAGTCAGCCGGAGAGTCGATCTAAATTACTTCATCCTTTACATACAAATTGACCTGCTATATATTGAAATAATCAACATATGATGACATTTGCTGAAAATATGATGACAGCTGGAACTGTCATATGATGACACTTATACTTTTATGATCCGGCAATGACGCACTCTACTACTTACATAGGGAAGGATTGCATTATATGCTAAACAACTGCCTGAGAGGACTTGAATCATCGTGCCTTTTATTTTTATCACACTGCTGTTTTTTTACGACTATACCTTCTAACACTATCTAGTCAATCTGTCACTATTGTGCCTGGATATGAGGACTCACCTTCACTGCATTATCATTATTAATTACTATTGACTTTTTATTTTATTTCTCTGACGCCGTTCTTCTTGGCGCCATTTAATTCATTTCCCGGCACCCTATAATTGTGATAACTATCAGGAACAACTATATTTGACGCCATTTGCCTGACGCCATCTATCCGCCATTTATTTTTTCCGGCACTGACTATGCCCAAGGCTTTTTGTGCGTTCTGCGCTAGAGTGCACTCTGAGCCTGTGAACGTGGACTGCCCATCTAGGGCTTCGAACAAGCGAATTACTCGCTCGTGCGCGGGGAGAGAGGACGACACGATGGAAAAGGTTGCATGGCTGCGGAAGAAAATGGGCTTGTCATTGACGATGAAGCTCTTGCTAATGAGGAGCGTGAGATAGGCGAGAGGATTCGCAACCTTGAGAGGCGCAAACGGATTGCGGAATTGGAACGCATCGAGCGCGAGCTGCACGAAGACGTCGCCAACTTGACCCTTGGCACGTGACCGGGGAAGCGACCGGTCATGCCATCCCCTGGAGGAACAGAGTGGGACCGAGAGGCGTTCGAGGGCCCATACTAGCAGCCATGAGCGGAGCCCCTCCCGGGAGAGACGGAGGAGACGCCATAGACGACGGACCTACAGCTCTAGTTCGTCAGACGAGCGCTCAACCAGTCGGGAGAGGAAGGCTCGTAGTAAGTGGTCGCTTCGCCGTCATGTAGAAGACGGGAAGGATATCAAGAAAGTGACTGCCTTCGAGCTAATTGAGGCTTCAGTTAATTGGGCGGTCGCCTCTAAGGTATCAGACGGGGATAAACTTTTAAGACTCCTAAAACACTTGGGTTACATAGCGGGCAAGGCCAAGTCGGCCACCTTTATGGAGAAAACCCATGCCAACTATGATCGGGCCATTAGGAAGCTTGCTGCCACCGAGGGATTTGACGCTTTCTCATCCGGGAACCCCGAAATAGCATTGAAATATTATGCTTTCGAATACATGAAAAAGGTGGGTCCGCTTCAAGTGGCAATAAAAATAGAATGGGTAGTATGGCTAGCTCCAAACATCTCTTTACGAAGGAGGGTAAGAAGCCATGTTTCGCGTTTAATAAAGATGAGGGTTGCTCCCGTGATGGCAAGACCTGTAATTACGGCCACTGGTGCTCCCGCTGTGGCAGCAAGTTTCACATCAGAAATAAGTGCAGTAAAGATTAGGGGCATGTCGGGCGCAGAGGTCGGCGTATGACCGGATTGTGCCGGGAGGTTGGGAATGTGGAATTTAGTCCCGACCTTATCAGCGAGGTATATTGTGCTACCGACTTGACCTCTTCCCACCCGTCTGCCCCCCCTGAGTCGATTGTCCCTATTTGTGCTAATGTGGAACAGCCGTTGATGTTCCACCCTGGCCGTGATGTGGAACACAGCTGTGGGGTGAGAACAGATACCTGCCGTAAGCAGGCTGCGGCTCATGACCGCCCTAACGACATTGTGGTCGCTGGTAATGACTCTGGGCTTTGTGATGCCTTTGTCGATGTTTGCATCAAGGTCGCTCAGGAGACTGAGGCCCCGGCTCGCATTAGCATTGCTATGCCTGATTGCCCCGCGTTTAATAGTGACTGGTTGACGGTCCGGCGCGTTGGGCCTATCCTCCGTGTCAAAGCTTGTGACCTCCATAATCATGTGCATGAACTTGAATTTGATGTTTCACGTGAGTGTCTGAATGCTGTCTGTTCTTGTGTACAATAGAAGCCTTGTAGGTTTTTTGTGAATGCTTCTTTCGATGCGAAATTGATCGAGACTTCGAGTTTATCCTCGCAGGGGTCATCTTCGGCTTTAAAGTTATTAACCCCTCATGTGATGCTGCCTATTCATGCCCATTTAGAGCAGCCAGGGTTCTTAGCGAGAAACATTTTATCGATAAGAAACTTTCTAGCGAATTAAATTGTGGCCATTTAAGCAGGGCGGATAGCGCTCCTATTTGTGTGCATAATGTCTTTGCCGTCCCTGAGTCGAGCGGTGAAGGTCTTCGCACAATTATTGACTGCAGTAGGCCAAGTGAGCATTCTGTAAACAACTATGTGGACGAGGTAACTAACACCTTTTCTTACAGGAGTGTTGATGATTTAGCCTTTAATCTTGTCCGTAATGACTACATTGCTACTGTTGATATTCAGGACGCTTATCGGGCCATCTGCATTCACCCGAGTGACCGTCCCCGTCAGGCAATCTGCTGGGATTTTGGTAGCGGTGCCGGGTTAGAGGTCCTTTTTGATAACCGTTTATGTATGGGGCTTTCCTCTAGCCCATATATCTTCAATCGGATTTCCGATTTTGTCTTGCGCTGTGGTGTGCGTGAAGGCATCGATAGGTCAGTTAATTATTTAGATGACTTTGCCGTCATTGGCACTACCTATCAGGAATGCCTTTCGAACCAAAACAAAATTGCTGCCATATTGAGGAGACTTGCGTTTTATCTGAGCTATCCCAAACTTCTCGCCCCTTCTCAACGCACCAGGTTCCTTGGTATTGAAATTGATAGTGTTGAACTCCAGCTGCACCTCCCCCGTGATAAGTTGGCCAAATTAAAAGATCAATTATTACTGTTTTTGGGTAAACGTAAGGCCACACGCAAGGAGCTGGAGCGCCTTGGGGGGCGCCTCACTCACTGCGCTACGGTCGTTCGAGGGGGTCGCTCTTTCTCTACCCGTGTCTATGACGCTATACGCCAACTTAGGAAACCATTTTTTAAATTCCGCCTGAACGATGAGTTCAGGTCTGAGCTGAATTGGTGGCTAGATTTTGTCAAACGTTTTAATGGCTACGCAAAACTATTGGGCAGCCATGCGCCTTCAGTACCGGTATATAGCGATGCGTCGGATTGGGGCTTTGGAGCGACTCACTCGGGCGATTGGTTAGTAGGTAACTTCGAGCTAGAAGATATCGACCTCCCTTCTGAGGTTGGTCATCATTTTGCAGAATCGATCCCCGCCGCTGCTGCCATATTACTTTAAAGGAGATGTGGGCAGTGGTTGCCGCCTCTCGGCATTGGGGGCCCCTTTGGCAGGACAAGTGTGTTGTCTTTATCACCGACAATAACACTGTGAGGGCGGCACTTGCCACCGGGCGTTGTGTCAACAAACAAATTATGACTTGGGTCAAAGAACTCTTTTGGACTTCGGTTAATTATAATTTTGACATAAAATCTGTCTACATAAAGAGCAAGCGAAATGTGACTTGCGATGCCCTCAGCAGGTGGCAGGACTATTCTAGCAGAGACCGAATAGCTTGTGTCGACCCCGCAGGGCTGATGTGTTGTGCACATATTTGTAGGTGACATTTTCCTTTATTACAGGTCTAGCGCAGCTGGAGGTCCAAGTTAGGTCGATGTCTGGCCAATACTATTCGGACAATTCAAGATCGACCAGGTCGATGCAGATGCGGAAATACCTCACATTTATCAATGAGTTCCGTGGCTTGCTCTCGCCTATCCCCTGTCCATCTTCCCAGGTTGCCATTTATGTCGTCTGGCTATCCCGCACTTTAAAGTATTCCTCTATAACAAATTATCTCAGTGCCTTAAATTTTTTTCTTAAGTCTGAGGGCAGTCCTCCAATCGATTTCTCTTCCCACCAGATTAAGACCGTCATGGGCGGGGGGCTAAGCGTGTTTTGGGGTGTGCTGTGAAAAGGGCGGCCCTTTACTGCCAAGTGAGCTTTTGAAGATTTTCGCTTTATTATCAGAGTGTGAGGGACATGTTTGCGCTCGAGCAGCCATTCTAACTGGCTTCCGAGCTCTCTTGCGCAAGTGCCAATTGACTGAGTCTGCCTCGGTCCTTAGGCGATCAGATTTTGAGTTTTTTCAATGGGGAATTGTCATTTCAATACGTAGGTCTAAAACCATCCAATTCTCAGAAAGGGAGTTGTTGATCCCTGTCGCCCGTGTCCCAAATACCTCTCTTTGTGCTGTCTATTGGGTGGAGAAACACTTCAGTCAGGTCAAGGTAGCCCCTGATGCAGCAGCTTTTCAAATCCCTGCGTTTGATGGGGGCTACAGACCCCTTGATTACCGTACTTTACAAACTACTATAAAGTTATTCACTGCTGACGCGGGTCTTGACCCAAGCAAGTTCTCCTGCCACTCTCTCCGGAGGGGCGGGTCTACATGTCTCGCCCTCCAGGGCGCATCTATTGACGAGATAAAGGTCAGGGTGGACTGGTCCTCCGATTGTGTTTACAAATATATTACTCGCCCACTTGCCGAGCACATTGTATCAGACATTAGGGTGGCATCCACCTTGAGTTCCATTATTGATTGATTATTTTAGCTAATCTGTCTGGGTGGGTCTGGGGACCTTGGCACTTTGGCCTGGCCAGATTATTTATATATATACACTGCATGTACTATTTAATGCTGAAATAAATATATCTACCATCCGAGTTTGCTTCGTGCCCATCTTACAGCCACGTATATATGCCAGCGTATATGCGAGTGTAAGATTCGCACTGCTCCTCTCGCACGGTGCTCGGACACTCGTCTGCTAGGCATGGACGGCCCCTTTGGGGTGCCAGCTGGACTATAAATACAAACCAGACCCGCGGTTCGCACTAGTTCGCTTCAGCCGCCACTGCAGCACATACTTCCATTCGCTTTTATTTTTCTTTTATCTTTTATCGGTAGGGCACTTTGGCCTGGCCAGATTATTTATATATATACACTGCATGTACTATTTAATGCTGAAATAAATATATCTACCATCCGAGTTTGCTTCGTGCCCATCTTACATATGTGTATATAAATATGGAGTGATATTTACAAATTTATTGTCATGTCGATTTGTTCTGTATAATTTTGTGAAGATGTTTTATTTTAGTTTAGTTTTTAATGACTAGTTGTAGACCGCAGTGCAATTATGAATTGTGTGTGCAGATGCAAACTAAAAGGAAAACGCACATTAAGGAATAACAAGAATACTAAGACTAGGGATAAATATGCATATTCCGAGTTTCTCCGAACAGGTTTTTTCTAAGGATGGACTGAAGGCGAAAGTGAAGGTGAGATTTGGTGTTTCCACATGTGAACGTGGAGCGTTCTAAGTTCTAGTCACAGCTTTCACCATATGTCCTATTTTAACATTCACTTTGTACCCGTTACCACATGGTTCCTGATAATCAAACGTACTAGGATTCTTATGTTCAGTTGGTCGGTTTTCTCGCACAAATTAATTGTACATATGAAGGGTTCAGGGGCAAAACCATGTAAACGCTAATGGAAAAATGGAGACAAACATCGGAATCAAACCTTCAAAAAGTAATTTTATTTTTATATTCCTTCGTCTGTGTTCATTGCTCCATAACCATGTGGTCATATGAACAGTGGAATTAGTGAGAATTAAAATTATTTTCAAGCAACGATCTTTTATTTGAACTACATTTTTGGATTGGCGTTCACATGGTTTTGCGCCTGAACTCTTCACACACACACACACACACATATATATATATATATATATATATATATATATATATATATATATATATACATATACACATATACATCCTGACTTTGAGCTTTGATATCTCGCTATGACTATGAGGGAGTTAGAGCAGTTCGGTAAGCCATACACATTCTTTACAGTCATCACGATTGATTTCCTAGGGTTGGAAGTTTCCTTATTTTACTGAACTCGTGACGTAACCCTTACCCCACCCCCATCCCCATACGCTTCTCACCCTCACAGCCTTTGTGCTTGTCTGAACCGCCAGGGGGCAGCACTGGGTGGTATCACGACCACCAGACGGCAGCACTTGGCGTCAATAGCACTTGGCGTCAATCAAGGGCGCATCAATCATTGCCCAGCCACATCCACCTGTCAACCATTGCACCCGCCCACCTGGAAGCACGGAGCTCTCTGATTGGCTGATTTGTAATTAGAAATCCCCTTAGAAATAAGTCATCGATATACTCATAAAGCAGTAACGATTCCGGAAGAGTGTCATTTCAAAATCACTCTCCAAATTCCATCAAAATAATGGCATGCATAACAACAATTTACTGATTGTAAATTTATAATTGCTTCGCACTCTACCATAGGCTTTGTGGGTTTTATATCCTAGAAACACCTGAGGTCATAGTAGTGAAGCCGTGACCTGTGACAGTGCACACTCATAATCATAGTGGCTTCATAGTGCTGTCACGGGGAGATACAGAATCACCAGCGCCATGACCCGCTGGCCAACTCAGTCACATTTTCGCGAGACTGCGAATCCATCCTTGCCCTATCCTAGTAATGGAGAACGCCAGTCAAGGCACTGACAAGAATAAACAATTTGTCAAATCTTTGGGATCGAACCCGCGACCTCTCGCCCGAGTAGCGGAGCCCTAGATGCTCACAAAGCCAGGCTCTCCCGTTCCTGCTACTACCACATATCGACCAGTGTATATTATGTTGTCCCCAATAAGTAGACGAGGTGGGAGGGGGTGAGGGTGGGAGGGGGGAGGGGCGGGGGTGGGGGCCTCGCTATGGTTTGTATCATGTAGGATGAGAATGAACAGAAGTTCAATAGAATCACTTGTGTCTTGTTGTGTTTTTTTCATTCGGGGATGTAGAGGTGATCAATAATTATCATTGGATTTTTAATTTATTTCCTGAAATAGAAGTTGCATAATCTGATGCTTTTGAGTCACATTCTTTTTAGATACACATTGTAATATACTGCATATTATGGATAGAATGCATATCATGCATATGTTGCATATACAAGTTTGGATTAACCGATCATTTGGTTTAATCGAGCTTAGTTTAATGGGGTTATACTGTATATACATACAACACAATACTCAAAGTGTCAATATACATTGTATATTACATGTGCAATACACGCTTATTCAAAGTCAAAGTCGAAGCTAAAGCTCGGTTAAACAAATGATTGGTTAATCCAAACAAATTTCTAGGGTCCCTTCAAGTTTGGTTTAACGGGGTTATACTGTATCATACATATCGTACATATCATACATATCATACATATCATACATATTCTATATTATATGTAAATCCTCGAGGTGCTAAGTGCCACAAACAGTCCTTGATGCACATTCAGTTTTACTTCAGTTGTTTCCTTCCAGGAAGATCGATCCTAATGTGGTGTTTTTTGGGCTGCTGTTATTATTGTTCCATATTTGAACACACCCACAAATAAAACTACCCTTTCAGGTGTGTGCCAAGTTAGTGTCAGTAAGCCTGGGTTGACTGCGGCCTGGCTGTTGGTGGTCCTGATTGCTTTATAAATCGCTGAGCTAATCTCAGAAGAACCGGCTGACCTCACAGATCCACGCTGTTAAATGTACCCCCCTTTAAAGTTAGATCTATCCTACCTACCACTTTACAGATCACCCTGCCCCCGCCTGCCCCCCGCAATGCCCCCTCCCCACCCCCTCACCCCACAATGCCCCCCCCCCCACTTCAACAACACCCTCCCCCTCCACCTCCCTCCCCCTACAATCTAGTGGTGCTTATCTATTCTTGACCAGCCGGTCTGTTCAGTGGACAACTACTCATCATCAGTGTAATCTTCTAATGAATAAGTCAAGTCTGGTATGCCCGCACCTCCCACTATAGATGTTGTCGGTAAGAAGCAAACTAATAATAATAGTATCTGGGTTTAGAGTAGAATTAAACATGAATGCCAATTATACACTTTTTTTTTCTTGTTATGTTCCGGTGACAAACCAACGTATTGGCATTTACTATTCTATTTTTATCCTACATGCTAAATAAAAGAGATATGCACTTCTTTGTTAAGTTTTTTTTAAAACACCAACAGAGAGTAATATTTTAGGTTTCGGAGGCAGAAGTGAGTTTTTCAGGGTTTTATGTTCTAGCGACAGCTAAAGTAATCGAAGAAAATCGCCGAAATCCGAGAAAAGACGGAGATCTTTAATATCTGAATAATAGATTATGCGGAACACTATTCCCATACCTGAGTGACCATCATGCACCACTCGAATTACCCACAATAGCCGATGTTTACTTTTTATGCTGAGGGCTCATTAAACAAACAAACAAACAAAGCATCACTGTTCACACCTTCCTCCTCTCCTCTCAGTAATACTCACATAATGACAATTTATACAGTACAAATATACTATTCCCACACCTAACTGAGGGCCATGCATGCTCTCTCCACTCCTAGTAATACTCACATAATGACAATTTATACAGTACATATATACTATTCCCACACCTAACTGACTTCCATGCATGCTCTCTCCCCTCCTAGTAATACTCACATAATGACAATTTATACAGTACATATATACTATTCCCACACCTAACTGACTTCCATGCACGCTCTCTCCCCTCCTAGTAATACTCACATAATGACAATTTATACAGTACATATATACTATTCCCACACCTAACTGACTTCCATGCACGCTCTCTCCCCTCCTAGTAATACTCACATAATGACAATTTATACAGTACATATATACTATTCCCACAAGTAACTGACCACCATGCACACTCTCTCCCCCCCCTAGTAATACTCACATAATAATAGATTATATAATACATATATACTGTACCAAATCTGGTCAGACTGTGCTAGGTATCGGCTCCTTTGAAGTTAATTCTGAAGTCAGCGTCCTCCCCCTGACCAACGCACCGCGCACCAGCACCCCTCCCCCCCCCCCCACACACATCCCACACACACACCAGACGTAGTGCGCTGGTACTGAGCGTCACAAGTGAGTGATTAGAGACGCTGGTGACACAGTGCGTGCAGTGGTGAAGCTGCATCTATTAAAGCGGCATAGTCCGATGAAAACATCAAATTTTCAAAACCAAAAGAATTATCTAGATTTGATTCTACATATCTAACTTAGATAATGGTGTATTTATTAAATATGTGTTGCTACATAGAAGGGAAGATCGAGTCAATTTAATAGAACTTCTTACTGTAGAAGCATATGGTGTCAGAGTTTTGGCGTGGTTGCCCAAATTAATTTGGCATGTTTACACTTTAAATATCTCAAAAGTTAATTTAAGATAAACGTTACTTCAAATTAAAGTAAGGTAGATTATAGCGATCAACCTAATATATTTATCTCAGAAAATATCAGAAACTCAAAACCATCGACTATGCAACTTTAATATTATCCCGCATCGGCATCTCGGGATTCCTGGCCTGACAGGTCTTCCTTTTGTCTAGATGATCAATCACTCTCATTTATTTGGTCACTCTGGAGTGGAAGGCCTCATATCATCGCCAGTTCTTTTTTTGTGTGTGATGGTTTATTTACCCTGTCCATAACGAGTAAGTCGCATCACGGCTTGTTTTCATTGCTGAAAAGTAATAGTCTCAATTTGGTAGTTGCCTGGCGGCCTGGTTTCCCAATGGGACAGCACTATAAAGTCGCCATGAGTGCGCACTGTCACAAGTCGGTACCCGTCCTGATATGACCTTAGATGTTGCTAGGACGTAAAACAACAACAACAAGCAAACAGTCTATCCCTTTACCCCAATACCAAGCACACGTTTAATATTGTCTGTCCCTTTAACCCAATATCAAACACATGTTCATTACAGTCTGTCCCTTTAAGCCGATATCAAGCACATGTTCATTACAGTCTGTCCCTTTAACCCAATATCAAACACATGTTCATTACAGTCTGTCCCTTTAACCCAATATCAAACACATGTTCATTACAGTCTGTCCCTTTAACCCAATATCAAACACATGTTCATTACAGTCTGTCCCTTTAACCCAATATCAAACACATGTTCATTACAGTCTGTCCCTTTAACTCAATATCAAACACATGTTCATTACAGTCTGTCCCTTTAACCCAATATCAAGCACATGTTCATTACAGTCTGTCCCTTTAACCCACTATCAAGCACATGTTCCTTACAGTCTGTCCCTTTAACCCACTATCAAGCACATGTTCCTTACAGTCTGTCCCTTTAACCCACTATCAAACACATGTTCATTACAGTCTGTCCCTTTAACTCAATATCAAACACATGTTCATTACAGTCTGTCCCTTTAACCCAATATCAAGCACATGTTCATTACAGTCTGTCCCTTTAACCCACTATCAAGCACATGTTCCTTACAGTCTGTCCCTTTAACCCACTATCAAACACATGTTCATTACAGTCTGTCCCTTTAACTCAATATCAAGCACATGTTCATTACAGTCTGTCCCTTTAACCCACTATCAAACACATGTTCATTACAGTCTGTCCCTTTAACCCAATATCCTGTTATTGATATATAAACACATGTGTTTTATTGTGTCTCCTTAGTCCCATACAAAACACTGCATGCTTAGCCCGATATCAAACATCAAACACATCGCTAAAGGTTTTTATTTATATTGTTTAAATCCTTTGCTGCTGTCTTTCCCGCCCTGAATACGTCCTTTGTTGGCCCGACAAGGCGTTAAATCACCATCACTCACTCACTTGTTGTTTTCGCTTTTAGGCCTGAATTAAGGCTCGCCATGAACGCCTGCACAATGGATGGGAGCTCGTGTCTACACTGAAGTAAGATTTAATTTAATGCACTACAATCAAAAAGCACCAAATCATAAATAGATGGAATAAATTTGAATCTAAAATTGATATGGTGCATCAGCAAAATCGCGACAATCATTTCTTCTTCGTGAAAAAAAAGATTTTTATTCAATTATTTTTTTAAACAAAAAGTTGTCTAACTTATTTCCTTTTCAGAGTCCACATATTGAAGCATGCCTATTTAGATCAGACTCGGTGAATAATTAGTGTCCCGGATAAGGTGCTGACGTCATACCAGAGAGCGTGTATATAAACAGATGAGAGGGACAACTCCCATACTAGAGCATGTAACATCTGCCGACTGTGGCGCTCCAAGTGGTGGTTGTTGAACAGCTTAAGCATATGGGCAAACCTCAATGCATTGTCAATGGCAGTGAGCATCTTCATCCAGAAAAAGTGAAATATCTCTAAAACTACATCACCTAGAAACAAACTGATTGGAATACACATAGAAAACATGTTTATCAACAAGATTATATTAAATTGATATGGTTAGGGCTTCTGGACACTTTCCTACTTCATACAATTTTACGAATGAAATACTCACCTGCTAAAACTGGACAGTTCTTTTCACTACGCTTACGGCAAACTCAAGGCATTGTCAATGGTCCGTGTGCAATCTTCCTCCAGAAAAAGTGAAATATCTCTAAAACTACACCAAATAGAAACAAGCCGCTTAGTACACATATAGAAAACATGTTTACCAAAAGGATTATATTAAATCGATAAGGTTAGGCTTCTGCATTTCTATTAATTTTGAATAAAAACAAATGTTTTGCACTACACGTATGGCAAACTCAAAGCTTGTTCAACACTAACCGCCAGGAACGCCACTGTAGCCTGTGTTACCAATTTTCGCGGGAGTTGTCTCTCTCATCTGTTTATATACACGCTCTCTGGTCATACATAGATTCCTACGTCAGCATCCTAATAATACCGTGGTCTTACGTGATTCAAAACGAGGCTTATATAAATAAGTCTTCGGTAGTTTGTATACAATACATAGAATATAATAGGAAAACAAAGTTAATTTAATAGAACCTGTCACTCTTGCACCGGGGTGGTTGCCGAATCGGTAGAGCACAGGCCTCGTGTGCGGAAGATCGCGAGTTCGGTTCATGGTCCAGTCAAACCAATGACTTCAAAATTGATACTTGTCGCTTCCTAGCCCGGTGTCGCAGTTTGAGCGCCCTGCCAGTTTCAGCGCCAGTTTGAGCGCCCTGCCAGTGTTAGCCTTACCAGATCATGGCTTCAAAAACTATTTTCGCAAAACAAATTCAAGAACTTCCAATTGGCTGATAAAAAAAAAGCTGAATGTGAAATTGTAGAGAAAGATCTGAACTATTTAATAGAAACGAGAGAAATTTGCTTTCAAAGCACCACAAATCACAAATTACTGTGATAGTTAGGGTGGTTTTAATGTTGTCTCTATCCACGCATGCGCAGAAGCAACAGAAGGGCGCTCAAACTGGCAGGGCGCTCAAACTGCGACACCGGGGCTCGGCATTATTAAGATAGGGCAAGGACTGGTTAGCTCGGGGTCAGGATAATGTGACTAAGTGGGATATCGGGTCATGGTGCCAGCGGCCTGATTTCCCAGTGGGGCACCACTATAAAATCGCCATGAGTGCGTATTGCCACAAGTCGGTACCGGTCCTGATATGACCTTAGATGTTGCTAGGACCTAAAACAACAAACAAACAAACTCTTGCATTTTTACGTACATGCCAATGCACTGTACAAACCCAAAGTAAGCATTCTATGAGGATCTGCTTTTTGGAGGGGAGGTTGTACCTATATTTTGCTCCGTTGAATAACTTCATTTTCAGCACTGAAGCACTGGTCATAGGACCGTTGTTAAAATGACTATTATTTACACTCAACTTGGTATGTAGGACTAAATACGACGGTGTGGGGATACTGGCAATGATAACGGTTGCTTTACACAGCTGGTGGTACTTAGGATAATGGATCAGTGAAGATGACTGATTTATACGTGTTTACAAGAAGCCTGCAATATAATAATATGAATGGAGTATGGGCACATTAACATTAGATGGCTTAGTCTGATGGAAGCATTGCAGTTTCGAAACCAAAACACTGACATAGATTTGCTCAAACATGTCACCAACTTAGATACAAGTCATCATCATCATCATGCTGTCGGTCGCGATGCGACAAGGACTGCTTTCATTACTTGACTGCCGCTCTCCATTTAGCTCTCTGCTTTGATAGTGATGTCCATGAGTCGGTCTTAATGTCTCTCAGCTTCAGCAAGTTACCAGCGGCACTCTCTCGGGGAGCAAATAGAGGTTTCACACCGGCAAGAACATGTCCAGACAGGTGCAAAACTATTTGTCCCTGCAGTGGCTGGTCCGGAGATGTTGGGAGTTCCATACATCAATGGCCCTTAATGCTGCCACAGTGACAAAGCAGTGGTTTACAACTCTGCAGGGCAGGGGTGTCAAACTCCCGGAGGTATTGCAATACCTGCAATACCTGCATACCCTAGATACAAGTGCACTAACTAAAACATGTATTGCAGTTTGGCGCTCGTCTGGTACACTGCCCCCCCCCCCCACACACACAAAATAGGTAAACAAAGCTTATCTCCAGAATATCAGTGTGAACACCCCGAAATTAATTTAGAATGTGTTAAATAACTAAACAAAACCTATCTCCATAATGTCAGTGTGCAAACCAACAATATTTTGGGATATCTTTATTTCAAATATCTCCAAATATAAAAATAATAAAAATAAATAAAAACTTCGAACTAAAGTAAACGCACCAAAGTCGAACTAGACGCCAATCCAAAAATGGAGCGAAACATTGGAATCAAACCTTCAAAACGTTTATATTTTCATATTCCTACTACTTTGTTTATTGCTTCCATAACCATGTGATCATATGAAAAGTGCAATTAGTGAGCTTTAATCTTATTCTCAGGTAAACATCTTTTATTTAAACTGAATTTTTGGATTAGCGTTTACGTGGTTTTGCGCTAAAACTCTTCATCTGGTTGCTGAGGTTATCTTCAGTATTCACTTAGGGATGTGGGTCGTCATGGATACATGGATATTCATAGCAACTCTGCTACAGCATCCTCTGACATGACTTAGTGAGCGTTTAAAAAAAAAATATATACATTTTTTTATCCTCTCTCTCTGCATCGCTCACAACCACTGAGACTCATCGTACTGATCCATTAGAACCATGTTTTTCTTTAAATATTTTTACTTTTGTCTTGTGTGAGCACCAATGGGAATAATGCGGCATTAACCTTGAACCAAACGACCGCTGCGCCCCCTAGCGACATGTTTTTATTTATATTTCTTTTTGTCGCCTCACTTTATCCCCGAGTGCATTTTACTAATACCTTGCTTATTATTTCATCAAAATGTTACTCATTTAATTTGAATATGGTATAGTATTCTCTTTCCTGGTTAAAAGATGGAAGTGGAGAAGGAGAGAGAGCGAGAAAGAGAGGGAAAGAGATAAGGAGAGAGGAAGAGAGAGGAAGAGGGAGAAAGAGAGAAAGAGAGAGAAAGAGGGAGAAAGAGAGAGAAAGAAAGAGAAAGAGAGAGAAGGAAAGAGAAAGGGAGAGAAAGAGAGAGAAGAAGAAAGAAAGAGAGAGAAAGAGAGAGAAAGAGAGAGAAAGAGAGAGAAAGAGGGAAAAAGAGAAAGAGAGAGAAAGAGAGAGAGAAAGATAGAGAAAGAGAGAGAGTGAGAGAGAAAGCCACAGATATATATTGAGAGAGAATGAGAGAAAGAGAGAAAGATAGAGAAGGAGAGATAAGGAGAGAGAAAGAGGGAGAAAGATAGAAAGAGAGAGGAAGAGAGAGAAAGCGAGAGAGAGAGTGAGAGAGAAAGGCACAAATATATATTTGCAAACACAATAGTCCTAGCTTCGTGAGATCTTTTGTTTTAAGCGACTTGAAATATGTTCCACATTAAATTTTAAAATATAAAACAAAACAAAACAAAACCCCAACAACAACAAAACACCTCTGCCCCACCCTCGCCTAGGCGCCTTATTCGTATCGTTATTTGGTAATTTTAAACAGTCACGCCGGCAATTTGTCAGTGTGCCTCGATCGTCACGCACACTGCAGCGCCACTCCGACACCCTTTAAGGCTATTAGTGCCGCGTGTGGACGAGCCGCGAGCAGTGCTGATCCACCCCTCCATGTCACGTGATGGAGATGATCAAAGGACGCCGCCCGAGGCGTCACCATCGTTACCATGACAACATACGGGTTACCCGGATAACGGCGGTGCCGCCGGCAACTGTCGGCTTCACAGATATGAGAGTGAGACTAGGGTGTGCTGGTTATGGGCAACAACAACAGCAGCAACAACAGCAACTACACGCACTCCTGGAACCAGCGAGGAGCAGTTACATGACGGAACCAGCTTAATAGAGCTGCATAGCCTGATGAAAACATCACATTTTCCAAACCAAAACAGTGATCTAGATTTGTTTCTATATGTAACTTAGATCGGGGTGTACTAAGTCTTCTCAAACATTTGTCACCACATAGAATGGAATACTGAGCCAATGTCAGAGTGTTGGTGTGCTTGCCAAAATTAATTTGATATGTTTGCACTTCAAATATCTCAAAAGTTAGCTATTTCAAATAAAAGTTACTTCAAACTAAAGAAAGGTAGATTGTGAGGATCAATCTAATATGTTTATCTCAGAAAATGACAGAAACTCAAAACCTTCGGACTATGCAACATTAAGAACGGCCACACTGAATCTAAAACAAACCAATAAACAAAAGAAATGTTTTTAAATAAAGCGAGAACTTCACTGGAAACGACTTCAAAATGTACCTTGTCCCTGAGAGGTGGTAAACATGAGCAACGAAATTGTGAGCTGAAATATCAGAGGAAGAAAATAATGTTTTAAGAGTTATTCCAGCAATAGCTGAATGCCAAGGGATGATTGGCAAAATAACAGGAATTGCGATGGGGAAAAGGAATATGGAGGGGGGGGGGGGTAGGGGAGAGGGTAATGGGTAGTAGTCGCAATTCCCACTGACAGGGATATCGTGAGATATAAATATCATAATGTGAGGCCAGATGGGGAAAACAATGTTCTAAGTTACCAGATTACTTCTGAAATAGACCGGCCGCGGTGACTGAATCGGTAGAGCGTAGGTCTCGCGTGCGAGAGATTGGAAGTTTGGTTCCCGGTCAAGTCAAATCAATGACTTATAAAAATGATATTTGTCACTTCCTAGCTTGGCGCTCAGCATTAATAGGATAGGGAAAGGACTGGTTACTTAGTGTCAGGATAATGTAACTGAGTGGGATATCAGGTCATGGTGCCAGTGGCCTGATTTCCCAGTGGTGCAGCACTATAAAGTTGCCATGAGTGTACACTTTCACAAGTCGGTAGCCATCCTGATATGACCTTATATGTTGCCAGGACGTAAAACTGCAACAACCAACCAACTTCTGCAATATTTGGTTGTCAAGAACCGACTGGTAAAACAGAATCTGGGAGGGTTGGAAGAGAAGAGGCGGGGTCATAGTGCCCAAGGTTCTACTTCCAGGGATTGTTCAGCCAGGAGGGACATCAGTAGACTGACAGTGACATGAACTACAGGGATGGGCGTAAATAGGGCTACAGACAGACCGGGGGGCTGGATGTATTCAGAAGTGGAGGCAACCTCTTGAACTCAAACTCCACTTTAATCCTTAAGTGCCTGTCACACTATGCCGGATTGAGCAACGGACAGAATTTTCTGGTCTGGTGGTGTTGGGGCGTGATAAGTATCAAAATGTATTAAAATGTGTCAAAATGTTGCGATATCGGGTCAAAGGCTGCTGGACGAACGGACATGAAACAGACATGAAATGGACATGAAATGTACATGAACGGATATCCAATGGACTAAACAAACTCAAACCGGACAAGAACCATAGACCTCAATCCAGCGGCATCTATTCCAAGTTTTGCGCATGTTCAAAACTTGTAACGGATCGGGCCGGATATCAACGGATCTCAACGGATATCAATGGACACAAACCGGACTTTGCCAGATATCAACAGACTTTGTTCGGTTTCTTTCCGTTTCCCCAATTTGGTGATGCGTGACAGAACCATTAGATTACCGTATCTTTGGAGTTTACATACAAACACAAAACGTGAAGCATCATATATTATATATAATTTATGGTTGGAGTTTTACGTCCTGGCAACATCTATAGCCATACCAGGATGGGTACTGTGTTGTGGCAATGCAAACTCATGGTGACTTTATAGTGCTGCCCCATTGGGAAATCAAGCCGCCGACACCATGTCCTGATATCGCACTCACTCACATTACCCTGACACTGAGCTAACCAGTGCTTGCCCTATGCTATTAATGCCGATCGGAAAGCTAGGAAGCAACAACAATTCACGCGAAGCCGACGCTCTACCGATTCAGCCAACGCGCCCAGTACATTCCCCTCTAAGCATTTATACTTGTATAAAGGGCGCATTCCTTACATGCGTTATGCGTAATGCGAATGCGAATGCGAATGCGACAAAAAATCGAAACGCCTTGAAACCTATGAGCTACATTCCTTACAAGTGGTATGCGAATGCGAATGCGAATGCGAATGGGTTTTTCCGATCGGTCCATGTGGCGATCGGCGCGGCATGCGTTATGCGGCAAGGTGGGTGTGAATAGAAACCTGAGTCCGATGTGTCCATTAGTTTAACACTAGGAGAGGCGACTGAGCATTACGGAACGGTCACGCACAAGGCTTCTGAGTGGAAACATATGGTAGTGGTGGTGGTGGGGGTTCGCTATGGGTTCGGGTTGGTAAAAATGCTAGCAGAGCCACACAAATATGAATACTTATCTATAATTTGGTTATAATAAAGGTAGGAACCCCCATGTGACATACAAAAAGTTACATAGATATAAATGCAATATTTGATCATATACAGAGCAGTATGGAGAATAATTGTTTATTTTTATTTTTTAAATATAGCCAGTCGTGTGCCGCATACCGCATACCGCATAACGCGTGAAAGGAATCATGGCATTTGCATACCGCATACCACATAGCGCATAACGCATAACGCATAACGCGTGTAAGGAATGCCCGCTGTATGCGTTATATATTACATAATGTATTATCCAAGTATATGTAATGGGATACGATCCTTGTACCTTGTACTGCTATTTAGATTACTCTTATGTCATCTACACTACTTTCCCGTATTGACAATGTCTGGAGGATAATAGAGGACATTTTGCTGTCGGCATGGTATCTCAATGGGACAGCACTGTAAAGTTTTTTTTGGTCCATTAGTTGTTTAAGCAGGGAAAATTTCAGTGATAGACGACTCGTCTTCCTCATTCCACTGCTGGTCGATAGAAAGCCCGAGCCTACACCTTTACCGACGCAAGGGATTTTTAACCTCCCACACCACATAGACATGGTATGAGAGCAACCGTCCTTTGATGACGCTGTAAGTTATACACAGTGGTGGAAATCCAAATTGGCAGAGCTGGGGGCATGGGGAATCGAACAGCCGACCCTCAGATTAGGAGTCTGACCTAGAAAAAAGTCAGAGACTCTAACCACTCCGCCACAGAGAACGCCACAAAGAGAGTATGCAGTCGAAAGTGTGTACTGGGACGCAAACACTATAAATTAAATCAAACCCAAAACGGGGGGAAATGAGGTGTATAGACAGGACTGGGAGCCCGCCCTGGCAATGCCGGCAAGGACCCGGAAGTGACATAATAGCAGGTACTCCCTGAGTGGTTTGCTGTATTGTGGTTATTTCGGTTAGAGATTAAAATATTTAAAGTTGCCTGGGCAGATGATTTTGAGTTTTTGCCATTTTTATTAGATAAATATATTAAATTGCTTGTTATAATCTCCCTTAGTTTAGCTTAAAGTAATTTTATTTTCAGATATTTGAAGTACAAATATGTCAAATTAGTTTTGACAATCACATCAAAACTCTGACACCATATGCTTCAACAGCAACAGGTTGTATTACATTGACTCAGTATTGCATTCTATCTTACAACAACTGCTTAATAAGTGCATCATTATCTAAGTTAGATATGTAGAATCAATTCTTGGTTTTGAAAATGTTATGCATTCATCTGACTACGCAACTTTAAAACAGAGATAAAACATGAAAACAATCAATCTGATTTGGACTATTGTTATGGAATTAAGCCACGTGACTTCTTTGTGTTAATAATCGGTGACCAGTCTCTTCAGGGTCACTCTCCCAATAGTGAATTAACCCTTGAAGAGAAAGGAATCACAAGCTCTCATTTAATGCGAAACAATCAGGCGGGAATCGTTCTTCTTCAAGGCACTGTGATCTGACTCCAATTTAAATGCTCATAATTATTAAATGCTTTGAATTAAAACCACCAGATGGCACTGGTGGCGTCCTTTTTAGAAGGACAAATGCAAATTGGAATGTTCCCCATCACTAATTTACCTCCTAATTTCACATATATAGATTTATATACATATATTTATATATATATTTATATATATATATATATATGTGTATATATATATATAAAGAAGAGGAATACAAAAAGAAGTAATGTAGTGTTTCTAATTAGTTCTGTGCAACATATTGATTGATGCCAATTGGTATTTAGTAAATGAAAGTGATTCGCTGGGTAAATAGCGTAGATGTGTACACATTTAGCCATCAACTTCCATTTTGTCAAAGGATGGGTTCTCACTATTCTACAACACTTCCCTACCACTCTATTTGGGTACTTTCCCCGAGTGCCTGTGATTTCACATGCTATATCTCCGTAAAGAATGCAGGGAAAAATAATAAAATGCTTGATTATATTCAGATATTCATATCGCAACAGGCATCAAGCTCTTATCCTTGTAATATATATACAAAAAAGACAACTATATTGTATTTTCCTTCTGGAATTTCACCGCCGCTCTCTTCCTGTGTATTCCACCCCACCAGTTAAGCTAGTAACAGCTATCGGCAGAATCTGGAACCACTCTAGTTGGGTACTTTCGAGCTTAACTATTATAACTCAATGACATAATAACATTCAAGACCTACTACCACCACTGAATAACTACATCTTCAACCAGCAATGCACACAATATAAACCACTATACATGCACAACATGGCACTATTAAAATACTAACAGTTATTAAAACCAAATCTAGCTGATATACAGACACAGCATATGATTTAACCATTAGTGTACATTACTGCGCACTCTACCTTGCTCTATGATGAGTACCTATTCTGAACACCTAGGCTGCTCCCCCACTTTCTTTTTATGTTCAGAATGGGTTGTGCTGCACACAATGCAACACATTCCACTTCCACTATGTACAAATCAAATGTGATCGCTCCAATGGCTGGAAGACCAGTGCCTCAGCGCTGACAAAATATGTATTCTGATTAGTAAAAATATGTACCCCAAAAAACAACTGGTTTTCTAGTGAGGCAGCACTAGAAAGTTGCCATGACTATGCACAATCACAAGTCGGTATTCCAACCAGTGGTCCACAACTGGTTCATCAAAGGCTGTCGTATGTGCTGTGCTGTCTGTGGGAAAGTGCATATAAAAGACTCCTTGCTGATTATCGGAAAGAGTAGCCTATCTGGCGGAGGCGGGCTTCCTCCAAAGAAATATGTTAGAATGACCAATGTTTGACGTCCAATAGCCGGTGATGCTCTAGAGGTGTCATTAAATAAAACAAGCTTTTAAAAGTTGGTATCCATCCTGATATGACCTGAGATGTTACCAGGACGTAAAACTCCAACAACCAAGCAACCAATATAGCACCAGAGCTTTGGCATGCTAGCTGAAATTATTTTGAAAGCCTTCACTTCAAATATCTCAGAAGTGAGCCATTTGTCATCAAAGATAGTTCAGATTAATGATGAGTAGATTATAATGACCAATCTGATGTAGTTATCTTTAAAAAAACATTAAAAAAACTCAAAAGCCATTGGACTAGGGTACTTTACCCTGCATTAGAGATGGGTTGGGAGGTTTAAAGTACTTTATCACCACTGTTGATTGCCCGCCCCCTTGTCCACACGTACATGTATGCATGCATGTCTGCATACTTCAGCACCACTCACTGGCAGAAGCAAAACAAATCAAACAAAACCCAGCAGCACTACCACGAACCAGCAACCAAAAATAAGAAGTGAACACAACAAGAAAAGCTCTATATAAAACCTTTATTAAAGTATGCCAAAGACCCTATAATACTAAGACGGTTCACTCAGCCTGTACTGTGTAATCAAAATGATCAAACCCACCACTTGGTGCGCTGGCTGTTCTCTTGGTTAAACAGATGCTATATTATATGTATTAATGTATACATGAATGTGAAAGATGTGTGATGATGGCGATGATGATGATGATGCTGATGATGATGTGTGTTTGTTCATAGCAATTTCATAT
Organism: Branchipolynoe longqiensis; assembly: GCA_030323885.1. NCBI lineage: Eukaryota > Metazoa > Annelida > Polychaeta > Phyllodocida > Polynoidae > Branchipolynoe > Branchipolynoe longqiensis. The sequence continues at coordinate 43,003,019 of CM059200.1, forward strand.
TGATGTGTATTCATACTTACCTGTCTCATGTATAATATAATTGTATGTGTTTACATGTGAAACACCAACCAGCAGCCGGCTGATCAAACCCACCACAAGGTGGCACTGCAAAATTTACATTACCATGGGAGAGATAGGGAGTGAGCCATCTTAGTATTATAGGGTCTTTGAGTACGCCCAAAACTGAACTGGACATGCTAGAGTACGGTACTTAAGACCTAATAAGCTTCGCATTCGACCTGCACAAGAAACCTATTAAGATATTTTCCGCAAACACTTAAGCGGCTGTCACAAATCACCGGATTGGGGATCCGGACAGAAACTGAACAAAGTCCGGTTTGTGTCCGTTAAAGTTTTGAACATGCACAAAACTAGGAACGGATACCACCGGATTGACGTCTACGGTTTTTGTCTGGTTTGAGTTCATCATGTCCGTTTCACGGCCGTTTCATGTCCGTTCGTGACCAGACGGGATGGCCGAATGAGTTAGAGCGTCCGTCTCCCGTGTTGGTAATCTGATCGTGGGGTCGTGGGTTCGAACCCTGGTCGAGTCAAACCGATAACTTAAAAATTGATACTTGTCACTTCCTAGCCTCGCACTTCGCATTATTAGGATAGGGCAAGGACTGATTGGTTCAGTGTCAGGATAATGTGACTGAGTGGGATATCAGGTCATGGTGCTGGTGGTCTGGTCTTCCAGTGGGGCAGCACTATATAGTCGCCATGAGTGCGCACTGTCACAAGTCGGTAGCTGTCCTGATATGACATTAGATGTTGCTAGGACGTAAAACAACAAACAAACAAATCATGTCCGTTCGTAGACTCGATGTCGCAACACTTTGACACATTTTAATACATTTTGATACTAGACATTGCTGTCCGTTGCTCAATCCGGTGATGTGTGACAGCCGCTTACTCAATTCAATAATTTATCCGGATATATTACAGCCATGTAAAATACTTGAAACTAATGGGTTGAAATTATAGCACATAACATAGTTTTCCAGTGATTACACAATAGCGATCCATTATAATATATTTGACTAAAAATGCATCACTATTCATAATATTAATACGTTATCCAATGTAACTAGGTACATCATAAAACTATAGACATTTTCCCTGAGATTACCGGCCGGGATGTTTCTACTGAGGGTTTTAAGTCCTAGCAACATCTAAGGTCATATGAGAGTGGGTACAGACTGATTCCTATCGGCACTAACAGTGACTTTATAGTGGAGCCCACACTGGGATTCAGCATAGACACGATGTACACTTATCCAATAACCCACTCAGTCACATAATCCTGATACTAAACCCCCAACCAGGCCCTGCCCTATCCTAATAGTGGCGAGTGCCCGGCAATGTAGTTAGTGTTTTTAAGAATCAATTTTTGTAAGTCATTGCATTTGACTCTGTTAAGGCCCTCTCACATTATGGCGTATGGCGGGAGCGTATTGAAAACCTACGTCGAAAATGGGAAAAAACTGTGCGGGACGACGTATCATGACCTTTGTGACCTCTCGGGTGTTTTTGAGCATATGCATCACCTATGAGGAGCGTATGAGGAGCGTATGAGAGTGTACTCTGACATTTTTTGACGGTTTTGATTGGCATGTGGAGTGTATGAGGAGCGTATGCGAAGCGTATGCGAAGCGTATGCGAGACTTATGTTATCTCTCCTCGGTCTGCCACCTGGTGGCTCCTGGGTATATAGTGCGTTGCCTTTATATACCGAGACCATCGGTCAGGCATACACCGCCATACGCTACTCATACGCTTTGCATATGCTACGAATATGCTCCCATACGTAACTCGTAGGTTCTGCATACGCTTCATACGCCAGAGATATGCCCGTGATGCAAGTTGAGCATACAAGCAGCGTACGCCAGCATACCCCTAGCTTATGAGGAGCATACGGTGGCGTACGAGGAGCGTATGCTGACGCATGAGTAGCATATGAGTAGCGTATGAACCATACGCTCCCAAAGGTCGAGATTTTTTTAGCATGCACAAACAAATTTGGACGGACGGACGTGAGAAAACGTATGCCGGCGTACGATGGCGTTTGCCAGCATATGCCGGCACATGACGGCGTATGCATAGCATATGGCGGTGTAAAGTGGTATATGCCGACGTATATGACGTAAGGCGCTTACGCCGCCGTACGCTCCCGCAAAAAACCCTAATGTGACAGCCCCTTAAGTGATTAATCCCACGACATCCCACATAGGAAGCCAGCGCCTACTTAAATCATATATACCCGGACGAGGTTGCCTAATCGGTAGAGCACAGGCTGCCCGTACGGAAGGTCGAGGGTTCGAACCCCATCCGAGTCAAACCAATGACTGATCAAATTGATACTTGTCACTACATAGCCTTGTGCTCGGCATTATTTTGATAGGACAAGGACTGGTTTGCACAGTGTCAGGATAATGTGACTGTGTGGGATATCGGGTCATGGTGCTGGTGGCCTGATCTCCCAGTGGAGCAGCACTATAAAGTCACCCTGAGTGTGCACTGTCACAAATCGGTACCCTTCCTGATATGACTTTAGATGTTGCTAGGACGTAACACAACAAACAACATCTTAAATTATAAATAAATAAAACTCTGAGCCCCGAACACCCATTTCCACGACTAGCCTCAAAAAGAGGCTTTCAAACAAAACGCGGCCTCGCTTAAGTTAAATCGCTAACATCGACCTGAAACAACTCGATGTAATTTCGTTGCTTCATCAAAGGAACGACTCGGCGTCCGCCAACGGTGGCGCCACACCGCGGCGGAGACGGCGGCTGCAGATTAGAAGGGCGCGCCGGGAGTTACGGGCAGATTAAATTTGATGTCCGCTGGCCAAGCGAAAGCCAACTGGATCGGAATAATTAGAGGGTTGGATTTGTGGTGTAGCATCTGGTTGAGTCTCGGCGAACTGGAAGCAGTCACCACCAACCATCCATCCCCTGGACCAGACGGGAGGGCCGGTTCAGTTGAGCGTCCTTCTCCCGTTTTGGTAGATCGCAGGATTGGAACCCACGGATTGGAACCCTGGTCGAATCAAACTGTCAAATTCCTCCAAAACAGGCAACAGGATCACCTAAAATTGTATGCATACAACAAATCCCGAACCAAAAAAACCACAGGAGGTTACAAACAAGGTGCACAAGAAGCAATGATGGTCCATTACTAGAAATGGTAAAAACAAAATGCAGTGCATATGATCGCAGTGTAGCTAATAGGAGTGGCAATATTTGGAATATTCTGCCAACTGCAAGACAAAATGCAGAAAAGATATCAGTGTTTAAGAAACTACTAAAGAATCATGTAACCTAGAAATACAGATGTTGTTTAAATGGATTAACACAAAGTATAATGAAAGCTGGATTTTGTATTGTTTGCAATCTACAAACAGTTACAAAACATAAAAAAAGAAGCAAGAAAACCTAAAGTAAAACTAAATTCCAAAGACTTGAACCAAATTGGACTAGTACAGCCCAGCGGTGAAAACAAGTATTAACACACTTATCCGTTATGCTGTTATGAGCAGGGTAGATAAATTCATCACACACACAACACAATAACAAATAAACGGGTCATGGTGTCAGCAACCTGATTTCCCAGTGGGGCATCACTAAAAGGTCACCATGAGTGTGCACTGTCACAAGTCGGTACCCATCCTGATATGACCCTAGATCTTGCCAGGACGTAAAACTCCAAGAACCAACCATCCAAAGTTGCATTTTGCAGTTTAGACCTTAGTACTCCTGTAGCTCGGAAATAGGTAAACAGCCACTGTCCAGCATGGTGATGTCACTCCAAAATAATGAGGCTTCTTTTCGCTTTAAAGAACTCTAGTCTAATGTTAACCCTTTGAATTAAAAGTTACTTTAACAAAGTAAAGTATATTATAACGATTGTCCTAGTCGTTGTCTGTGCATACAGATCTGAACATTCCAATGACGCGCTCAACCGTTCATAGCACGCATGCGCATCATGCACACCCTCCGCACTCCAATCACATATTATATATAGCCCCAGTGTCAACACCACTTATTATCGCTCGCATAAGACTCCGATGATACACCGTGGGAAAACCTGCGTAGGTCTACGCATCATCACCACGCGTCGGACGCTGAATGGACAGCCTGGCCACTCACTCTCCATTCATATTCTTTGGTGTGCGTGTTATAGACAATGACCTTGAGCAAGAGAGAGTGTGCGAGAGAGATAGAAAGAGAGAGATGGCGCGAGAGAAACAGAGAGAGAACGGGAGAGAGAAAGAGAGCGAGATAGAAAGAGAGATAGCAAGAGAGAGAAAGATAGAGTGCGAGAGAGAGAAAAGGAGAGCGAGAGAATGAGAGAGAGAAAGAAAGAGAGAGGGGAGGTGCCGGAATTTATGGCATGGTCACTCTCCATTCAGATTTGTTGGTGTGCGTGTTATAGACAGAGAGAGATAGAGAGAGACAGAAAGATAGACAGAAAGAGAGAGAATGAGAGAGAGAAAGAGAGAGAATGAGAGAGAGAAAGAGAGAGAACGAGAGAGAAAGAGAGTGAGAGATAGGGAGAGTGAGAGAGATAGAAAGAGAGAGCGAGAGAGATAGACAGAGAGCGAGAGAGATAGAAAGAGAGAGAGCAAGAGAGAGAAAGAGGGAGCACGAGAAAGAGAAAGAAAGAGAGAGGCGACGGACGCTGAATGGACGGCATGGTCACTCTCCATGCAGATTCTTTGGTGTGTGTGTTGTATACAGAGAGAGAGAGAGAGAGAGAGAGAGAGGTGGGGACAGAAGGGTGGTTGAGAGAGAGATCATGACGGCAGTTGTGCAAGGAGAGTGGCAGGATTTGACATTATGACCTACGTGATACTGAAAATTGTGCATACACTTATTTAATTATCATAATAATTGCACACAGTTGTAATCTGTGTGTATATTATTTTGTGGTTCTTGCATTATTTTGAGAGGATTTAGTTATTGGTGCGTGGGTCTAAATGCTTGGTGATAGTAGGAGGGAAATTGTCGACTGTTGCGTGTGATGAAACTATAAATAATGCCAATGGTGTTAATTGACGAAGTATGTAGTGATGAATGACTGGTGGAGTAATTGGCCTTTGAATGTCTCTGTACTCGCCAATGAATGGCGTGAGCAGATGTGTGGGTCGCCAGTGATATATATATATATATATCTATCCCCATATATATAGCACGGTCCTTCTATAATGATCGATGAGGTGGCTGGACTTGAGGGATGCCGGTGAGGGGGGCGGGGGTAGGCAGTGGTGAGGGATGGAAGGTGGTTGGAAAAAAAGTCTTTGGTGTATGAGAGAAAAGTTGTTGGTGTATACGAGAAAAGTATTTACACCATTTGAGAAAGGTGTTTGGAGGGTGTGATGAAGATCTTTCAAGGGTGTGAGGAAAGTCTTTGGAGGGTGTGATGTCACTTTTTGAAGGATGTCAGAATAGTCTTTGGAGGATGTGAGGAAAATCTTTGAAGGCTGTGAGGAAAGCCTTTGGAGGATGTGAAGAAAATGTTTGAAATATGTGACATAAGTCTTTATATTTATATGACTTATGAGGACACTTTTTGAAGTATGTGAGGAAAGTCTTTAAAGGATGCGAGGACAATCTTTGAAAGATGTTTTTAAAAAGTCTTTGCATGATGTGAACAAAGTCTTGGGGTGAGGAGAGGCAAATATTTATAGGGTTTGATGAAACTATGTTAAGGGTGTGAGGAAAATCTATGGACGATGTGAAGGAGAATCTTTGAAGGATGTGAGGATATTCCTTGAAGGATGTGAGAAAAGTCTTTGGACCAGGTGAGGAGAGTCTTTAGACGATGTGAGGAAAGTCTTTGGACGAAGTGACCAGAGTCTTTGGACGATGTGAGAATTGGATGTATTGAGTCGAGTCGGTTTGATGCGATGAAGTGCTCAGCATCCAACCTCTCTGTCCGCTCTATGGTCTTCCCGCTACACTGGCAGGTGGCGCCCCCTACCACCGCCACCCATCACTTCACCTTCTACATGGCCATACTCTCTCTGGTATGGCCTGCTATAATTAAAGACCATCCATCACCTGGTGTGAATGGAGGCGTGCAGAGCGGAGACGCACGATGTGGTACATACACAGGATGGCCTAGTGGTTAAGGCGCCTGCTTCCAGTGCAGGCGTGTAATTGGTTCAATCCCAGGGGGTGTAAGGGGTACTGGGGTATCGGTGTGTGTTCATTAATAGAACATTTGGATTCCCCCCTATGCCGAATATCGGAATATTTTACAGGATGACTTACATTTGTTGTACTTGTCACTACCTAGCATGGTGTTTGACATTACTAGGATAGGGCAAGGAGGAAATTTCCCCTACATAATCAACTAATGTACCAACTATTAAAGAAGTAAAAAGACAGACACAAGAGTATGACAGCGCACAACAATGACGACTTTGTAGTGCTGCCTTACCGGGAAACAAGGCTGCCTCTATCATAACCATATACCCCACTCAGTCACATTGTCCTACATTGAGCTTTCCAGTCCTTGCCCTGCTACTGCCCCCTAAACCCCACCAGAGACCTACACCCCCACCACATCTCTAAACCCCCACCACACACTTACACCCCACCACATCCCTAAACCCCCACTAGACACTTACACCCCACCATAAACCCCCACCAGACACCTACAACCCACCACATCCCTAAACCCCCACCAGACACCTACACCCCCACCATAAACCCCCACCAGACACCCACACCCCTAAACCCCCACCACACACCTACACCTCACCCCCACCATAAACACCCACCAGACACCTACACCCCCACCACATCCCTAAACCTCCACCAGACACCTACACCCCCATCACATCCCTAAACCCCCACCACACACCTACACCCCACCACACACCTACACCCCACCACACACCTACACCCCACCACACACCTACACCCCACCATATCCCTAAACGCCCACGACACACCTACACTTCCACCACATCCCTAAACCCCCACCACACACCTACACCCCCACCACATCCCTAATCCCCCACCACACCCCTAAACCCCCCACCACACACCTACACCCCTACCATGTTCTCGCCACCGGACTATTCCGGAAGCAAACCGGACACATAACGGATGGGTACCGGACATGAACCGGACACCAACCGGACACGTATGGATGGGTACCGGACATGAACCGGACAAACCGGACGTCAGTCCGGCGGTGTCCGGTAGAAGTTTTGTGCATGTTCAAAACTTGTACCGGACACCGCCGGACATATAAGCTATATATAATGCTTATAAACTTTGAACTATGTGGCCTTTTATGTTACATTCTCCTCAATGTTATTTTTCTCACAACTTTGCTCATCTATTCATCGCGCCAGGTTGACTGAGCTGTCACTGTCACTGTCTATGCACCGGCCTTGGGCAAAATAACCCCGCAGTGGCACGAGATTCTATAGTCACGGTACCATATTTTCTAGTGCGAGATTCTACAGTCACGGTTCCTCTCAGCCAATCAAATAAGTCATGTGTGGGTGGTTGCGGGGGGGGGGGTGTTTTATTTATATTTGGCTTAACATGCTGCTTGCTGTTTGTCTCTCCATCTCGGTCCATGTGACATTCAGTGAGCAAGACTGGGTTGCCAACTTCCGAATGAGGGAGACATCCCAGCATCTGGTCGAGCAACTGACAGTGCATATAACGCGTGTCCATACACATATGAGAAGGTACTAATTAGATATTGGTTATATATTTCTCTGAAAAAAGTGTCTGTTGACACATTTAGCATTTTAATAGTTAGAACAAGAACAACATCTAAGGTCATATCAGGACGGGTGAATTCATAATGGTGATGTGGATTTCGGCACTACTTTCAGATGCATTCCGGTTGAAGTTTGTGTGGCAGTGACACTGTGGTTGCTGGCAACATGATCAGGGTATCGAGGAGGGGCCATCTATTTGGTATCGCTAAATCGACATGCTGCAGAATCTTTCAGGAAATGTGTGCTGTCATCGTGAGGGTTCTTCTCCCAAAGTATATCAAAATGCCAAGTGCTGAGCGACTGACTGAGATCATCGAGTGGTATGAAACAAAATTTGGCTTTCCCAACTGTGGAGGGGTAATTGACGGCACCCATATCCCCATCATTGCGCCGCAACGTCACCACACCGACTACCATAACCGAAAGGGGTAGTATTCTATTGTGGCTCAGGTTGTGTGCGATCATGAATACCAGGTTTTGAACATTGCAGCCGGTTGGCCAGGTAGGGTCCATGATGCGAGAGTGTTGGCAAACTCTTCCATCTTTGCCAAAGGTGAAGCGGATGTCCTCTTCCCCAATCGGTCATTACACATAAGCAACACTAATGTCCCTGTCGTCCTTCTAGGCGACCCAGCATACCCTCTTCGTCCATGGCTGATGAAGCCGTTTTCTGACATGGGCAGACTGAGCAGAGAAGAGAGTATGTTCAATTACAGGCTGTCGCGTGCCAGAATGACGATTGAAAACACATTCGGCCATTGTAAAGCGCGATGGAGGATTCTCCAGCGCCGTACAGACATTACCACTGAAGATGTCACAACAGTGATTCTGGCATGCTTCACATTGAACAACATCTGTGAGGTCCACAAGGAGGCATTTAATGCGGACTGGGATGGTGGTCCAAATGATCAACCACAAAACCTAGCTCATGATGTGGACAATGAGGGGAATGGAACGGGGATACGGAAGGCATTCATGGACTATTTCAGTGCTTAAAGTAACTTGACACAAATCCGTCAATCAGAAACCACAAGTCATTTTTATTCAAGTAATGCAACAGTATAAAATGCTGGATACCTAATCTCGAAGGAATGAAATGTAGGAAAGTTGTTTAGTTCAAGTCAATGCACCAGTATATGAAGTTGGATATTTACTTTAGATGTAATTTAGATTTTTAAAAGTTAGTGCTTTAGTTTTAATAATATATTGTCCAAAAAGAATCATCTACTGATACTCGTAGAAGCTTGTGTTAGGGCTACTAGTTGCTTGTAAGCATGAGGGGTTTTGGGGGGTCAGCAGTGTGATGCGCGTTATGCCATCGGTCGTGGCACTTTGGAACTGCTGAGGCTGAGGCCGATTCATCGTCATCATCATTTGCATCATCTTCTCCTCATCTCGGCCATGCAGGACATTTCCCGCTCCTGCTGCCTATCCTCTAATTCGAGCTGCATTTTCCTCCGGTTTTCCTCAGTCTCTTGGAACAAGGCAGCCGACTCCCTCGGAGCCGACACAAACTGAGATATCAGGCTGTCCATAAAGCGTTCGCTTTTCCCCACCCCTTTTCTTTTCTGTGTAGCTGCAATAGAAACAAATCACTGTTTAGTCTACTATGCATGAATGCAATGTATGTCCGATCAGTTATTTATTCATACTAGATGCGCTCCTAGATGTTTGCCAACCTATTTGTTCCCAAAGCAAAATCTACCTTCATGTACAGTACATGTTTTGTATTTGGTCTGAATGTTTCACCATTTATAGGCCTGTCACAATACGACGTTTCTCTCCAACGCGCAGCGACGTCTCTCCTTTTCGGGCGAAACGTCGGGAAATGTCGGTAAACGTTAGAGGGACGTTATGGGAACGTCGGTACACATCGGTACACTATCCTGGACATCGAATGTCGCCGGGGAGCATAGGAGGTCGCTAGAGGTTTGTAGCATGTCAAAAAAACATGAAGACCGACAACATGCTTCAACGCGCGGTGCTGACGCCAAACTTTTTCCCCAAACCGCCGAAAAGTTGGGCGTGTCTCGACGTGTAGAAGATATTTTGCGCGCTGATGGCGCACCGGCGGGAAGCGTCGTAGTGCGACAGGGCCATTAATATTAACTGTTTGCAGGCTCGGATAACATAATACTAATAATAATCGTGTTGCTACAGTTGAAACATATCACTGTTAAGTCTGCTATGCATCAATGCAATGTATACATGTTTGTATATTGATTTACTCATACTAGATTCGCTCCTAAATGTTCGGCAAACGAGTTGTTCTTAAAGTATTTGGTCTTAATTTTAATTTCTTTTTGGTAAATATGTTTATTCTGCTGAATAAGTCTTTTTTCAGTGCCGAAGAACTGGTCTTCCAGCCATTTTTCAAGTCAGGGTTATTTACACAAAAGGTATATTGAATAAGGTGTACAATGAACCCATGTAACCATATAAATTATAAAACAGAGGGCTGGACTCTCTCTTATTCTTTACACTTTATACTCTGCCTTTCTCTGTATTGATTTTACCATAGCCTGCCTACACAGCCACAGATTCGAGCCTTAGCTTTACAATCAATCGGTTTGCCTCGATCAGAGTTTGAACCCAGGAGTTTAAGTCCCATGACCTAACAAAGCGGGAGGCTGGCGTTCAACTCATTCAATCAGCTCGATATGAATCATGTTCATAGATGTTAATACTAATAGGAGGTAAAACCACAACAATGTTCATCTCTCAGTACAACACACACCACACCACCCCGCCCTCCACCCCACTCACCACCTAGCCCACCACCCTCCATACCATCCTACCCACCATTCCACCCCGCCCACCACCTCACACACCACCCAGCACCCATCCCACCATCCACACCACCCTCTACATCACCACCCACACCAACCCGCCCACTACCACCCCCATTCACACCACCATCCACACGCTCCCAATCATCCACATCACTCCGCTAACTACCACCTCTATTCAGACCACCATCCGCACCCTCCCAACCATCCACACCACCGCACCCACTACCACCCCCATTCACACCACCATCCACACCCTCCCAACCATCCACACCACCGCACCCACTACAACCCACATTTACACCACCATCCACACCCTCCCAATCATCCACACCACCCCTCACACCACCACTCCCATTCACACCATCATCCACCCCCTCCTAACCATCCACACCACACCGCCCACTACCACCCCCATTCACACCACCATCCACACCCTCCCAACCATCCACACCACCCCATCCACCACCACCCACATTCACACCACCATCCACACCCTCCCAACCATCCACACCACCCCTCACACTACCACTCCCATTCACACCACCATCCACCCCCTCCTAACCATCCACACCACCGCACCCACTACCACCCCCATTCACACCACCATCCACACCCTCCCAACCATCCACATCACCCCATCCACCACCACCCACATTCACACCACCATCCACACCCTCCCAACCATCCACATCACCCCATCCACCACCACCCACATTCACACCACCATCCACACCCTCCCAACCATCCACATCACCACGCCCACCACAACCACCAATCATCACCCCCACTCCTATTGACGACAGACCCCCCCCCCACTCCGCACCCGACCCCCAGACCACCACCCCATCCCCACCCCATCCTGACCATATCCCCACACCCCATATCTCTCATGGGTCGCCACTCCCGATGACCCCCGAGCAGGGTCAAGGGTCACGTCAACCATTACAACAGTTTTTTCGGCTGCTGCGTGCAGCACGCGAGTGTCTCCCCCTGTTGGAACGGCGGTCAGGCTAATTCCGGTTAATGTCGGGCGCCGTGTCGCCCTCTAGTGGTGCGCGCCATTATGTCGTCGCCAGCGTCTCCATGCGTGACTAAGGTTTGGAAATAACGCTAATATCGCCCAGCAGGTCCGGTGTGGGAGTGGGAGTGGGTGTGGGAGTGGGTGTGGGAGTGGGAATGGGTTGGGGAATTGTTTATATCGAAACAAGATGGCGGATTGGTGTTTGAAGGGCTTTTCTGTGTTTTTTTATTGGGATGTTTTAGTCTCTGCGGCAGCAATCGTCCACGGCGGACGTGAATTAGGTACGCGTATTCCAGATCAGAGTTCCATCTTTACTGCTGAGGCACGAGCACTCCTACTCGCATTAGAGTGCATCGAAACCTCAGCCAGTCATAAATTCATCATCTTCACTGACTCTTTTTCCTGCCTTCAGGCTTTAAACAATAGGAATCTGGACCACCCAATACTACTTAAAGTACTCATTAAACTAAACTCTCTTTCAATAGCAAAAGTTTACATTCACCTATGTTGGGTGCCCAGTAATGTGGGTATCCCAGGAAATGAGAGAACAGATCAAGCGGCCACTCGAGCCCTGACTGCTCCTTTGGAACACTCGTCATATTCCCCACTCTGATCTGAAAACTACCATTCAAAAATACATCTGGAACCTATGGCAGATCGAATGGGATGAACACATAAACAACAAACTCCATAGAATTACACCCTCCATGAATGGACTGCCGCAGAGTCGCCTGGAAGGGTGACACGACCAGGTTGTTTTAACAAGATGCCATATTGCCCACTCGTGGCTAACACACATATTTCTGCTCAAGGGGGACCCTCCCCCTGAATGTCTTGGATGTCAGTCCCCACTGACATTAAAACACACTTTATTAAACTGTGTGGATTTCATGGCCCTGCGCCAACAGTTTTACACTGCAAACCTTTTTACTAAAGTAAAACAAGAAAACATTTTAGCCTTTTTGAGGGCAGCTGGTTTGTACCACCTCATATAGCTTTTTAAACAAATTTAATCAGTGAATAATACTATCATTTAGAATTTTATTTAGCTTGACCAGAAACTATATGATTGTGAGTAAAAAAAAATTCAGGAGTGTCCATTGACACAAAATTGATTGTATGCTTTTACACGTAAAAGCGATGGTTTGAACAAAAACAAACATTTCTAACAGTGAATATGGCCTCTGCTGCCGACATGGTGCAAAGCAACCACTAATCAATCAATCTTTCTGCGATCAATCCTGATATGACAACTGGTAAAACAACAAACAAACAAAATTGATCTAAGAAAATATCAGAAAGTCAAAACCATCGAACTATGCAATTTTAACATTGCAGTAGATATGTAATTTATTTTAATTTATTATGTAAATATACACACCTAGAATGATATATTTTAACTCCTCATTAAATGCGACACACTTGGCAGATTGCAAAGCCACCTGGGTTGCAACCCCACCTGGGCTCCAATAAATCAATACCGGAGTTGTTCCTAGGATGTCAAACCCCAGTCAATCGAAGCATCAGTGCACCCATTTGTGATAAGTAATAACATATGATTTACTATTTTATTTTTTGCTATAGATAGATAGATATTTTATACAGTGGGAAGGCAAAGCTTTGCCTATACACCACTCATATTGTTCTTTCTCGGTAATATCAGTCAAAAACATCCATAGATGCCTTATATTCGTAGAGATAGGGATGATTCACCAAATGGTTGTCCAGCCTACTTTTAAATGCATTAATTAACGGTGCTGTCACTGTATCCTGTGGAAGAGAATTCTAGTCATTCACTATTCTTTGTGAGAAGAAATTACCTCTTAATCTTATCCTATTGTTTATTCTTATTTTATTGATCTTAAGCTGATGGCCATGAGTTGATAACTATAGTATAATTAGACGTGTGTGGTTGACTATGCGACAGATAGAGCAATAGAAATAGCAATAGAAAGATAGTGCGTTATAAATTACACAGGAATAGAAAGGTTGTGCGCTATAAATTAAACAGCAATAGAAAGGGTGTGCATTATAAATTAAACAGGAATAGAAAGGTCCGTTATAAATTAAACAGCAATATAAAGTTTGTGCATTATAAATTAAACAGCAATAGAAAGTTTGTGCATTATAAATTAAACAGGAATAGAAAGGTTGTGCATTATAAATTAAACAGGAATATAAAGGTTGTGTGTTATAAATTAAACAGCAATAGAAAGGTTGTGCGTTATAAATTCACATCAATGACAATTGTCCCTCGCCATAAGAATACTTTATTGATGTTACAACTTACACACATTTCGAATCTAACAAAAGCTGCTAGGCTAATTCGATTAAATGGAAATTACTAATTTAACCTAATTCATTAGCAACCTAATTCATTAGGCAAAACTCAACTAGATTTGCCAGAAGCAATTTATCTGCATTGCTGCTTTAATTTAGGGATTGCTGCAGAATATTAATACTGTGGGAAGAAACTAATTTAGTAATATCGATTCCTGAAAAATATGTGAAGTTGCTAGAAATGTGATGAAATAACATAAATAAGTGACTTTCTTTCTCTACCCCCCCCCCTCCCTCGTCACCCACACACACTCTGTTCGTCAGGTTGTAGCTGAGGTTGTGTAAGAAAAGTAGCGATGGGAATGGGAGACAGCATTAGTTATTGACCGGCGTGTATCATGTATTAGTTTTCCAGTTCAGTGAGCTGAGATGGAAACAGGCTAAGAACCAGCCACCTCCTGCACCTCCTCCTCCTCCTCCTCCACGCCTCCCTCCCACCAAACTCCCACTTAACCGCCGTCCGCCTTCCCACCAAAATATGCCGCCCCCAGTCCCCACCGTGTCCTCCCATAAGGATACTACTAGAAGAATGATTAGAGAATGCTTGTCGATATACAATGTATGTGTGTTCCGAGCTTCGTTGGTACCTCAGGAAGGACGGCTGCTGAGACCCAGCACGCCGTGTCACGGTTACAGCTTACCTAGTGGAAGGTGATTAAAATATTTGCTAGGATAATTTCACTACAATTTCCTTTAGAGAACAAACGTATGGATACAACCCAACAATCATGCCATCACCACCACAACCACCACCAACACACCCACAACGCCGGCTTCACCTTTACACACCACACAGCTCCACCACTACCACCACACACCTCCCCACACAACCTCACCCACATCTCCAGCTATACCACCACACTCATCACCTCACTACGACCACTACACACCAGCACACACCATCACCACCACCACTATCACACGCACATCTCTGGCTCTACCACCACACATATCACCACACTACCACCACTACACACCAACACACACCATCACCACCACCACTACCACACCCACATCTCCGCCTCTAACACCACACATATCACCACACTTCACCATCACTACACACCAGCACACACCATCACCACCACCAAACCCACATATCCGGCTCTACCACCACACTACGACCACTACACACCAGCACACACCATCACCACTACCACTACCACAACCACATCTCCGCCTCTATCACCACACATATCACCACACTATCACCACTACCACGACACGCACCACACTCACAGCTCCGCCACAACCACATCCACAACATCACACAACTGCACCACACCACACCCACCACCACACACCACACCAACCTCCACACATCACACACACATCCACACACCACCACACACCACTCACACCTCCAGACACAACCCCAACCTCCACACACCACAACCACCTCCATCCTCACCCCCACACACACTTCCACACACCACACACCTCCATACACCACCCACCACACCCACCACACACATCCCAACATGACACACCCCACACACCCACATCACATTACACCCACATCCACACATCTCACACAACACCCACCTCATCTCCATACCCACATCCACACCCACACACACACCACCCCAACCCCAACCCCAACCCCACCCCCACCTCCCTGTCACCAGCACTCCGTAATCACAACCATTGCCTCAGGGGTCACGACGCCACTTTTGCTAATTTCACGCCACAAACTGAATCTATCGACAAGATGGCGTCTCGGCGGGAACGCCGCGAGACACGTCGAGACTTGGCACCATCACGGGGCCCCCAGCGAACATCATAATGACGATGGGTGTGAGTGGATGGCCAGAGGGCCCTTTGCGTAATGATATGAGGCCCCACCAGGGGGGAGAGAGGGTCACCATGGCTGTATTACACACGAATGCTGGTGATTATAATAATGGGGTATGTTTTCTCCCGGAATGACTGTTTGAATATGAGATGGCACCGATCAACGGAATTGTGGGTAATATGGGTGGTGACGTAATCAGCCGTCAGTATGGCGACCTATAACAAAGGGGTGTGTGTTGACAGTGCGCTATGGTATGGTGAGTCAGGGAATTAATTATGATAGGCTTAGTAATACTATGATATATATAATCTTATTTTATGTGATTATTATTCAGTGCTGTTTTTGTTAAAATTCTCCTGAGGCAGTTCATTCTCCAGACTAATAATGAAGGGTACCTTGGTTGGGAGTTTTACATCCTGGTAACATCTAAAGTCATATCAGGATGGGTACCGACTTATAACAGTGCACACTCATGGTGACTTTATAGTGCTGCCGTCCTGGGAAATCAGGCTGCTAGCACCCTGACCCAAAATCCCACACAGTCATATTATCCTGACACTGAGCTCAGCCAGTCCTTGCTCTATGCTATTAATGCCAAGCAATAAGCTAGGAAGCGACAAGTATCAATTTTGTAAGTCATTGGTTTGACTCGACTGGGACCAATCTCCCGCACGAAAGGCCTGATCTGTACCGATTCGGCCACCGCGCCTGGTATGAAGATTACCAGATGAGATGGCTCTTTCCGTGTTACGAGGGTGTGAGTTCGAACCGTGGCAGAGTCAAATCAAATACCTACAACATTGATACTTGCCAAGTGATCGGCATTACTTGGAGAGGACAATAATTGGTTGACTCATTGTCTGGATAATGTGATTGAGTGGGATATCGGGTCATGGTGCCAGTAGGAAGGCAGTCTTTTATCCCAGTAGCATAACACTATAAAGTTGCCATGTTTGTCAACCGTCACAATTCCGTGGCCGTCCTGGTATGCCCCTACATGTTGCTAGGGTGTAAACCCCAACAAAGAAACAATAATGGAAGTAATTGTAGACGAGCTGAGAAGCCAGGTTATATTTTTTATTATCGATGAGTTGACCTATTATGATCCACATCTAATTAATCGGGGAAAAGAAAGACTTGCATAGTTACATGCTATGGCTTTGGATATGTATAATATCTGCTCAAATTATTTTAATGCAATAAGTAAAATGGGTTTCAAAATAATGCAAGTCAAACCTATCTAAATCGTCCGACCACGGAACCGACTTTACATGGTCCATTTAGGGAGGTGGTCAGTTTAGGGAGGTTACAATGGTATTTTATAGGGGATCGTTTGGGACCCAAATAAAGCGATCGCTATAGGGAATGGTCAATCTGTGGAGGTGATCGGTTAGAGAAGTTGTACTGTATATATGTAGTCTATGCCTATTGCTACTACTCTAAAGGGCTGGTCACAGATATGTTATTGAACTTAGTTGAACGTAGATAGAATAATGTGGGTGAAACGTGGGTGAAACGTACTGTCACTACGTTCAAATATGTTAATACCCCTGTCACACTACGACGTAATGAGCGAACGTGAGCCTAACGTGGTGATATTTCGTCATTACGTTGATGTACGTTGGATTACGTTATGATGACGTCATAATGACGTTAGACTGACGTCGAGCTACGTCACATTACGTCGTGTGACGTCGAGTTACGTCGATGTTTTGGACATGTTCAAAAGTTTTGACGTAGGTGGAACGGAAGGGTTTACGTTCGCCGTACGTTCTGTTCACGTTCAGCGAACGTCAATGACGTTAAACGGACGTTAGGCCAACGTTCCTCACTACGTTCCACTACGTTCCACTATGTTCCACTCGTTGACCCACATTAAAACCGGTGGAAACGTAATGGGAAAGTAGGGAGAACGTCAGGAGAACGTCAGGAGAACATCACGAGAACGTGCATTCAACATACGTTCAACGTCTCATGACATAGCTAACGTCACGTAACGTTCTTCTGGCGATGGAATAACGTTCATAACGTTCCGTGAACATCATTACGTTGACCTCTCTCGTTGAATGACGGTATCACTATGCTTTACCGACGTTACGCTCTCGTCCACTACGCTGCATCCACGTTCAACTTGTGCCCAAATTTGCATACTACGCCGAGAAGTTCAACGTTCTTCACGTTCTCCCTACGTCGACGTCGTTACGTCGTAGTGTGACAGGGCCATTAGGTACGGCAGATTTTGGTTGATGGCCCACCCAATGGTACGGATAAATACGTTACGGTACGGTACGGATCCCGGTACTCTATGGTATGGATCTTGGTACGGCCAACTACATTCAACTATGTTACCCTACACTACGTTCAACTTCGTCCACTAACGGCTATGATCGATATTGATTTGTTGACGATGGCAGAACGGCCAAGGTTTTGTGTGGGTCAAAGTACGCTAGGGTATGCTAGCGTATGCTAGAGTACATAAAGAAGTACACTAGAGTATGCTAGAGTTCACTAGAGTATGTTATCATCAGGAGGCTACGTCTGCCTCAAACGTAGTGCTCTTTTGAACATGTCCAAAGCTTAATTCGGAACTCACAGCCCACACACGTTCTCATCACGTTCTCATCACGGAGAAGTACGGATACCGATACATTGCACTATGTTCAACAACGTGAGCCTCCACTACGTTCAACTACGTCCACTAACGTGTATGTGACCGGGCCTTCAAATGTACCCTCTGTGATGATAACGTACTCTAGCATACTCTAGCTTCTTACTGTACTCTAGTGTACTTCTTACTGTACTCTAGCATACTCAAGCATACTCTAACGTACCCTAGTGTACTTTGACCCGCACAAAACCTTGGCTGTTCTGCTGTGGTCACATAGCCGTTAGTGGACAAAGTTGAATGTAGTTGAACGTAGTGGAGGGTAACGTAGTTCAACGTAGTTGGACATACCAGGATCCGTACCGTAACATACCGGGATCCGTACCGTAACGTATTTATCCATACTATTATGTAGTTTAACGTAGTGATGGCATGTTTCATCCACGTTAATCTATCCTACGTTCAACTACGTTCACTAATGTGTATGTGACCAGGGCTTAAGTATCCTCTCTCATTCTTCTTCTTTTTGTTCAATATTTTTAATTTCTTCATTTTTTCTAGTGATATTTTTATTTCATCACAATGTGAATTTCAACCAATGGGCGTGCGCAGTTCAAATCGACCCATTAACCCTCCAGATATCGTCAGTGCCTAATCAGGCATTGTCGGGACAGACTCTTGTCAACAAAGCCAACAAGAAGTGTTCACCACGTCGCGCCCATGCGCACTGAATGGGCTTCTCCATCATCAGTGCGCATCCCATAATGATACTAATAGCCATCCCATAATAGCAATTCGGCCGTGCGTGCGTTCGATGGAGTGGGGGCCGGGTCTATGGGCGGAACGCCCCTGGCGAGCATTTAGGGCAGTATCAATATAATGTCGATCATCCACCAAATAGAAACAAGGCAATATTGTTATCTCATTCATTCTGGTTATAGATCGAACAATATATGAAGAGCTCAGGCCCAAATCCACGTAAACGCCAATCCAAAAATGGAGATAAACATTGGACTCAAACCTTCAAACAGTTAATTTCTTTATATTCCTACTCTTGTGTGTATTGCTCCATAACCATGTGATCATATGAAAAATGGAATTGGTGAGAAATATAATTATTTTCTAGTAAAAATCTGTTATTTAAACTACATTTTTGCATCGGTGTTTTACATGGTTTTGCGCCTGAACTCTTCATATTTTATTTATTTAATAAAAGATAATCAAAACAGGGCATGGATAGCTAATTCTGATAACTTGGTGTAAATTGCTGTCAAATGGTTTAAAGTTTCTGCCATATTTTGAGATAAATATATTAGGGTAAATATATAATCTACCTCAGTTTAGCTTGAAGTAACTTTTATTTTAAATGGCTAACTTTGGAGTAATTTGAAGTGCAAACATGCAACGTAAATTTTGGCATGCACAGCAAAACTTTGACACCATAATCTTTAGCAGAATCAGGTTCTATTAAATTGGCTTCCCCCCCCCCCCCTCCCGCCCCGACCCCTTTGTATGCAGAATCAAATGCTTAATAAGTGCACCAGTATGTAACTTGGACATGTAGAATCAAATGTAGATAATATGATGCTTTCATCGCATGATGCAGCTTTAACTATCGACACAGCCGCTGAATACGCTGGAGATGCTTTATGACTACACTGGTAACGACTCAGTTTTACCATTGTGAGCATGGGCACGGTCGGGAAGTATGTGCCTGTGTGCGCGTGTTTGTGTGTGGTGTAGGAGGGGTCGGTCTGTGTGTGAGTGTGGGAGGAGTGTGTGTGTGCGGGAGGGGGGGATGCGTGTGTGTGGTGTAGGAGGGGTCGGTGTGTGTGTAGTGTGGGAGGAGTGTGTGTGTGCGAGGGGGACGGGGGTGCGTGTGTGTGGTGTAGGAGGGGTCGGTCTGTGTGTGTAGTGTGGGAGGAGTGTGTGGGCGGGGTGTGTGTGTGTGTGGTGTAGGAGGGGTCGGTCTGTGTGTGTAGTGTGGGAGGAGTGTGTGTGTGCGGGGGGTCGGTCTGTTTGTGTGTGTGGGGGAGGGTGTGTGGCGGGGGGGGGGGGGGGGGGGTGTAGGAGGGGTCGGTCTGTGTGTGTGGTGTGGGAGGAGTGTGTGTGCGGGGGGGGGGGGGGGGGGGGTGGTGTGTGGTGTAGGAGGGGTCGGTCTGTGTGTGTAATGTGGGAGGAGTGTGTGTGGGGGGGGGGGGGGGGGTGGGGTGTGGTGTGGGGTAGGGGGGGTCGGTCTGTGGGTGTGGTGGGGGGGTGTGGTGGGTGCCGGGGGGGGGGGGGTGGGGTGGTGTGTGGGGGTGGGGGGGTGGGTGTGGGGGTGGTGTGGGGGGGTGTGGGTGGGGGGGGGGGGGTGGGTGGGGGGGTGGTGTGGGGGGGGTGGGTGGGGGTGGTGGGTGGGGGGGGGGGGTGGGGGGGGGGGGGTGTGGGTGGGGTGGGGGGGGTGGGGTGTGTGGGGTGTGGGGGGGGGTGGGGGTGGGGGGGGGGGGGGGGTGGGGTGTGGGTGGGGGGGGGGGTGGGGGTGGGTGTGGGGGGGGTGGTGGGGGTGGTGGGGGGGGGGGTGGGGGGTGGGGGGGTGTGTGTGGGGGGTGGGGTGGTGGGGTGGGGGGGTGTGGGTGGTGGGGGGGGGGGGTGGGGGGGGGTGGGGGGTGGGGTGGGGGAGGGGTGGGTGTGTGTGTGGGGGTGGGGGGGTGGGTGGTGTGGGGGGTGGGGTGTGGGTGGTGTGTGGGAGGGTGGTGTGGGGTGCAGGGGGGGGGGGGGGGGTGCGTGTGTGTGTGTGGTGTAGGAGGGGTCGGTCTGTGTGTGTAGTGTGGGAGGAGTGTGTGTGTGGGGGGGGGGGGGGGGGTGCGTTGTGTGTGGTGAAGGAGGGGTCGGTGTGTGTGTAGTGTGGGAGGAGTGTGTGTGTGGCGGGGGGGGGGCGGGGGGTGCGTGTGTGTGGTGTAGGAGGGGTCGGGTCTGTTTGTGTAGTGTGGGAGGAGTGTGTGTGGGGGGGGGGGGGCGTGTGTGTGGTGTAGGAGGGGTCTCGGTCTGTTTGTCTAGTGTGGGAGGAGTGTGTGTGTGGGGGGGGGGGGGGGGTGCGTGTGTTGGGTGTAGGAGGGGTCGGTCTGTTTGTGTCGTTGTGGGAGGAGTGTGTGTGCCGGGGGGGGGGGGGGGGGGGGGAGGGAGGATGCGTGTGTGTGGTGTAGGAGGGGGTCGGTATGTGTGTGTACTGTGGGAGGAGTGAGTGTGTGCGGGGGGGGGGGGGGGGGGAGATGCGTCGTGTGTGGAGTCTCGGACAGATACAGTTTGCATGTCTAGTGACAAAAGCTTGAAATTGACCAAATTGTGCGCGGGGGGGGGGGGGGGGGGCGTGTGTGTGGTGTCTCGACAGATACAGTTTGCATGTCTAGTGACAAAAGCTTGAAATTAAGCAAATTCGGGGTAGTGACCCCTGAAGCGTTGGGTGACCCCCAGCTCCCCAACCCCCTAACTGCCCACTCATGCTTGCATATGGGACTTCCCTAGTGGGCACACCGGAAGTGACGTTGTGGCGCCACGGCGCATGTCAGGAGCGCCTCATGTTCACCACTAATTTGACTAGAATCCAGTTAGAATCATTTAGCAGTTTGTTTGGGTTTTACTTCCTAGCAACATCTAAGGTCATATCAGGACGGGTACTGGCTTATGACAGTGCGCGCTCATGGAGACTTTATAGTGCGTCCCTACTGGAAGACCAAGTCTGGCGATTAGCATTACTAAGATAGGGCAAGGACTGGCTAGCTCAGAATCAGGATAATGTGACTTAGTGGGAAATCAGGTCATCGTGCCGTCGACTTGTAATCCCAGTTTGGTATCATTATGAAGTCACTATGAGTGCACACTGTCACAAATCGGTACTCATCCAGATATGACGTTAGATGTTGCCAGGATGTAAAACCCCAACAAACAAACAAAGACTGTTTTGTCGAACTGACTGCCTGGATGTAGGAGTTCTAGATATTCACACCAGGGGCGTGATTTCATTCGTGGCAAACACTACTGCGTTGTCAGGTAACATGTCTGGTAAAAGGGCTAAAGAAAGGTTTATATCAGAAGTCATCTTTCTTCATATCCTTTTCTCGCCGTGAATATGGCCTCTGCTGCCAACACGGTGTAAAGCAACCACCAATCAATCAACCATCTCCTTTTATTTTTGTTCCTGGTTCTTTCCGCTCCTACATGGACATTTAAATATGGAATTGACAGTCATGCAACATTGAGTAATGATAAAATATTTATCATTTAAACCACAGAATTTGTCTTTCGATTATCATGTCCTGATCTCATCATATCTACAATAACAATTTTTTTAAACAACCCACAAACACATACAAATAGTAGAACTTATCATGACATATATTCTATACTTTTGGACCACCATACTAACCCATTGATTTATGGTGCTGCCACCTGGTGATTAAATACATAGTCGATAAAGGCCCTGTCACACTACGATGTATGGCGGCGGCATATGCGTAATGTGGCGAAATAATTTGAAAATCATAATAGGTCGAAGATACAGCGACTTCTTTGCACTGTGGGAGGTCCCAGTGACATATGAAGCGTACGCGTAGCCTATGCCTAACCTATCCCTAACCTATGATGCCCTATACGCGGGGTACAGGGACGTTTGTTGACGGTTACAGGTGACAGGTCTAGCATATCAGTAACCTACGCCGACATATGGCCACCGTATGCGTAACCTATGCCGCCGTACGTCCAGCATTATGAGAAACTCCCCTGTCCCCCCTCCTGCGTGTCCCTGCCCAAAAACTCCCCCTCTCCCGTCTCTGTACCCCCCCTGTCTTCCCCTCCCCCCCTCTCCGCTCCCCCCCCCCTCCTCCCGCCCCCTCCTCCCCCTCCCCCCCCTATCCGCTCCCACGCCGCCATCTCTCATCCACTCCTCCCCCTGTCTAAAAATCCCACTCCTTCTCCTGCCCTGGTCATCTCCCAATGTCACCCCCCGCGCTCAACCCTCTACTACAAAACCCCTCAGTCCCAATCCCTCTAACTCCCTCCCCCCCTGACTCTCTCCCCTCCTCCCCCTTCCTCCCTCTCCCCCCTGTGGACCTGTCCCTCCCCTGACTCCTCCCTCCCCTCGCGATCCCCTCCCCCTCTTGTCCTGCCTCCCCCCCCCCCCCCCCTCCCCCTCCTTCCCTGTCCTGCTCCCTTAAAAAACCCCCCCCCTGTATGTGCCACACGCCGGCATAGCTTAACATTATGAACATGCACTGCAAACATTCTTTTGGCGGACTCGACCTACGCCGACCTATGAAAAAGCGGTACCACAAAACGTATGTCCAACCTATGCGTATCCCTATGGAGATCGTATGCCGATGTGTTGGGTCGAAATAAGAGCAGTATGTACACATACGTTAACGGCTATACATCGTAGTGTGACAGCCCCTTAACCCGTATGCTAGGCGAACGCTACATACTCCAGAGATACGTGGAGGGCACTGGCTCAACGTATGACTAACCTATGCTAACCTATGCTGACCTACCCCTAACTTATGCATAACCTATGCCAGCATATGTCTAGCATACGTCTAGTGTATGAGAAACGTATGAGCCACACGCCGGCATAGGTTTAAAATTTTGAGAATGCACAACAAATTTTAGGCGGCTCGACGTATGCCGACCTATGAAAAGTGTATACGACCTATGCCCAACCTATGATGGCTTATGCCGGCGTGTTGGTCGAAAAGCGCATAGGTCGGCATATGCTAACGCCATAGGTCGTAGTGTGACAGGCCCTTAACATGGCTTCCAAAAGAAAGGTTGTTTTAATTAACCACACCTCTAGAAGACATTAATTTTTATCAACGGTTATTGGACGTCAAACATATGGTCATTCTGACATATTTCTTTGCTGCCACTTAGGCTACTCTTTCCAATAAGCAGCAAGTAGTCTTTTATATGCACTTTCCCACAGATAGGACAGCACTTACCACAGCCTTTTATAGTATTTCTGGGTTATTCGGCCGCTCAGAGCCCCAGAGGATACCATCAACTCTCCCCATTCAGTCCCACCTGATGCCTCCCTTAAACACTCCTAAACAAACTCATAAGGAAGAAAGGGAAGACAAGTCACACAGATTGACAGTGAAGAAGTTGTGCTTTACTGGCATCAACTCCTGTTAACTAGATAAAAGATTCACCCGGTACTTGTATTCACGGGTGAAGACCAGCCTTATATAAATACGGGCGAAAATAGCATTAGTATGGAACAAAAAATAAATAGGATGTCTGGCACCAGTGTCAAATGGTTACTTATATCAGAACAGAGTTGGTGAAATGGGAGAGTATGCAAAAAGACAAGATGGCAGCCAGAGAACGCTGTCGATTTCACTTTTAAATTACATTAAAGTATATGTTTTATTATATTTTCCAACTCAAAAGTAGCGGGTAAACATGAAGACATATACAAAGAATAAATGTTGCTTCTTAGATTGTGAAATTAGGCTCTCATAAAGACTCATTTCATTTTTCGACCGTTTTTATATAAGGCTGGTTTTCACCCCTGCACTGGAAGCACGGGGTGAATCTTTTATCTACTGTTAACCTGCTAGTGACCTATCACCCTCACCCCTTACCTTCTGTCCACACAGAGTCTCATTACCTGTTCAGTATGTCTAGGAATCAGTGCCTACAACCCATTGAACCGGAGTCCCCTGGTTGTTGCACACAGCTCAATTTTGATGGGTGGCTGTCATTCAACCCAGCTGTAGGTGGTGGCCATCCTATATGCAGATTAGGCTGGTGTGCTTGCCCATCGGCACCCTGGTAACAGGTAGTTGCAGACAGTTACAAATAGATCCATATTAAAAATGTCCCTTTCTCCAAACATGAACTGTCCCTTATATAGGAACATCTCTTCATAATCTCAGGCATCATGTATGAACATATATTTCAGATAGCTTATATCATGTCATAATGTGAGTGGGGCACCATTGCTTTTAGATTACATAACCTTGTCCCCACTCCGTTGCCCAAGAATAATAATGCTCTCTGCCAATATATAATTCCGAACCAAAAATCCGTATATTTTTACACTTTGACGAACCAGTTGTGGACCACTGGTTGGAACAGAAAATAACCTAAACTGCAAATGTGTCCACTGAGCAGGATCGATCGGATGACCCACACCTTCACAGGTGGACACTCCAATGCCTGAGCTATGTCCCGCTCTATATAGGAGAGCGTGGGTTCACATCACTCGCAGTTGACACGGTGAAAACAAACCTTGCTTTTTGTTTTAAGGCCGAATTTCACTTATTGAGTAAGTTATGCTCATAAATAACATTATTTCATGGTTCTAAATAACAGAATTCGATCGTAGCAGTGAATAGATTTGTGCTTTTTGTTCTGCAATAATGCCGCCGATGCGGTGGTAGCGTTCATATCGCTCGGATTTTGCCGTTTTGGGGTTTAATTTGAGCCAAGTTTCACTTATTGAGTAAGTTATGCTCCTAAAAACCATTATTTCAACCCCCGAGTGAATGTTCATGATTCTAAATAACAGCATTAGATCGTAGCAGTGAATAGATTTGTGTTTTTTCTTTTGTTTGCATCCGACAATATCGCCACCCATGAGGTGGCGCCGTTAATATCGCTTCGATTTTGGGTTTAATTTGACCAAATTTCACTTTTTGAGTCACTTAGTATGTTAAATAAACATTATTTCAACACCCGAGTGAATATTCATGGTTCTAAATAACCGAATTAGATCGTAAGAGTGAATTTTGTTTTATTTACATTCGTTTCAATGTTGTGCCTGTCATTGTTTTCACCGACTCTAACAGTTGCTAGGGTGAGATGCGCTAAGTGCCCGGATGTCCGCCACTCCTATAAAGGGGCTGTCACACTATGACGTAACATGGTAGCGTAAGCCGACGTAGGTGAAATTGGCCATTGCGTCGAGATATGTCGTGGAAGGTTGAGATATGTTACGCGTTCGTTAAGCCTAGGTCAAGGTATGTCGAGATACGTTGACTTATGTCGAGATACAGTGACACACGTCAAGGTTTTGGAAATACCCAAAACTTTCGAAGTAGTTCGATGTATAGGCCATTACGTTGGGTTACGCTGGGCTTACATTGCGCTCACGTTAGGCTTACGTCGAGATACGTTAGACATTCGTTAGAGCTACATCGGTCTACGTTGAGCTATGTCGACTTACGGTAGACTGAAGGAGAGCTGGGAGGAATGTGCAGCCTACGTGCTGCCAACATGCTGTTAACGTATCTCGATGCAGGTCTAACAAGTCTCTGACGTGTGTCTAACGTTAGTCTAACGTAAGTCCAACATGTTGACGAATGGCTGGCACACGCATAACATATGTAATGTGCACCAACGTTCTTTGAACGTAAGTGAACGTGCTGTGAACATGGTTTTGCCTTCGAGAATATGAAGGCATCCACATGGAGCGCGTTGAACGCTCACTGTCCTTACGCTGAGCAAGCTGGACTGTCATTAGACTGACACTGCTCACTCGTGGTCCTGACGTCGACTCACATTACGAATTACACCAGAGTCACACAAAGCTACATTAAGGCAGGCATAATTACGCGAGTCCTCCACTAAGCAGACGCTAAGGTTTCGCTAGGCTGATGCCGCGCGCATTGGAGGCTCATTAGCCTTACATTGGGCCTTTTTTTTGTTTTGACGTTCTAACTCGTTGACACATGTTGCAACTACGTTGGACCAACATTTCGCCTAAGTCCACTACGTTGCACTGACATCCAAATTGGCCCTGCAACGCCGAGAATTTTCTACGTAAGAAGTATCTCGACATAAATAAGTGATGTGATTTCTATGTTCCCCACTCGCTGACCCGTTACGTCATAGTGTGACAGGGGTATAACATGCCTTCCAGAATCAAGCTTAATCTTCCAATTACTTCCCAACGAGCCACATAGAATAAATACAACGCCATTACACAACGCCAATAACCAAGTGCGGGATGTGTGTGGGGCCTGCGGAGTGACGTCATGGAATGCGTGAACACCCGGATGTGGCGAGGCGGGGTGCTGTTTACACCGCCACCAGACAGATGTGTTCCCTGCCATCCAACTAAAACACTGTAAGCAATACCTTTCCTACCCGCTGTATATAATTTTGAGGGATTCCCTAGACCACGGTAACATTCCTGACATTGCAAAGGAAGGACATATCATTCCAATCAATAAAGGTGACAGTAAGGCTCTACCCAAACACTAGAGACCTATCTCACTAACATCACACATAATCAAGATCTTTGAGAGAATAATTAAAGAACATCTAGTCAAGTACTTTGAAGCAAATAACTTGATGAACCCATCTCAGCATGGTTTTAGATCCGGGAGATCATGTCTTTCACAACTATTGGCCCATCATGATCAAATCCTTGATAATCTAGAAAAGGGTTCAAACACCGATGTCATCTAACTAGATTTTGCAAAGGCCTTTGATAGAGTTGATCATCGCATCCTCTGCCATAAATTGCATAAATTAGGAATAGGATGGAAAATGGGAACTTGGATTCATGACTTCTTGAAGCAGAGAACACAAAAGGTCATTGTGAATGGAGCAAAATCAACAGCATTTGATGTGACCAGCAGCGTGCCACAAGGCACAGTACTTGGACAAGTCCTGTTCCTTGTCTTGATCTCTGACATTACGTATGTTGGCGAGGCAACATATTTAATTCGTGAACGAGGCTAACGTGACCCCTCCCTAACCCCGCACATGACCACCACTGCCCGCAAATCTCACTTCGCCCCAGGCTCGCAAACAAGCAAGTCAAATTTTTGAAGGCACGCCCCACTGTCAACATATACGAGGTCATGCCGCCGAGGAAGCGGCTCGGTCAGCCGACGTTATGCCCACAGCTTACGCAGGCATCTCTGAGGCAGCAAGGGTGTTGGCGCCACATGCACGCAGACACAATAACACAGCTACGGAAAACTCACCGACACGCCCGACGAGGTTGTCGCAAGGGAGGCAGGAAATTCCGTCAGACTTGACTACGCTGTTGGAGCTGCAGAGGGAGGCGTTGCAGGTGACGAAGGACCTCATAGCAAGGGTTGTAGTGCTCGAGAAGCTAGCGGCGCCGTTTAAACCGGTGTTCGCCGCTGCCACCTCGACTGGTGAAACGCTGGCTCGCCCCCCCCTCCTCCCCCCGTGGCAGAGGGACCCGTCCCGGTACCGGCGGTGCAGGTTTTGCATGACCCAGACACCAGGCCACCCCTGGGAGAAGTGTGGCAACACATGGAAGCAGTTCCAGAACAAGCGCAGGCGCCTCAGTTCTACTTGGCCGAGATGTTGGACGGTTCTGAAAGACGTGTTCAAGATGCAAGGCCAGTGCAACTGGTGGAGACAAGGGCTCAGCATGCAGCAGCCACCATAGCCGACTTACTTATGGATACAGCTACGACATTCAAGAAGCCTAATGGGATAGTGCTATTACCTCACCTATACATAACGCGGGGCGAGACTTTCAAAGGCATAGGTATGGGAGTGGCCACTTGGCCAGAATACTTTGAGGCCCTCAGAACTGTCACTACACTCCTTAACCTCCCGTCTACCTGGTACAAGAATGTTATTGATCACGAGCAAGCATTAGCACACATGGCCACGCTGTGGGAGTGGCCGACATGCAGACATTGGTCGGAGAAGGTTTTCAAGCTCATTGCGGAGGGCCGCATTCTGAGAGGGTGGGAGGACTAAGTGGCGATCAAGGAAGTGCAGTGTGAGGTGTGCACGGCAGCAAGTAGAGCGTCTCAGTCATTTCCCTATCAGTTCCCCGGGTATACAGCCCCCCAATATATGCCATGCCCAGCAGCAGTTGCGGTTCCGCAAACTACGGCTCCGTCAACACAGCCGGTTAACTTTAGAAACGAATATAGTAAAGATACGGATAGCAGCCCGTGTAACAACTGGAATTGGGGCAAAGAATGCAGGTTTGGTGCTATGCACGGCTCGCTCCCCGCAAAGTTTCTCCATAATTGTGCCTGGTGCGCATATAGGCTTAAGAAGTTGTATGTGGATAGGGAACAGGACTGTTTAAAGTGGAGGGCGTTTCACGACTAGAAAGCAGCTACTGATAAGGCCGCGACATCCGAGGCTTCTGTAAGTGCCCATTCGGCTATCTCCCCTATGTTATCTGTTACAGAACTCCCTTCAGTGCCTCCACCGTTACCACGGTATGCCCCTCCCCTAGACACGCCCATTGTTTCCTTCAGGAACATCAGCCGGTTACAACATACCAGCCCAGGCACGCCTATTCCATCGCAGTCACACTCACATAATTATATGCGGGCACTCGCAACACGACAGGTTACCACTAACACTCCGGATTTAGATACCCGGGACCCACAATCAGATATATGTTATAACACGGAAAACATTGCATAGCATGACAAGGGCACCGGCTACATGCATAGACGCAACAGACATGGCACACATACCAGCCGCCCCTCCCCTCCACACAACCCCCACCCTACACGGTACAATAACAGAGACATAAGTCAGTCGAACACCACGCCCACTCAAACAAATGCTGGTGTGGGTCACTCGGCTTCAACAGCAGATCGACACACATCGGACACACACAATGCATCAGACACTGCAACGTTGCCTATTGAAATAGAGTTTGACTGTTTTGATACTAGTTCTCATGCTTGTTATTTACTTACAGATATTCCTCAGGCAAAGCAGTTTGTGCCGCCATCACCGTATGAATACTCCGCAACTCTGGCGGCATTCTGGCCATCGGCGGCTCCCTCTCTTTGTACTAATAATGTTAACTTTCTTAAAATATATCAAGCAGTTAGAGAGTCAGCATTACCGAACTATATTAACTGCAAGCTTCCACTGGTCTCTGGCTTGAATATTCCGGCCTGGAGGGCAGCTCTCATTGATTACCCGGACAGTCAGGTTGTAGAGTATCTTGAGATTGGCTGGCCGTTAGATTATACCTCCAAATTCATTCCAACACCTACGTTAAGAAATCACACGAATAATGAAGCTTTAGATCTGCATATTCTCCGGTTTATTAAGAAGGAGTGCAACTTAGACGCCATGCTAGGCCCGTTTACCGATCCGCCGTTTGTGCCATGGTGTCAAGTAAGCCCTTTAATGACACGTCTGAAGAAGAATACAGAGGTGAGACGATGTCAGCTTTCCATTAGGAAGGAGTGTAAATGCGGGGATAGCTAAAGGGTTTTACCAGGGTAGCCCGTTCAGTTTTTCACTGCCGTCAGTCAATACGCTGACCGATCAGCTCGTGAAGACAGGGAGACATGCATGGCTTTGGTTAGCCCGTACCTATAGGCAGTTAAGGGTCTGCCCCCTCTCTACTCCATTATTGTGTATCATGGTAAACGATAAGTATTACATAGATCTGGCGCCACCGTTCAGGTGCCGGGTTTCTGCATTGGCTTGCGCGCGTACTACACATACGGTCGTCTGGTTGTTAAGGCGACTTGGGTTCTATTGACTCTGCTACCTCGACAATTTCGTCGGGGTCGAGCCTACGAGGCAAAGAGTGTTGGAAGCCTATGATAGGTTCCGTCAGATAACGCGGGACCTGGGTCTCGAGTTGCCTCTCGACAAATGCACTCCGCCCGCGACAAAGCTTACTTGGCTAGGTTTTGTCGTTGATGCTGCAAAAATGACAGTTACTTTTCCACAGCAAAAGCTAGGCGAAGTGCTTCAGGAATGCACAGTTTGGAAAGACAAGAAAATAGCATCACAAAGACAAATACAAACCTTGGCCGGTAAGCTACAATGTGTAGCGAAGTGTGTAAAACCTGCAACAAGGTTTATGAATATAGTGCTTGTGGTGCTTAGGCAGGCCCCAATGGTAGGGTATCATCCGTTCTCACCACTAATATTGAAGGACTTAGAGTGGTTTCAGAAGTTTGCATCCTCATGTAATAATGTGATTCTCCTTCCCGCAGCACCTCCTCCGACATGGGAGATTGAGTGTGATTCCACTTTGATAGGGGCGGGGGCCTTCTCATCGGTAGCGTACTATTCGGTTCAGTACCCAGAACAGGTATGTAATGAGCTTAAAGCAATAACCCAGCTGGAGGTGCTTAATCTTGTCCTGGCGCTCATGTCACTACTTCCTAAAAATACACATAATTTCACGATAGTCGTAAATACGGACAACAAAGCATCACAGGAAGTTCTGTCGTCAGGCTCCGGGAGGGATCCTTTCCTGTGTGCATGTGCCAGACAGCTCTGGCTCATAGCCGCTAAACACCACTGCACCCTAACCGTTAATCATAAACCGGGAACAGAACTGTTGTTTGCAGATGCATTAAGTAGGGCTCCACATAGTCCTGCAGCTAAGGCCACAGCTCAAGAACAGATAGCCTTATGTAAACTTAAGCAGATTGTAGTGAAACCAAGCCTAGCAATTGTCAGTTTTGAGATATAATGTCATAGCCTGAAGATAGCTTATATGTTTGGTTCTATCTTACAGGCTACTCCATAATGCATCACCTGCAACTACTCGGCACCTTCAGCAGGTCGTTAGCGGAGGGCACCTGGGCAAATAAGCATGGGCATGTAGCGCTTTACATCGGCTTCTGCAAAGAACATGACATTGACCCCTTCCGCCTATCACTTTATGATATTTTGTCACTACTGATCCACTTGGTGTCTCGACTGAGAGCCCCGGGATCGATTTATAACCACTTTAGTATGATTAAGACTTGGCTCGCCTCAGTAGGAGGCCCTGCACACCTCTTTGACACTGAACAGGTGCACATTTTGAAGCGAGGTATTAAAAGGAACTCTCATCATGTTGTCAAGCGGACAGTCCCCCTCGCCCCATAAGATGTGTCACGGGTGATACAGTTCCTCACTGCACTGGGCCCGGAAGCTGCAGTCTTCTCAGCTGCTTTGTTGATAGGATATTTAACATTAGTAAGGCAGAGCAATTTAGTCTCACTGTCAGAACACGCATTAGGTCCACATACACTGTTGTTTTATGTTGTTGTTCCATATACTGACTTGCTCTTACTGACCTTCCGATGTACTAAAACTACCCAACCGCCTTTGCTGTTCTCACTCCCAGCCTCCCCCGGCTCCCCTTGCTGTCCAGTAGCAATCTGGTCCAAATACGCATCACATCTAGCGCCTACACAAAACTCACCCGCATTCATGCTGCCATCTGGTGTTTTCCTCACCGCCCCAGTACTAACCCGGGCCCTCGCATTAGCCTCCAGGGCCGTACTGACCCAAGATCCCTCAGTGATCCTCCACAGCCTCAGACGCGGTGCTGCGCAGGCCTGCATGGCAGCACAAGTTCCCCTTGCGGACATACTCCTGGGTGGGGTCGTGGTCCAGCGATGCCATCAAAACATATCTCAAAGACACGCCCATCACAGTGGCTCCATCAGCACTTATCAAACTGTTGGGTTAAGTGCTGATTTCACCAATTGACTCTGTTATCCTGCCTTAAATGTCTGCCTCATGTCGCTCCAGCAAGATGCCCAGTCGCATTTGCCAATTCCGACAACCAACTGATGAACAATACGGAAGCCAGCTCTTCCTTGACTACGGTGCCAGTCACCTGCATCCGAGCCAGCCGCACATGCCTCTGCGGCACTGACATTCTCTGTGTGTTATCTGATTATGATATAATGATGATTAAGATAACTTTATAATATTACTATGATTGAGTAATCATTGAATAAATATAAGTAGTTAAACATGCCTTTTCTCTTATCTCCGAGTGCTGCGAATTGATGAAAACACAACAAGTACTATCTCTTCTTTTGCAGATGACACAAGAGTCATGAGGGAGATAAAGAGAAATGTAGACACAGAGGCCCTCCAAAAAAGACCTGGAAACCATTTACAATTGGCAACATTCTAACAATATGCTGTTCAATGACAAGAAATTTGAGCTAATACGATATGGCACAAACCAAGATCTAAAAATGAATACAACTCAGACAAACCCCTTAGGAGAGAAAATTATGGAAAAGAATAGCGTGAAAGACCTTGGTGTATACACGGGAAGCAACCTCAAATTCACTGAACACATTGACTATGCATGCCAAACAGCCAGAAAATATAGTGGATGGGTGCTTCGTACATTTAAGTCAAGAGAAGCTGGTGTAATGAAAACCTTGTGGAACTCCATAATACTCCCACGGATAGACTACTGTTCACAACTGTGGATACCCACTTCTCTTGAATGATTGGTGGTTGCTTTACACCGTGTCGGCAGCAAAGGCCATATTCACCACTTCTAAAGGAGAGCTGACAAAGGTAGAGTCACTGCAACGCAGCTTCACATCATATATCGAAGACACCACGAGCCTGGATTACTGGGACAGACTAAAATTCCTCAAGATCTACTCCATTGAGCGTCGATGTGGGGGATATCGAATTATATACACCTGGAAAATGATTGAAGGCAAAGTACCAAACTATGGCATAACAACGTATCATTCAAAAAGATATGGTAGACTTGGTAAGGTCCCAGCAATAAATACAAAAGCCTCACAATCAACAAGAACAATGCGGGAAGGAAGTCTTTCTATCTGAGGAGTACAGCTCTTCAATACACTGCCAGGTTACATTAGAAATCAATCAAGCTGCAGTGTACAACCATTCAAAAGGCAGCTTGACAAGGTGTTAACAACAATACCAGATGAACCACATATTCCAGGATACACCCAGCAAATGACACAGGGATGAAAGTGGTCTCTGGGAGAAAAAAGCGGAAATGCGGATATTCTCCCATAGGTTTAGCATTGTCAGGGAATCGCGGAAAATTTCCGGAAGTCGGGCTTCATATATACTGGTATACGCTGATAGTGCTGCGCCGTTTCAAGGACGTATTCACAGGCTACATTGTGGTGCTGCCACCCGGTGTTAACTGTGAGAACCAATAAAGGTTGACTTCTAACATAGCATCCAGAGCATTTATTAATGGTATTCGCTGATAGTGCTGCAGCGTCTGCACCACGTATTAGTACAGATCTACGTTGAGGGTGCTGCGGGATTGAAAAATCCCGGAAATCCGCGGAATCGCGGAGATCTTTCATCCCTGATGACAGCAGATTCAAGCTCATTACTGCAAATGACAAAATTGAACAGAGCATCCTCACCACTAGATACAATATTCACCCAGTACTGCTGCAGTAGGGGTGCAAACCAACCCTATGTAAAAGCTGGCAAAAATGCAGGTCAAAGAATTGAGAGCCTAATTTTACAATCTAAGAAGCAACAATTATTCTTCACATATATCTTATTGATAGCCCGCTACCTTTGAGTTGAAAAATATAATATAATATATAGTTTAATAAGATTTAAAAGTGAAATCGACGGCGTTCTGCGGCCGCCATCTTGTCTTTTTAGTGGGGGGCCATGCATGGGTATTTTTCTCTTTTCATTTCAAATTGATGCAAAAGTTTCGTTTTCAGTACCAATTTGATGGTAAGGGTCTATAGAACAATTTTGGTTCGAGTGTCAAGCTCTCAGATTCAAAATGGCTGCCAAAATCAAAGATGACTGCCAATTTCGTTGTTTTTTTTTGCATTACGCCTCATAACTTTTGTCGTATGGAACCTAGAATGATGATTTCGCTGTCTATATATGGGTTTTCATGTGTGAGTAATTGAATAAAAATAAAATAAACATGATTGGAATATATCTTATATGGTATTTCATACCAATGAGACAATAAATACAAAATGTGATGATACAAATGGGGTATTTTTTCTTGGTGTCTTTCCAGGTTGTTTCTGAGATGGCTGGGGCAATGATATGGCAGTTGTATATTTTGTGCCAAAAGCAAACTGAGGAAGTGCTTGTTTGTCCTCTTGTGAATCCAGTTGCCAGTCGTAGAGAGGAAGCCTACAGAGAAATCACCAGGCTCGCAAGTCAGTTCAGAGCAATTGGTGCTGCTCCCCACCCAGACATAGAACTTCCAGATGAAGAATCCATGCAGAAGAATCATGCATCCTGGCATAAATCTTGTCGTCAACTTTACATAGCAACTTTACATGACCATGACAAAAAAACGTCATAATGAAGGATTGCCTCCTGTAAGAAAAAGATCCCGGCAGAGTAATGCAGATGTTAATCGTAATCTGTGTATCTTCTGTGGTGATGAAACAAATGAAGCAGACCATTCTTTCCAGAAGGTTAAACTCACCCAACAGATACATAAGGCAGTCGCGCTGGGGGAAGAGCGTATTGTGGCACTCCTTGCTGAAGGCGATCTGGTCGCCATTGAAGCCAAGTACCATCAGAATTGCTACACAGTGTTCAATCGCCGTTACGATGCGATTTGTAAACAAGACAGAGCTAGCGAAAATCTTGAGGCCGCAACAGAAAATGAATTGCTCCAATTTATAAAGGAAGAAGTCACTGGAGGTCGTAGAATTTTTGCATTGCAAGATCTGACAGATATGATGACCGAGCGATTAGAACAACATGGAATCCAGAAGACTGTGAACGGGACACGCCTAAAGGATAGAGTCCTGGAACACTTCCCGAATTTGACAGAGGAGAAAGGTATTCGAGACCGAGTTTTCATCGTTTGTTCGAAGACGGCTAGAAAGATCATATCAGATGCAACTCAAACACCAGATGAGGAAGCATGTACATTACTAATGGCAGCATCGATTCTCCGTGAAGCTGTTTTTGATCATGACACTGCATTCAAGTTTGATGGTTCATTTCCCAATGGTTGGGAAGAATCATCTGTTCCACAACATATAAAGTATTTCTTCCGTCAACTACTCGCAGGACCCAAATCATCACCAGAACAAGAGAATTCCAGGAAGATCTTCTCAGTGAGTCAGTTGGCCATGCTAAATTTGACTTCTCTTTCAACCCACTTCAATTGTGAGCCTCCACTGGCAGTGTTCCTGGCCCTCAAATTGCATTCCGAAACAAGAAGCAAGAAGCTGGTAGAACTACTACACAAATATGCTCTGAGTGTGTCATATAAGAAAGTCCTCAGCATTGAAACTAGATTTGCACAGGCTATTGCAGATCATACAAGGAACAACGCTGATATAGTCTGTCCTACAAATTTGCATCACCACATTTACACAGTTGCAGCCCTGGATAACTTGGATCACAATCCCACATCACACAATGCAAGCTCATCCTTCCATGGAACTGGTATTTCAATATTTCAGTTTCCTTCATCACAGACGCCTGGGTTGGACCAAGAATGTCTACGAATCAACGCACAGCAAAGAGGAGCACGCAGCAGTGAACCCATCCTGCCTCGTTTGTATAGGTTTGTACCACCTGTGGCCTGAAACCCTGAAAAAAGCTGGGCTAGTGAAGACAGAAGCAGCAGCCACAGCTTTTCTGAAAGCATCCAATGTAATGAGAACAAGATATGCCCATCAAGTTACTGTTATGGTACTCGATAGCCTTCTGAAGCGAGCCTATGAAGACAGTGGGACCGAGATGGCTCTTGAGCATTGGGTCGTGGTAGCTTCTGAACAGAGTCCAACATTCAAATTCTGGCTACTCATACACAAGTACCAACAGATCATATTCATGTTCATCCGGGCACATCGGGAACGGAAGTTAGAACTCATGGTCACTACCCTGTGGAAGCTTGTGCCTCTGTTCTTTACTCTCGATCACCAGAGTTATGCCAGGTGGATTCCAATCTTTATCCGATACCTGGAAGTTCTACCAGATAGCATCCAAGTAGAGTTTGAGAAGGGACACTGGACAATAACTCGAAGCAATCACCGTTTCTCATCCTTACCCATTGATCAAGCACACAAGCAAGCCAACAAAAGGGTGAAAGGAGTTGGTGGCATTATTGGTCTCACAGAGAACCCGGAGATGCTGGAATGCTGGATCGTGACTGGGCCGGAAATCAGCTGTGTCGTTGAGGAGTTTACTGGTGCAAACGATAACGATGATGATGAAGAACTCCCTCATCATGAGGAAGGATATGCATCTCAGCAACGATTTCTACGCCATGCCAAAGACCTGATGGAGGTGTTGCTGAGCAGTGGGAATCCTTTTGAGGAGCACAGTGGAGACCTGGTTACATTAGACAACAAGGTGTGTGAGTCTGC
Source organism: Branchipolynoe longqiensis (assembly GCA_030323885.1). NCBI lineage: Eukaryota > Metazoa > Annelida > Polychaeta > Phyllodocida > Polynoidae > Branchipolynoe > Branchipolynoe longqiensis. The sequence goes on from CM059200.1 coordinate 43,040,416, forward strand.
GGCTGCTACCGTATCTGTCCATAAAGTCGAGTGTATAGGACAAGAGCAGTACAACAACTTCAAACAGAGTGTGCTTGACTCAAATGACACACCTCTGACAGCACCTATCAAGTGAAACAACTTACTGTTGTTCCATGAGAAGAAAACACAAAAGAAGTCAGCAATTAAGCTGAAAATGCAGCACTTCAAACATCATGCAGAGCTATATGGGCAAGCTTTTCTTGTACTAGAGAGCTGCAGGGGGGATTTGGAGGAGTTTTTTCGTCACAAATCTTCCCCATACCCACCTGCATTGTCAACCGAAGGGTCCCTCAACTCTTGTACCAAGTCAGATTTGTTGGTATATATCACAGAAGCCTGTACAAGTAGCACCATTTCTGTCGATGAGGAGCTAGGAGGGCCAGATGTTTACGACTTCATTATTATTGATGGTGGAGTACTGATACACACACTTCCTGGTACAACTGTCCAAGGCAAGACCTTTGATTCATATTTCGACAAGGTATTCTGCCCAAGAATTCGCCACGACTTGAAGCGATCGACAAGAGTAGATATTGTCTGGGACCAGTATCGTGCAATGACAATCAAAGGAGGCACAAGGGAAAAACGACAACGCATATCTGACAATCCGACAACGCATATCTGGTACTGCCAAAATCCCAGGCAATTGGCAGAATTTTCTGGCAAATGTTGATAACAAGAAGGAACTGTTCTCATCCCTGTCAAAAAAGATAACAGAAGAACATTTCCCAGATGACAAGAATGTCTACATCACTGCAGGTGATCAAGTCCACCATGTTGGAAACAGTCCACCAATGGATCAATGCAACCATGAGGAAGCTGATATTAACATGATGTATATAGCTTAATTTGTTAGCCATTTTCTTATTAAATGTATTGTTCAAGGAGTTTTTCAAGCAATTGACTAAGCAGTTACTCGGAAGTAGGACTCAATATAAGAGAAGATATGCTTCAATCATGTTTATTTTATTTTTATTCAATTACTCATACATGCAAACCTAGGTATAGAGGCCAAAATCATCATTCTAGGTTCAATAGTACAAAAGTTATGAGGCGTATTGCGAAAAAAAGCTTGAAATAGGCAGCCATCTTGGTTTTTGGCAGCCATTTTGTTTTTTTTAATCTGAGAGTTTGACACTCGAACCAAAATGGTTCTATAGACCCTTACCTTCAAATTGGTACTGAAAACGAAACTTTTGCATCAATTTGAAATGACTGAGTGCCCTGGCACCCCACTATTTTGCATTCTCTCCCATTTCACCAAATCTGTGCCGATATAAGTAGCCATTTGATACTGGAGCCACAGTTTCTAGTTCATGTTCTATACTAGATAAAAGATTCACCCGTTGTAGCCTACTGCAGCAGTACGGGGTGAATCTTGTACCTAGTTCTATACTAAAGCTATTTTCGCCAGTTCTTACTTCATCTTCCGAATACCGGAAGTTAAGTATCCGGGGAGAGAGGACAAGCTCGCGCAGGCCGGAAGTAGCCTCAGTTTGAAACTCGGCAGCAGGGTGATAGCAGCAGCGAGTTGGAGGAGGCTACTAAAGGTAAGTTGGGGAAAAAAGTTATTTAGTTTGTCTATTAGATGATGATTAATTTTGATGAAGATTGTGTTACAATCATAATCATGTGAATTATTTACTTATGGCTCTAATATTGTGATTGCAGAACACAGTAAGACTGCGAGATTCGTGCACGGACACAATCTCGGCCGTTCATAGAAACTTCTGGGCTGTCTAACGGAGTGGTCGCGTTACTGAAGTTGGTTTAAAGTTCATCCAAGATGGCTAAGATGATGTCTACGGACAACCAGCAACCGTTATCACTTCATAGTTTAAGTGACTCGGATAATGAATCTGCGGATCTGCCAAAGGTGGCCAAAGCTAAGCCACGAAAAAAGATGGCGGCCGACGCTAAGGTGAAAGCGCGCGCTAAACTCACCGAGGGCGGGCAATTGGCGGCAACGTTCGCGGGCCCGTCTGCTTCAGTGACCCCGAAACCTCCTGCGTTGTCGGACATTCAAAAGATCTATGATGATATGGTGGTACTGAGAGAGGAAGCCAGAGCGTTTCGTACTGAGTCGGAAAAGTTACGGGATGATGTGAAAGACTTGGATTATGAGCGCGGAGCCTATGTAGGTCAAGAGGGCCAGGGACCGTATGTGGGTCAGGATGGCGGTTACGATGACTATGTAGGTCATGTTGATGACGACGAGTGGGCCGATTACGATCGTGATGAGGACCAAGACTCTCAATTGTGGGAGGAGGTTGATTTTGAGTCATGTGGACATCTAAATACGGCGGAACAATTGTCAGTGTTACGGTCGGGCCTGAGTAAGGCTCCGACTGCGACATCGGGGGTCGAGGACCCAGCAGTAGAAGGTATTATGTCGTCGCGTTTTGAAGGTTTCAAAATGCCTCAACCGCCTAAGAAATTGGCTGACGAAACTTTAAAAGTGTCGTCGGAGACAACAAGTAGTAGCACGGTGAGTACGCCGCAGCGTGCAGCAATCCAAAAGTCACGACGTGAGTTCAAGTTGGATAGTAAACTGCATCAGGGTGCATTATTGTCTGAGTTGCAGGAGACATATAAGAAAGTGAAAAAGCCTGTCACCGCTAGAATAACGATTAGTGAAAGTATGGCGGGTGCTATCCAACATTATTATGGAGGACCGCTGGAAGGGGGCCAGAAGCACCTAAAAACTATTAGGGAGATCTCTAGGCTGTATACGGGTTTGGCTGATGTGCCACTAGCCAGAGTTCAGGTGCTCAATGAGGAGATTCGTTTCGCCGAGAGTAGGAAGGAAGGAGAGAATGCGCTCCTGACAGCTTCCAAAGGTATAGTGGGGGTGTTGACGGCTATTGCGCCCACTATGGATATTATTCTACAAAGGGGATCCGCAGATCCAGAGTTGGATGCACAAGTAGTGAACATGTTAAATGCTATTAAGCTGATAGTTGCAACTCACGCACAACTTAAGCTGGATAGGAAACTAAGCGTAAAAAAGGTAGTCCATTTCCGTTTAGGTAAGGAGTTGATCAATGATAAGCGGGATGTGTACGGGGAACTCCCTGAACCTACGGAGTTCTTGTTGGGGGACAACCTGGGCGAGCGAAATAAGCAACTCATGAAGTCAGTGCGGGCTTCGGACAATTGCATGAACACCTATAACGCATATAGAGGAAAGCGAAGGAACCCGTTTGAACATCAAGGAAGAGGGGGCTACTTCACCCGTCAGTTCAGGGGGAATGCCAGATTCCGGGCAAGAGGTGTGAGAGGCAACTCAACCTGGGGCAACAGGGCACAACCGCCAGAAAAGAAGTTTGGCAGGTCATCCGAGGACTACGTGCCGTACGGAAACACCCAGTCCTTCCCTAGAGGGGGGCGGGGTCGCGGGACGCAGAACCGGGGTTTTCCCAAGTGAGGCACCCTGACCAGGTGGGTGGCTCAAAAGAATTGCTCAAGGGTAAGGAACATTCCATATTGTTTAAAGCAGGCAACATTGGTAATGCTTGCATAAACTGGTCTCGTTTAACTAGTGATAAATGGATTTTAAATTGTGTAAAGACCCCTGTACAGACTAGAGAACCGTCGCCATTTAGGATGGACAGCAGTGAGAGAATAATGGTAAAATTGGAAGTAGCTACACTACTAAAAAAGGGGGTCCTGGCGGAGGTGAGCCCAGTTCAGGACCAGTGGGTCTCAAATATATTTTTGAGACCGAAACCAAGTGGGAAAGTTTGCATGATCTTGGATCTGACCGAATTGAACAAATTAATTCATTATGAACACTTTAAAATGTTTAACTTAAAAACGGCTTTAGACTTATTAAATAAAAACATGTGGATGGCGAGTGCAGACCTTACGGATGCTTATTACTCCGTGAATATAAAGAAAGAACACCGGAAATACCTGAGATTCCGGCTAGATGACAGTTTACTCGAGTACCAGGTCCTGCCAAATGGGCTAGCACCGGGACCTCGCATCTTTACAAAGTTGCTTAAACCCATCTATTCAGAGATGGGAGATAGGGGTCATATCTGTTTTCCCTATCTGGACGATAGTTTTGTAATAGGAAGGTCTTATGACGAATGTTTGTCAGCCATATCGGAACTGGTGGAATTGTTTGAAAAGTTAGGATTCACAATTAACAAAGAAAAATCAGTTTTAAAACCTACACGGTGCCTAAAGTTCTTGGGGTTTGATATAAATTCAACAGATATGATAGTCTCACTTACGAAGGAGAAAGTGGAGAAGTTATCACAGGCTATAGAGCATATTCTAGGAGAAGAGTTCCCGATCATCAGGCAGGTAGCGGGACTAGTAGGCCTTATGGTAGCCTATTCGCCGGCGGTAGAATATTCGGGGGCGCACTTTAAGAAATTAGAGAGAGATAAAATCAAGGCACTAAAAAGAACTAAAGGAGAGTTTGATGGGACAATGTGGATCTCCAACGAGGGTAAATCAGATATTTACTGGTGGTTAAAAAATATGGGGATACCTAGGAAGATAAGAAGAGTAGAACCAAAGGTGGAATTACGTACAGACGCCTCCCTTATGGGTTGGGGGGCGCATACGGAGACTACCCAAACGGGGGGACGTTGGCACCCGGACAAACTAGCACACATAAATGTGTTAGAACTGAAAGCAATTTACTTTGGACTTAAAAGTTTATGTAGGATAGAGAATACGCATATTAGGATAAGAACTGATAATACCACAGCCTTAGCATATATAAAAAATATGGGGGGCACCAGATCAGAAGATTGCTTAATAGAAGCAGTCAAGGTTTGGGTCTGGGCACAGGAAACAAAAAATTGGTTAACGATCACTCATATACCGGGGGTAGAAAATGTGTTAGCGGACCTATGTTCAAGGAAGTTTTTGGATCATTTGGAGTGGAGGTTGCATGAAGATTTATTTAAAAGCCTATGTGAAAAGTGGGGTACACCTCAGGTAGATATGTTCGCATCTAGACTAAATGCCCAGCTACCATTATATGTGACTTGGGAACCAGAACCTGAAAACTGGCGAACAGATGCGTTCTCATTTAATTGGGGTAATAACTTCATTTATTGCTTCCCACCATTCAGCCTCATCCCCAGAGTAGTGAGGAAGCTACAGAAGGACAGGACGAGGGCGATTGTTGTCGCCCCACATTGGCCGGCGCAACCTTGGCATCCACTGCTGCAGGAAGAGTCGGTGGAACAACTGCGGTTCCCAAGGAAGGAGGGAAACCTCTCTGGGACAGGGCACCAAAATCCAGTAAAATCAGACGAGGGTTTAAACAATATAAAATTGACGGGGTACCTCTTTTAGCGAGAACGCTACAGGGGTATGAGGTCGACTATAAAACATTACAATATTTTAAATTCACATGGAGGGAGTCTACGAAGAAGAATTATCTTACCCATATTAATAAATGGGCTGTTTGGGCCTTAGGGAAAAATGTAAAGGTTTTAAACCCGAGAATCGCGGATGTATTACGATATCTACACAATTACTTTGAGACGGGCGTAGGATACGGGGCGATAAATGCAGCTAGATGCGCACTCAGCTTAATTTTGCCCAGGTCACAGGGGAAAACGGTGGGAGAACATTATTTAATTAAATGGTTTTGCAAGAGCTGCCACGAGCAGCGACCACCACAACCCAGGTATGACAGTTTTTGGAGTGTAAAGGTAGTCCTAGATTGGATACTTAGGCTTAAAGAAAATGTACAGTTAAGCTTAAAAGCATTGTCCTACAAACTAGTTGTGTTATTGTTATTGGTGTCCTCACAAAGAGGACAGACAATCCTTAGTCTGGATGTAGAACGAATGAGGGTCGAAGAGGGCTCCATAGTTTTTAAAATGAAAAATTTACTTAAGCATAACCAATTGGGTCAACCGCTTGACTCGGTGAGGTTTTACGAGTATTCAGCTGATGAAAGATTATGCGTGGTTAAAACAATAAATTGCTATGTGTCAAGGACTGAGAAAGTAAGGGGAAAGAATACACAACTTTTACTTTCATACATTGGGCCCCACGGGCCTATTTCTAGAGCAACCCTGGCCCGTTGGACCATTGAGGTGCTAAGGATAGCAGGTATTGATACTACTAAATATAAGGGCCATAGTACTAGGGGGGCGTCAGCATCCTCGGCTAATGCCATGGGAGCTAATTTAAATGCGATTATGAGAAATGCGTCCTGGAGGGACAGTACTAGCTTTGCAAAGTTTTATCACAAATCAATCGAGGATCCTGGGGAGGTCCAGCGAACAATCCTGAGCAGAACAATCAGAAAAAATTAGACACTAGATAAAAGAAAAAGAGGAAAAGATACAGATTAAGTGTATAGTTACATAACTAGGTAGCAAAAGCAAGCGAGGGCTTGTACTTAAAGGTGGTGCTACTGGGTTTCGTTTAAAACATTTTACAACAAATAAAGAGCCCCAGTTGGGATCAATGAAAAACAACCGATATATGAATAGGAGTTGTCTGTAAAGAGAGCGCCCGCAAATTGAAAATGTATGTTACGTATACAGAAAAAAGATAAGGTTACAGAATAATACCGATGCAAGAAATACAGGTGAACAGAAAGGATGGGGAAGTAAGTAGGAAGGGAAATAGAGTCGAATTGAAGGTCGGTACACAAAAAAACCATGCTTCAAAGGCTCTCCCCGGATACTTAACTTCCGGTATTCGGAAGATGAAGTAAGAATATATTAGTTATACTAGACTTACTTGTAAGTTGACGTATTACTAGGATTCTTACGAATCTACGAATACGAAGGTAAGGATCAGGGGCCCGCCCTCCCACTCCTATAAGTTGAAAGGTACAACCCATTAACTCGAGTATAAAGATAAAAGATCTAGGGTTGACTGGAAACTATAGGGATAGCTGGGGAGATAGGGTTCCTGATCCTAGTGTTAGGTTTTTTGCTTACCTCCAACTACGAAGACTGAGGCTACTTCCGGCCTGCGCGAGCTTGTCCTCTCTCCCCTGATCCTTACCTTCGTATTCGTAGATTCGTAAGAATCCTAGTAATACGTCAACTTACAAGTAAGTCTAGTATAACTAATATATATTTAGACTACGTTGTCGTTCACGGGTGAACGACAACGTAGTCTACAAGTACCGGGTGAACGACAACGTAGTCTACAAGTACCGGGTGAATCATTTACCCAGACAGCACACAGTCGTCGGCCCGACGGCGGCCCAACGGCGGCCGCTCCGGCGGCCCCACGGTGGAAAACGCCGTCGGGCCGACGTTGTTTTGTCCAACCTCCCGCCGTCGGGGCGACGGCGGCTGCCGCCGTCGGGCCGACGGCGACAGCCGCCGTCGCCCCGACGGCGTCGGGGCGATGGCGGCTGCCGCCGTTGGGCCGACGGCGACAAACGCCGTCAGGCCGACGTTGTTTTGTCCAACGTCCCACCGTCGACCCGACGGCGTTTGTCGCCGTCGGGTCGACGGCGACAAACGCCGTCGAGTCGACGGTGGGACGGTTAATACATCGTAATAAATTACAAGTTATTTGTTCAAATAGAACGCTGTCCAAGTCCAACGATCGCACGTATTGTGCTGGCAACTCGAGCCGGCGACTCGAGTCAGGTGGCGATTCGAAGCAAAGAAACCTTATCGGATGATTCAAATCGTATTAACACGAATAATTCCACTAATACTTCGTAATAAATTACAAAACTTTTACAGAATAATCTAAACATATTAATAAACAAACGTCTTAAATAATTCCTTTAAATTCCTCCGATTTCTGGCGTTATTTGTTCAAATAGAACGCTGTCCAATGATCGCACGTGTTGTGCTGGCAAATCGAAGTAAACAAACCGTATCGGATGATTCAAATCGTATTAACACGAATAATTCCACTAATACTTCGTAATAAATTACAAAACTTTTACAAAATAATCTAAACATATTAATAAACATACCTGTTAAATGATTCCTTAAAATTCCGGGTATTTCTGGAGTTATTGGTAGAAAAAGAACACTGATCAACAATCGCACGTGTTCCGCGGGCGACTCGAGCCGGAATCCAAATTTAAAGAACTGCGCATGCGCGGCGCACTACCGTCGGCTCGACGGTGGCTCGACGGTGGACCAGACGTGGAAAATGAAGGCAAACCTGCGGCGGCCCACCACCGTCGAGCCGACGATGGCCCGACGGTGAATCAAAAGTGGAAAGGGATTGAACCCTAACGTCGGAACACCACCGGCGGCCCGACGGTGGCCCGACGGTGGCTCACAAGTGGAAAAGGATTGAAACCTAAGGTCGGAACACCACCGTCGGGCCGATGATGGCCCGACGGTATACCAGATGTGGAAAATGAAGGCAAACCTGCGGCGGCCCACCACCGTCGGGCCGACGATGGCCCGACGGTGACTCAAAAGTGGAAAGGGATTGAACCCTAACGTCGGAATACCACCGGCGGCCCGACGGTGGCCCGACGGCTCAAAAGTGGAAATTTGGATTGAACCCAAACGTCGGAAACCGCCGTCGGGCCGACGAAGGCCCGACGGTGAATCAAAAGTGGAAAGGGATTGAACCCTAACGTCGGAAATCAACCGGCGGCCCGACGGTGGCTCAAAAGTGGAAAGGGATTGATTCCCAACGTCGGAAATCCACCGGCGGCCCGACGGCGGCCCGACGGTGGAAAGTCGATCGCGACGGTGCGACCAACAGCCGACGTCGGCCCGACGGCTGTGTGCTATCTGGGTATCTACCTCACCACTAGATAAAAGATTCACCCGGTACTTGTACCTACTGCAGCAGTACGGGGTGAATATTGTATCTACCTCACCACGTGTGATGGGCTCTGATGGTGGAGTCTCTGACTTGGCCTGAGCATATATCTCAAACACTCTAATCTAATCTAATCAATGAGCATGGTCGATTAAGTAGCATTAAATGGTAAATATTATTACTACTTGTCCGTCACGGCGCCTATTTGATGCATTGGACATTATAAGTTATGTTAACAATGTTAGCATAAAGTTACATTTATAAAATCTCAAAGTTAGCCTCACACGATCCGCGTTTGGCCATTTTCCATGTAGCTGACCGTTTGATTGTATATAGTTGCCATAAATTGTCTAATAATTAATCACAGTAATTTTCTTGAAATGTATTCTGGTATTTAAAACCGAATTACAAAATTATGCGTGGCTTTTTTTGTCTTTAACTATATATTTTGGGAGTAAAACGAGTTTGTCATTTTAGACCAATCAGGCTTTAGATTGTGGTGCAATCTGCGGAGAAACATACCCGATACAACAGAGAGGGCCTAGGATGACAATAGCCTCGCAAAAAACTGTTGAGATCTGTTGCGCTTTTATTGATTGTAGGCCTTCACTTTTAGCCACTAGGTAGTTACATCTGTTCTTTTAGAGCAGTAATTACTGTAGCCGAAAAAAAACTCACCATGTGCAATGCTCCTAATACTGTTTTTATTGCAAATAAATTGTGACGTCACATCATGCGAGACTCTGTTGCCAGCTGCAACAAGGGGTTGATGAGGACGGGAAGGCTGCTAAAATTCTTCTTCCAAAGTTTTCCCCTTTGTTGATGAACAACATAACTCACCATGGCTAATGCTCTGCGACAAGTTCGGGTAAGCTATTGTCTACCATAGTATATTTATTATATTACCATTTGCATGGTGCTTTTGATTATGTCGAATATTTAGTCGATGATAGCAAACCTCTCAAAATGACGAAATCAGGTATTGACTCAGCAGTCAGTCAAATACACATGTAGGCCTATGATGAATAACGAAAGTGTATTGTTCAGTTCCTGCTGAAGATAACCAGATAAGGCCGGATTCACTTGGCTTTGCTAAGAACAGTCACCTTTTGAATCGGGTATTGACTCAGTACTCAGTCAAATTTATGTCTATAAATAATGAATGAAGTGCCTTGTTCAGTTCCTGCTGAAGATAACCAGATATTGCCTGAGATAAGGCGTTAAACTTAATGGATTCATTTGGCTTTGCTAAGAACAGTCAGCTTTTGAATCAGGTATTGACTCCGTACTCAGTCAAATTGATGTCTATAAATAATGAAGGAAGTACCTTGTTCAGTTCCTGCTGAAGATATCCAGGTAAGTCCTTAAGGGATTCATTTGGCTTTGCTAAATAGCCTAAGAGCGGTCACCTTTTGAATCAGGTATTGACCAGTCTGTTGACTCAGCACTCAGTCAAATGTATGTATATAAATAACGAAATTGCCTTGTTCATTAGAAGGCTGCTTAAAATAAATTGTAACTCACAATCTCTGCACGACGCCTTGTTCAATGTAAAGCAAACTTGTCAAACGCCTTCTTTGCTTGGTTAATTGCTTAGCTTAAGTCTAGTAGATGCTTAAAAATGTACTAATCCAATAAATCCCAACATAGACACACATCCGAAGAGTGTTTGCAAAGCTTTAGAGCACTTTACTGTACTGAGTAGTTTAGGAGAATATTTGATGAGAAACTATTTTCGGTATTTAAGTGAGTGAATAATTATATTTTATATTGCATAATTAGAGCAAAGAAATCGTTAAAAATATTGTTTAATACCTTAGATGTTTAGATATAGGAAGTCGTATGTTTGGACATCTCTAAAAAAATAATCGCATGTACATAATTGCATCTTCGCAAATATGCTGCAGGCTTTTCAACATTGGAACCAAAAGCACTCAGATGGAATATGACTAAGCTTTTATTTATTTTCTGTTTTTCTGTATTATTGTATTCAAACTATTTCAACCCACTCTTATGTGATAAACTCTTGTTACCTCTGCTAATTTTCAGTAACTTCAACTGAGCCATTGTGTGCATTGCATTTAAGTTATTTATTACCCAATAAAATTAAATTAAAAAAACAAAAAACAATTACACGGGGAAGCAGATTTGCAGCTAAGAAAGAAATATAAAAACTAACTCACCATAACCACAGTTTTCACCCGTCCACTTTTGCAGCGGTGGCTGTGCAGCGAAACCACTGCTAGCTCAGTCGCAGATGTCTATGGTGAGGTGATGTTAGATAGAATCAGCTCGCACGGATTCGGAGCCGCCGTTCGTGACTTCGCCTGTACAACATACCAGAACTACTTCGGAAGATCGGATAATTGTAAGTTTCTGTAATGCCCTTCCCAACTCCCAAGTCTTTTTAAACTTTGTACTTATTAACATTTCACTATTCAATCTGTGTTATTATTATTAACCAGATGAATACCGCTTGTGTTCACTCTATCGTTTTACCTCGAACATTCTGTGCCTAAAACGTAGACTAGCTTTCATTAGCATCCTTAATTGTGTTAATTTCTTTATTTTATTTATATCTACTTGAATGTTTACTTGATGTATAGTCAGTGGCACACCCAATCAGGATACACACATTAACAGTTAGTGACTCTCCCTATCTGAGGTATACTCAGTGGTGTATCCTACCTGAATCCAATAAGTACAGTTAGTGACTCTCCCTACCTGAGGTATGTTCAGTGGCACACTCTACCTGAATCCAATAAGTACAGTTAATGCCTCTCCCTACCTGAGGTATACTCAGTGGTGCACCCTACCTGGATCCAATGAGTACAGTTAGTGACTCTCCGTATCTGAGGTATACCCAGTGGTGCACCCTACCTGGATCCAATGAGTACAGTTAGTGACTCTCCCTACCTGAGGTATACCCAGTGGTGCACCCTACCTGAATCCAATAAGTACAATTAGTGACTCTCCCTACCTGAGGTATACTCAGTGGTGCACCCTACCTGGATCCAATGAGTACAATTACTGGCTCCTTATCTGAGGTATACTCAGTGGTGCATCCTCTCTGGTTGCAAAATCAGTGAGGCCTCCTATATATTCGCAGAGTCAGTGTCATTCTTTATATATTTATATTGTTACAATTATCAGGTTGGGGAAACACCTGGAATGAGGGTCTGTTGATACAATCAATTCCATTGATGTATTTATGTTTGTTAATTGGTAGGCTTTAATTTAGGAAAATGTGTTATCACCTGTATCCAGTGAACCTGTATTAACTGGCAATAAATATTTATATTAATAGAAAGAGACAAATCTGCTGCACCAATTAAATGACTCAGCCACATTTGGTGTTTCATTTAAGAATAATTATGGATTGAATAAACATTAAAACAGAAGGCTTTTTATCTATTGCATCTCATATCATGGTGGTTTGTTAAACTGGCGAATAATATTTATATTATTAAGGAAATCATCTGCTGATTTTATATTTATGTGATCAGGGAGATGATCTGTTTTTTGTGTTCTAGCAAAATACCCCTTAAATATGGTAGCTGCTGCCTCAAGGCATTGCCGAGAATGAGTGTGTGCGCGCTGTATGCTGTATGTATTGTATGTCACTGAACCCCTGACCAGGCCTCCCGGACCAGAGTGCATGCTCCTCCCCTCCCCCATCCCCACCCCCACCATAGCCACTCCCACATCCCCCCAACACACACACACACACACTCACACAGTGGACAGTGTGGGTCCGCTGGTGAGCCCTCCCGTCACCCCCCGTCCACTCTTATCCCGTCAAGGGAAGGGGCTACCCTGGTTGCTAATGGGAGACTTTCTGGGCGAATTTCTCTGGTAACAGGCTAGATGGCAGCAGCCGTCACTGGGCCTTCTGCATTCCCATCACACCACACACACCTACACCCCCACACCCCCTCCCCCCACACACACCACACCCCTACACAACCACCACACAAACCCTCACCACACACACCCTACACCGCCACCACACACAGCAAGACCCTCACCACACCCATCAAAACCTTCACCACACCCCCTACACACACCTACACCATACCACCCACACCTATACCGCCACTACATCCCCCTACCCCCCCCCCCACCAAAACCCTCACCACACACCCCTACACCTCCATTCAGAAATGTGTGGGTGGATGAGGGGGAGCGGGGGGGGGGGTATTAGGCGAGGCTATCCACTCGGCCTCTACACTCTCACAGCACTCGTCCATACACACTGGATATATATGCTTGGAGTTATCCCTTACTGAATTATATCAACGGAACTGATGCTTGGACTTAGCCCATACTGAAATACATCATGGGAAGTGACTGTATCAACATACCCTCATTTCAGGTGTTTCCCCCAGCTGGTTATTTACAGCAAAGTCGACAATGAATTATTGGCATCAGAACTGAGCACACATCTAAATGTATTAGATCATTGGAGAGAGATAATCTAATTCGCTTACCAATGGTATGCACCATTATATTTCTAGGCTAATCAGTGGAGTTCATGTGTATGAGTTCTTGTTACATGTCTATAGGTACTAGTATTTTACCTAGCTTCAAATTTGTTATCATTATAATTGTGAGCCTTTGACTTCAAAAGTATCTCCGGACACATAATTGACTATATGCTTTTACATCCTCTGTAAAAGTGATTACCTGATATGACAGAATAAGAACTGAACAATTCTCGTGGTGATTATGGCCTTTGCTGCCAACACAGCATTAAGCAATCACCACTAACTAACTAGAGAGTCAGAAGGTGACAATTGTAGGTCTCACATGCATAACTAGATAAGGTAATTCTACATCCATTCTTTGTAAATTAAAAACAGAAATTTGACACGAGACATGGGGAAAAGATGTCATGCCTCATATAGGGCACATAACCTCTTAAATTCCATGCTATAAAAGGGCACCGGAAAAGAGTATAGTATACTATATGATAGCAAGCTATATGATTAACAAAATGCTAATTTGCAGTATCCTGCTAACTCAGTAGTTTCCATGCCCAAGCAATCTTATTTCTTTAGAAATTTCTGAACCAAGTTCATGTTTTATGCCTTGGCACCATCAGTGTCAATCTAGGTACAAAATAACAGGGCTTATATAACATATATATAACAGGGAGTTGGCTTCTAGACTTATGAAGGAGAGAACTTGTAATTCATAACTTAACTACACAAAAAGAATGCTTTCCTCCCATTTCTTTTAATTGACTATTGATCACGGCAGCAATAACACCACCAACACAACTTTACTTATTCTCAATAATAATGATACAATATCTTTTTAATTCTTATTTTATTGAGGCTGTATTTATACTGTCCATAGCATATAAGCCCAGGTACCCTGGCTTGTTTTCAATGCTGGCCAGTTGTAGTGTTGGTGTTATCTTACCACACAGTAGCTGCTGATAAGGTATTTGATTGCCTGCATTTCAGTAGCAGATAGATAATTGGTTGGTATGGTTAGTAGCCTATGTTAGTTTTTAAAGATTTTCTTGGCATTTATGTATTATTTTATTTTGTTCTACTCTTATTACTAGACTAGCCTACTCCGATTTACATATCATAGGTTGTACGTAGCTGTGTGGTGTGTTATCTGGCTACTTTTGGCATGGGTACCTTCCATTGGGCGTCCTGCTGGTGGGCCGTGACATATCACATGCCCCTTTGCAGTGCAGCTTAGTGGGGGTTTCCTAGCCTTATTTTGCACATATATTATCTGTAAGTTTTTAGGTCAGGAATTTGTCGTTTGTTTACCGTTTGGGCATTCCACACCTTGGTAGCCATTTCCAGCGTGCTTCTCTCATGATCTTTTATTTGGCTTCTGGTCTGCTTTAGTATTTGCTCTACTAGCCCTTTGTGGTTACATTGTGATTATTTAGTATCTGTAGATCTTTGAGCTTGTTTTCTGTTGGGGTTGGCTATTCTAGGTCAATCCGAAATAGGGAAAGACTGCTAGGCAGCTGTTGGCAGTTAAGTGTTTTCTTGGCTCATAGATGTTTGAGCTTGTTTTATGTTGGGTTTGGCTATCCAAGGTCGATCCGAAATAAGGAAGGACCGTTAGATAACTAAAGGTTTTAGTTCTAAGTGTAGGTGTTAAGCTGCGGACAGACAGGACACGTGCATCGGGCGTGCGAAAAGTTCAAGCGAGTGTCATGCGGTTCTCGCGCGCAAATAGCGAACACACTGGATGCGTCTGCCACGCGTATGCGTCATTGGTTTGACTCGACCAGGGTTCGAACCCACGATCTACCAACACGGGAGACGGATGCTCTAATTGTTTGTTTGTTTGTTGTTGTTTTACGTCATAGCAACATCTAAGGTCATATCAGGACGGGGGATTTTGGTACACACATAACACACTGTGTGGTACATGCACATAACACACTGTGTGGTACACACAGATAACACACTGTGAGTTACACACATAACACGCTGTGTGTTACACACACATAACACACTGTGTGTTACACTCACATAACACGCTGTGTGTTACACACATAACACACTTTGTGGTACACACATAACACAGTGTGTTACACACATAACACACTGTGTGTTACACACATAACAAGCTGTGTGGAACACACACATAACACAACGTGTGTTACACATATAACACACTGTGTGTTACACACACATAATATGCTGTGTGGTACACACACATAACACACTGTGTGGTAAACACATAACAGACCATCTGTTACACACACATAACACACTGTGGTACACACACATAGCACGATGTGTGGTAGACACACATAACACACTGTGTGGTAGACACACAGTGTGGTACACATAACACACTGTTTGGTAGACACATAACACACTGTGTGCTACACAGATAACACACTGTGTGTTACACACCTAACACACTGTGTGTTACACACGCGTAACACGCTGTGTGGCACACACATAACACACTGTGTTACACACATAGCAAGCTGTGTGGAACACACACATAACACAATGTGTGTTACACATATAACACACTGTGTGTTACACACATAATATGCTGTGTGGTACACACACATAACACACTGTGTGGTAAACACATAACACACCATCTGTTACACACATAACACACTGTGGTACACACACATAGCACGATGTGTGGTAGACACACATAACACACTGTGTGGTAGACACACAGTGTGGTACACATAACACACTGTTTGGTAGACACATAACACACTTTGTGGTACACAGATAACACACTGTGTGTTACACACCTAACACACTGTGTGTTACACACGCGTAACACGCTCTGTGGCACACACATAACACGCTGTGTGGCACACACACATAACACACTGTGTGGTACACACACATAACACAATGTGTGGTACCCACATAACACACTGTGTGTTACACACACATAACACGCTGTGTGGCACACACACATAACACGCTGTGCGGCACACACATAACACACTGGGCGTTACACACACATAACACAATGTGTGGTACACACAACACATTTTGCGGTACACACATAACACACTGTGTGTTACACATACATAATATGATGTGTGGTACACACACATAACACACTGTGTGGTAAACACATAACACATTGTGTGTTACACACATAACACACTGTGTTACACACACATAACACGATGTGTGGTACACACATATAACACGGTGTGTGGTATACACATATAACACACTGTGTGTTACAACCATAACAAACACACTGTGTGTTACACACACATAACACGCTGTGTGGTACACACACATACCACACTGTGCGGTACACACACATAACACACTGTGTGGTACACATATAACACACTTTGTGGTACACACATAACACACTGTGTGTTACACACACATAATATGCTGTGTGGTACACTGTGTGGTAAACACATAACACGCCGTCTGTTACACACACATAACACACTGTGTGGTACACACACATAACATGGTGTTTGGTATACACACATAACGCACTGTGTGTTACACACACATAGCAGACCGTCTGTTACACACACATCACACACCCTCTGTTACACAGACATAACACACTGTGTGGTACACACACATAACACGCTGTGTGGTACACACAGATAACACACTGTGTGGTACACACACATGACGTAGGGTAGAGTCGAGCAGCGTTGGGCAAAGTCAGGCAAAGTCAGGCAAAGTAGGGCAAAGTCAGGCAAAGTCAGGCAAAGTCAGGCAAAGTCGGGCAAAGTCAGGCAAAGTCGGGGCAAATTCGGTCAAAAGCCAAGCATCACCACGCGTCAAGCATAAAAAATCGCTCCAAAAGCGATTTGTGACGCACGCGCGACACACGCACGAGAAACGCACGTGCCAGTGTGTTGGGGTTCTCTTTATTACATACATTTTGATTTTTTACGCACGCGCGACGCTTGACGCACGCGCGAGATACGCGTCCAGTGTGTTCGCAGCTTTATTGGTTTTATTTTCTGATCACCCTTGTAGTGGATGCGAATAGTATATTAGTTTTTTGGTTTTTGTTTTACTATTAGTGAGTATTACTTATGAAATAGCCTACTCTACATTTATAGGCTTGTACATAGCTTGTAGCTGTTCGTTATCTACTGAGGGTGGTCCAGATTACCCCCTTGGGGCAACCCAGTTTGTGGGCCGTGACCTATCACATGCCCTTCTGGGGTTTTGCCCCAGGGTGTTTTCAGGGTCTCCCTTTTTTACATATATATTGTTGTATGTTTTCAGATCGGGAGTCTCTGTTTTTGGTGGTTTGTTGTTGTTTGTTATCTACTGAGGGTTGTCCAGGTTTCTCCATTGGGGCAGCCGCATTTGTGTGCCGTGACATATCACATGCCCATCTGGGGTTCTGGCCCTAGGGTGTCATCAGTGTCCTCCCTTTTTTACAGAGATATTTTTGTATGTCTTGAGATCAGGGATCTGCCTTTCTTTTACTGATTGGGCATTCCAAGCCTTGGTCATAGTTGGGATATTTTAAAAGAACCAATTCTTTGGGGGTTATTTAGGGTCCAATCAAGGCAGCGGGTCATTGTGCTCAAGCTGTAGCCATTAGGGTCATGACCCTCCTCAGCTGTTCGAGTGAGATGGTAGGCCAGGGAATCCTTATGCAGTCAGGTAGGGTTGCTCTGTGAAATAGAACTGAAACATGCTCACAGGGTCCCAATTATAGAGGAAGATTGTATGTATATACATCTATATATGAGTCAGGATCACGAAAAGAGGCCAATTGGGGAAAGTTGTCGGCATCGAGCATGGATGTCGGCATCGATCGGTATAATTATAATTTAGCATTGACAGAGGTGTTGGAAAGTCCTTAAATTTATCCTGAATGTAAAGGTAGAGAAAATACAACAACCGTATTTGTTTCTAGGATAATTTATTATAAAACAAATAAATGCACTACACTTTAAGAATTGCGATGCCGACATCTGTTAAAGTTGTCGGCATCGAGCATGGATGTCGGCATCGATCGGTATAATTATAATTTAGCATTGACAGAGGTGTTGGAAAGTCCTTAAATTTATCCTGAATTTAAAGGTCGAGAAAATACAACAACCTTATTTGTTTCTAGGATAATTTAATATGAATCAAAGAAATGCACTCCACTTTTAAGAATTGCGATGTCGACATCTTCAATTGAACACCGATTGGCCCATTTTCATAAGGCTGACTCATATATATAAATATATATATATATATATTACTGTCACTACCTGCCTAATCCTAGTCTATATATATATATATATATATATATATATATATATATATATATTACTGTCATATATATATATATATATATGTATATATAAGCAGTTCACTGTAATGTAAGACCCAAAGGGAAGTTGGGCAAAGCATCCTTTGAGTAATAGTGAATTTGAATATTTGAATGTTACATAACCTATGTAATGCCACTTATCGCCCATGACGTCTCAGAATGGGGTATTTAAACTCCAAACTGATAGGTGTGAATTGATCGCTCCAGGATCAGTAAACTAAGTTTCCCATGCACATGAATGTCTTGTTAAGATATAGCGAATATTCATGTCAGAAATACTTGTAAAAAATCAGGTGACCAGATCTTTAATGTCACTGACTTGCCCTTTCAGATGTATTGGCTCCACGTCCATCTCCTGTCCTCCCTGACTGGGGTGATCAAGCCAGCGGACTTGGATTGGAGACTGTGTCCAGTTTCCAATACAAGTGGATCTTAGCCACTGAATTTACATATATTAAACCCTTTGACAAGGGATATCATGGTGTAGTACTTAGGGCGAAGTACAAAGGCCTCGATGTAATTATTAAATATGCAACCGTAAGTTTGAATTTGACTTGTCAGTTATTCATTTAATTTGACCATAATTAAAATGCCCACAACTAAGTCTCAACGCAGTAAACATTATTTGAACTATGATTAGAACTAGACAATTTATTGTAATTGTATCTGCTGAATTTTCTAGTTACTCTCTAATTATTTACCAGACATGTACTCTATTCTACATACAGTAAAACCTCTCTAACCGACTAATTCCACAGATCGACCACTCCCTGTATCGATCACTTCATTTGGATCCCAACAATACCATTGTAACCATATTCAAACTCCCTAAGCCGAACACCATCCTAAACGAACCATTTAAAATCGGTTGCAAGGTCGGTCGATTTAGAGACGTTTTACTGTGGTTCATTTAATAGTCAATGGCAACTAAACAATTTGCTATTACCAGAGGTGCCAAGTAGATAAGCGTGTGAGTAGAGAGATCTCCCTAATACATAAATTATAAATAGGGAGAAATAGCATGGCCGATGGAGGAGGGTGTGGGAGGGGGGTGATCTGTCGTTCCTGCACCCTCCCAAGGCTTTGAAATCTACACACTCAAACAGAATGTGTCTGAGTATCAGTAGGCACTGAAACCTATTGCACTCAGGGGGGAGGTTCTGCCCTGAAAAGAAAATACATGAGTTAGCCAAGAGTGGCCAATGTGGGATGGAGTGAGCACTACTTGGTCCCGTCAACACCTAAAGCCATGCTCTGGATATTCTTGACTGCATGCATGAGTGATATTATGCAACTAATTGTTCGGATGCTCATCCCATTATTGTTGCCATTTTCATTTGATATACTTGAGAACAAGTTGCCTCACATCAGTGAGAGATCCTACAGTCATTCTTAAGCATCAGTGTCCTCCACCCCACAGCATCCAAGAATAACCTACAATAGAATAATTAAAGAGGCAGGCATCGGGGTCCAAATGCATGAGGTGGGAGTTGGGCCACGTGTAATAGGCCTGGCAGAATCACCGGATGGTCGGCCGGGAATCGTGTATGAGTACCACCCTGGTACCATAACCCTGGCGGAATTCAGGAGCAGCATCGATGACTATACAGCGTGAGTACTATATTAAGCAGTAGTAGGTCTATCAACTTGTGACATTCATGGCTGTTTTCTAGACCAATGGCTTGATATCCTACCCAGTCATATGATCCGTGACACAGACTGAGTTCATGGATGAAAGTAGATAAAGATTCAACCCGTAGTTGCAGTACTGAGGCTACTGCAGAAAGCCTACGAGGTGAAGCTATTATCTAAGATGAAAGATCTCCGCAATTTCTAGGATTTCCGCTGGTTTTTTTTTATATTCACCGATTAACGTTCACAAAATGTACAGGATATATAATATGACAGCAATTAGTCAGTCCGAATGGTTGCAAAGTGGGCAGTTTTGCACATGCCCAGAAGGCCTCACAATAGTGGCAATACATTCAAAAAGATTTGGGACAGAATTTCATCCATTATTATGTAATTTTTGCTCCTGACAATTGATTCTGAGCACTTTTTTTTAGGATCTGAAGTTTTGCATCATCAGAAAAGCTAAGTAAATGGCAATAGCAATAGGTAAAACTAGTATAGCTGTGTAATTTACACATTTATAAATAATATAATCATGGTTCAAACCACCCTGGACCTATCGCTGGTGTGTTTTGAATGGCCGAAAGTGTTGTGGTTTGGACATCATTAGCAGTAGGTACCTGCAGAAAGATTTTAAAATATGCATAGGGTTCAATATTTGTATTCCTTCCTGCATACGTTGAAATTACAAGCCCAAATCCAAAAACAGTTAGGCTATATATATTATTGTTCTTGAGATAATAATTTTTCAAGATTAAATGTAAAAAATGTATTAATCTAGAATTAAAAGTGGAACTTTGACCAAATATAATAAAAAGTGAAAGGATGTGAGGGGAGTTCTGCTAACCAATTTCCATTCTACATATATAAAAGAATTTAAATTGTCTCTCTAAATCAATCAGTCAAGCAGATTTTTAATAAGACTGTCAAAAAGAGCAATTCATAACAAAAAAAATCATTCTGATTTGGCCAAATGTTTTTTAGATTTTAGTGCTATCTGCCATAGAAATCATTATTTTATTCAAGGGGGGAATCTTTAAATTCTAAAACTGAGACCAGATCTGAAATCAGCACCCTTGAAAGCATAAGTGTGCTAATTTTCATAAGTTTTGAATAACAAATAAAATAGCTTCATCTAGTTTACCTGAAAAAGTTGGCATAATTGGTCCCTTATTTACTTCACTTGCCTTACTTATTACAAAAACCCATAATTATTTACAACTTCAAATCGCAATAACTTTGTCCGAAGTCAATTATTTCTTTTAACTAAGAAGTGTTTTTATCTGTAAATTAAGCTCTTTAATTCTAGCCCAGTCAGATAAGAAAAAAACGTATTCTAAATGTGTATGCATGTGCCTAACAAGGACAATGGCACCCTCTTCAGGGATGCCTGTACTGCATGATCAATGGAATGGTGCCAGCATAGTGCTAGGAGAGTAGTGTACCAAACCTGGCTTCCGGGAATTTTCCCCGATTCTCTGACTGTGCTAAGCCTACGGGAGAAGATCCAAGTATTTGTGAACGTACACCTAATAGGAAATTCAGTGTAATTAAACCTAATTAAACTGTTCTTCAAATTAATGCACAGGTAGCTACTGTGAGTATCCACTTAAGGGTGCAATTGAAGGCTTCAGGTGAAAAACCCGACAAATGCCATCCAGGCTAATATGAAACCATGACTACCACATTTGAGGTGAATCTGCCATTATTGATAGAAATTGATAGACTTTAACTGGAAAGAACCACAATAAATTCTATTTGATAGAAAACAACTCAAATAGATTTTTAGGTGTTTGCATCCGAACCCTTCAATTATAAGAACCAGCAATGCCACAATGAGGGCCCTTTTGACTAACTCTTCCAGAAGCCAGGTAATCAACATAGCAGCCACAATAGCCGGACATCTAAGTACGATGCACAAGAAAGGCTACTTGCACAATGACCTAACCAGTCGTAATATCATCCTCATCCCGGACGAGCAGAGCGAGAGCAAGTTTCAGGTAAGTTACTGGTCAAGCTTGATTGATTGATCGAGGATTGATTGATGGTCGTTAAGCACCATGCTGGCAGTGAGGGACAGATTCCCAGTGAAAAGCAAGTGGTATCTATTCTATCAGTTTTGTAAATAACATTCACATGTTTGCGTTGAAAATTTACACAAAATTGTAAAATGATAAAATGTGTGTCAAATGATAGGAACAATTATTTGTGATGTAATTTTGAAGTGGTAAAAATTGTCTTTCTTATAGTTTTAGTCCTTTGGGATTTCGACATTTATATTGATTACAGGTAATGTGGTTCTAGCCGTCGGTACCCGCCCCCGAAGTACACATGTTAATGATAACATGCACAATGCGTACCATTGCATTTGAGTCACATTATCCTGATACCGAGCCAACCAGTCCTTATTCTATCTTATTAATGTCGAATGGCAGGATAGGTAGCAACAAGTGTCAAATTATTCAATCTTTGGCTTAACTCGGCCGGGATTCGAACGGCCGACCTCCCACATAGCCGGCACTCTAACCGATTCGACACAACGTTCGGTCAAGCAACACTAATAACTGACTAACTAACGCTGACTTCCTGTCATCTTGTGCAGGTGAAATTGATTGATTTCGGGAGTGCCACGAACAAGGGTAGCTTCTATTTCACCCCAAATCGCAAACAATTACTAAGGAAATACCCGCAGTTGGCACCCGAGCTGGCAGGTTGGATCCCCACGAACGAAATGACGGAGACCTTCACCTACGGTAAGTCCAGGCCATCACCTTAAGAGTGCATCATCAAGTCTAACCATCACCTTGAAGTTGCCTGGTCCGATAAAAGCATCAAACATTTGATTTGAACCTAAATAGCAAACTTAGATACTGGTGCGATTATTAATTATTTGTTGCTACATAGAAGGGCGTAATACGTCAATTTAATAGAACCTATTACTGCTAGACCTTATTGGGTCTACCTGACAAATTTTAGTCTCAACCCCTTACAGTCACCACATGACTAATTTTAGTCTCAAGGGCTTACTGTCACAACCTGACTAATTTTAGTCTCAGCTGCTTACTGTCACTAGTTGACTAATTTTAGCTTTAACCCCCGTTACTGTCATTAACTGACTAATTTTAGCCTCAACCCCTACTGTCATTCCCTGACCAATTTTAGCCTCAACACTTTATTGTCACTAGCTGACTAATTTTAGCCTCAACCCTTTACTGTATCTACCTGCCGAATTCTAGTCTCAACCCCTTACTGTCATTACCGGACTAATTTTAGTCTCAACTATGCTGCTGCTACTTCATTAATTTGAGCCTCAAGCCTTTACTGTCACTACCTGACTAAGTTTAGCCTCAACCCTTTACTGTCACTACCTGATTAATTTTAGCCTCAACCCTTTACTGTCACTAGCTGACTAATTTTAGCCTCAACCTCAAACTGCCACTACCTGATAAATAGGGTGAAAGTGCAAACAAATTGATACAGAGATAGATTCTGTCGTTTCTTTGCTTTTGCTTCTGTTTTTGCGAGACAAACCTAAAGGGCGCTGTATTTTCTCCTACGCCACTTCCCAGCCACTGCAGGGATCATTATCGCAAGGGACTCGTTACCTATTTGTACCCAACCAACAATTGGTCATGTGACCAGCACTCCCAACTAGGGTGGGGTCTTAATGGCCCTCAACATGTATCTCAGGTCCATGTCCATGACCAGCACTCACACTCGCAGAATCATCGCCTAATGATGTATGTCTTCTTCTATTACAGAAGTACAACAACACTAGAGTGTGTATGCCCTTGTGTGTTTTCTAATAAATTGGTTAATATATAACCAGTGGTTTAACATCAATTGAAATTATATCCATTTACTATTATTTTCTGTTTGATTCTCTGTTTGATTTGCTGTTTGATTCTATGTTTGATTCAATATATGTTTCATTTTGTGCTTGTGATACAAGATGCAACTTTGATTTCCTGTTATACAGCCTGGTTTATGCAGTTTTGTCCAGGTGGCGCCATTGTGGTAGGGTGGCAGAATTAGTATTGTCATGTTACATGAGTGATTTTAACATATAGCTCAATTTGTATAAAAAGATCAAAACGCAAAAGTGAAATAGCTCTTTTTCAAATCTGCCTTATGTACAACATGTAAGCCTTCATATGAACATAGTTGCTGCTATTATTTGATTTATTTTATGCTATGACCAGACGGGATGGCCGAATGAGTTAAAGCATCCGTCTCCCATGCTGGCAGATCGTGGGGTCGTGGGTTCAAACCTTGGTTGAGTCAAACCAATGACTTGAAAATTGGTGCTTGTCACTTCCTAGCCAGGCACTCGGCATTATTAGGACAGGGCAAGGGCTGGTGTGCTCAGTGTCAGGATAATGTGACTGAGTGGGATACCAGGTCATGGTGCCGGTGGCCTGGTTTCCCAGTGGGACAGCACTATAAAGTCACCATGAGTGCGCACTGTCGCAAGTCGGTTCCCGTCCTGATATGACCTTAGATGTTGCTAGGACGTAAAACAACAACAAACAAACAGCTATTATTTGGAATGTTTTCACTTTTCGCCTCAATGTCATGCTTTTCGTGCTCAGTTTCAGAGAATCACCCATAATAAATAACATTAGACCATAGTTATATATATATATATATTATTTATATATATACATATTTATACATATTTATCATATTACTATAATAAGCCGGAAGATTCATTTACTCCCCCAGCCACTAAGTCATCGGCTGGTCACCTACTCATTAGGTCATCTACTAGTTCCTCATGACCTGAGCATGTGGCGCCACCTACTCGCCCACGCCTCAGAGCCCTTGCATCCACCGACTGTACCGCTCAATTATATACATACATATACATATGTAATATATGTACAGTGTGTATAGCGGCTGACCACCAAGTGAAGCTAAGATTCCTTCTACGCGGTATGCGGCATGCGGTATGTGAATGGGAGGATTCCTTCTACGCGGTAAGCGGCAAGCGTCTCCCACCACCACCACTACCGGTTGTTTCCCCTCAGCACCCCTGTGTGTGACCGTTCCGTAATGATCAGTCACCTCTCCTAGTCTAAAACTAATGGACAAGTGCGACTGACATTTCTATTTGCATGCCTCATGCCGCACCGATCGCTACAGGGAGCGATCGAGTTGCCGCATTTGCATACCGCGTGTAAGGGATGTAGCCCATTGACTTCAAGGCGTTTCGATTTTTTGCCGCATTCGCATTTGCATACCGCATACCGCTTGTAAGGAATCTTAGCTTGAGGTCATGGATGGTAACAAGGTCACATGGTAGGTTTTCTGGGTAATCGACACAAATAAATAAATCAGTTACTGTCCGCAGCTCACCGTGTCTGCACGTCCTTTGTAACACTTATATAATATTGAACCATAATCCAATGGTTCATTTGTTGTTATTATTGTTATGGTAGCGGTGAATAGCAGTTTGCCTCGTGCTGTTGCAGGTTACTTGATTAACACGCTGTCCCAGGCTTCAGGAAAAAGGGAAGTGAAGAGGATCATTTCTGTGTTCGCCCGACGATGCTGCATGGACCGGGTCGAAAGCCGTCCAACACTGTCCACCACCAACTTGCTCCTGCTCCACAGGGCCAATCTCATCCAGTAAGTAACTCCCAGTGTCTAATGCTTTTTGATTGTTGAGGTTTTTGCATCCTGGTAACAGCAAAGGTCATATCAGGATGGCTACCGACTTGTGATAGTACACACACATGGTGACTTTATAGTGCTGCCTGACAGGGAGACCAGGTCACTGGCACCATGACCCGATTTCCCACACCAACACATTATCCTGATACTGAGCTAACCGTTCCTTGTCTTGTGTTATCCTAGTAATGCCAAATACCAGGCTAGGTACCGACAAGTATAAATTTTGTAAGTCATTGCTTTCACTTGACTCGGTTTTCGACTTCCGACCTTTCTATTGATATGACCAGACGGGGTGGCCGAATGAGTAGAGCATCCGTCTCCTGTTTTGGGAGATCGGGAGATCCAAACCCATGAGTTTGTTTGTTCGAATCCTGGTCGAGTCAAACCAATGACATAAAAATTGATACTTGTCGCTTCCTAGCCTGGCGCTCGGCATTATTAGGATAGGGCAAGGACTGGTTGGCTCAGAGTCAGAATAATGTGACTGAGTGGGATATCAGGTCATGGTGCTGGCGGCCTGGTTTCCCAGTGGGGCAGCACTATAAAGTCACCATGAGTGCACACTGTCACAAGTCGGTACCCGTCCTGATATGACCTTAGATGTTGCCAGGACGTAAAACAACAAAAAACAAATAAATTCTATTGTTATTATCTACATTATAAGACTTACATTTAATTACATAGTGTTGGTCTAGATGTATGGAGTGAGACGTACCAAATTAATGTTGATGTGCATGTTGAAATGATGGACATCACAAACTTCAACAGTGGGCAGATTCCATTAAAGTTGCATAGTTCTGATCGTTTTGAGTTTCTGCCGGATTTTGAAATAATTATATGAGGTTAATCATTGTAATTTGAGCTTTAAATTACTTTATTTTGAAGTAAATTACATCATGAATGGCAAACTTTGGAAATATTTGAAGTGAAAACATGCCAAATTAATGTTGGCATGTACATCAAAATGCTGGACACGATAGTGTAGTAGTCTGCACTGACCTCTCGGGAAAGTAACCACATAGACTGGTAGGCATGGGTAGTGTGGTGATATCAGGGAGGCTAGTTGGTGTAATGGTTAGCACACTGGCCCGGAATGCAAAGAGTGGGTTTGAGTCCCACTCTAAGCATGATATTTCCCATTTTCATCACCCCCGTGACACTGGTTGCCGTGACCATGATCCTGTACAAGCTACACGCTGTGTGGTTGTTGGACCTACCCTGGCTCTGTATGTGTAAGTACATGGCCTTAGATGTTGCTAGGATGTAAAACAACAACAAACAAACAACAATCAGCATTGCCTGTATGTATGTAATTCTAAGCATTAAATGACCATTTAAAAGACTTACAATTGTAGTAGTAGTCTGGATTGACCTCTCAGGCAAGTAACCACATAGACAGGTAGGCGTGGTTAGTGTGGTGATATCAGGGAGCCTACGTGGTGTAATGGTTGGCATACTGGCCAGGAATGCAAAGCGATTTGGGTTCGAGTCCCACTCTAGGCCAATATTTCCCATTTTCTTAACCCCCTATGACAATAGGCTTCAGCAGTAACATGATGTATGCACCTAACCACTGCATGTATGTACACAACATCTAATTACTATCTCATATGTGAATTGTCAAATTATACCATATATATATAAGTCTTGGAATGATTAATATTGTTATTTTGGCTGACTGATACAATATCAGACTAAATATATATCTATTGTAAATAACTTTGTGCTCACATGGCTGGACGAACTGCAGTGCCACGACGCTGACCAGAGACTTTATTCAATGAATAAACTATATATATAGAAACAAAAATGACTAACTATTCCCTTCTAAAAAGCTACACATGCTTGCCAAGTGCACCAGTATCTAAGTTAAGTATGTAGATCCAAATCTAGGTAAGTGTTTTGGTTTCGACAATGCTCTGCTTTCATCGGACTATGTAGCTTTAAATGAGTATTTAGCATAGTACAATATAATTGCTATCTTTTATAAAGAAGTGTGTCGATATCTGCTGCAATTAATGGATGGAAGATATGCTTTTCACCCGAAGACAAATGAGGTATTCCATTAGCTAAAATATTTTACTCCCTCCAAATCCCCCCCCCCCCAAATAAGAGAAAACAGGCCGAATCTAGATTATTTACTAAAGCTGATGGCAGTTATCAGGTTATCTGACAGTCTCCACTTGTGCTCCAAACCCAACTGGTCTCTGTCACCCCACCCACAGTGCATGGACAATTTACAGACTTAATTAGCTGGCTGTTTATCTTCATATTAGCTCCGTGTGTCCTTTAATAATCAGTGCAATGATCTCACTGTTTACAACTAGTGACGAGATAGTTGCTATAGTCCCTGACCTGCCAATCACGTAGTCAAACTGTTTTGAGGCTTTTAATTGAAATTGTTTTCAACCAGAAGTTACAGAAATTAGGTGGGATATCCCTCACCCCATCCCTATAACAGATCTGTGTGTATTTACAGTAAGACCTGTCTTCAGCAGCCCCTCTTATCTACGAACTCCTCTCATGTGCAAACAAGTCTTTAATATACAAACAATCTTTTTTCATTTGATTATCCATCCATTGAGAGGACACCTTCAAAACCAGGACAACATTGGTCTGGATGCAGAGTTGTCAGTTTAATACATGTACTATTGTACAAACAGTCCATTGTAGTGAACTCACATTTCCTGTACCCCCTTCTCCCTACACCACCTCCTTGACCTTCAAACCCAGCTAATCTCTGCCTCTTCCTCCCACTGTATATAGAAAGGTTACCTCACAATTAGCTAGGCTAGATTTATCTTTATTTTAGCCCCATGAATAGTCAGTGCAGCAATACCTGTCTTATAAGGACAACTGCATTCAGATGAATGTTAATCCATCTGGTGGAATCAGGTGTCACTGTAATTGTCATTATGGTATGATAGATACTGTATCTATTTGACTGATTCACTCTGCCTACTTTACCTTGCAGGCGTTGTGAGAACAACGTTGTTTTCTACTGTTAAGATAATGAAAAGCTCAGCAATATTCATGACGAGCAACAACGAGTTGGAGGAGGATTACCCTAAAAGGTGAGTTTAAACCACAGGAGGACTTGAGTGAGTAGTATAAACATAGAAATTACAGTGATGTAATTGTGATTGTGATTTTCATTTGATATACTTGAGAAGAAGTTGCCTCAGATCAGTGAGAGATCCTAGTCATTCTTAAGCATTCTTAAGTTGCCTAGTCCGATAAAAGCATCAAACACTTGATTTGAACCTAAATATCCAACTTAGATATGGGTGCGATTATTAATTATTTGTTTCTACATAGAAGGGCATAATACATCAATTTAATAGAACCTGTTCCTGCTGAAACCTATTTGGTGTACCTGACAAATTTGAGTCTCAACCCCTTACAGTCATTACATGACTAATTTTAGTCTCAACCCTTTACTGTCACAACCTGACTAATTTTAGTCTCAGCTCCTTACTGTCACTAGCTGACTAATTTTAGTCTCAGCCCATTGCTGTTACTAGCTGACTCATTTTAGCTTTAACCTCCCCTTACTGTCTACCTGACAAATTTTAGTCTAAACCCCTTACTGTCATTAACTGATTAATTGTAGCCTCCACCCCGTACTGTCACTACCTGACTAATTTTAGTCTCAGTTCCTTACTGACACTAGCTGACAAATTTTAGTCTCAGCCCATTACTGTTACTAGCTGACTAATTTTAGCTTTAACCCCTCTTACTGTCATTAACTGACTAATTTTAGCCTCAACCCCTTACTGTCACTACCTGACTAATGTTCGCCTCAATGATTAATATTGTTATTTTGGCTGACTTGAGCTAGCCCACTGATACAATATCAGACTACATATATATCTATTGTAAATAACTTTGTGCTCACATGGTTGGAAGACCTGCAGTGCCACAATGCTGACTGGAGACTTTATTCAATGAATAAACTATATATACAGCAACAAAAATGACTAACTATTCCCTTCTAAAAAGCTAGACATGCTTGTCAAGTGCACCAGTATCTAAGTTAAGTATGTAGATCCAAATCTAGGTAATTGTTTAGGTTTTGACAATGCTCTGCTTTCATCGGACTATGTAGTTTTAAATGAGTAGTTAGAGTAGTACAATATAATTGCTATCTTTTATAAAGAATTGTGTAGATATCTGCTGCTATTAATGGAAGGAAAATCATCGTTTTGCCCGAAGACAAATGAGGTATTCCATTAGTTAAAATATTGTACTCCCTCCAAATCCCCACCCCCCAAATAAGAGAAAAGAGGCCGAATCTAGATTATTTACTAAAGCTGATGGCAGTTATCAGGTAGGGGCCAGGACTAGGAATTCAAAACCTCTTGGTTTCTCAAGGATATTGAAAATCCAAGGCAGTTTTCATATAGAAACTAACAGGGGTGAGCTTTCACAGGCTACAACTTCTTTAATATTGAATAGGGGACCTAATAACATATACCATTAGAATGGGCTTAAAGAGCTCTTTGCAGTTTCCATCGAGAAAATATATTATATTCCCATGAATACTATGTCCAATATTCAATAACATTGTGGTGCTTGTATTAGACTTAGTCATCTCTAAGGGGAAACCACCATGGTTTGTTCTAATAATCAATTGTCTTAAAATAAAAAGATCCTATACATAGTTAATGAGAAATAACCAGCAATATGAACAACTCTTTTGTAATTTTCTCTTATTCTCCATTGTTATTTTATATTTTTATTATTCTTGTATTATTATTAATCTTGTTAGTACATTTTTCGAATATTCTGCAAATGATGTACATATTTCCTTAAGGTAGAAAGTTTATGTATGCAGCATAAAAAAAAGGAATGTTTATTACAAACCATCTTTCTAGATGAATTGTACATAATTATTATTCATGTAGGTTAAATGCAAGATATTAGATGGTACAAGTGTTCAGTGTCATAGACAATTAAAATAATTAATTACCATAATTATGTACATCAGTCCTGGCCATAATGGAACTAGAACCCCCCCCCCCCCCCCAACATGGCCAGCCTCTCAGTCCTGTTGTACATAGGCTGGGGATATTTCAGTATCTGCTGGTAGGACTACTATCTTTATGCTTATAGAAAATGTTTGGCTGTAGTCATGGATCAGTGACCATAGCCACATACACACCAGGCTGTACATGCGTACAGCATAAACTGGTGCAATCCCAGCCAAGCTGAATTTCCTAAAAATATGTCCATGCACAACCTCCTTGCCAACAGCCCATTTTTCCCCCGCATAATTCTAAATTCTTTTGAAATGATCCAGGTTAGTCAATTAGCTACTACCTGTAACATATCTATATATATATATATTAGATGTAATTGTATTCGATGTAATTGATGTAATTGTAGGTATTTCTGTTGCTATTCCTATTACTATTGATATATTCAGAATCCCTCGCCGTGACGCCCGGTCTTCCCCGCCGTGACGCCCGGTCTTCCCTCGATGTGACGCCCGGTCTTCCCCCGCCGTGACGCCCGGTCTTCCCCGCCGTGACGCCCGGTCTTCCCCGCCGTGACACCCGGCCTATCCCCGTCGTGACGCCCGGCCTACCCCCACCGTGGGTGACCGGGCCACCCCCGCCGTGACTCCCAGCCTACCCCCGCCGTGACTCCCGGCCCACCCCCACCGTTACTCCCGGCCTGCCACCGCCGTGACTCCCGGCCTGCCACCGCCATGACTCCTGATGGGCATAAATATAATCATGCAGTGTACATCGGATTTTCTTATTATTGTCTGCAATACTAGTTTTGTTTGACATTCAGTAGTCGAAGACTGTCATACTAGTTTTATTATTATTATTTCTCTTGTTATTGCAATTATTATTATTACCCCCAGTATGATGGAAATAATGAAAGCAATAATAATATCCCAAGAAAACAGCAAATATAGAACAATGCGAAAAATAACCCCCGAGATGAACTGACAAACCAACCCTGCACCACAGGGACGAGCAATCTGAACGAACCAATTCTGCATAATCGGGATGAATTAATGAACCGAGTCTGCACCACCAAGACGAGCCTACGTGTGTCACGACTGATGACGTTCATCACAACTGACGGTCATACTCTACACCGTCTGGGCGAACCAACGTTCATCACGACTGACAACGTTTAAAATGCCGGCAACAAGGAATAAGCCATAAAGGAACGCAACGTCTGTACTGTGGGAACGCGCCTTGAGAAGGCCAAACAGGCTCTCCGAGCCTCCAAGCGACGCGTACCGAGACAGCCACAACAACACAGGTAACCATGCCAGCCACTGAGTACGTCAGAGCCGAATATAAAAAGGAGACTGCCGGCAAGCCATGCCCCGAATGGAACTGGGGCACGTGCGCGTTCTCAACATCGCACGGCCTGCAGCCAGATAGACCCTGCCACCTTTGTGCATGGTGCGCACAAAAGAACAAAAAAGCCAACCCACATCAAGAGAAGATGTGTATCAACAAAAGGAGGTACAATGAGCATATCACCACGGCAGCAAAAGACATTGGAAAGCAGGATTTGTTAGCACTGACCCAGAGGACGGCCAAGACGAGACAACAAACATGCACGACGGCGCAGATGGGATCGAAGGGTGTGGTGAAGATACGCAAGCCTTCCATGCCGTCGACATACAAAGCAGCAAGATAATTGAACATAACGCGAGACAGCAATCATATATAGTGGCATTTATTCTTTCTATTTTAGCTTGTTACAGTTAGGTTCGTGATGGTATTTTGTTTAGAGTTCGAGGATTTCAGGCACTTAACCCCATCCATCTATGTTATTAGTTGGGTGGGTGGGACGGCAAATCTGCGCTAAAGAAGCACGTCCGATCGGTTGAAAGTTCTGGTCGAAGTTGCTTGGAATTTACAGTGGGTGGCACATCGATCGGCGGCCATTTGTTAGTTCAAAAGGACAATGTAGATGGCGCCAGTAGTCGCTTTGAAATCTACTGCGGATATACAGTCTCGCGCTCTCAATTACCCATGTTGCGCACATCATGGACAATTGAACATAACGCGAGACAGCAATCATATATAGTGGCATTTATTCTTTCTATTTTAGCTTGTTACAGTTAGGTTCGTGATGGTAATGTGAAGTGTGGATGAGGTTAGCAGACATCAACAGGAACGTTGGGCCGGTTATGGTAAGAACGTAGGAACGTTACGCACATCTGCAGCGTCATCGGAGGTGCTTGAGCAGGGAGTGTTGGAATGCTGGCCGCCTCTTTGAGGAGGGTGGAGGTATGTATCAATGATGCTGTCCTCCAAGGAAGGTCAAGACCCAAGTCCGGGACCACTTATGTAGTTTAGTAATGGCTCGGTGACGCGAGTCGATCCTGACGGTGGATTAAGCAGGACAGGATGTGGTAGTGGATGGTTGGAGTGGGTCTGCCTGGTGACTTCTAATATGTGTGTATTAGCTTGTCCTGGTCTGCGTTTTTTCCTCCAGGTCACAACCACCAATCAGCCACTAAAGGGTGAAGCAACCGCCGGCAGTGGCGTTGTGAATAACCTGGGGAGAGCAGGCAAGAAAGTTTTAGGCGAATCCCAGGTTATATGATCAATGGGTCACCGCAGGATTATTTGTTTACCTTGTTTCGTCGAACCGGTTATCTATATCCAGTTTCGATTGGGGAGAGGCTTGATGTGTATGCGCCCTATGGTTTAAGGGTAGCTTTTGTCTACCTCATTTGGTCAGACCAGTTGTTTATATCCAGTGACATTAGATTGTTTTGTCGGACGGTTGTTTACATCCAGTGTCATTAAAAATGTGATTTGTCAGCTTTTGTTGCTTGACTTTACCTTGTTTCATCGGACCGGTTGTATGTATCCAGTTTCCATTGAGGAGAGGCTTGATGTGTATGCGCCTATGGTTTAAAGGGTAGCTTGTCTACCTTGTTTTTGTCAGACCGGTTGTTTATATCCAGTGTCATTATACTCTGGCCCATGTTGGCTGAAGATTGTGATCTTGTTATATTGTGTGCTTAGTGTGGGTGCACTTTAGTTGTTAGAAGAGCGCCATGGTGATATGGCTTGGTGGCCTATTTAGCTTATGAGATAATGAAGAAGAAATGTAGAGACCTTTGTTAAATTGATAGTATGAGTATTGAGAGCGAATCTGTTTTGTCAGCAGTGGACGGTCGTCACCCTGTTCTAAAGATATACCAACATGGTCTGTAGATGAATTCAGGTTTCGTGGAGGAGGTTGTTATACTCATGACTTTAGTGTAGCCATGTATACTTAAGCCTTTGTCACTTTGTACTACGAGTATATTCAACATCGTACGGGACCGGTTGTTTAATCCAGTGTCATTAGAATGTGGGTTGTCAGCGGATGTTGTTATACTCGTGACTTTAGTGTGGCTATGTATACTTAAGCCTGTGTCACTTTGTTCTACGAGTACATCCAGCAGCGTACGGGACCGGATGTTTATAACCAGTATCATTAGAATTTGGGTTGTCAGCCTTTGTATGGTCTCAATGGCGATGTTATAGCCATCTGTCGGACAGTCGTGAGTAAGTAGGGCAAAGCCAAGCACAAGCTCTTTGGTGTTCGGCCTTAAAATGAGTGCACCTGTGGTTGTTAGAGGAGCGCCATGGTAATAAGGCTTTGTGGCCTATTTAGCTATGTGAACATCGTCCGTATGGATGTAATGACGACGTGTTACTTTTGTTGTCAAGGCTATGGCAGTGTCAGATAGATCGTAGCTATATTTAACTTGTTTTGTATAACGTCCTTGTGACCTACTTCTGGAAGTAGGTCAGCAGTCTAATAAGCAATGCCTAATGTTGCATGCGTACAAATCATCCATATAGGTGTAATGTTCATATTGAAACCTGTGAGGAGAGGCTTGATGTGTGTGCGCCTATAGTTAAGGGTAGCTTTTGTCTACCTTGTTTTGTCGGACCGGTTGTTCATTATCCAGTGTCTTTAGAATGTGGGGTGTCAGCTTTTGTTACTTGACTTATGTCTCTGAGGTATGTACGTTAAGAATTGTTACATTGTTACATTGTCAGCACCGGCGGTTGTCTGGGAGGTTTGCTGACGTCAGGATTTGAGATCAGGTAGACGGATGGAAATGCTTTGGATTTATCGTTCCGCGTTTTTCTCCGCAGGGTGCCTTGTCACGTCCACTTATTGGTGATAGTAGATTTCATCCGATTGTACAGCGTAGGAGCGATGGTTTGTTGGTCTAAGCAATCGCCTCCGTAGCGATCCCTCGAGCATGCTGTCATGGCCGCCTCCAGGCTTTCTTGTCGTGTCCATTTTGTTTGTGTCGCTTTCGTCTCGTCATGCCTCGCGCCGATCTGTTGTCCGACTTGAACGAAGCTAGCCTTTCGGCGTAGATTAATGCGGTTATGCCACTGACTTCTTAATGTTCTTCGATTGTTGCAACCGCCATGCTCGCTCCAGTTATAGTCCAAATCTGCGCTAAGGAAGCACGTCCGATCGGTTGAAAGTTCTGGTCGAAGTGTCTAGATTCACTAACTGCGTCATAGCCGTTGCTTGGAATTTACAGTAGGTGGCGCATCAAACTTTGTTAGTTCAAAAGGACAATGTAGATGGCGCCAGTAGTCGCTTTGAAATCTACTGCGGATATACAGTCTCGCCCTCTGAATTACCCATGTTGCGCACGTCATGGACAATGCGTCTCGGAGACCATAACGGGCTCGTCAATACAGTCCGACCCGCCAAGACCCAGGACAGCTACAATACATGCCCCAGCAAAAACAACACCGAAGTGTGGCATCAACCTAGTGACTGTACAATACGCCGCGTTGCCGCCCCAAAGAATGGAAGAACCGCAACCTGCGCACAAACAATGCACAACTGGAGATGGACACATGCCACCACTCATCAGCAATAATGTTAAGCGAAAACAAGAAAATCAACCAGGTAACACCAAACTGTGCTGTGGTGGTGCCGAGACGTGTGCCAGGATAGGAGTTCCGCTGGAGGACATCAAAGAACTTGGTGCTTGGACGTCTGGCTCGGTTCATGCCTATATCCCTAAACAGACTGCCTGCTCGGTTTAAGCATCTCGGGGCCTTCTCTCATTTATACTTAAACATGTACGATTGCCATTTTTTTGCATTAAAAAAGTCCAAATATCCGTTTATCCGTGTTTGCGTTGTTCGATTGTCGATGTTGCTTGCAAATTGATGTTATTCCCAATAAATATTGTACCCACCACTCTGCCGCTAGTGCTATTCTTACAATATTATAATTTAAAGCTGTTACGAAAACAACAAGAAATAACAAACAATTAAATTTGTTTCTTTTCATATGACATTCACAATAATGATACATATTTCATTCGTAGGCACAGACATAATAATAGCACATTAAATACAATTCTCATGGCCCAATTGGTAACAGTTCACACTTTGAAATAGTTCATATCATAGCATCTTGCCAAGGCACCGTTCCAGCCTCGGACATGTAATAGGCACTAAGATATTGTCTCTGGTATTTCGCAGCGATTGCCGGTCTGTTCCCACGGGCGCCGCAGATGCTGGCTAGAGGATTTTCAGGCTCCAGGCTCCAGGAACGATGTTGTGATTGCTGTCCTGGTCCATCTCTGCGTTGTGACGAGCTGCGTACCGCATCCGTGTCAGATTATGTAGGCAGATACATGCCAACACTATCAACACAACTGTCGCTGGCTTCTGTTGCATGGTTAGGAGGCACTGGTAGCGGTGAACTAGAATCCCGAATGCATTTTCCACGATGCGGCACACCCTGGACAGTCGGTAGTTGAAGATTCTTTCTGGAATTGCCAGGTAACGTTTGGAGAACGCATCATCAGGAACTATGAAGAAAGGCATGTCACGCTCATCATGCGGCACTGGGAATACCAAGTTGTCCCTCTTCTATGTACTTCTTCAGTCCTGAACGGTTGAAGACTTGAGAGTCGCCTGCAGAGCCATTGCTCCCAACGTCGACCCAGGAGAATTTTTTAGTCACCATCCACTAGAGCCATCAATATGACCGAGTGGAATCCCGTGTAGTCGTAGTACTCCGACCCTCCATGGGCTGGGCATTGGATGGGGATATGTTTCCCATCAAGGGCTCCCAGGCAATGGTGAAACTGCCATCTTGTGGAGAACTGGTCAGCAATACCTCTCCATTGCTGTTCTGTAGTTAGAGCTTGGATCACCTCCTCGGCATACTCAGCAATTATAGCTTCACACACCTCACAAACAGCAAGCGAGGTGGTGTTGTGCGGAACTCGGAAACCGTACATCAGTGAATGATAGCTGTCACCAGAGGCTAGATATCGCAGAGTGAATGACAGTTTCAATCCAGGTGTCAACGCCTTTCTGTAGAACGTGTCCATTTTCTTGATTCTTGGAAGGATGCGAAGGAGAACCTCCTCAAACATACCTGGATCCATGCGTAGAAATTTTCTGTCGGCTCAAACATCTTCGATACGTAACTCTTACATTAGATTTGCAAACTCCCCAAACTCTATTCTCTCCAACCATGGTCGAACCCACACACTTCTTCTCTGTTTTCTTTTAAGTCTTCTCTGGATTAGCCAAACTTGCGACATAATCATGTAATTAACATTCTGTCGTTGATGTAGCTGTAATTGCCAATTCAGCAGCTGAAGCTGATGCCTGCACTGCCTCATGCAGGCATCCATGATGTGCACCCTCTGAGTCAGGTAGGAAGTGATGCATGAAGTGGACTTGCGCCTGCTATATATATACTAAATGCCGCTGATCCGGGAGTGATCCGGGGTAAACTGGGCAGTTTGGGGAGATCTGTGGCTAATCCCGGTTGTCTGAGTTTTATCCAGGCAGTCCGGGAGTGGTCCGTGGCTACGCTGGGGGTAGTCCGGGAAAGTCTGGGGGTGGTCCAGGTTAAACCATGGCTGAAACGTGGCTCATCAGCCCGGATGAGGCTGGATGAGCCACGGATCAGATCCGGATCACCACAGACCACCCCAGATGATGGTCCGGGGCTTGTCCAGACACTGATCCGGGTAGGTGTGACTGGAGCTTTAGTCAACACAAAGGGGGGCAGATGTATTCCCCCCACTAACATACACAACAAGGAGTCCAACCCACCAGAAACACTGGGTCATGAGCCCAGCGTATGGTGGGGGAGGCAGTAGGGGAGCGTGGGAATGGCAGGGACCGGGTTGAAGGCATTCCACTACCTCTAAATGAAATCAAAGGCCAGGCTGGTTTCAATATAGCACAACTTAATATTAGAAGCTTAATTAACAAAATTGACATGCTCAAAGTTAATCTGCCATGGTCAAATATAGACATATTCACAGTCTCTGAAACTTGGCTAACAAAGAGCACTGAAGATAAGCTTGCATCAATTAAAGGACACCAGTTAACAAGAACAGATAGGACCACCAAACTACCTAATGGAAAGAATAAGGTAGGAGTAGGTTTAGCAATATACTCCAAGTCAAACATTGATGTGGATGATGAGGCATTGAGGCACCTAAACCTATCTAACTCTACAATTGAAGCCCAGTGGGTTATAATTAAATGAGATAACCTTAAGCACATCCTTGCTACAGGTCATAGGAGATTTTAATGCAGATACAATAGATCTAAGTGCACAGACAGCTACAAAAATTAGTCATTTTGCAGTTTCACAGGGATTGGAACAGGTCATCAAATCATGCACCGGGACAAGCAAAGAATTTCTAGACCTAGCCTTCACAGACATGAAATACTGTACTATTACAGGGGAAATTAACTATGATGTAAGCGATCATAAACTAATCTATGTTATCAAGAAAAAACCTAGGGGTCTAATAGGATTCTGGGGTAGAATTTACAGTCAATACTTTGACTGATAAATACCGTGAAACTCTAAAGCAGGAACCAATTGAAAACATTCTCCAAATAGAGGATCCCAATGCATGTTGGCAACTTATTAGATAAAATAACACTAGCAGCAAACAAGCATGCGCCTATCCTACTCTATAAGATTAAAGAAAATTGTCCCAAATGGTTTTCTAATGAAATCTTAGAGCTACAGAAAGATAGGGATTACTTTGCACAAAAGTTTGAACATACTGGCAACACTGAAGATGAATTCATAGCCAAACAACTAAAGAATAAAGCAACGGCAGCCTACAGAGATGCAAGGGCCAAGTTTCTTAAAACAGGCATAATTATGAAGAAGAATTACTCAAGGAAGGCATGGAGGGTAATTAATTATATAACTCCAGCACCTGCACAGACAGTGGGAAATCTTGCCAATTGTAAAGTCGACGGCTGGCAGCTGTGGTTGTGTAGGTAGGCTAAATATGAAATCACTGCAGGCAAGAGAAAGGTAGAGTAGAAAGTGCACAGAAGAGAGCTTACACCCTCAGGTTTATTCCTATATAGTCTCATGAATCCAAGATGGCTGTCACACCTGATCATCTCCTCCAATCAGCACTAGGCATTCTTCAACCAACCAATGAACATCCAACCTGACTATCCAAGCCTTGGGTGTTTATGGCTACAAACCCTGTTGTGTCTGTGTGCAGTGATCCATAAATAACAATTCGGGGGGGGGGGGGGGGGGGGGGGGTTGTGAGCAGAGCTCCCAAGACTCTGTCACACTAAAAGTAGTGCCCCTCTCACACTATCTATAACTACATAATGTTTATATTAAATCAGTAAAGGATCACCAGCACCACATAATCCTTAATGCCTCTGGCTTTATATACCATTCACCTTTTTATATAACAATCGCAATTACTATAGACTAGTTCACACCATCCTCCAATGTCTAAATATAGGGAAATTTTACACTATGAATTGACTGGGAATAAAATACCGGGGGAGAGTTACCAACTTTCATCAATAACTACTTTGTCAACATTGGTGAAAAAATAGCAAATCAATTAGAGGATATACCACAGAATGACAAAATATACCACCCCAAAGTTAATACTCATCAATTTGAACTGCACCCAGTGACAGATCAAGAACTTATCAAGAAAGTGTAGTTACTCTCTGAATACAAGTCATCAGAGCTACAACACCTAACTTCCATACTCATCAACACCTCAATCAATCAATAGTTCCATCCTCTAGTCGAGGGTTGGATGCAATGGTTCTCCACTTGTCCCGATGTTGTGCTGTTCTGATAGACTGTGAATAATTCAAGCCTGTCCACTGTGAAATATTTGTAAACCATGATGTTCTTGGTCTCCCTCTCCCTCTGCTGCCATTCGCCTTCCCTTCCAACAATGTACGGTATATTGAACTCTGACGAATGATGTGGCCAAAATAAATAAGTTTCTTTGTCTGTATAGTGGCAAACAAGCTTTTCTTATTTTTAATTTTTCTGAGAACTTCTTTGTTGGTGATCTTCTTTGTCCATGATATTTTCATCATCCTTCGATAAGTCCACATCTCAAATGCTGCTAAACGTTTGTACATTTTCTTAGAGATTGTCCATGTCTCTGCCCCATACATTAGAGTAGACCACACATAAAACTGAAGAATACGCTTCCTTCAACACCTAATAAACCTTTTCTCCTACACCTGTGTTGTCTTCCTTTCTCCGAATCAATCCTTGTTCTAACCTACAAAAGAAAACGATTGCACACACACATGTAAGGTTTGATTTGAAAATGCTCTTTTTAATTCAAAATAAGAGATTCATAACTAGTGAGCAGGCATGAGCCTAACTTCCCGGTCAATTCAAACTAATGACTTGATTCAAACTAATGAAATTGATATTTGTCGCTTCCTAGCCTGGTGCTTGGCATTATTAGGATAAATCAATGACTGGTTTGCTCAGTGTCACGATAATGTGACTAAGTGGGATATCAGAACATGATGCCGGTGTAGTAATTTCAAAACACTACCCCACAAAATCACTACGGTAGTGTTTTCAACCTAGGTTCAAAACACTATGGTAGTGTTTTCAACCTAGTTGAAGGTAGGTTGAAAACTACTGTGGCCACCCTCAAAACACTATCCTTAAGTTCAAAATACTACTCTAATTTAAGTTCAAAACACTACTCTAATTTAAGTTCGAACACTACTCTAATATTAATATATATATATAATTGCTGCATAGTCAGTGTCATTTGTAGTAGGGTGAGGCAATATGCAGTAGGGTGGGGCAGTGTGCAGTATGGTGGGGCAGTGTGCAGCATATACAACTAATATGTGCTTCAAATGCCGCAGCACCATTAGCATATACTAATACCTGGTGCAGGTGCCGCAGCACCACCTTCAGCGTATGTGGTGCAGATGCCGCAGCGCTATCAGCATATACTACTAGTATGTGCGTTCTGATATGACCTTAAATGTTGCCAGGATGTAAAACTCCCTGCAACCAAACCAACTAGTACGTGCTTGAAATGCCAGTACCAGTTGATGTATTACATCCCCCACTGCCGTGTTATGATAGTGTTTTGAACTTGGGTAGTGTTTTGGACATACATAGGGGTAGTGTTTTCAACTTAACATTAGTGTTTTCAACTTAAGTTCAAAACACTACCGTAGTGTTTTCAACAAGGTAGTGTTTCCAACGTCCTACACCAGCGGTCTGGTCTCTAATTGGGGCATCACTATGCGCCATGAGTGTGCACTGGCAGAAATCGGTACCTGTTCTGATATGACCTTATGGGGCTGTCACACTACGACGTTTCTCCCGGCGACCCGTCAGGGTTGAAAATAAAATCTTGTGCGTCGAGAAACGTCAAACTTTTCGGCGGTTTGGGGGAAAAGATCGGCGTCAGCGCGGCGCGTTATGCGCGTGCGGCCAACGTGTGTCGACGCGCTGGGGAAAAAAAAAAAAAGTTTGGCGCGACGTCTTCATTTAACCTTAA
This sequence comes from Branchipolynoe longqiensis, assembly GCA_030323885.1. Taxonomy (NCBI): domain Eukaryota; kingdom Metazoa; phylum Annelida; class Polychaeta; order Phyllodocida; family Polynoidae; genus Branchipolynoe; species Branchipolynoe longqiensis. The sequence continues at coordinate 43,082,126 of CM059200.1, forward strand.
ATGTTGCTAGGGCGTAAAACAAAAACGGCCCAGTTTGCCGCAACGTGTGAGCAACGACCCTCCCGCGCGCGCGCCGTCTTCCTAGCGTTCCCATAACGTTATTCCGGCGCGTCCAACGCAGCGCAACGCGCGCCTAACGTCCTTACCCATATATTTGCGCGCGCTGGCGGTCGTTGGGTTGTTTTTGACATGTTGAAAACACTCAGCGACCAATAACGCACGCCGACTTTCTCCGCCGACTGTCAACGTCAAACATAGTGTACCGACGTGTACCGACACGCGCATAACGCGCCCCCAGCGTTTCTCAATATTTCACCCATTTTCGCCCAAATACACCACTCGTTGACGGGTCGCCGGCGAGAAGCGTCGTAGTGTGACAGCCCCATTAGATTTGGACAAAGCAACAACAGCACAATTCCAAATCCTTCTATGCCTCACCCCCACTCATCTCTACCTCCCGCTCCCCCCACCCACACACCACACTCACGCACTCACTGAGTCACTCACTCACTCACTGAGAACCTAATCCACACATCCATAGAATCTACACTTCCATTCCTCTCTCACATCTTAAATCCCCCCCCCCCTCCTGCCATGTTCTTTTTCTATAAATATATTAGATTGATCATTATTATTTACTTTAGTTTGAAGTGACTTTCATCTTAAATGGTTAACTTTGGAGACATCTGAAATGGAAACATGTCAAGTTAATTTCTGTGTACAGTCGGACATGCTGGATGTAGGCTTTGTTTGTCCACCTAGACAGTTAGTACTTAGAAGTCTAGCAGCATAGCACAGGAGTGTTATACTTACTGCATTAAATGTTTAATGAGTGCACCACTATTTAACTTGTGTATATCAGATAGTGACAAGTATCACTTTCCTAACCATCTATAATAAACATTACTTCAAACTAAGGCAAGGCCTAGATGAGTATTTTAGTTTATACCCCAGTCACACGAGGCCTGCGTTCGCTAACGATCGATTCGCGACGTCAAAACGTCCTCCTTGCGCCCTCCTTACGCCCTGATTGAGTGCTGTCGCCGCGAGGACGCCAACCTCCCGGCGTCTATTTCGGGAATTTTGGACGCAAGGAGGTTGCTGCTGCTGCACGTGCAACCTCCTTATGTCCTGTTCCGGCGGCGACATTCAAAATGGTTGATGCCCTGGTGCCGCCCTGGCGCCGCCCTGGCGCCGCCCTGGCGCCGCCCTGGGTTGGTGCCAACACATGCGATGCTGCAGTCACCATGTGGTCGGGACCGATCTGGCGCCGACATAGCGCCGATCTGGCGACGACCTGGCGCCTACAACATATTTGAATCAATGTATTGAATGGAACGCTGGGTGGTTGGCAACCTTTTGGGCGTAAGGAGGTTGGCAGCGAACACAGGCTCCCGTGTGACTGGGGTATGAGAAAGCTTCATATTTTCATCGGACTATGATTATGAAGCGTTAACCATTTGTCATGCGTGTAATACGTCCATACTTGCATCTTACAATAATATTATACTACATGTATTTCCTTCCATCTGTTTCCTCAACTAACTCACATCACGGACATCAATAGATAGATATCCCTCCTAGCAAAAACCACATCCGACAATTTAAAAATACAAATATTTACCTCTGCCGTCTTTTAGTTTTAATTCCATTTCTATTACAATGCCGATCAAATAAATACAGCATCATTTCACTGAGCAAAATTCAGCCAGCAACTAATTGAATGAAGAAGACATCAACGAGGATGGATTTAATTGCAACTCTACTAGTAGTCCCTCATGTGTGAAGAAAGCAACTTTGTTGCCATGCAACCAGACGACACTAGAGTTTATCAATGTTCAGTCGAGCATGACAACTTGGAATCGATGTTCTTTTCCCCCGTTTTCTCCCTCTCCCCCTCCTGCACCTCTCACCCCCACCCAGCGCTCGACATCTCTTACAATTCCCACGGTGAAACTGCTTTGTTTAAGTTGTCCTCATCATTTCAACTAGATACAAGATTCACCCCATACTGCTGCAGCAGGGGTGCAAACCAACCCTATCAAAAAGCTGTCGAAAAAACGGGTCAATGAAATCAGAGCCTAATTTCACAATCTAAGAAGCAACATTTATTCTTTACATATGTCTTATTGATAGCTCGCTACCCTTGAGTTGAAAAATATAATATAATATCTAGGTTAATACGATTTAAAAGTGAAATCGATGGCGTTCTGCGGCCGCCATCTTGTCTTTTTGCATTCTCTCTCATTCACCAACTCTGTTCTGATATAAGTAACCATTTGACACTGGTGCCAGGCATTCTACTTGTTGTTCCATACTAACGCTATTTTCGACCGTTTTTATATAGGGTTGGTATTCACCCGTGTACTACAAGTACCGGGTGAATCTTTTATCTACATTTCAACCTGCCACATATGGACGCGAGCCTTACATTGCTGATATATGTATTAGTGATTAGGGGGCTTACGTCCTGGCGACATCTAAGGTCATGCTGTCTTCTGACTTTTTAGATGGTTTTCTTGAGGGTTACTTTTGATGTGTGTGTGTGTTTCATATCCTGCACACATCTAAAGTAATATCAGGATGGGTACCGTCTGGTGACTTGATAGATGGTTGTCTGTTGGGGTTTCATCTCCTGGAAACATCTTAGGTAATATCAGGATGGGTACCATCTGGTGACTTGATAGATGGTTGTCTGTTGGGGTTTCATTTCCAGCAAACATCTTAGGTAATATCAGGATGGGTACCGTCTGCTGACTTGATAGATGGTTGTCTGTTGGGGTTTCATCTCCTGCAAACATCTTAGGTAATATCAGGATGGGTGCCGTCTGGTGACTTAATAGATGGTTGTCTGTTGGGGTTTCATTTCCTGCAAACATCTTAGGTAATATCAGGATGGGTACCATCTGCTGACTTGATAGATGGTTATCTGTTGGGGTTTCATTTCCTGAAAACATCTTAGGTAATATCAGGATGGGTACCGTCTGGTGACTTGATAGATGGTTGCCTGTTGGGGTTTCATCTCCTGCAAACATCTTAGGTAATATCAGGATGGGTACCGTCTGGTGACTTGATAGATGGTTGTCTGTTGGGGTTTCATTTCCTGCAAACTTCTTAGGTAATATCAGGATAGGCGCCGGGATGTGACGTCTTAGATGTTAGTCTGTGAGGGGCTCGTATCCTGGCAACTGGCTCATGAAAGCTCCCCATTGGGTTTTAATTATCGTTATCGAGTAGATAGGATGTAGCAGACAAGGCCGCCAGCACCATGACCCAATTTCCCACTCAGTCATATTATCCTAATACTGAGCCAAGCAGTCTTTGCAGATGCTATTAATGCCAACCGCCACGTTAGGTAGTGACAAGTATCAATTTTGTACATCATCGGTTTGAGTCGACTGGGATTTCAAACTCTCAACCTTCCACACGGGAAGCCTGCGCTCTTACCGATTCGGCCACCGCATCCAGTGTGTGAGGGACATAAGCCGTGTTCACACACGGGCGTTAAGTCGCCTCAACTAGTTCGCCTTGTCTAGTTCGGCTAACATTCGCCGTGTGGACGCGATGCTAAGGCGGATTAATGCTGATTCGCCTCAACTAGTTCGCCTAATGTAAACCGCGTCACGAGGTAGTCCAGATGAAGCGAACTAGCTTAAGTCGGCCCATATTGCCTGTGTGGACGGTAGCGGTTTAGATGCAGCGGATTAAGGACGTCACAGTCGAGACCTGAGTTTGTTGACTTTTCGGTAAATTTGGTCTATGAACCTGCTAGAGGTGCACAGATATTTTTTTCATGATATATTTTAAGGTTTTCACTGCCCAGCAGAAGTTTTGACCGTTCCAAACCAATACGATTCAGTCCATACATATCTAGGTCGAACCCACACTCTCTCGTGGCGATGTTGACTAACCGAAACTGGCACTGGTTAGTATGGACTTGCTCATGCGCAGATATCGATTTCCGCCTTAAACCGCTCCATGTGTGGACACGACACTAGTTCGCCTCATCTAGTTCACCTTGTCTAGTTCGACCTAAAGTTGTGTGTGTGAACACGGCTCTACACTAATGTTGCCGCGGTGTGGGAATGATTGTGGGGGTGTTGGGAATGGCAATGACAATGGAGAACCTTGTCACAACATCAAACAAGTCAAACGACGATTTCCTTTGTTTGTTTGGGTTTGACTCCCTAGCAACATCTAAGGTCATAGCAGGATGGGTGCTCGACTAGTGACTTCTTAGATATTCGCGAGGACATGGCATCCAAATAAGGCAAAGATAATGCAGAAGACCATCACAAGAGCAAGCACGTCAAACCATGCATTATTAGCGCTTTATGTCCTGACAACATCTAAGGTCAGCGCAGGGTGAGCGCCGAATAGTGACTTTTCAGATGTTGCTAGGACATAAAATCCAAATTAGGCTAAGGTAATAAATAGTACTAATACAGAAACTTACCACAGAACCAAACAAGCCAAAGTATGGTATTTGTTTCGGTTTCACGTTCTAGCAATATGTAAGGTTACATTAGAATGGAAAAAACCACTGGCTACATCCTATCTACTCGATAACGATAATTAAAACCCAATGGGGAGCTTTCATGAGCCAGTTCTCTTGCTATACACATGGTGGCAGCACCCGTTTCCGGTCCAAGTCGGCCATCATGGTTGGATAGACGGGTGTAGGTGTGTGTGTGTTGGTGGTGTAGGTGTGTGGTGGGGGTGTAGGTGTGTGCTGGGTGTGTGGTGAGGGTTTAGGGGTGTGGTGGGGGTGTAGGTGTGGTAGGGGTTTAGGGATGTGGTGGGGGTGTAGGTGTGTGTGTGGTTTGGGTGTAGGTGTGTGTTGGGTGTGTGGTGAGGGTTTAGGGATGTGGAGGGGTGTAGGTGTGTATGGTGGGTGTGTAGGTGTGTGGTGATGGCTTAGGGGTGGTGGTGGGGGTGTAGGTGTGTGGTGGTGGTGTAGGTGTGTACAGGGGGGTGTAGGTGTGTGGTGAGGGTTTAGGGATCTGGTGGGGGTGTAGGTCTGTGGTGTGTGTGGTCGTGTAGGTGGGTGGTGGGAATGTAGGTGTGTGGTATGTGTGTGGGGAGGGTTTAAGGGTGTGATGGGGCGTAGGTGTGTGGTGGGGTATAGGTGTGTGGTGGGGGTGTAGGTGTGTGGTGAGGGTTTAGGTGTGTGGTATGTGTTTGGTGGTGTAGGTGTGTGGTGGTGTTTGGTGGGGTGTAGGTGTCTGTGATTGAGGTGTAGGTGTGTGTGGTGAGGATGTATGTGTGTGGTGGGGGGTGTAAGTGTGTGGTGGGGATTTAGGTGTGTGGTTGGGGTGTAAGGGGTACTGGGGGTAGAGGTGTGTGTCCTGGGGTGTAGGGGGTATAGGTGTGTGTCATGGGGTGTGACTTGGGGGTCTAGGGCTGTGGTGGAGGTGTAGGTGTGTGGTGGGGGTTTAGGGATGCTAAAGATTGTGAGGTGCCGCTCTGCAAGACACCCCTACACCTCCACCACAAACCACCTACACCCCCACCACACACACCGTCAACCCCCACCACACACACCTACACCCCCACCACATCATTAAGCCCCCCCCCCCACATCCTTAAGCACCCACCACGCACCCCTAAATCCCTATGCACCCCCACCACACAGACACAAATCCTCACACTTGATAGTAGAAGGAACTGCTTCTATCCAACCAAAGCATTACAAGGACCCGCATGGTGCGCCATCTGATGAGAGACTCAGGCAAACTGAAAGGTCCCCATTAAAATGATTGAATCATTCTAGCATTTAAATCATTCTAAATTCATAGTGTGTGTGTGTGTGTTGGTGAAGTTTGTTAATTAACCAGAGAGGATTTCAATTACAGACAATTCTTATTTCACATTCCACTGCTCCTTGCCTGGTCCTAGTAGTAGTAGTAGTATCAAACATCACTGGTTTGACTCCGCCGGGGATGAAACCTATCGGAAGCGGGCACTCAACTCATTTGGCCATCTGGTTTAATTTGTCTCTGAGAATGCGCATTCCCAGCTATCGTCTTCCGGTCCGTGCCAGAGGAACTGGGGCTGTGCAATGTCATGTTTGCACACCCGGAAGTGGATCAGATTGTGCTCTAAACTCACTTTAAAAATCTAAATAAACACAAGGTTTATTACGATCCACCAGGATCGGGTTCTTACCTTACATTTGTTTCTGAATTAGGTCGCGGTGAAATCTAGATACATAAAATAAAATACCACTTCCTGTACGCATGTGCAGCGGTGTGTATCACTGCAGTGTGCTTCACCCCTAGCATACCACATCACGGGACCTGACTACTCACAGGGTGGCGACAAGCTTTGGAATCTGGGACCGGAAGTGACGCTTCCCATCAAAGCTGCGCTCAATCCGACAACCGGATGTTCCATCGCTAACGACCAGACTGAATGGCCGAATGAGTTGAGCGTCCGTCTCCCGTTTTGGTAGATCGTGGGATTCGAATCCACGGGTTCGAAACCTGGTCGAGTCAAACCAATGACTTGAAAATTGATACTTGTCACTTCCAGATGCCCGGCATTATTAGAATAGGGCAAGAACTCATTAGCTCAGTGGCGGAGTGGTTAGAATGTCTGACTTTTTTCTAGTCGGACTCCTAATCTGAAGGTCAGTGGTTCGATTCCCCATGCCCCCACCTCTGCCAATTTGGATTTCCACCGCTGGGTATAACTTACAGCATCATCAAAGGCCAGTTGCTCTCATATCATGTCTATGTGGTGTGGGAGGTTAAAAATCCCTTGGGTCGGTAAATGTGTAGACTCAGGCTTTCTATCGACAAACTGTCTAATGGTGAAAACAAGTCTATTCAGACTTATCCATGATAGGCAGTATAAATCGTCAAGAGAAAAAAATGTGACTGAGTGGGATATCGGGTCATGGTGCCAGCAGCCTGATTTCCCTGTTCGGAAGCACTATAAAATCACCATGCGTGCGCACTGTCACAAATCAGAACCTGTCCTGTTATGACCTTAGATTTTGCCAGGACGTATAACTAACAACCAACCCATCCATCGCTAACGCCCCTTCCGTGGCGCCCCCTGTTGGCGAAGGCGGGCTGACAGATAGATTGGCCGGGCCCGGCTGAAACAATTATAACGTAATTGTGCTCATAATTACCCCAGCCTCGGTTTGGGCAGCAGACCGGTGAGCTGAGGAGACAACGGGCGACGAGGCAGCGCCGTCAACAGCGGCAATAAGTGGGGCATTAAACTTAGACCCTTGTTTCATTGAAATTGAGAAATAATTTTCCCATTGCGGCTTGTGTAGATTACAACAACAGCGGAGATGGTGTGTTATTACAACTTTCGTTAGCAGATTACTACAGTTATTAGTGCTAAAAGGAATACCATTTATCTCTCTCTGTATATATATGTATATATATATATATGTATATATATATATATATATATATATATATATATACACACACACACACACACACAGAGTAAAACCTCTCTAAATCGACCGACCTTGGGATCGACTTTAAGTGGTCCATTTAGGGAGGTGGTCGGATTAGAGTTGGAATAACATTACAATGGTATTGTTGGGACCCAACTATAGCGATCGATATAGGGGAGAGGTCGATCTGTGGAGGGTCGGTATAGAAAGGTTTTACTGTATATATATATATATATATACATTAAAACCTCTCGACATCGACCGACCTTGGGATCGACTTTAAGTGGTCCATTTAGGGAGGTGGTCGGTTTAGGGAGCTAGAATATGGCTACTGTATATATATATATATATATATATAAATATATAATCCTATTGTATGGGTGCTCGTTTGGGACCCAAATAAAGCGATCGATATAGGGGAGTGGTCGATCCATGGAGGTGGTATGTTAGATGTTAGAGATATTTTACTGTAGTTTTGATTTGAAGTTTCCTAGTTCGATAAAGCATCAAATTCCCAAAAGCAAAACACTGATCCAGAGTTGAACCTACATATCTAACTTAGGTACTGGTGCGCAGAGAAGAGCATACTAAATGAATTTAATAGAATCTCTTATGTAGCAGTCACACTACGACGACAAGCAGCGGCGACAGCCCTGCGACAGCGACTTCCGGTCTGTCGTCGATTGTCGCCGATTGTCGTGCAGCTGTCGCGCAGCTGTCGCCGCGACACCTCCGCGACAGCTTCAGTTTCTCCACTCTTTCTCGACTGTCGCCGAGTTGTCGCGGGGATTTTGGACATGTTGAAAAACTTCGACGACAGCAGACGACAGCCGAGGTTGCGGCACTCTCGCGGCACTCTCGCGGCACTCTCGCGGCACTGTAGTGGCACTGTCACACTGTCGCGGCACTGTCGCGGCACTGTCGCGGCACTGTCGTCTTGTCGTTAAGCTGTAGTTGCTTCTTTCTCCATGTATGTGTCTCTGCGCCGCATACATATACCTACATGTTTGCACCGTCCCATTCTTCATATTTCTCATGAAGACTGCTTCCTCACAGGTCCGCCGCATACATATACCTACATGTTTGCACCGTCCCATTTTTCATATTTCTTATGAAGACTGCTTCCTAACAGGTCCGCCGCATACATATACCTACATGTTTGCACCGTCCCATTCTTCTTATTTCTCATGAAGACTGCTTCCTCACAGGTCCGCCGCATACATATACCTACATGTTTGCACCATGCCGGGGACTTGGACGTCGAGTGGGTGGAAGCCTTCGACTACCTCGGAGTCAGGCTCGACCACAAACTCTCCATGAGCCCACTGGTAAAGCACCTCACCTCCAGAATGAACAAGAGACTTCTTCTAATGACTAGAATCTCTGGGTTCAACTGGGGAGCACCAGCTGAGGTGCTCAGCCTTTTCTACAGACAGGCCGTGCGGGCCCTCTACGACTATGCAGCCAACACCATCACCTGGATTGGCTACTGCAGAGAGAGCCGCAAGACCCGCCTGCCTGGCAGTAGCACCCTGACCAAAGACCTCCTCACCCTGGAAAGAGTCCAATACCAAGCAGCGCGACTCATCACCCGAGCTCGCAGGACAACCAGGGTTGAGATCCTCCTCCTTGAGGCCAACCTCCCACCACTCCACCTGCGCGGACAACAACTGCTGGCAAACCACCTCTGCCAAGCCCTGTCCGCAGACCACTCCACCTTCTACCGCAGCGCAGCCTCCTACCTACTAAATGGCCCAGGACGGCGCCTCGGCCTCTCCTGGGGTGCGAAAACGGCCATCCGCACCCTGAAGGAAACACACGGGCTGGCACTCGCTGACGTCCCTGACCTCCGGGCGAGACCCCCCTGGTACTCCGTACCCGTCGAGGTCAGACTCACCAGCCTCTGCTCAGCACGAATCAACTACCCGACCATAGTCCTAAAAACCCTGGCACAGGAAGCCATTGCCCGGGCCAAAGAGGACTTCCCTCTAGCCACTACGGTTTACACCGACGGCTCACTCAACCCTGACACAGGCCGAGCCGGGGCTGGCTACTTCCTACCAGAGGGGCAGGCTAGACGCCTTATCAGGGTCACGGACTATTCCTCCTCCCTCGATACAGAGCTCGCCGCCATCCACCAGGCACTTACCCACCTGCGGCACTGCAGCTGCATAGTGGTCACTGACTCACTCAATGCAGTCCGCAAGATCAAGGACCACCGAGCTAACCACTCTCTGGCCGCCTTGATCCAGAACACCATCGTCGCCAGGCACGAAGCTCAACTCGACACAGTGCTGACCTGGGTCCCCTCCCACATAGGACTTCCCGGCAATGACCAGGCTGAATCAGCTGCTCTGGATGGCTCCCGCCGTCTGGAGGTCGACCTCGTCATAGACCACTCCCTGTCCAAACTCAAAGCTACCTATGCTAGAGCCACTAAAGCCCTGTGGGAGGCTTCCCTCCACAGCACCGCCGTCAGGAACCCATACTCCATCAGTTGGGCCTGGCACAAAAATGTCAGAGCGCGCCTACCAGTCCCAAAAAACCTCCCTGCATCCGTGCAAGAGGCGGTCTCGCGGTTCAGGACTGGATACAGGCGGTTCATCGATACCCCTGCATTGCAGCGATGTCCTTGCGGGGACAAAATCTTTAACGTCGCCCACGTCTTGGCGTCATGCGTGGCCTTCGACAGGACCGCCATCCGAGACTTCCTCGGCCCACCACACAGCTTGACCGACACCCGAGCTGCGCTCGCCATCCTCGAGAGACTCTCCGAGTCCTCATGGGAGCCACTCGGTAGATTCTACTGGCAGAACTACCACACCTTCGAGATCGTCGGCGGCCCCGAGCCCATCGCCGGCAACTCTGAAACGGACAGCAGCGACAGTGACTAACAACCACTGTCAGGGAGCCCTGTGAGGTCCCAACCAGGGAGCCCCGTGAGGCCCCCCAGCAGGGAGCCCTGTGAGGTCCCACCCGGGAGCCCTGTGAGGTCCCGCCGGGAGCCCCGTGAGGTCCCACCCGGGAGCCCCGTGAGGTCCCAGCAGATGCAGCCCCCACACCGGGAGCCCCGTGAGGTCCCACCCGGGAGCCCCGTGAGGTCCCACCAGATGCAGCCCCAACACCGGGAGCCCCGTGAGGTCCCGCCGGAAGCCCCGTGAGGTCCCACCAGATCCAGCCCCTACACCAGGAGCCCCGTGCGGTCCTGGACATCTACAGCTACACACCGACACGGAGAGATTCGCTGCCACCAACGCCCCGCCTTCACCACGTCGTGAGAGATGCCCCCAGCTCTCACAACACCCCCTCTACGAAGACAAGTCTTCAACCACGGATTGGGCCGATTTATCGGAGCCTCTCTATAATGTTGCAGTTCTGCAACCTGTAACCGTCGTAAGGTTACGAACACCCCCCAAATAAATAAACCGTCCCATTCTTCATATTTCTCATGAAGACTGCTTCGTGTGTGTCTCTGTGGGTGTATCTCTGTGTCTGTGTGTGTCTGTGTGTGTATCTGTGTCTGTGTGTGTCTCTGTGTCTGTGTGTGTGTATCTGTGTCTGTGTGTGTGTGTCTCTTTGTCTCTGTGTGTGTCTGTGTGTGTGTCTCTGTGTGTCTGTGTGTGTCTATGTGTGTGTCTGTGTCTATGTGTGTGTGTCTGTGTCTCTGTGTGTCTGTGTCTATGTGTGTGTCTGTGTCTATGTGTGTGTGTCTGTGTGTGTGTGTCTGTGTCTCTGTGTGTGCCTCACTCTCACTCTCAGTCTGACTCTCAGTCTGACTCTCAGTCTCAGTCTCACTCTCAGTCTGACTCTCACTCTGACTCTCAGTCTGACTCTCACTCTCAGTCTGACTCTCACTCTCAGTCTGACTCTCACTCTCAGTCTGACTCTCACTCTCACTCTCAGTGTGACTCTCACTCTCACTCTCAGTCTGACTCTCACTCTCACTCTCAGTCTGACTCAGACACAGACAGACACAGACAGACACAGACACACACATAGACACACATAGAGACACTATTAGTGAGAGTCAGACTGAGAGTCAGAGTGAGAGTCAGACTGAGAGTCAGAGTCAGAGTAAGACTGAGAGTCAGAGTGAGGCACACACAGAGACACAGACACACACATACAGACACAGACACATACACAGACATACACACACAGACACAGACACACACACAGAGACACAGACACACACACACATACACACACATAGACACACATAGACACAGACACACGCATAGACACAGACACACACATAGAGACACACAGAGACACAGAGTCACACACACACAGACACAGACACTGTCGTCCCGCTGTCGTCCCGTCTGTTGTCCCGATGTCGTCCGATTGTCGTCCGATTGTCGTCCAATTTAGCCCGAATTTGCATATGTCGTCGTGATTTCTCAAAATTCCAGCCGCCGGGCTGTCGTCCTCCCATTGTCGTCGTAGTGTGACTGCTACATTACAGCTGAAGCCTGTTGGGTCAAAGTTTTGACAAGCACGGTCAAATTAATTTTGTACGTTTACAACTTAAATATCTCCTAAGTTAGTAATTGTACATCAAAGTTCCTAAGCAACATTATGCTGTGTAGTAGGCTACACTAACATCATCGACAAAGGAACCACATACACACCGGTAGGCGAGGGGGGAGTGATCGCATCAGGGAGTCTAGATCGTCTAATTGTGAGGACACTTGCCCCGGAGCGGCAGAAATGGGGGTTCGGGTCCGACTCTGGGAATGCTGTCTCATTTGCTTGCAACACCATCATGACACAGGTGCCAGGATATGTTCGTAGATGGTTAGGGGCAAACGGGAAGCATTGCACCTAGAGGTTGATTCGAACCGACATATCCTAACTAACCATGAGGTTATCTAGGCTCCCTGATGCAAACAACTTACCCGTGCACACCAATCCGCGTGCCATTTCACCTGGGGATGTCAGTGTACCGGACTACAATGATATTTGTTGTTTGGTTGGTTATGGCCCTGTCACACTACGACGTAATGACGTCAGCGTAGGGAGAACGTGAAGAACGTTGAACTTCTGGGCGTAGTATGCAAATTTGGGCAGAAGTTGAACGTGGATGCAGCGTAGTGGACGAGAGCGTAACGTCAGTAAAGCGTAGTGATACCGTCATTCAACGAGAGAGGATAACGTCATTACGCCCACAGAACCTTATGAACGTTATGAACGTTATTCCATCGCCAGAAGAATGTTACATGACGTTACCTACGTCATGAGACGTTGAACGTACGTTGAATGCACGTTCTCCTGACGTTCTCCCGACGTTCTCCCGACGTTCTCCTGACGTTCCCATTACACCACGTGGGCATTTGCACTCAGTTTAATGTGGGTCAACGTAGTGGAACGTAGTTGAACGTAGTGAGCAGCATTGGAAAAACGTCCGTTTAACGTCATTGACGTTCACTGAACGTGAACAGAACGTACGGTGAATGTAAACCTTTACGTTTGAGCTACGTCAAAATTTTTGAACATGTCCAAAACCTCGACGTAACTCGACGTAACACGACGTAATGTGACGTAGCTCGACGTCATTCTAACGTCATTCTGACGTCATCATGACGTAACCCAACGTACTGACGAAAACTGACCACGTTGGGCTCACGTTGGCTCGTTACGTCGTAGTGTGACAGGGGTATTAACCTTCCCTGCATATGTATATGTAAGCCACAACCTGCAATAAGTGTAAGCATTACGTGAACTGCAGAAACAAACCATTTCTTGAAGATTTATACTGCCTATTTTGGATAAGTCTGAATACACTTGTTTTCACCATTAGACAGTTTGTAGATAGAAAGCCTGAGCCTACACTTTTACCGACCCAAATGATTTTTAACCTCCCACACCACATAGACATGATATGAGAGCAACTAGCCAGACTCACTACGCAGAATATATATTGGGGGAGGGGGAATTCAAATGTAGTCGTATTACGACATATTTATTAAATACTTTGGCAAATCTTAAATCGATGAACTGAAAGTTGCCTTTTAGCAAAAATTAAAATTTATAGTGAGATCATTAAGAAGAAGAAACACAAAAAGAAGGAAGAAGACAAACAAGAAACTTAAGAAGTAGGAAGAAGAAAAGAAGAACAAGAAGAAGAATAGGAAGAAGAACAAGAAGAAGAACAAGAAGTAGAAAAGGAAGAAGAAGAAGAAGAAGACAAATTTGGCCCGTTGTACATTTTGTTGCATGCTGACCCTGTTCATGTTGCGGTTTAGCATGCTGGGCCGACATGCACATTCCCTCAAGTCACGCCTGAGCGATCACAGCCGTCATGGCACCTGTCAACACCAAACAGGTCACTAAATCATAGCTGAGAGCAGGTGTACACAAAAGAAAAAGGAACAATGAAATAGCAAGCTTATTATTAACGCACCTGTATATATGGGTCCTTTGATCAACACCTTCCGCAACAAAACATGATGGTTTTCCCGCCCAGATTACTTTTCATGCATCTGCTTAATATCTAATCACGATGCGAAATTATTATTTTGTTGTTGTTGTTGTATTTATACTGTCCATAGCATGTAAGCCCGGGTACCCAGGCTTGTTTTCAATGCTGGCCAGCTGCAGTGTTGGTGCAGGAGCTGCTGATAAGTTATTTGATTGTCTGCATTTCAGTAGCAGATAGATAGTCTGTTGGTATGTTTATATATCCAACTTTTTTTTTTTTGAATTGGTTTGGTACAATATGGACCATGACCTCATTATTTGAACCCACACCTGAGAGCTGCTACTCCCAGGTGAAGTGCAGATTTAATTGGGAGAGTGACATGACTACATTCGCAAAGCCCACTCCCTTCTTTCCCCGTTGTTTCCCTTCTCACAGTTAGTCGGCGTCTAAGAAATATCAGCCTCTGTCCATTTCAAGATATCATCGTCTTGAATTCTATGGGAATATGTGACCATGGGGAGGACTAGATAAAAGATTCACCCGGTACTTGTAGTACACGGGTGAAGACCAGCCTTATATAAATATGGGCGAAAATAGCGTTAGTATGGAACAAGAAGTAGAATGCCTGGCATCAGTGTCAAATGGTTACTTATATCAGAACAGAGTTGGTGAAATGGGAGAGAATGCAAAAAGACAAGATGGAGGCCATAGAACGGCGTCGATTTCACTTTTAAATCTTATTAAACTAGATATTATATTATATTTTTCAACTCAAAGGTAGCGGGCGATCAATAAGACATGTAAAGAATAATTGTTGCTTCTTAGATTGTGAAATTAGGCTGTCAATTCATTAACCTGCTTTTTTGACCGTTTTTATATAGGGTTGGTATTCACCCGTGTTCTGCGAGTACCAGGTGAATCCTTTATCTAGGGGAGGACATATTGGGTGTAGCCGCAAAGTGAGTTTAAAGTATATGACCTATGTTGAAGAACATGGGTGGTGAGGTACCCCATGTATGTGCTCTATAATCTATTATGGGAATATAAAGAAGGACACTACCATGATTGATTGGTGGTTGCTTTACGCCGTGTTGTCAGCATAGGCCATATTCACGGCGATGGACGCTACCATCTTCAGTTATATTTGTATTGTTATTTTCGAACCACAGCTAGTGTATGCCATTATATATACACGTACATATATAAATATATGTACACGTACATATATAAATATATGTACATATACATGTGATACATATATACATATACACCCATGCACATATACATATATATACGTATATATATATATATATATATATATATATATATATATATATGCGTATGTGCATACAGATACATGATATATGTACAATATATATTATATATAGACATATATAAATATATATATATATATACACACATATATATATATATATATATATATGTATTTATACTAAGTAATAGCGTGCTAAACCCGGACCTACAGTTAGCCATGCAGGACACTATGATTGGTCGGCTGAGTGTTGAACCAACGTGCGCATGCGTATGCGCCCCACTTCAGTTACTAATTATAGTGTTGTTGCCATGGTGACAGCGCTGATGTCAGCCCGCAGCACAATGCGGGACATCTCCCCCTGAGTGGAAGTCACGGAAGGAAGGAAGGCACGCAACGGACGGGAAGCCGGAGGGGATGGCCTAGTGGTCACTGTGTCCGTTTTGCTCCCGAGAGGTCGTGGGTTCGATCCCCAACTGCCGAGTCCAACAATAATTTTTGTGAAAAGGGTAATTCTCGCTATGTTGTGCGGAACTTGACATTCATTACTAAGGTTGGATAGGCTAGCGGTCACATTGTCCACTTTCCGCGTGGCAGATAGTGGGATCGATCCTCGACTGTTTAATCAAGACAAAACGATTTGCAAAAATTTACACTTGCCGTGTTATCTCGTCTGGGGCTTAGCATAGGCAGCTAGGATTGGTCGGTTTGATGTCAAGATAATACTACCGACTGAGTGAGTGGGACATTTACATAGTGGTGCTAGTGCCCGTATTGTGCCCCAGGGAGGCAGCACTATAAAGCTGTCATCATGGGCGCGCAGTTAGTAACTAGCCAGTAACAGTCATGAATACGATTTTACTTGTTGCTAGTAATAGTATGTCAAACCCCAACAACTTGGAATATGTTCTATTAACGGGTTATAGTACTTATATCGAATCTGCGCCAAAAATAAATTGATATTAAGATGTAGATCTATTAATTATGTTCGCCTGTACTAAGGCCATACATACTTCTCCCACGTCTGGGTGGATTGAGCTGTGAAAGGGGTTTAAATAACTGCTTGCTTATACTTATAATGGAACAGGAATAATGATAATATTATCCCCATCATATCCGTTTCTATATCAATCTCTACCAGTGGCGCCACCATGCGTCCTCCTTGCCTACTGCTGAGCTAGACCTGTGTCGGTTGAAATGGAGGAATTTGTTCTTTTATGGCCGAATCGGTAAGAAGGTTGGTCAGTTTCTCATGGAGAAAGTCATAGGTTTGAATCCAGATTGAGTCAGCACAATAACTTACCAAATTGATACTTCCCGCTACCTTGCCTGGCACATTGCATAAATAGGATAGGGCAACGAATGCTTTGCTCAGTAGCAGGATAATGTGACATCAGGTCATTGCTGGCAGTGGCTTAGTCTTCCAGTGGGACAGCACTATTAAGTCAAAATAAGTGCGCACTGTTACAAGTCGTTACTCGTTCTGATATAACCTTAGCTGTGGCTAGGATGTAAACCGCCAAAACAACAAAGTATAAATAGTATATTATATAGATACATAATATTAATTAAATACCATGTTTTTTCCTTTATGAAATCTTTAATTAAATAGAAAATGTTTCTATATAATATATACATACAGAGATATTTTCTTTATGTATATAAAGCAAGTAGCTCTGTGTTAAATTGATACCACATATGGTATTTAAATTAAATAGAGAACATTTCTTTATAATATATAATATATATCTTGTCTTTATGAATATAAAGAAACTATTTCTGTATTATAAGCAAAGGAGCATAAGAAAACTCCTCTGTATTAAATTAACATTTCAGGTTGCGACGATTTGTGGATGTGGCGTTTATTGCAGCGATGTGTTAGTGTCTGAGGCGGGGAATGTTAACCGACCTACTTGCTCTCAAAGGCTCCTTTTCGCTGACATGGTTTTGGGGTGATCAATTAATCACTGTGCGTGCAAAGCGGTGACCGTGGAATTCGCTGTTTACTATGTACAAAATGTTCTTGGGGTTTCATGTCCTGGCAACATATAAAGTCACATCAGGATGGGTACTGACTTGTGCCAGTGCACACCTACGGCGACTTTATAATGGTTGGTTGGTTGTTGGAGTTTTACATCCTGGCAACATCTAAGATTATACAAGGATGGGTACTGACTTGTGACAGTGCACACTCATGGTGACTGTGCTGCCTTGGGGTACCAGACTGTTGGCACCATGACCCAATATCCCACTCACTCACATTATCCTAACACTGAGCTAACCAGTCCTTCCCCGATCCTATTAATGACGAGCGCCATACTAGGTAGCGACAAGTATCAATTTTGTTCTTCATTGGTTTGACCAGCAACCTTCTGCACGAGAAGTCAGTGCTCTTGTGAATACAGCCAGCACGGCTGGTTCTCACTAAGGTAGGGTACAAGCAGTATAGCCCGACCTTGTTACCTGCTTACCTAATTCAGTGTAGCATAAATATATGTATAAGGCGACTAAGCCACTACAAGTTATACATTCCAGTGACATATTCTATGACAAAGCTTTTTGCATCATGTACTCTTGATTAAATTCACTATATTTGTCTCTCTCATTCGAATCTATATTTAGAAAGCACACACATTGACTCAAATCTATCACAAACACCAAATATAACAATATATTTGTAATCAACAGGAAAAACTTTGTTTATCAGCTAAGTACTAAAAAACATCTATGAGGGTTGATTTTAGTTGACTGTGCAAATCAAACATCATCGAATCCTCAAACACCAGCAGAGGAAATGGAGAACACATCACGTGTAGTGTAGTGATATGTAACTAAGGCCCTTTTTGAAGGTCTTTTTTTAAGGTTCTTTTTGAAGGTCTTTAAAGAGGTGGCATTGTGAACGTACCGATATTTTGTTGACTATATGTTTGTTTTAAACTGGTCCTAACTACTTTGTAATTGGCCAATAATAAGCAGCTTAATTTCCAATGAGTTACTTGGGACCGGAGGGGCTAAGGAATGAACACCAATCAAGACGAAGCAAAGGCCAATCAATACACCATCCACAGGTCTGAGAATCAAACCCTATTCACACTATTCATGCCGCGGCCATGTTGAAACCAGACCGAGGCCAAGTAAGCATTTGCGAGGCGCCTCTGTATGAAAAGTAATGTGAATATTTTTCGTCGACCAATACCTCTCGAAATCACTCAAATTTGAGGGTATTCATTTTTTAAACTGCCATATTCATCTCTGCATACCTGTTTTCTATCGTCCAATTTTTATGAAGATTGGGTGACCCTTGCATGCCACTTTTCCCATTCTTTAACTACAATGTGACTGTCAACTTCAAGTCTGCATAATTATGGTGGTATCATGTAGTGCAGCACTGTCAGCGTAGTTATCTGTGTAACACAGTTAGACAACTAGTCTTAGTAATTACAAATTAATAAAAGCTTTAAAATGGTTAAAATATATTTTTTAAATATATCTATATTAAGAAAGTCATGCAATTTTGAATTTAAGAAAAGATTGGCAGCCAAGTTGAGTGACTTTGTTGACATTGCCTACTGAAATGCATCTGATCATCACTCAATCTTCATGAAAATTGACCAATAAATAGAAAAACGGTATGCAAAAATGATTATGATAGCTTCAAGTGTTAATATCTTCAAATTTTACTCCTTTAATTTATGTAGTAGTTCATACACATCGGCACACAGTAGTGTCTTATGGCCATTTCCAATACCGACGCTAACTCAGACTCGTTCTGATGCCGAATTAGGTCACGCGTGAATAGTGTGAATAATAGAGCAATGGGACTTCTTTAATAGAACCTATTACTGCTGAAGCTTATGGTGTCAGAATGTTGATGGGCACACCATAATACATTTAATATGTTTTCACTTCAAATATCTCCACAGTTACTCATTTAAAATATGTTACTTCAAGCTAAAAGAAGGTAGATTATAACGAACAACCTAATATATTTATATAAAAGAAAATGACAGAAACTGAAAACTATCTTTAAAAATGACAGGACCTCAAAGCCATCGGACTATGCACCTTTAATGGATGTTCACACCATAATACGATTAGATGACTGAATAGAGTGCTCACTTCCCATGCGAGAGGACATGGGATCAATCCCAGGCTGAGTCAAACCAAGGACTTACACAATTGATATATGTTGCTATCTAGCCTGGTGTGTCGCATTAATAGCGTAGGGGAGGTAGCAGTTTATAATAGCAAGACCAATTGTCTGCAGTTAAGATTTTCACCAGGTAATCAATTAATGAAATCAATAAAATAATACATGTAGTGCTAAACTACTTATTTACAATGTAATGTAAATACCCGGGAGACCTGCGCCTCGGCAAAAATAATGTATGTTCTGAAGAATAAACTGTTTCACACCCAACAATTCTTTGTTAATGTAAAGGCCCTGTCACACTATGGCGTATAGCCTCAGCATATGCCGACATATGTGATTTTGCGCCAACTTGTTGGTGTATGCCGAGATACGTTATGGGTACATTTGGCATAAGTAGTGTCCGTTAAGAGCATGCTGGTAAACGCTGTCATATGGCATCATACGCAAGGGCACCAACATTTTCTTTAACATGTTGAAAATTGTTGATGTATTACAACGTGTGTTTTATACGTTAGGCATATGCTATATTTACATTGGATATACGTCGATATACATCAGATGTACTTTAGACATATATTGAAGTACGTTAGTTGTAAGTCCAGCAGGTGGAAATTTACAGTCCGTGTATTGACAACATATGAATAACTTACTTCTAAAGTAGGTCTAACCTATGTCTGATGTTTCTCCAACGTGTCTTGACATATAAGACATACTTCTGGCGATGGAATAACTTATTTCAAGGCCCTGTCACACTATGCCATGTAGCCTCAGCGTAAGCTGACATATGTGATTTTGCGTCGACACGTTGGTGTACGCTGAGATACGTTATGGGTACGTTTGGCATAAGTATTGTTCGTTAAGAGCATGCTGGTAAACACTGTCATATGGCGTCGCATGCCATAGCACTGAATATTTGAAATTTATTTCATATGTTGGTCATACACAGATGCAATACGCCATAGTGTGACAGGGCCATTAGGCATCTGATTTAGATTAGCCTTGCTTATGAAACAATTATATCAGTAAAGTTACCTGCGTTGAATCAATTACACCTGCTTGATCAAAGGATGACAAACTATATGTAATAAAGGATTCATCTACCTCACGCATTGTGGGAATGTGCCAAAATCTGATATAAATATGGGCGGTAAGTGAGTCAGGATAATGAACAGGCGAGCGGTGGTGCCACCGTCGGAGCTGAGGCGAGTAGGCCTGGGCAGTAGATGGGTAGTCCGAGGCTAAACCACCCGATTACTGGTCGGTGGGTGTGAGGAGAGTATAGAATGTTTGGTTATTATCGACAAATTGTAACAGGATTGAGACCAATTCAGGCGCTGTACAGGCATTCGCGCGCCCCGGCTGGGGTAGGTGCGCGACTCCTGACACATATAATACAGTACAACAGTAATAATAAATAATAATTAAACCTTGGTATATGCTTCGTTATTTATATTATTATAATCAATTATAATACACACAATTCTTATACAGCATGTATATATATATATATCCTCAGGTTCCACTTCGTCACCTAATTTGCAGTGTGCACACCAGTGCTCACTGATGCACCGAGATAAGAGATTAAAGTTGCATAGTCCAATGGTTTAGAATTTCTGTATTTTTTCTGAGATAAATATATTAGATCGATCACTAGTGTCGACTTTACATTAGTTCAAAGTTACTTTTATTTTAAATGGTAAACCTTTCTAGATATTTTGAGTGTAAACATGGAAAATTAGTTTTGGCAAGCTTGCCAAAACTCTGACACCATAGACTTCTGCAGTAACAGGTTCTCTTAAATTGACTCAGTATTGCCTTCTACGCAGAAACAAATGCTTAATAAGTGCATCAGTATCTAAGTTAGATATGTAAAATCAAATCTAGATAATTGGTTTGGTTTTGAAAATTTTATATTTCATCGGACTATGCAGCTTTAAGTTGGACTGTATACCACATCCATTTCCAGTTTTAATTCATTTTATTCCCGTCTGCCCGCGACATTCCTTCCTAGTTCACTAAGCTTCACCGATTATCGCCCACGACCAGAACTTACCTGTAATGTCATTCATGGGGCTAAACCAACAATTCATCGACTATATTACTTTAAATACAGAACAGTAATTGAGCTATTCTTCCCGTTTAAATATAATACTCAAGTGAATAACAGTCCATATATAACCATATATGTAAACCAAATATATAGGTATATTATATATATATATATATAGTTATATATATATGTATATATTTATATCTAATCATAATGATTGAACGCAGTGACCGAATCGCTAGAGCATAGGCTTCCCGCTTCCGGTACGAAAATTCGGGAGTTCGAATCCCAGCCGAGTCAAACCAATGACTTACAAAATTGATACTTGTTGCTACCTAGCCTGGCGCTCGGCATTATTAGGATATGGCAAGGACTGGTTAGCTCAGAATCAGGATAATGTGACGGAGTGGGATATCGGGTCGCAGTGCTCAACTTTGTAAGTCATTAGTTTGCCTCGACCGATAATCGAACTCCCGACCTTCCGCACGGGTAGCATGCGCTTTACCCATTTGGCCACTGCGTCCGGTCAGTCAATATAATTAATGTAGCTAAAATAGTTAATATAAATAATAATCAATATTGAAAATATAGTTAATATAGTTCCCGTAGTTAATAAGGAGTATAATTGCTCAGAATTGGTATATGTGAATCCTAGTCATTGGAACAAAATGCCAAATCATTGATTATTATTTTTGTATTCTTCTTGTAGCCGATAACTTTAATATTTCATCAAATTGCTTGAGTTAATTAATGTAGTTAACATACTTACTATAGATAATAATTAATACTGAAGTTAATAATAGTTCATCTAAATGTGTGGGTTAATATCTAATAATAGTGTTTCTAGAATATATTTGAATTGAAGAATGCTCAAGCCCTTACACTGAAAAAAAATTAATGATGTTTTATATGGACGATTATCATGCGACGACTTGTTAGTAAACCAACCCTTCCACACTGGATGATTCTACTGAGTGGTCCTTGGTGAAACAGACTAATTAAACGGCAGCATATTTCAGCGACTAATTACAACATGTCAGGCACTTCAGCATTCCTTCACATTAGTCCGCGTCTAAATAGCGCAACGACCGAGCATTAAAATCCAATTTGAAACAAATCCAAACCAACCGTACACCGCCAATGTGGACTCTCTAAATGTCGTCGCTGGAAGTCTATGTACATGCGCAGGCAATTACCTAAAGGACTGAAGTGTAGACGGTGTGCAAGAATGGCTGCCTAATTTACTAGAGTGTACATTCGAAGGTGATTCACTAAATGTCAGAAGTAGATTCAGAGAGTATGCATTAAAGAGGACTAGTAGTCGTGGAACTGTTCATTCAGGGAGCATTCAGTGAAAGCTGCATATTCCGATGAAGCATCAAATTATTAAAAACAAAACACTCACCTAACTTTGATTCTACATATCTACCTTCGATACTGATGTACTTATTAAGTATTAAGCCTACATAGAAGGGCATACTCAGTCAATTTAATAGAACATGTTACTGCATAAGCCTATGGTGCCAGAGTTTTGGCATGCTTGCCAACATTAATTATGCATGCTTGCACTTCAAATATCTCAAAAGTTTGACATTTAAAATAAAAGTGACTTCAGATTAAAGTAAGGTACGTTATAACAATCTATTTAATATATCTATTTAATATATTTATCTCAGAAAAATTACATAAACTCAAAACCATCGGACTATGCAACTTGAATGTCTGAAATGTACATTTAAGGACCATTCACTAATTGTTGGTTGGTGGGTTTTTGGAGTTTTACGTCCTGCAACATCTAAGGTCATATCCCTTGTCAGGATGGGTAGTGACTTGTGACATGTCGACTTTAAAATGCTGCCCCACTGAGAAATCAGGCCACCAGCCCCATGACCTGATATCTCACTCAGTCACATTATCCCGACACTGAGCCAACCAGTCCTTGACCTATCCTAATAATGCCGAGTGCCAGGCTAGGAAGCGACAGTTATCAATTTATAAGCCATTGGTTTGACTCAACCAGGGTTTGAACACCCACGATCTATCGAAACGGGAGACGGACACACAACTCATTCGGCCATCCCGTCTGGTCCGTTCCCATTCACTAAATGTCTGAACTATTCATTCAGGGAATATTCAGTAAATAGTAGAACTGTACACTCAAAGGATAGTTTGTTTTATTTAACTATGCCTCTAGAGCACATTGAGTTTTATCATTGGCTATTGGACATCAAACATATGGTCATTCTGACATATTTATTTGGAAGACACCTGCTGCTGCCACATAGGCTACTCTTTCCGATAAGCAGAAAGGGGTCTCTTATATGCACTTTCCCACAGACAATACAGCACATGCCAAATCATTTGATGAACCAGTTGTGGACCACTGGTTGGAATGGAAAATAGGCCAAACTGCAAATGTGTCCACAGAGAAAGATCGATCGGATGACCCACACCTTCACAGGTGGACACACTACTGCCTGAGCTACGTCCCGGTCCAATAACTGTGCACTCAATGAGAATTTACTATGTCTGACCTGTACATTCAAGAAGAAGTATACATTTAATTGATTGATTACTGGTGATGTTAGGCTCTTTAATGAGCAAAGACTATGTTCAGGGTGAAATGTTTAAATGTTAATCTGTCAGGAATTTAATCATATATTTTTTACACAGAATGTAAAAGCTAGTTCACAATCAATTAGAACATTTCTGGTCAAAGATAATTACAAAGCTTGTAAGAGCTTACAATCAGTTTCAGAATTTGCTACAAATGATAGTAGAATCCACCTTAAAATTCAAAAGTATTGTAGTAGCCCATACATGAGCCTACTACCATATGGTGGCAGCAAGGACTGCTCTGTCACCGTCACAGTTTACTGCATTAGGTGGCTGTACGGTATCTACCGGGCAGAACTGCAACAGGTCTGCCATGTACTGTTTGCGGCTAATGTAACCTCCCCCCCCCCCCAGGAAGTTGACGTGGGACCTTTCAGGGCAGGGGTGGGTCACTTAATCGTGGACGCTGTGGTGGGCAAAGATGAGAATAAAGATGTGGGGAAGCAAATGTACTCATTCCTCCTCCTTGCTTGGGGGGGGGGGTCTACTATGGGGGGGTCTACTAGGATAATATGAATATGAGGATAATATGAATATGAATATCATCGTTTGGACCATTCTTAGTAGACTACATTTAAAGAGAATTCGCTAAATAACTGAATTGTAAAGAATTCCAAGAACCCTTCAGTAAATGACTGAGCTATGTATTCAATGGCGATTACCTACATGTCTGAACTGTACATCCATGGAACATGTCCTAAATGATGCACAAAGCATTCATGATCGTCATCAAACCCTATGAAATTGTTATGGCATTGTGAAAGTTCAATGTCCATTCAATCTGTACAGTCCGATGAAAGCATACAATTTTCCAAACTAATCTTCACCTAGATTTGATTCTACATATTTAACTTAGATAATGGTCCATATTCTAAGTATTTCTGGATGCAGAGAACCAATACTAATGGCCCTGTCACACTACAGCGTATTGCATCAGCATATGCCCAACATATGAAATAAATTTCAAGTTTTCAGCGTGTTGGCATGCGATGCCGTATGACAGTGCTTACCAGCATGCTCTTAACAAACACTACTTATTCCAAATGTACCCATAACATATCTCAGCGTACACCAACGTATTGACGCAAAATCACATACATTGGCATATATGCTGATGCTATAGGCTTTAAATAAGTTATTCCATCACCAGAAGTAGGTCTTATACGTCTAAATACGTCAAGACACATTGGAGAAACATCAGACATAGGTTAGACAAGTAATTCATAAGTTGTCAATATGCGGGCTGTACGTTCTCATCTGCTGGACTTACGACTAATGTACTTCAAGTTATGTCTAATGTACATCTGATGCATATCAACTTATATTGAATGTACATATAGCATATGCCTAACGTATAAAACACACACTGTCATACTTAGACAATTTTGAACAGATTAACAAAATTGTTGGCACCTTGGCATGCAATGCCCTATAACATCGTTTACCAGCGTGCTCTTAATGGACACTACTTATGCCAAACGTACCCATAAGGTATCTCAGCATACACCAACGTGTTGGTGCAAAATCACATGCAATGGCATATGCTGAGGCTCTACTGTGGAGTCTGACAGGGCCTTAAGTCAATTTAAAAGGACATGTTACTGCTGAAACATAAGTGGATTAGAGTTTTGACCTGCAGATTAAAATTAAGAATAATTAAGAATAATCAGCACTACTGGTCAAAGTCTAAACTTGGATGAATGACACAAGCTGGCACTGCCAGAGCACCGGGAGCGGGCCAGGTGGCGCAAGGAACCAGCTCCGCAGCAAAATATATAGAAGTACATGATTGGCCGATAAATAAATAAATAAAATGGCAATCGGACAGTAAATACAGAGCGATGATAGGAGCACCGCCAATTTATATTTATATAATAAATTATATTACATATATATATGTGTATTATAATGGATAATAATAATATAAATAAGCGAAGCAGAATCCAAGGTTTAATTATAATATTGTATTATTATTGTATTATTGATATCATATGTATTAGGAGTCGCCCCCCCCCTCCCCCCCGCTCCCCATGGTACGGAGCGCACGAATGTGGCGCCACCTGCGTGGTGCTAAAAGAACCAAAACTCGATTGGGTCTGTCTCACTTCGATTACAATATATGTGATAACATAATCATTGCGGGGAGTGTATAATAATAATTTACGTCACTTTATGGACACCTATCAGGAACTTTCCCTATGGTCCCACGTGACAACGTCTACCAGTGCGGATTAGTAAAAGAGCCCATTTGCTATGCTGGTCAAACAGTTCACCCTGTGAACACTGTCTCTATTTGCCCTTTGGTTTAATTGTGTCACGGCCGGTGACAACATGGGTAATTCAGAGAAGGCGGGGAAACCAGCCACCTGCGCCCGCCCTAACTACTTCCGGTCACGTGATGCCATCGTCTCAGAGTCTGCTCGATCTCCTGGCACATGTTTGGCACACTCTCCTGGCACATGTTTGGTACAGGTCTGGCACACGCGCATGTGCCGGACGAGATGGGAGGGGGGAGGGCTTTAAATTTTAAAGCCAGAACCGCCTTACAATTACCAATGACCTATTCATAGAGTTGTGTGTAGCGGAATAATGGTCAATAATGTCTATAGTCCCGATAATAACGGCATGCCTTCCCTCCATAGTTATATTGTGAATCGCATTTGAGCAATGAATGCCCCACGAGGGTGGGGTTTCGAAGGAGGATTGTGAATTCATTCCCACGAAAATTTAAACCGAAGACTTACCGCCTAAAAAAATTACACTAGTTTTCTGCTCTCCTGGCTGATATTTGACATTATTAGAATAGGTCAAGAATATGTCACTTTTGAGATGCCAATGTTGCTGTCCACTCGACCATGACTGGCCACGATCAGGGCGGGGTAAAGAACACTCTGGCCGTGCACACTATTGGGCAGTCAGGGAGGATGTGGTGTTTACTTGAATGTGGCAAATGTACGGTAAGAAGCTGACTAAGTTTTCTCATGCATAACCATGTGTTTCTGGGTTCAAAGTATATGTGTTATAGTGTCAATTACTACTCTTTAGGGATATCTAGATAGTGCCTCTATAATTGGCACTCTTTAAGGATTTCTAAACATCACCTCCTTAATTGAATTTCACTCTTTAAGGATTTCTAAACATCACCTCTTTAATTGAATTTCACTCTTTAAGGATTTCTAAACGTCACCTCTTTAATTGAATTTCACTTCTTAGGGATGTCTAAGCATCACCTCTTTAATTGAATTTTACTCTTTATGGATTTCTAAGCACGACCTCTTTAATTGCCATTCTTTTGAGCTATCTGGATATCATATCTGTAATTGCCACTCATTAAAGATATCTAGACATCACCTCTTTATTTGCCATTCTTTAGGACTATCTAGATATCGCATCTTTAATTGCCACTCATTAAAGGTGTCTAGACATCACCTCGTTAATTTCCATTCTTTAGAACTATCTAGATATCACATCTTTAATTGTCACTCAAAGAAGATATCTAGACATCACCTCGCTAATTTCCATTCTTTAGGACTATCTAGATATCACATCTTTAATTGCCGCTCATTAAATATATCTAGACATCACCTCTTTAATTGCCATTCTTTAGGACTATCTAGATATCACATCTTTAATTGCCACTCATTAATAGTATCTAGACATCACCTCGTTAATTTCTGTTCTTTAAAACTCTCTAGATATCACATTTTTAATTGCCACTCATTAAAGATATCTAGACATCACCTCGCTAATTTCCATTCTTTAGGACTATCTAGATATCACATCTTTAATTGCCGCTCATTAAATATATCTAGACATCACCTCTTTAATTGCCATTCTTTAGGACTATCTAGATATCACATCTTTAATTGCCACTCATTAAAAGTATCTAGACATCACCTCGTTAATTTCCGTTCTTTAAAACTATCTAGATATCACATCTTTAATAGCCACTCATTAAATATATCTAGACATCACCTCTTTAATTTCCATTCCTTAGAACTATCTAGATATCACATCTTTAATTGCCACTCTTTAATGATATCTAGACATCATCTCTTTAATTGCCAAATAAAGAACTCCTTACTGTTGCGAAGATGGCACTCGATTTTTCTTCGAGTTGATTTTAGCACATTCTCTAGCATTAATATATTAAGAGCGGGGTGTTTTAAAATGGAAATTGTCGATAATCAGTGAGAAGACTCGCATCCACGATTCTGCGAGGGTGTCAGCCTGGGTCTTTACAACATGTGAATTATTTAATGGCATCGCTGGGGTGGTTGGAACCTTTTTAAATTGTCACCAATCTCTGTTCTGCGCCTGCGCCTTCACCCACCCATTCACCCACCCACTCACCCACCCACTCACCCACCCACCCTCCCTTAATTGGCCTCAGCCCTAATTGCTGCCTATTCACCGTAGGAGGAAGTGTTGCTAAGCAACACACCGCACACACACGTCGTCTTCAGAAATAACACAAATATATTTTACACATTTAGGATTCACTTTCAATTCAAATAAGCAGTAACAAATGTCTTATTGGCATTTAAAAAGAAATATTCTTAATAAACTGTTGCCTTTCAAATATGACAATTTCAGTACTTAGGTGGTGTATTCTTTTTCTAAAGTGTATTTTATTTATCGAATAATACCTCGTGTCAGCACCAGAGGACTGGTCTACCGGCCATACCGTACAATCCCTTGATACATAAATGAAACTATTGGTAATAGTAACTGCATGCAAATCCTGTTTGATACTAAAAGTATTATAGTTGTTATACTATGGGTACCGTTTAAATGTATTGCAATAACAACAAAACCACCCAATATAAATTACTTCGTTAATTCTAGCAGGTGACAATCGGTGCATTGTTTGTAAGCTGTACGCCGACAACCAACGCGCATTATTTCCGGACGCTGCACATCGTGACTGCGGTAATGACGTCACCGCGGCGCCGGGCCAATCAAAACGCGCCTTCTTTACAAGTCCACGACGGCGGCCGGCCGCCGCCCTGACAATAGGTGAGCGCTCATTGGTGGAGTCGACAAGTGTGAAGCGAATTGTAGCCATTGTCTTAATTTAAAAGATAAGCCACGTTAACTGCGTATGGAGGTGTGAGTGTGTGCATGTGGGGGTGGGGGTGGGGGTGGGGGAGATGCTTGTTATTAACTCGCCGAACAGAGGAGGAGACATTTCAACGTCGCTTCGCCGCACTCAAAGAATTACCTCATCTTAATTGTCGAAACATAAGAAAGGCCAGCCAGAAGGTTCCAGAAGATTCCAGCATCGCAGCCATGTGGGTTTTTTTTTTGTGGATTTTCTTTTTACTGTGCTCTTGTCGGGTGTTGAGGTAGTAATTTTTGCGGCGGGGTCTCGAGAGGGAGAAAGGGGAAGAGAGTGGAGAGGAGAGAAAGGGAGCGCGAAGGAAAAGGATGGCGGAGAAGGTGATTGTGAAAGCAATGGAATGACAAATTGAATGAGAGATGGAGAAAGAAAGAGAGAGAGATGAGAAAGAAGGAAAATGAGGGAGAGAAAGCTGGAAAGAAAATGAGAGAGACAACGAGAAAGAAAGCAAAAAATAAGGTATGAAGGAGAGTGAGAGACAAAGCGAGAGGAAGAAAGCAACAGAGAAACAGAACACATTGGAGGTCACGGGAGAAAGAGTACGAGAATACAGATGGCGGAGTGAGAGAGAAAGGAGGGTGGACATGCAAAAAAGAGAACAGTCGCAAGAGAACCTCAGAGAGAGAAAGTCAAACAGAAAGTGAGAGAGAGAGTGATATAGATAAAGCTAGAGAAAAATAAAGGGAACGAGAAAGAGAAAGAGAGATCAAAACGGAAAAGATTCCGTGGTTGTTATTACGTGCCTTCGCAGTGCATGTTGGGTTGGGGATGCGTGAAAGCAAAAATATCCTATTATGTAACGCCCTAAAGACTATTGAGTATCCACCTAACAACAAAAACACCTATTATGATGAATAAATATGCCACATTAATAAATATGCTTTCATTTACATGCTTCTGAAATGTCAAATTTCTGTTGTCATATTGGATCACAAAAGCTTACAGCTGCATAGTCCAATGGTTTTGAGTTTTTGACATTTTCAGGTTGATTGGTATCTATCGTACATTAGTTTGAAGTAACTTTATTTTTAAAAGCTGACCTTTGAGATATTTGAAGTGAAAACATGCCCAAATAATTGTTGGCAAGCACGCCCAAACTCTGACACGATAGGTTGCTTCAGGAACAGGTTCAATTATTAAATTGATTTGGGATTCCCTTCTATGTGGCAACATAGGTTGCTTAATAAGTGCATCAGTATCTAAGTTAGATATATAGAATCAAATTTAAGTTAGTGTTTTAGTTTTGAAAAGTTGATGCTTTCATCGGACTATGCAGCTTTAAATGACTATCATAGACACAAATAAACGAAATAAGACAGAAAGCAAACGAGTCATTCTAGATATAAATCACATGCATGCTCAATTGCCTCCCATGGTTACTACTAGGTTTATGTTGGTCATAAAGCATGGTGGTGCTAATTCAGTAAATTGACAATAAAGCAATTCTAAAGGAGAATTAATTATTTACCTGTATTTAAACTGTTGCTATAAGACCGCACACACCTGTCAAATCGATCTGTGAATAGAATCACATGTTCTGTGGCTGCTTGGTGTACTGCATTTTCTATAGCTATTGGCGTATTTTGTTGTTCTCTTCGTCATATTTTCCTCTTTTTTGTGTGTATTTTTTCTTCTATTCTACATATTTTCCGATTTTTTTGTGTGTCTTTATTTTCTTGCCCACCTGGCACCAGTCTTGTAGAGGTTTCCACATCCCTCACACACACACACACACACACAACCCAGCCACTCACCCACCCACCCACCCACTCACGCACCCACCCACACAACCCAGCCACACC
Organism: Branchipolynoe longqiensis; assembly: GCA_030323885.1. Classification (NCBI taxonomy): domain Eukaryota; kingdom Metazoa; phylum Annelida; class Polychaeta; order Phyllodocida; family Polynoidae; genus Branchipolynoe; species Branchipolynoe longqiensis. The sequence goes on from CM059200.1 coordinate 43,112,989, forward strand.
ACCCACACAAACCCCACAAACCAAGCCGCACCCGCTAATTGAAAACTTTCCAGCCGAGCATCTGTCCGAACGCACACCTCCCAGGTGTCGCTGACATGCGCATGCGCCTTCACGCGATGTCACCCTGGCGCGTAACACATCACGTGACCGGCGGGGGGGGGGGGGAGGGAAGGCGCAATTATAAACATTAAATCTTGGCTCGCTACCAAAAACCCGGCGAGGTAAACTTCACAAAGGCACGGTCTAACTAACAAACCATGCCCGGTGGCCGAACCGGAAGCGCGCGGACGTCGCTTTGCGGAAGGTCGGGAGTTCAGTTCCCAGTCGAGAAAAACTGATGACTTATCAAATTGATACTTGTCGCTTCCTAGCCTAGCACTCAGCAATAATAGGATAGGGCAAGAACTGGTTAGCTCAGTGTCAGGATAATGTGAGTGAAGGGGTTGATTGGGTCATGGTGCAAGCGGCCTGATTTCCAAGTGGGGCAGCATTATATAGTCACCATGAGTGTACACTGTCGCAAGTCAGAACCCATACTGATATAACCTTAGATGTTGCCAGGATGTAAACCTCCAATACCCAACCAACCAAACTAACAAGTAACATGGCCACCTGGCGAACCATAATGGCGGGCGGGCGGGGAGGGCTGCGTCCTGCACCCGAGTCCAGGCGCCGAAACTATTTCATCGCTGCGACACCTGGTTGCCGTGGTTACCACTGGGGCGCGTTGAATGAACCCTGCGTGACCTCGCGGCAGAAGCGGGTTCTATTTTGAGCGTTTGTTTGTAAATGGAAGAAGCATTGATGAGGGATAACTGTAAGATTTTGGGTTGGGGTTTTGGGGGTTTGATCGGGAGTAGGGGAGGGACAATAACCACAATATGAAGGGGCTTTTGTGGGATTGATTGGGAGGAGAGGGACAAAAAAAAAAAAAAAAAAAAAGAGAAAGAAAACATTCGATTCTATCGTCTGTTTTCGTATGGGAAGAATAACTACAATGATTAGCATCTGAAATACCAAGATATATAAGTAAACAAGATGGCTGAGCGCGGCCAGACAAGGTGCAGCGTTTGCAGGCAGAGGGCTACAAACCACCTGGCTGCTTAGTCGATGAACAATTAATAACAGATCAGTACAGTAGATGATTTAGAATATAAAAAGGAGTGAAAGTGTCCTATTTATTATACTTGTATAATGCTTATACATCACATATATGAGTAGAAGAGATAAGAGTAAACAATGGCACAGACACCAGACAGATGCCAGAATTGTTGGTTCAGTGTTAGCGTGTTCGGGGAGAGAGTTCAAATCACAATCCACTTCGATAATCTGATAATAATGGACACATTTAAATATTTGATGAGTCACGGTAATGGCTATTGTCCGCACGTGACCGCGTTAGGTCTTCGTAATGAAGACCCTTATTGCCACAACTCGGGGCGGGGGAGTACTTACCACCCAATCTAGAGCGCACACTGTTGTACCGGTGCGTTTATTATTAATAAAGCTTTCTAAATTTAACAGTGTGGGAAGGATGGAGAGAAGTTTCAAATTAGTGATTTCAGTTTGGCATCTCTAGATTTGTGTAATAAGTGCTTGCAATGCATAATTTCTATGCAAGACAATGTCCATTATATATACATTGATCAGGACATTTCCTTGTCAATCCATATAAAGAAATAAACCAATGCAATACAATAGATCGGTCGCCATTACGTAAAAGATAACCCCATACTTGTATTAAGTTGTAGTAGGGGTGAAAACCAATCCATTAGAAAAAACTGGCGAAAGATTTCGACATGGTGAGGAAATAAACTGATATAAGTAGCCAATTTAAGAAGCAAGGTATATTCTTTATATACATCTTCATATTTGCCCACTACTTTGGAGTTGAAAAATATAATAAAACATGTAGTTTAGTGTCTTTAAAGGTGAAATCGACGGCGTTCTATCACCACCATCTTATCTGTGTATTCGCTCTCATTTCCACAACTCTGTGCCGATATAAGTAGCTATTTGATACTGGAACCAGAGATTGTACATCCTGTTCCATACTAAAGCCATTTCGGCCTGTATTTAGACTATGTGAGGTTTACCCCTACTGTATGTATGGGGTGAATCTTTTATCTAGGTCGCCATTAGCCGACTAAATTTCAATTTAGGTTCTCAGATCAGAGTCCAGGAAACATTCCCTGTCAGTAATAACTGATACCCCGCTACTATATAGTTACTACTCCTTCTATGATATTGTTGTCATACAACAATGATACAATCTATTCTATTACTAACTATTATATTACTATCTATGATATAACTATGTTAGTTACTAAATATCTGTGATATCAGCTATTACTATCCATTATTTTACTATCTATGTTATTACTAGCCATGATTTTTTCTTTTTTTTCCTTGAAGATTTATACTGCCTATCATGGATAAGTCTGAATAGACTTGTTTTCACAATTAGACAGTTTTTCGATAGAAAGGCCAAGCTTACACTTTTACCGACCCAAGGGATTTTTAACCTCCCACAGCACATAGACATGACATGGTATGAGAGCAACTGGCCTTTGATGACACTGTAAGTTATACACAGTGGTGGAAATCCAAATTGGCAGAGGTGGGGGTACAGGGAATCGAACCACTGACCTTCAGATTAGGAGTCCAACCTAGAAAAGAGTCAGACTCTCTAACCACTCTGCCACAGAGAACACCATTTACTAACACTAGCTGTGGTATTACTATTTATGCATATACTATCTCTGATATTATTATCAATTCCACTAGCCATGATATTATTACCTCACTTTATTGGAATCTCCATATTATGAATGTGACCAACCCCCCCACCCACCCCCACCCCACCGAACGAGATTCATATCCATTGCAGCTGCCGAATGATTGCCCAACTTACTATTGTTTATACGCTCAAGTTGGTTGGTTGTTGGAGTTTTACACCCTGTAAACATCTAGGGTCATATTAGGATTGGCACCGACTTGTGACTACACACTCATGGTGACTTTATAGTGCTGCTCCACTGGGAGACCAGGCCACCAGAACCATGACCTGATATCCCACTCGGTCACATTATCCAAACACCAAGCCAACCAGTCCTTGTCCTATCCTAATGATGCCAAGTCCCTGGTTAAGAAGTGAGAAGTATCACTTTTGTACATCATTGGTTTGACTCGACCAAGGAATTGAACTCCCGACCTTCCGTACGGGAGGCCTGCACTCTACCGATTTGGCCACCACGTCCGGTTAATACGCGAAAGTTACATAGTAGGTGCGTTTGAGTTTCTGGCAATTTATATATATATATATATATATATATCGTTATCTACTGGATCATTATTATCTACCTTAGTTTAGATTGAAGTAACTCTTTATTATAAATGTTTAACTTTGGAGAAGCTCGAAGTGAAACTATTCCATTTTAACTTTGGGGTGCACATGAAGAAAAAAAAATTGTGGACACCATAGCCTTCAGCAGTGACAAGATTGGATCAAATTGACTTAGCCTTCCATTTTAGCCTGCATTATCCTAATACTGAGCTATCTAGGAATTGCCCTATCCTGTTAACAGGGTTAATGCTGAACACCAGGCTAATAAGTGAAAAGTATTAATTTTGTAAGTCATTGCTTTGACTCGGCTGGGATTCAAACCCCGAACCTTCTGCACGGGAAGCCAGCGCTCTTACCGATCGCGCCATCGCGTCCAGTCACTACATGCTTTGCCTGACCTAAGCTGGCATTCTACGGGCGGAATTCCTTACACTTCCTCAAGGGTAATGGAGTGGAAATGAACATTCCCAGTGTCCCACCTCACCCCTTCACTTATGGGGCTGTCACATTACGACTCATCGCGCAAACATATGGCTATGTATGTGATTTTGTTGCCACTATGTCGGGATACGTCGCTATGCATTACGCATGCGTAAACATCAATGTACGTCAACGTTCGTCGACATACGGTGGCGCGCGTCAGGGGGTCGGCAAAGTTTTGCGCATGCACAAAACTATCGACGTACAAAAACATGCTTAGGTTAAGCCTACGTTAGGCATATGTCGAGATATGTTAGATGCACGTTGGAGGAACGGTGTTCATAGGTTGTCCTATGTTGACTTTTGTTCCTCTGACAGAGAGTGTTCAGTCCGCGTGTTGGCAACGTAACGCCAATGTGTGATGACGTTGTTCTAACATATGCATAACGTATGGCCAATGGTTGGCATTTCTCCACCGTGTCTCGATGTATTTGACATATAGGGCACGCATCTGGTGCTCGCTTAACGTATATAACATTCGCCGGCATTCTGCGAATGTGCTGTGAGTGTTTTGCGGGTTGGTCGGGTGCCCCCCCAAGTTTGCATGCATTACTCAGGCGTTACGCCAACGTCACATGCGCTGGGTGCACGCTGGCGCAATGCCGAAATGCGCTGGACTGTTGTTGGATATACATCGCTCATGTGCTGGCACAACGCTCTCATACGTTGTGCAACGCGTTTAACGGTCGCTAGCGGAACATTGGGAGCACTTTATACCAATGCTAGGTAAACACCGGACGCGCGAGAGGCACATTAGCCAAACGTTGCACCACATTTTTTTGTTTTTTTCTCATGCATCGACATACGTTACCACTACATCGGACCGATGCTACACTTACATCCACTACATTGCGCTGACGTCCAACTTTTCCCCCCATGCCGAAAAGTTTGACGCTTCTTGACGTAAAGAAGGTACTTTACGCATTGGTGGCGCACTTGCGAGATCCATCGTAATGAGACAGGGCCTTAACATGGCATTCAGCACCTTCAGTGTGACCACACTGAGCCGAGTAACAACGGACGCACGCATGTGCATCATGGTATATTGAAATACTGCATACCACATATATACTTCAGAAGTAACGTGTTCTATGACCGAGTATTCCTTGAATGCACCAATACATGCTTACTGAGTACACGAGTATCTAAGTTGGATATATATGATCAAATGTACATAAGTGTTTTGGTTTAGAAGATTTGATGCTTTGATCGGATTATGGAGCTTTAACAACATGCTAATAATATTATGTATACAGATGATTAATAGCCTTGAATCAGCAAAAACATTTTCTGTGGAGAGCATACTCAGTGAGTTGCTACCCACAACATTTTATTTCCAGCTCCACCATAGTAAGCATGGAGTTATAGCGTGTTGATGGGTAGACAGTTTTAGACAGTTGTCTGAAGACCAATTTCTGGCAATAGTGTAGTAGTTCTTGCAAATGCCGTTAGAGGGCAGATGGGTGAGCTGCTACCCACGTTAGTTCCACTGGCATTAGAGGGCGGGTTGGTGGGGAAATATTATATTGGTTGTGGCAGAGGGTAGAGTTATGCCTAGGTCCGAAATGCTGCGGGTGCCGTATGGTGCTGCGGTCTGCGGTGTGTCTTGCAGTTTATGCAAATGCTACAGCGTTGCGGCCTGCAGTTTGTGTCTTCACAAATCATACGGTTTGTGTTGAATTTTTACACATATTTAATATTCAAAAACTTTCTTGATATTGATCACACAAAGATGAATTTTGTACCATATTGATATTCATTTTACAACCTTTTCTTTGATGTCAACAAAGGTGATCGTAGAATGTTGTGGAGTCTCGATTGCCAGGATTGCTGCCTGCTGCATTGCAATTTTTCGAAGTTAAGATAACTCCAACTTAAAAAAAACGCAACACCTTGCGGCTAGCAAAAAAACGTATGTGACCTTAACTAACCATACAGTTGCCGTATGGTCTGGCCGATGCGATGTCTTATAGCCACCGCAGGCCCGCCATAACGCATTTGTGACCGAGGCATTGCCAATGCCATCGCTTATCATATGATTGTACGTTAATTTGAAGAATAACATTCAAGAGTTAACCAACTTTCGAGTGGAATAGGCACAGATGACCGGTCGAGTCAAACCAACGACTTATCAAATTTATAATTATCGATGCCTAGCCTGGCACTCGGCATTACTAGGATAGGACAAGGACTGATTAGCTCAGTGTCAGGATAATGTGACTGAGTGGGTTATTGGGGCATGGTGCCAGTGACCAGTTCTTGCTCGATATATATGTATCTATATATATATATATACATTAGTAATATATTATATATGCTACCAGATTCCTATATGCTTAGCAGAGGTGTAATACCTACACCACAGAAATCTAGTGGATTTTTTCAAGTATGGTACTGGCAGTGCCGACTTTTATCAGTGTCAGCACATTCATATTTTATTATTTACATTTTGTAGGAAATGATTGGTTTCTCATTGCTGCTCCGCCCCTCCACACAGTGCCCCATCCATCGCCCCCGCCCTCCTCTCCCATGAACATACTGGCACCTACTTTACTACGGCCACAACCAGCTCTAACAACATGACAGACCACACCCCAGTAGCAACCAATGCAATTTAACGGTGCTTCCACGACCCCTGTTAAATAGCCAATCACAGGGTGTTTTACATCTCACACCTTGGCAGCGGCACTCAATGGTCCAATCGCGTGCTGCCTACCATTGTGACATCCGGGGAATTTGGCCTGGCCATGACGTCATCAAATACGATGGCGTCCGATCGAGCGATTCCAATAATAATAATAAATTTAAAAACCGTTGACTAACGGCGTCTTTTTTTTTTCCCTTAAATAAAAAAGCATTGTTTGACCCTTGGCATGTGAGAATCTACTATTTTGTCCCATTTCTCTACGCGTGCTCCTTTTTTAACGGGGGGGTGGCTATTATTATTATTTATTTGCAATCTTGTACATCATCTTGATTAAAGTGCAGAATGTTAACAACAGGGTGACATGCAATTTCTCCATCATTGAAAATTGTAAGCTTTTTATTTAGCTACATAGACAATGTAGCAAAACCGATATATGCCGTGCATGTGGCATCCTATAGTATAGGACAGACCCGAATAACGAGCAGTTATTACCATATATGGGGATTATGGTCCGAAGAAGGCTTCTGGCATGGTGGCCAGGTAACAAAGTTCAAACTGAGCTCAAAGTCAATTCCAGAATTCCTACAGAATTAAACACGATGTATTAGGAGAAGGAGGTGTTTAATTCGTGGCTTATTATTTTACATTTAAGAAACTTAAATGGTGATAATTGAATGTGTTTTAGCAAATGATCAGCCATAGGAAATGCACATATAAAAGGTCAAATTAAACTGGGGCCATTCCGATATCAGATTGTTTAGCGAAACAGTTTGGGGGTGAACAAAAATATGGTATAATTACTATTTAGGCATTTCAGAAAATGACATAATTATGCATTTCAGTAGAATCAAGCCAGCTCAACCGGACGTGGTGGCAGAATCGGTAGAGCGTAGACCTCCCGTGCAGGAGATCCGGTGTTCGATTCCCGTCCGAGTCAAACCAATCACTTCCTAAATTGACTCTTGTTGCTTCCTAGCTTGGTGCTCGGTATAAATAGGATAGGGCAAGGACTGCTTAGCTCAGTGTCAGGATAATGTGACTGGGAGAGATATCGGGTCATGGTGCTGATGGCCTGATTTCCCAGTGGGGCAGCACTATAAAGTCACCATTAGTGCGCACTGTCGCACCTCAGTAGCCATCCTGATATGACCTTCGATGTTGCCAGGACGCAACATTCCCACAACCAACCAATCAAGCCCGATCTTTGTGTTTGTTCATTTGCTTTATCTTACTTTATTTTTTTATTTTTGATTAAGCAGAGACAGTTTCAATCACGGATAATTGATCTTCATCCACTATTCCTTGTCCTATACTAATAATGACGAGGTAGGTAGACATTTTGAAATCGTCTGTTTGAAAATCTAAAAAAAAAGCCAAGAAACAATTCAGTATTTTATCGAATATTATCCTCCCAAATTACACATTACAAGGAGAATCAATGCAATATAAATGTTTTTTTGTGAGGTTGGGCTATAAAGAGAAAAATTCAACAGAGATCTTCTGGGGGTAATTACTAAAGCAGTATTTCAAAATGGCCGCCGTTAAAGGTCATTTGAATGTCAGAAAGCCAAGGCGTTTACACATGACCTTGGGGAATAGTTCATGGTTATAAGGGCATCTTAAGTGTAACGAGGAATAACGGCTGGTGTGACCAGTGGTGACGTCCGTTGCGTCGTGGGAACACACTGCTAATTAAAGTAACTGCACCGCAAACTAAGACAGTAGGGTTGAGAGAAGTGCTCCTTTTTTTGTGGTCTGATTTTAACTTTTAGAAATGGCAAAGGACCTTCTTTTATAAAAATTTAAAAAAACATTAAAAAACCTCTTTTTTTAAACCCTCCAAAACTGGGGTTGTTATCTTGTATTTTTAATTAAGACTGTGTATATGTAGTGACAGTGATACTAGAATAAATACAAACAATAATAATAAAACTGGCGTTCTGGTTAAAGCAGCAAATTCTAGATAACTAAGAAACAATTTTTGAGTGTGCGCCCGGTCAAAGGAAGGCATTCTATTTCTATTCAACTCCAAGATAGTTTCTGACTGTCAGTCTGGTTAAAACGGGGCATTCTAGATGAGTAAGAGACAGTTTCCCACTGTCAGCCCAGCTAAAACAGGGCATTCTAGGTGACTAAGAGACAGTTTCCGACTGTCAGCCTGGTTAAAGCAGGGCATTCTAGATGACTAAGTGACAGTTTCCGACTGTCAGCCCGGTTAAAACAGGGCATTCTAGGTGACTAAGTGACAGTTTCTGACTGTCAGCCCGGATAAAGCAGAGCATTTTAGGTGACTAAGTGACAGTTTCCAACTGTCAGCCTGGTTAAAACAGGGCATTCTAGGTGACTAAGAGACAGTTTCCAACTGTCAGCCCGGTTAAAACAGGGCATTCTAGGTGACTAAGTGACAGTTTCCGACTGTCAGCCCAGATAAAGCAGAGCATTTTAGGTGACTAAGTGACAGTTTCCGACTGTCAGCCCAGTTAAAAGAGGGCATCCGAGGTGAGTAAGAAATAGTTTCCAACTGTCAGCCTGGTTAAAACGGGCATTCTAGGTGACTATTAGACAGTTTCCGACTCTCGCCTGGTTAAAACAGGGCATTCTAGGTGAGTAAGAGACAGTTTCTGACTGTCAGCCCGGTTAAAACAGGGCATTCTAGGTGACTATGAGACAGTTTCTGACTGTCAGCCCAGCTAAAACAGGGTATTCTAGGTAACTATGAGACAGTTTCCAACTGTCAGCCCGGTTAAAACAGGGCATTCTAGGTGAGTAAGCAACAGTTTTTGACTGTCAGCCCAGCTAAAACAGGGCATTCTAGGTGACTAAGAGACAGTTTCCGACTGTCAGCCCGGTTAAAGCAGGGCATTCTAGCTGACTAAGAGACAGTTTCCAATTGTCAGCCCGGTTAAAACAGGGCATTCTAGGTGACTAAGATACAGTTTCTGACTGTCAGCCCAGCTAAAACAGGGCATCCTAGGTGACTAAGAGACAGTTTCCGACTGTCAGCCTCGTTAAAGCAGGCCATTCTACATGACTAAGAGACAGTTTCCGACTGTCAGCCCGGTTAAAGCAGGGCATTCTAGATGACTACAAGACAGTTTCCGACTGTCAGCCCGGTTAAAGCAGGGCATTCTAGGTGACTAAGAGACAGGTTCTGACTGTCAGCCCAGCTAAAACGGGGCATTTTAGGTGACTATTAGACAGTTTCTGACTCTCGCCCGGTTAAAACATGGCATTCTAGGTGACTAAGAGACAGTTTCCGACTGTCAGCCCGGTTAAAACAGGGCATTCTAGGTGACTAAGAGACAGTTTCCGACTGTCAGCCAAGCTAAACGAGGGCATTCTAGGTGACTAAGAGACAGTTTCCAACTGTCAGCCCGGTTAAAACAGGGCATTCTAGGTGACTAAGAGACAGTTTCCGACTGTCAGCCCAGCTAAAACAGGGCATTCTAGGTGACTAAGAGACAGTTTCCAACTGTCAGCCTGGATAAAACAGGGCATTCTAGGTGACTAAGAGACAGTTTCCGACTGTCAGCCCAGTTAAAACAGGGCATTCTAGGTGACTAAGAGACAGTTTCTGACTGTCAGCCCGGTTAAAGCAAGAGATTCTATTCGACTACAAGACAGTTTCCGATAGTTAACCCGGTTAAAGCAGTGCATTCTATTCAACTACAACCGACTTCCTTCCAGTTGTGGTCGACTGTCTCCTGCTGGGCTGGACCAAGCAATCTGCCTCCAAAGGGCTCCCTCACTCCTATCTCAACCCGAATAGATCTTAACCGGCTCCACACGGCCAGAGTCTCACCAGGTCGGGTGTAATCGGCTCAGGTGAAGGCAAGCATGATAAGTAACAGAAAATCAACCCTGACACGATTTGAGAAATGGCAGGGGCAAACAAAACGCGCTGTGATTTCCATCAAGGCCGCCCGACATTATCCGATCAGCTGACCTGGGACGCTCGGCTCGAACATTGGGGAATCCCCGTAGCTGGTTTCCAACCGGTACACCCGTCAGTTCCATTCTGCGCCACCTTCTGGAGATTACTGTCCAGCTACACGGACGTTCCACCTGACTACATGCACACATCACGTCATTGGGATTGTTGGATTATTGGTTAATAGTTGTAGCTCTGGACAAAGACTGAACCTATTGTTGAAAATAGCATACTCAAAATATATAAGATAGAGATCTATGCCATATATCAGAAACTAAAAACCATTGGATTATGCAACTGTAAGTGTTCAGGCTATTCGTTTGTCAACTGAGATTTCTAAAGGCCCTGTCACAGTGCGGCCAACACATAAAATCACTTTTTTACGTCGAGAAGCGTCAAACTTTTCGGCGTGGCGGGCAAAGTTGGACGTATATGTACCATATACATAGCATATGGCCAATATATGACCAACATATGGATAATGTACCTCCCGGCGAAAAATGCTCAAATTACGCTCACCGTATGTTCATAGAACGCCGTTTAACGTCATATACGTTATTCGATCGCCAGAACTACGCCTCATACGTTACATACATCAAGACACACTGGAGAAACGCAAAACATTTGTGAGATGTATGTTAGGCGTACATTATCCATATGTTGTCAGTAGGCGTACTGTACATTCCCACTGCCTTTAACGTAGGTCAACGTAGTGCAACATAGTGAACAACATTTATCTAACATATGTCTAATGTACATCGATGTATGTCTAACACATACATAACATACGGTGGATGTAAAAATCCATACTTTGTTGAATGTTGTCGTATGTCGAAAGTTTTGTGCGTGCACAAAACTTTGCCGACCACCTGACGTGCAATCATATCTCGACGAACGTCAACATACATTGACGTATACCAACGAACGCCTAACGCACGCATAACACATAGTGACGTATCCCGATGTAGGGGCCAAATATCACATACATCGGCGTACGTTGGTGCAATGCGTCGTAATGTGACAGCCCCTTTAGATTCACCATAAATTGAGAATCCCTACTAACACTCATGCATGGGGTAGGTGTATATATACCAAAATGTTGCACCAAAAAAACTAGCATAATTAAGGCTAGCCGCTAACAGCTAAGGTGACAAGGCAACTACCAAATTTAGACTATTGCTGTTCAGTGATAAAAACAAGCCGCGATGTGATTTATTGGTTATGGACAGGGTAACAAAACCATCACAAAGAAAAAAGTATATATATATAAAGTTGCATAATCCCAACATTTTCAAAACCAAAACACTTGCCTAGAGTTGACCCTACGTATCAAAGTTAGACACTGGTGCACTCGTTAGACCTTCATTTGCTGCACAGAAGGCATGGTAAGTAAATATAAATAAAGGACATGTCTCTCTGCTGAAGCCTGCTGACGCCATTTCGGTGTGTACATCAGCACTAAATTAGTCAATTTTCACTTCAAATATCTCCAAATGTCTCTCTTTATAAAGAATAAAGGGAAAAAAGGGATTACGATCATGTGCCAGAATCCTACTCTACCACGATCCGGCGGTCTGATCGTGTTCCACGATCATATACAACGGTCCTCTTCCCATGGTCATGTGCCACGATCCTGTGATCTGATCATGCACCACGATGCTGTGATCTGATCATGTTCCACGATCATATATCATGATCCTCTGCAATGATCATGTGCCACAATCCTGTGATCTGATCATGTTCCACGATCATATACAACGATCCTCTGCCACCATCATGTTCCACGATCCTGTGCCACACTGACATATTACCATTATTTGTTACAATTCTGTGCCACTATGCTATGCCAACTCCCTCCGTCATTATCATGTGCTACAGTGGTATGCCACTATCCTCTACCAAGATATGTTCAAATTCTTAGTGTAACCACGTGTAAAGTCCACGGCTCGAATATGTGGTTGTGTAGGCAGGCTATAGTGAAATCAATACTGACAAAGAGAAAGGAAGAGTATAAAGACTGAACGAAGAGAGAGAGTCAAGCCCTCTGGTTTATTATTTATATGGTACATGGATCCAGTATAGAGTATCACCCCACCCCATTCTCCCAATGAGAAACAAGCATTTCTGGCTCCACCAATGAGAAACAAGCATTCCCGGTCCCTATGGTTACAGTGATCTGCTCACCACCACCAAGCTGTGTGGCTCCCCTGGCCACCACCTGCCTTGAGCTGAGTGTGGTGATCCTGACTAGCAGAGGGGGGAGGGGGTAGTGTGTAGGGCTCTGAGTGCCCCTTACACCATAAACTCAGTATTGGCTTCTACGCAGAAACAAATGCTTAATAAGTGCATCAGTATCTAAGTTAGATATGTAAGATCAAATCTAGATAATTGGTTTGGTTTTGAAAATTTGATATTTCATCGGACTATGCAGCTTTAAGAAAAGAAACATAACCATAAACACTTATTAAATAGTCGAGACAACTATTTATTTTTATTTATATTTATTTTTGGTCCATTAGTTGTTTAAGCAGGGGAAATTTCAGTCATAGATGACTGGTCTTCCTCATTCCACTGCTGGTCGATAGAAAGCCCGAGCCTACACTTTTACCGACCCAAGGGATTTTTAACCTCCCACACCACATAGACATGGTACGAGAGCAACCGGTCTTTGATGACGCTGTAAGTTATACACAGTGGTGGAAATCCAAATTGGCAGAGCTCGGGGCATGGGGAATCGAACCGCCAACCCTCAGATTAGGAGTCTGACCTAGAAAAAAGTCAGACACTCTCAACACTCCGCCACAGAGAAAGATTCAGCTCAGTCTTTGATAATCCGCTTCCACTCATTATTTTCCATTTAAAATCAATCAGAATTTGAAATACAGCTTTCCCTTTAATAACAAAAAGGGGAGGATACTACATACACAAATACTGAATTATTTAATATCCCGCGTGACCACGTACTGTTGTTGTTTTTATATTCAAACAGAATAAAGGCATTTATATTAAACACTTTTCTATTTGAACAAAAAGAACAGAAGAAATCACACAGGTGCTCCTTGCACTATTGGGTCTATAATATGGAAGAACTCATTGTGTGGATAATTGTTTTTGTAACTAAGCACACTATATATTCCACACACAGAACATCCTGCACACCAAGCTCAAGGTTAGGAGGCCTCTAAGCCTAGACAAATACAATTACTCCACCTTGGTAGGATATTATTGCTATTTTCTCTAGAAGAAAAAAAAACAACAAATTTTGAGGGAGAAAAACACTTGGAGATTGAGTTCAAGCGGGGACACCAGGGGGCGCCCCGGCATGTCTACTTCTCGCGTTCCCTGCTTACTCTGGATTAAATGGCGACAGTGTAAACATTTGTCGATGGATCATTTGCCTGCGTTTCACCATAGAAAACGCAGCGGTGCGTTTTACCAATTAATAATTCATTATCTAAGCATAGTGATCAGACGGATGGCCGAATGATTTAGAGCGGCCGTCTCCCGTGTTGGTAGACCATGGGATCGTGGGGTCGAACCCTGGTCGAGTCAAACCAATAACTAAAAAAGTGGTACTTGTCGCTTCCTAGCCAGGCGCACAGCATTATTAGAAAAGGGCAAGGACTGGTTGGCTCAGTGTCGGGATAATGTGAGTGAGTGGGATATCATGTCATGGTGCTGGTGGCCTGGTATCCCAGTGGGGCAGCACTATAACGTCGCCATGAGTGCGCACTGTCATAAGACAGTCCTGATATGACCTTAGATGTTGCTAGGACGTAAAACAACAACAAACAAACATCTAAGCATAGTAAATAGACACTCAAATATTAGCATCATCCGCCGTAACAATATATTATTTAATCGGGAATTTTGTTGTTTCATCTCTCAATGTCAGTCATGTCCTTTACCTTTTCCTCCCCGTCCTGATATGACCTTAAATGTTGGCAGGACATAAACCACCAACACCCAACCAACGTTTTCCTCGAATACAGTTTTGCAGGTAGTTAATCAGAAAATGTAAGCAGGCTCAGACACCGAAATGCTTAGTAACCCGGGCTATTATAGACAAAATAGTTTTGAGGATTTATATTTTAACGACGGTCGCAACGTTCTAAATGTGTGTGGTTCGCAAAACTGTTCGGTAAAATATTGGCAGAACGCAAACCTAGAGTTCCTGAATTAAACTTTAATATATCAAATATGGCGTTATAGAGCTGACTTGGTTAGAAATGGCCTCCTTTGCAAAAAAACACACACACACACACACACAAAACCACACAAAACACCAAGAAAACAGTTAAACATTGCTCTTTATATTATATTTAAAAAAGAAAAAAAAAGTAACAAATAAATTATAAAAAGAATTTTTCTTAATGTGTATCGCTAAAAAAAAAAACCCATTGGAATCCAGACATAAGTGGCCGGTCTGTGTGGCAGAGGAAGGAGGTTGTATGGACTGAGATGCTTTGTGCCCACGGTACTCACATGACGGCTAGTTACAGTATAACCCCGTTAAACCAAACTTGAAGGGACCCTAGAAATTTGTTTGGATTAACCGATCATTGGTTTAACCGAGCTTTGGCTTTGACTTTGACTTGGCTTTGCCAAAAACGTGGGTGCATTATGAATGTAATATACACTATATGTGGACACTTTGATTATTGTTTTTTATGTATACAGTATAACCCTGTTAAACCAAGCTCGGTTAAACCAAACGATTGGTTAATCCAAACTTTTTTTCAGCGGCCCGGCAAAATACTACCATTTCTCATATAAAAACGTTGGTGAGGTCTCAGATGACCTTATAACAACATGAAAGTTTGGTTTAACCATGCCGGAAGTGGCCTTGTGTCCAACAATTTTGTTTGGATTAACCAATAATTTGGATTAACCGACTTTGGTTTAACCAACTTTTTTATATCATAAATGGTAGTATTTTGCCAGGCCGCCAAAAAAAGTTTGGATTAACCGATCGTTTGGTTTAACCAAGCTTGGTTTAATGGGGTTGTACTGTATTTTGAACCAACTGTGCAATGGCGAAGTTTTATTTAGCAATTCCGATAGGTGAGCCTCCTCCGCTTTGAATAAATGCACGGCGCGCATGCGTCGTGACCTGATGAAGAAGTGCGACGCGCATGCGCCATGACCTGGCGAAGAAGAGTATTCATTATATGGCAATGATTCCGGAAACTACATACGGACTGCACTGTCTGAAGAATGCCAACTAAAAACCTTCACTGTCAAAATCTGTCCTTTACAAAAATCTCATGTATAACATGTTATGCGAATATTATTTTGAATGGAGTCCACCTGTATTCTCTGCTGGTTGGACACCAAATATATATGTTGCTATGTATTACCCAGGGGGGTAACTAAATATAAGATGGCCACGGATGATGATATATGTCAGTGTAATTTTGTATTATTTTGTACTCGTGGGACCAAGCGGGCCGGCTTGCTTCGGCCTATGGGAGGAGCAGTTCTTAGGTTTGCAAGCATTCACTTTGTTAATTGCTCACTCTACTCGGGTGTAGCACCCTGGGTACCAGCTCACTGTCCCCAACACACGGGGCGGGGGGGGGGGGGGGGGGCTAACATCTCAGGAGAGGTCACGTGCACCCATGCTCCCGTCATATCTTCCTCACTTGCACAGAATTTTCATTGATTAAAGTGCAGGAGCCTTTGAAACCAAACTAATTGAATTGTCTTCTCATTACATAATAGATAAATAATATTTGTGTTTGTTTAAATAAATGCAACCAACTAGCAAGCATATGTCTGACATCTCATGACTTCCTTCTCAGATATATCTTGATTTAACGATGGTGAAATTCAATGTCAATATCCTGACTTTTGGAGTTGTTATTGATGGGTGTGTGTGTGTGGGGCATTCAATGTGCCACACCAGATGGGATGGCTGAATGAGTTGAGCGTCCATCTCCCGTTTTGGTAGATAGTGGGATTCGAACCCGTGGGTTCGAACCCTGGACGAGTCAAACCAATGACTTAAAAATTGATACTTGTCACTTCCTAGCCAGGTGCTCAACATTATTAAAGTTGCATAGTCCGATGGTTTTGAGTTTCTGTCATTTTCTGAGATAAATATATTATGTTGTTCACTATAATCTACCTTACTCCATTTTGAAGTATTTTTTAAATTTTAAATGGCTATCTTTTGAGATATTTGAAGTACAAACATGCTAAATTAATTTTGGCAAGCACTCCAAAACTCTGACACCATAGGTTTCTGCAGGAACAGCTTCTATTAAATTCCCTCAGTGTTCCCTTCTATCTGCCTACAAATGTGTAATAAGTGCACCAGTATCTGAGTTAGATATGTAGAATAAAATCTAGATAATTGTTTTGATTTTGAAAATTTGATGATTCATCGGACTATGCAGCTTTAAGATAGGGCAAGGACTGGTTGGCTTATTGTCAGGATAATGTGAGTGGGTGGGATATTAGGCCATTGTGTTGGTGGCCATGGGGCATCTATATAAAGTTGCCATGAGGGTGCACTATCACAAGTCGGTGCCGGTCCTGATATGACCTTAGACGTTGCCAAAACGTAAAACTCCAACAACCAACCAACCTGTGCTACATCCATAGCTGAACTCCAGCCAAATCCTGGCGCGTCCGAAAGCAGACGATAACAACGATTACATGTCGTCTGCGATTAGATTCCATCATCAGTAAAGCTAGGATTCCTTACACACGGTATGCGGCATGCGGCATGCGCATGCGGCATGCGGTATGCGAATGGGAAGATTCCTTATACACGGTATGCGGCATGCGGCAGACGGCACATCACTGGCTATATTTAAAAAATAAAAATAAACAAGTATACTCCATACTGCACTGTATATGGCCTAATATGGCATGTATATCCATGTAACTCTTGGTACTGCAGATGGAGGTTCCTACCTTTATAATTACCAAATTATAGATAAGTATTCATATTTTTGTGGCTCTGGTAGCATTTTTACCAACCCGAACCCCCACCACCACCACTACTGCACTTGGTGTAGATACAGGGCTAAAGACTATCAGTCGCCTCCTCCAGCCTTATATCAATGGACAAATGCGACTGATGCTAATCTATTCGCACCCCCGTGTCGCATGCCGCATGCCGGACCGATCGCTACAGGGATCGATCGAGTTGTCGCATTCGCATTCGCATTCGCATTCGCATACCGTATGTAAGGGTTGCAGCCCATTGACTTCAAGGCGTTTCGATTTTTTGCCGCATTCGCATTCGCATTCGCAGATCGCATACCGCGTGTAAGGAATCTCAGCTTAAGTCAGCAAAACTTTCAAGCCCCCCACCCCACCCTCTCCATCCTTGACCTTGACCTTGGCGCTGGTAGGTGGTACGGGCCATGGCGGCCATGTTGCTTTGTGTGGAATGTAAACAGGCCAGTTTGTTCTGCCGTCCGCCGCCAGGTTCTGTGTGTGTGCGTGTGTGCGCGTGTGTGCGTGTGGAGGGTGGTACCACAATGGTTCCCGCCACCACGACCAATGTCGTCTGCCGCTTTTGCGATCACGTGACACGGCCACAATGCTTTGGAGCTGAGAGTTGTTTGTTTGGGGTGGTTTTTCGCGCCCCCCCCCCCTCCTCTACCCCCTTTCTTTCTTTATTCGCTGGAGAAACGAACGAATATGTACGAAAAATATATAATAAAACTATTCTAAATAAAATAATATTTTTTTAAATAAAAAAACTGTTACTGCTTCCGGTATGTATTAAATACAATAACAAATTGGCGAAGAATAATACAGATTTTGCCAACATTGCTAAATTTATTGCAAACAAAAAAACTCTTGAAATTCTTTTCACATTGTGTATTTATGCACCCTAATTTGTCCTCTCCCCACCCCCTCCCACTCTACGGGTCTAATTCAGGGAGCGTTATTTGCCTTTTGGGGAGAGTGATAATGGTGTCCCGTTGAAGAAGGTTCCCCCCACACTCCGCCCCTACCGCATCCAATCCTACGCTCACCTCCACCCCCAACCCCAACCCCACCCTCACACCCACACCCACACCTCTATACCAACCCCACTCCCTAACCCCACCCTCACCACCACCACCCCCAACCCCAACCCCACCCTCACCTCCATACCAACCCCCCACTCTCTAACCCCACCCTCACCACCACCACCCCCAACCCCAACCCTCACACCCACACCCACACCTCCATACCAACCCCCCACTCCCTAACCCACCCTCCACCACCACCACCCCCAACACCACCCCTCGCCCCCACCCCCTAGCTCCACCCTATCTCTCACCCCCAACCCTAGCCCAGCCCCACCCTCCAACCCCACCCTCACCACCACCCCCCACCCCCTAACCTCACCCTCACTCCCACCCTACAACTTCAACCCCACCTCCAACCCCACCCTTACACTCACGGATCCCCACCCTCTAACATCACCCTCACCCTCACACCCACCCTTACACCCACCACCACCCCTTAACACCACCTTCAACCTCACCCACAACCCTTAGCCGCACCCCACCCACACCCACCCCACACCATACCAAACCCCCACCCTCTCCTCCTGAACCTACACACCACCCTCACACACACCCCACCTCCACCCACACCACACCAAACCCCCACCCCCTCCTTCTGAACCCACAGGCCACTCTCACCTGCCTCCCCTCTCCAATCTCTGCCATTCTTGGGGGACCAGGCTTTTAGTGGCATTTTTCACCTGGTCCCCAGTCATTAACAGCGACATCTGGTGGGTGAAGTTAAAGCGGTGACCAGGAGGAAATGAAGATGGTGGTATGATGTAAGCCGGTCCCCTTTATGAAAAGTCATTTGCGCTAGGTATGCAATAGTTGGATTGTTATAATTGGCATCAACGTCAAGTATGGTTCCAATCAGAGTACGGTACCCTTGGACAAAATGCTATGTGTCCTAAATTTAGCCTGTTTTGTAGCAGGCAGACACGAAGTATTTATGATTACTACCAACTGTTCCTCTGGCTGAAAATGAAATAAATACTCAAAATACTAAGATATTATTACAGCAACATAATTATATTTGTCAAAATAGTTACATATTACCACAGTACTGAACAAAGCACCACAAAACTCCACAAAGCACCACAGAACACTACAAAACACCACAAACACCACAAAACACCACAATACACCACGGAAATACATGCAACCGACAATGCAGCAACACAGATACCCACAATGCACCACTAACAGCAGCGCAGGTACCCACAATGCACCACTGATGGCAGTGCAGGTACCCACAATGCACCACTGACAGTAGTGCAGATACCCACAATGCACCACCGGCAGCAGCACAGATACCCACAATGCACCACTGACAGTAGCACAGATACCCACAATGCACAACTGACAGCAGCGCAGATACCCACAATGCACCACTGACAGCAGCACAGATACCCACAATGCACCACTGACAGTAGCACAGATACCCACAATGCACCACCGACAGCAGCACAGATACCCACAATGCACCACTGACAGCAGCACTGATACCCACAATGCACCACTGTCAGCAGCACAGATACCCACAATGCACCACTGACAGCAGCACAGATACCCACATTTCACCCCTTACAGCAGCACAGATACCCACAATGCACCACTGACAGCAGCACAGATACCCACAATACACCACTGACAGCAGCACAGATACCCACAATACACCACTGACAGCAGCACAGCTACCCACAATGCACCACTGACATCAGCACAGATACCCACAATGCACCACTGACAGCAGCACAGATACCCACAATGCACCACTGACAGCAGCGCAGATACCCACAATGCACCACTCACAGCAGCACAGATACCCACAATGCACCACTGACAGCAGCACATATACCAACAATGCACCACTGACAGCAGCACAGATACCCACAATGCACCACTGACAGCAGCACAGATACCCTAAATGCACCACTGACAGCAGCACAGATACCCACAATGCACCACTGACAGCAGCGCAGATACCCACAATGCACCACTGACAGCAGCACAGATACCCACAATGCACCACTGACAGTATCGCAGATACCCACAATGCACCACTCACAGCAGCACAGACACCCACATTGCACCACTGACATATACCCACAATGCACCACGAACAGCAGCACAGATACCCACAATGCACCACTGACAGCAGCACAAATACCCACAATACACCACTGACAGCAGCACAGACACCCACATTGCACCACTGACATATACCCACAATGCACCACAAACAGCAGCACAGATACCCACAATGCACCACTGACAGCAGCACAAATACCCACAATACACCACTGACAACAGCACAAATACCCACAATGCACCACTGACAGCAGCACAGATACCCACAATGCACCACTGACAGCAGCACAAATACCCGCAATACACCACTGACAGCAGCACAGATACCCACAATGCACTACTGATAGCAGCACAGATACTCACAATGCACCACCGACAGATAGCCACCCGGCACATCTTCCCGAACCCCTTAAGTTTAAGTCTGGCACCTCCGCTTCACCCCAGTGTCGACCAAGTCAACCCACACCTGTCCGAAATCAAATATTATTCCTGGCTCCCGAGTCAGGCGCTGATTGTTAGGGATATTGTTGTCAAGTAGCCGCGCAGCAGGTGAAGCGACGGGACCGGCCGTCTCAGCAAACACGGGCCCGTATGTGCTGACATCTAGCGGGCACCGGGACAATAAAACCCACCTCCTCACACGCCCTCCTCCCTCAAACCTACAACTAGTACAAGGCCAACACCAAAGAGTCCCATAGTTCACTCAAAGTGGTTCAAATCGCGCGTGTTCAATGAGTACCCCCCACCCTGGTGTACGTACATATTAGCGTCATGTCCCTTCTTTTGATTATATTCTGTTGTTCCGCTTCTAAATCACAATCATTTATTGATTAATATGTGACCTAATTTGTCCAGCACTGCCTCGCCTTCACTCATTATCGCTCAGGGCATTTTTTTCTGGAGTGTCCACGCTCTGACATCCTCCCAGTCACTCTCTCTTGGTAAGTCATTCTCCCATTCTCTCTCCTACTCTCTCATTTTCCTCATCACTCTCTAACTTTCTCCTGCACTCTCATAATCAGACTTACCTCTCCCACTCTCTTTTAGACTACATCACCGGTCCAGCCGCACGGTGCATTGTGGGATGTGCCAGACCAAAACAAACCCGTGAGAAGCACATGGCACATGCTAATACACTGGGTGCAGTTATGAAATGTGCTAGTTTCAGCTCATCTCAGCTCTTGTTTGAACCATAGAACACTAAATTAAAAAAATTAAAAAATACATTAAGATATTAATCTGTTATTCAGCATTGCATGCACATCAATATAATCAGCACAGCTTATGCCATGCGCATTTAGATTTAGACAAATCTGGGCACTCAGACTAGTGTTAGAGCGCTAGTCAGAGTCAGTTTTACTTATTTCATGCATGTTTTTATTTATATCCCATCGTTAATGACATATGTAAAAATAGAAAATGATTAGGGTTAATCAGATATTGGCTATATATTTCTTTGAAACAAGTTTTTGTTCACACATTTAACATTTTAATAGTTAGAAAAGAATTATTTCTGGCTAATTAATGGTGATGTAAACATCAGCCTGTAAAGTGACTGAAGTTGTATGTTACTTAGCTCAAAATGCTTAATTATGGAGTCTCGGCAAACTCAATGGCCGTACGCCTTTGCTTTGCTCCCAACACTGTTTTCACCGCATGTGCAGTCGGAACCGTGATCTCGTCTATTCAGTCCTACCTTGTCTCATTCACTCTTTCTCACATTCTCTCGTTCACTTTCGTCTTGTCTCACAGTGGCTCACTCAAACCATCCCAAGTTTCTTTTCCATGCTCTCACTCTCTGTCGCTAACGCTCTCGCTTAGACAATATCTATCACTTCATGACCACTGAACAATAGTGTTTTATATTTCACAGCAAACCCCAGAATCAATCTGAGTATTCTCATTTCCGCTGATCTCTCAGTGAGGACTGTCGCTGAGACCCAGCACGCCGGGACACGGCTTCAGCATGTACACGGGTAGTTTTTGACGTCCAATAGCCGATGATAACAATCGATGTGTGGTGTTCTCTGTGGCAGAGTGGTTAGAGGGTCTGACTTTTTTTCTAGGCCGGATTCCTAATCTGAAGGTCGGTGGTTCGATTCCCCATAGCCCCCCCCCCCCACCTCTGCCAATTTGGATTTCCACCGCTGTGTATAACTTACAGCATCATCAAAGGCTAGTTGCTCTCATGCCATGTCTATGTGGTGTGGGAGGTTAAAAATCCCTTGGGTCGGTAAAAGTGTAGGCTCAGGCTTTCTATCGACAAACTGTCTAATGGTGAAAACAAGCCTATTCAGACTTATCCATGACAGGCAGTTTAGATCCTCAAGAAAAATGTGGTCTGGAGGCATCATTAAATGAAACAAGCGTTTTTATATACAAGAAGTTGGGGTTGGTTCCACTCCCATCCCAATCCTTTAAATTTACTTTGCACCTATAACCACATGCTTCCCGACAGCCAAAGATGGTGGATTAATTGCCATCTACAGAACAACCCCGTTAAACCAAGCTCGCTTAAACCAAACGATCGCTTAATCCAAAAAATGTTTGGCGGCCTGGCAAAATACTACCATTTATCATATAAAAAAGTTGGTTAAACCAAAGTCGGTTAATCCAAAGTATCGGTTAATCCAAACAAAATTGTCAGGCTAGAGGCCACTTCCGGTATGGTTAAACCAAACTTGATATGGTTATAAGATCATCAGAGACTTTTTTTAATATGATAAATGGTAGTATTTTGTGGGGCCGGAAAATGTTTGGATTAACCGATCGCTTGGTTTAACCAAGCTTAGTTTAATGGGGTTATACTCTATATACATTAAAAAAAAACAATAATCGAAGTGTTCAAATACATTGTATATTACATTCATAATGCACCCACGTTTTTGCCAAAGCCAAGCCAGAGCTCGGTTAAACCAATGATCGATTAATCGAAACACATTTCTAGGGTCCCTTCAAGTTTGGTTTAACGGGGTTATACTGTATTTGTTTCGAGTGTAGAATGCAGTGAAATTATCCTCGCAAATATTTTAGATGAGATAAAATGCCACTTCCTGCATCAATACATATCAAACACCACCGCGTTCCACATGTAGCTGTGACCCTACATGCTGGGTCCCGGCTTCAGTCATTTCTGGGGAACCAGTGGAACTCAGAGCACACATATTAGGTGAGCAAAATACATTTGAGTGCAATTTAATTTGCAAGTGATATTTTACCAAAAGTTAGAATTATATCCAAGATTGTTTTGTTTGTTTGTTGTTGTTTTACATCCTAGCAACATCTAAGGTCATATCAGGAAGGGTACGGACTTGTGACAGTGCACACTCATGGCGACTTTATAGTGCTGTGCCACTGGGGGACCAGGCCGCCAACACCATGACCTGATATCCCACTCAGTCACATTATCCTGACACTGAGCCAACCAGTCCTTGCCCTATCCTAATAATGCTGAGCGCCTGGCTAGGAAGCGACAAGTATCAATTTTTAAGTCATTGGTTTGACTCGACCAGGGTTCGAACCCACGATCCCATGGTCTACCAACACGGAAGACGGACGCTCTAACTCATTCGGCCATCCCGTCTGGTTTTATATCCAAGATGATAACTAAACTAAGTGTATCAACAAAGAAGCATTGAATTATCTATAACCCTCATTAATGTCAATAGGGTTGCTCTACATGACCTAGCATTTGTGTAATGTGCACTAAATACTATTTAACCTCAACACCATTAGCATTGAACGGTCGAAGTTGGCTGCGTTCCCTTTTCACGCCTCCAGTAATGAAGAGTTCCTCCTTCGCCTTCACCACACTTGACCCCCCAGAACGATTCCCGTCGTCCATTTCCGTTTCCACC
Organism: Branchipolynoe longqiensis; assembly: GCA_030323885.1. NCBI lineage: Eukaryota > Metazoa > Annelida > Polychaeta > Phyllodocida > Polynoidae > Branchipolynoe > Branchipolynoe longqiensis. The sequence goes on from CM059200.1 coordinate 43,137,362, forward strand.
AACCATCGCCATGGCGCCCACTCCCTTCCGGTCCGTCGCACTTTAGTACACATCGATTCCGCGTGGTGGCGCTGCATACACTCCCATCATGCCCCGCTGCCTGCGTCTTCCGGTCCGACTCACGTGATACGCCCATCGTTAGCGTGAACTCCGGGGTTCCCGGTAGACGGCGCCACCCCTACGGTTTTAGTTGGCAATACAAATTTGGGTTCTAAATGCGCATTTATCTGTCTGCGCATAGAAGGGGTCGATACATTTTGCGGCTTTCTCCAATCTCTGGTGCTTCGGACAGGGAGGAAGGTATTCAATAAAAAAAAATCCTTGCTGTTAATCTAATAAACCCTTTCCATGGACCATGTGCAGTGAATCGCTATGAAGAACATTACTTCTTGACACTGCCATTAGAGAGCGGGTTGGTGGTGGAATTCGTCTACTAGCCCTCTTCCATTGAGCCTGCTACATAATGAGCTGCGTCTCACAATATTAGTTCTTGCCTCTGCCATCAGAGGGCGGATCCTTTATCGCCGTTTTCCACAGAGCATGCTGTGCAGTGAGCTGCTGCAAAACAATAGTAGTTTTCGCCAGTACCACCAGAGGGTGGGTTGGTGGTGGAGATCCTCTATAAGACCTTTTTCTCCGACAGATTCTTTAATAAACTACTCCCTCCAACATTAGCTCTTTACACTGCCACCAGAGGGCGGGGTTGTAGATGGATTCATCTATTAGTATTAGAGTATTCGGCCTCTAACAAATTGCGCTGAATGAATTGAAATTGAAGATTCCTTTCGTATTAAAGGCCCAGTCACACCTCACTGGACTTGGGGAAATGGACAGAAACCGAACAAAGTCCATTCTGTGTCCGTACAAGTTTTGAACATGCACAAAACTAAGAATGGATGCCGCCGGATTGATGTCTGCGGTTCTTGTCCGGTTTGAGTTTGTTTCGTCCATTGGCTATCCGTTCATGTCCGTTTCATGTCCGTTTCATGTCCGTTTCTTGTCCGTTTTATGTCCGTTTCATGTCTGTTTCATGTCCGTTTCATGTCCGCTCGTCCAGAGGCCTTCGCAACACTTTGACACATTTTAATACATTTTGATACTTATCACCACCGGACTAGACAATTCTGTCCGTTGCTCAATCCGGTGAGGTGTGACTGGGCCTTAACATAGCAAATACATCCAAATAATCTGCCCTATATTATACGTGATGCATCTATTAATTGGTTTGGTTTCATGCAGTTTTAGGTCCTAGAAACATCTAAAGATAACGAGACAGATTCTCTGATATAAAACCCATCACATACTCACATCACTCAACATTGAATAAAATAAGTCTGCGGCTTTTCTTTTTCCTAAGAACAACTTCCCCCCCCCCCTCCATGACGCATGATTTTAATGGATTTGACATTGGAATAATATCTACGATCTTTGTGATAGATAACAAGATTATTTTTTTCCACCCATATACCCCCCTCCGAGCCACCCCATCCCCACCCCCACCCCCACCCCACCAAACTCCCACCTCAGTCAACAACCCCAAAGTCAAGACGTTGGAGACTCAGTGGAGCGTGACCTGTGCCGGGACCACCTGTGCAGTGCATGGTGGGAAGAGTCAAGTCACTACAAGGACGCGCAGGCCTCCGTTCCCACAGCCAGCAAACACAAGGCGACCGACAACGGACGGAAGAGGGCGCCACCGCTTCCGGAACGCCGCAGCAGACGACCCCCCCCCCCCCAACCCCCAACCCCCACATACACCACACCCCCAAAAATGACTAGGCGCCCTAATATCGCTCACGAATCGCTATTGTGTTCATTCGAATCACTCAAGCTGATCTGGGCATGCGCGGTGGGAGCAGGTCCATTCAGGGTGGCTGGATGCATGATACCGCATGCGCACGCGTGTGGAAACGGGTGCGCATGTCTGTCCGGGCAGTTCAGAGCTACATCCGGTTCGGTTTGGATGATGTGTGTGAAAAGGGCTCCCGGATGGTTCATTACATAATTCAAACCGAGGGTGGGAAAAGGGACAAGCGAAAATGGAATGATCGCTGCTTATAAGAATTGTATATACATTATATAGCACATATACATGTATATTTTATAGATATGTTCACTATAGCATTATATAAATAACATACATTATAGAGAGTATAATCTATTATGCATATATAAAAGGGGCGGAGCTCTTGTCATGATTATCGATATTATTATTACGATTATCCTCTCCTGATTATTGTCCAGCAACAGTCTACTAGCTACCTTTGTGCTACCTGTACTGCCGGTGCTACCTGTCGTCCGCGAATCGGACGACCGCTCCTGTGAGTCGACCTTTGCGTGTCAGTTGGACAAATACTGGAGGAACGCTCTTTTCACGGCGACCATTCACACGGAAGACGGTATCGTGCCTTAAACTCATACTCCACGGTCGTTTTGATAACCGACCCGTCTAAGTGTGTCGATCTGTCGATTCTCAAGCCTATGACGGGAAGATCAATAATGAGAGCAATCTGACGCAAATAAAGTGTCCTACCCATCACCTCCTTGTCGCTTTCCTTTCCGTAGCCAAACTTTATACAGTATTACTATTAGCCCCATTGTATTGCAATAGTTGAGATCCATATAATGCGATCGCAAAAAGAAATCATTTTAAAGCGGGGTTCACTTGACTAAATTACCTTTTGAAATAAAGAAGTCTAGGTCCAAATATTCATCTTTATGTATCCGAATTTGCGTTAACCGTGAAGTCTTCTCACGTGAAGTCTTGTTCAAACCATCGCTTTTACATGTAAAAGCAGACAATCAATTATGTGCCAATAGACACTCATTAAATTAGAAAGCTCACAATCATATATTTGTGGTTAAGGGAAACAAATTCCCATAGAAAAAGAAAAGCTTTCTTAATAATTGATAGAATCTATTTAGTAAACTATATGAGGTGGTACAGTCCAGCTCAAAAAGGCCAAAATGTTTTCCTGTTTTACCTTAGTAAAAAGGTCATGCATACTGTCTGCAGTGTAGAACTGTTGGCGCAGGGCCAAAAAATCTACGCAACTTAGTAAAATGTGTTTGAGTGTCAGCGGGGACTGACACCCAATACATTCAGGGGGAGGTTCCCCCTTAAGCAGAAAAGCATGTGTAAGCCATGAGTGGCCAATACGGTAGCGGCTAAGGACCACTTGGTCCCGGCGACCTCCCGCATGAGTCTGTGGTGGCTTTCCCACATATGGTTCAATTTCTTTAAGTTTATTAATGTTTTCATCCCACTCATGTTGCCATTTGGATTTTATGTGGGTGGCTATTAGTGGTTTCAGATCAGAGTGAGGGATCAAACACGGTTCAAGATCACAGTTCAGGGCCTTCTTCGCAGCCCGATCAGCTCGTTCGTTTCCTTGTATGCCGGCATGGCCAGGCACCCAGCACAGGTGGATGTCATACCCATCCGTTGTCAGTTGGTTCATTTTATAAATGACCGTTGCTAGAATAGGGTGATTCATTTTCAGTCCAGCAACAGCCAGGAGGCAAGAGAACGAATCACTGTATATAACATAGTTAGTGTGGTTGGATACCTCGATACACTCCAACGCGAGAAGGAGTGCTCGGGCTTCTGCAGTGAAAATCGAGCTCTGATCGGGCAAACGTACACCAAATTTTTCCCGTCAGCAGACTGCCGCAGCAGCTACCCGGCTTTGGTCTTTTGAACCATCAGTGTATATGGAGAGGTGGTCTGCAAACTGGCCTTGAATCTCTGCAGGCAGTCCTTGGTACTCGAGTGGATGTGTCCCAGACTTCCTCAGTTCTGTGAGTCGGAGGATAACCGATGGCTTTCTCAATGACCACGGGGGATGTTCTGGGACTTTGGCATCCTCCAACACGTCCAAATCCATGCCCAAGGCCTCCAAATGAGGTTTCATTCGGAGCCTCAGTGGCCGGATGTAATTCGGCCTGGCTTCATACCTGGATTCGTCATGTTGCTCGAATAGACAATTGTGTGCAGGATTCAATGCATTAGTTTTTTATCTTGACTACATATTGCATGGCCAGTTTGATTCTCCTGTTGTTAAGTGGTGGTTCATTGGCTTCGACGTAAAGGCTCTGAACCGGTGAGGTGTGGAAGGCCCCAAGGGCCAGGCACAGTCCCTGGTGGTGGATCGTGTCTAGCAGCCCAATATATGATTTCCTTGCGGAACCGTATACTATGCTGCCGTAATCCACTCGTGACCGAACCAAGGTTCTGTACACGGAGAGCAGAACATCTCTGTCTGCTCCCCACTCTGAGCTGGACATCACCCTCAGAATATCCAGCGCTTTCAGGCATCTTGTTTTTAGGTACTTTATTTGTGGCACAAAAGACAGTTTTGCATCGAGAATGAGGCCCAGAAATTTGATTAGGAGTCCGACCTAGAAAAAAGTCAGACACTCTAACCACTCCGACACAGAGAACACCATACGGAGCCGAGGCCTGGACAGTGTACAGACGACAGGTGAAAAAGCTGCATGCCTTCATGATGCGACATCTGCGTTCATTCATGAGGCTAACCTGGAAGGACAAAGTGACAAATAAGGAAATACTCAATTGGACGTGGCTGCCCTCTATGGAAGATCTTCTGATCAAAAAGAATCTCTGGTGGACTGGACACCTCATGAGGATGTCATCAGACAGGCTACCAAAGCAGATCCTCTTCTCTCAACTGTCTTCTGGTTACAGAAAGAGAGAGCGCCCTCGTCTCCGGTTCACCATCAAGAGAAACCTGAAGATGAGAGACATTAAGACCGACTCATGGACATCAATCTCACAGCAGAGAGCTAAATGGAGAGCGGCAGTCAAGTAATGAAAGCAGTCTTTGTCGCATCGCGACCGACAGCATGATGATGATGATGATGATGATGATATAGATATATGTACATTTATTAGGCATATATTTGTATATATCTACATATATATATATAGTTGTATATCTACACTCATATATGCATATAGATATAAATATATATATATATAAATATATTGTATATATATACACACACATATATATATATATATATGTGTGTGGTACTGTCTGTCACAGTAACCAGTAGTCAAACTGCAACTCGATTACAGCTGCATCTAGTATCTGATGTTCTATTTACTCCTCCATATACATTGTGCATATATGAGTTGTTGATTTGCATATAGATTGTCAGAAGTAATTCGAAGCATATTTACCACCTTCCCCTCCCTCAGTCAAAGCCCCTTCCAACCCGAGGCAATACGCCGACTATTGTTTTCCCAGGGGTGCGTTCTTTATATCTGCATGTTTCCCATAAAAGAATTGTTTCCAAAGTACCGAATACATTTTTTATTACATCATATTCTAAAGTAGACATCTTCCTGAATTACATTAAAGCTGCATAGTCCAATGAAATATCAAATTTTCAAAACCAAACCAATTATCTAGATTTGAGTTTACATATCTAACTTAGATACGGATGCACTTATTAAGCATTTGTTTCTGTGTAGAAGGCAAATGTGAGTCAATTTAACAGAACCTGTTACTGCAGAAGTCTATGGTGTCAGAGTTTTTGCAAGCTTGCCAAAACTAATGTTCCATGTTTGCACTCAAAATATCTCAAAAGTTTACCATTTAAAATAAAAGTAACTTTGAACTAATGTAAAGTAGATACTAGTGATCGATCTAATATATTTATCTCAGAAAAAAATACAGAAATTCAAAACCATCGGACTATGCAACTTTAATTAACGACATTAAATGTACACACACACACACACACACATATATATATATATATATATATACATATATATATATATATATGCCAAAGCATTGCCATGAAAGACAAGATATATATAGAGAGCATAATCTATTATGCGTATATAAAAGGGGCGGAGCTCTCGCATGATTATCGATATTATTATTACGATTATTCCCTCTGTTATTCTCCAAGTATTATTGTCCAATCGCTGACTTGCCCGTATTTGCCCCGGTCATTGCCTATGCCAGCGCCCCCACCGGGTGTTGCTGGCACTGCGCTTCCCGGGCAGTCAGTCTGTCTCCTGCTTTAAAAAATAGCCATCACCTCCTTGTCTCTCTCTCCTTTGCCGTAGCCCAACTTAATATATATATAATCCTCCGATGTGAATTAGGTTTTCCCACGCTAGCAGGTACAGGGGGGGGGGGGGGGGGGGGGGGGCGCCGGAAGTGGCGCCACCGGTCATGAGCATGGGGAGGAGTGAGTACAGAGTATTCGGTGTAATAAAATATATAAACAAAATAATTCCCTTCCGCACCTTTATACTCGCACGATACGTTATACATCATATATATGTGATGCATAACTATAAGCAGTATGCGAGTATGGGATTATTTTATTATATTGTTATATTATATTAGCAGATTAGAACTGAACCTTTGCTGAGAATTTGTGAGCCGCAGTCTGTACAAAAACCTATGTATGGGAATCGCGATATTAAACATATGCCTCTGTCATGATTTATTATCCATAAGCATTAATTAACATAACATACAAGTTGAGCGCTCAAGCCAAAGCTAAAGGCTACATTCCTTACACGCAGTATGCGGCATGCGAATGCGAATGCGAATGCGGCAAAAAATCGAAAAGCATCTAAGTCAATGGGGGTGATTCCATGTGTCCGAATGTGAATGCGAATGCGAATGCGAATGCGAATGCGAATGCGAATGCGGCAACTGAATTGGTCCATGTAGCCATCGGTGCAGCATGCAAATGGGTGTGGGTGTGGGTGTGGGTGAGGGAGGTGTTATGTCAGGGTGGGTGACATGCCGCTGGGACTCTCTCAACATGCCTGATAAGGCAGGGTGTGGGGTTTCACTTAACGGCGGGGGGAGGGAGGTTTCCCCTATCACATTGGGTATCTACACCTCATATACGACATTCAGTAATTTGCAAAAATAGCTTTGAGCTTGATTTAATGGATTTCACCTGTTAGTATATTGAATTTTAAATAAAATGACACTTCATTTGTGAAAATCTGTCTAATATTAAAGAAAATATGGACTTTTTAAAGTTGTTACTGTGTATTAGTCAAACCAAATCGCTGCATGCCGCATGTCGCATGCCACGTGAAAGGAATCAACCCATTCACATGCCACATGCCGCATGCCGCATTCGCATGCCGCATACCGCGTGTAAGGAATGCTAGCTTAATGTCTCCTTTTGATTGACTCCATTACTGCGCATGCGCGTCAGGGATCTTACCAACAGTAGTATGTAGATTGGCAGTTTAATTCTGGAGAGTCCTTTATCACAGAGTGCTGTTCAATAGAGCACGGCGCGGGGGATTTCACACGATGGCATTATATAATAATAATAATATATGATAATAATAATATATTTATTTCCACATGATCAATGTACATGATCAATGTACACACAAGTTGATATTTATATCAGTAATTTTTTCACATGAAAAAGGAGAAAGCAGAAGTACAATACTTTCCTCATTTAAAAATAACAGAGATACATTACTTATAGCATAGAAATAATAAATAGAAAAATAAATGTTAAAAGCATATCAACATTACCCTCAATGCTGTAAATTACATCTCAATATTTATGTACTAGACTACTATGTGCTTTCCCTCTGATAAAGCTTAAATATTTTCTTTTTATACATTCGGGCAAACAGACTCAGCGGCTAATCTATCTTTATCATTTTGGATTAATTGTGAGGCCTCTTAGTCTTAAGTTTCACATCTGGTATTATCAATTCCTGTTTTTTTTAATTCTTAAAATATATTTTTTTATTTATCTTTTGATAGTATTATCAATTTCTTTTTTGTGTCTGTATTTAAAGAATTATTTTTGTATTTGAATTTGTATTTTTGTTATATTAGTTATTGACAAGTCTTAAATGCTGTTGTCTGGGTGGCAGGACGAGCCGTGTGGTTGAGAGTTATCTCCCTTCTCCCCCTCTTTCTTCCCATTCTCCTCCGCTCCTTCTCTCCCATCCTCCACTCTTCCTCCCCATCTCCTTCTCCCCCCAGCGTCCTCTCCCTACTCAGTCCCCTCCTCCGCCCCCATTTCTCCTCCTTCCCCCTCCTACTCCCCTCTCTTCGCCTTCTGCTCCCCCCCCCCCCAGTCCTCCAGCCCCTCCTCCTCTCTTCCCCCCTTCTTCCTCTCCGCCCCCCCCCTCCTATTGTCTCAACACAATTCAACTCCTACTGCAAGCGTATTGGGGCTGTTGGCAAACTCCGTTGCACCTTGTACTAATTGGTTGCTAGTGTGGTTGCTAGGGTAGTTGGGTCATGTTGACAGTGGGGTTTGCTTTCCTCAACACACCATACAGCGAACAGTCCTGAGTGAAACCCTCCCCCACCTCTCCCGCTTTAGCTGAGCAAATCGCTGCAGCTACCAAAGCTAGGAGTGGAAAGGGGAGAGGCTACTGTTGACAGGAAATGACGTCACTCAGCTATCGGAAATGACGTTGCGCCGCATCGGAAATGACGTATTGATTTCGCAGGGGCCGTAGGAAGAATCCTGAGAGCTTCTCCTAGCCGTCGCTGGCGGCGCCACTCGCCGCTTTTCAAAACGAGGCTCCGTGAATAAAACAATCAGGGACCGATCGGAAGCCGCCCACTTTGGAGCGGGTCCGCGTTTGAAGAGCGAGCTCGCTTCTGATTGGAGGAAAATCAACCAATCGCATTAAGTGGTTTCATTGGCCATGGTGGCAGAGGCTGAGATCAACAACGCGTATTTAGGGCGAGTACTTAAGGTAATTGGTCGCCGAGTTTGTATCGGAAATCACGATTGCGCCAATAATTACCCAAACGAACGGCATTGATTTCTTCAGCGCAAAGAAGAGACATTTTTGTCTAGTCTTTTTTTAAACTTTTTTTAAATGAAGACGATTCGTCTTTGGGGCGAATTGATGCGGCAGGATTTTACTGTAATCAAATGATGGCGCTCCAACCCAGAGCGATTCCATCTGAAAGGAAGACTATAACTTCCGCTTTACACAGTTCCATGGGAACAAGATTGATCAGACTAGATCTGGTTAGGGTTCGTAGTTTTCCACGCTCCCTTCATGATGTACGACACAGACATCACACGATATAATAATATTCTGTTATTACGATGCAGCAGAATAACTATTATTGCAGTAGGAAAACTGGAACGAGTAGTATGTTGTAGCCAGGGTAAGTCTAAGTGTAATCAATTGTTTCTTTGGACTATACGTCTGAGTAACATCTAAGGTCATATCAGGACGGGAGCTGAGACAGTGCACACTCATGCGCACACTCATGTGACAGTGCACACTTATGGCGACGTCATAGGGCTTCCCCAATGTGATACCGAGCCACCAGCACCATGACCCAATATCCCTTCCAGTCACATTGTCCTAATACTGAACAAACCAGGCTTTGTCCTATCCTATTAAATCCAACCGCTAGACTAGGTAGCAGCAAGTATCAGTTTCATAAGCGATTGGCTTGACTCAGCCGGGGTTCGAACCCATGGGAAGTCAGCATCTGTCCGACTAGAGTCAGTTGTAACCGACCCATTATTAGTTATACAACACCCAGCAGTTGGCCTCGGATGTCATACGACAATAATCATTATTCTGCTGCATGCTAACCGCAGAATATTATATATTTTCTTGGAATAATAAGAATAAATGCGTAACTCGTCTGACTCTCCCGATTATGAGACTGCAGGAATTACAGAAGTCACCAAACACTAAAAGACTTCAAATTCAGAATTATTCAAAGTAGGCGCAGAATCTATATAGAATCAGACATGTAAAGTGTTATAATGGATGGACGGACTGTCAGTGACTGGACAAACCGACTGGTTGCTAATTAAATCTGTAAAGTCCGATGAAAGCATCAAATCTTCGAAACCAAAACGCTTACCTAGATTTTTTGGGTACATTAGTTGTTTAAGCAGGGGAAATTTCAGTCGCAGGCGATTGATCTTCCTCATTCCACTGCTCCTTGCCCTATCCTAATAATGCCGAGCACCTGGCTAGGAAGTGACAAGTATCACTTTTGAAGTCATTGGTTTGACTCGACCAGGATTCGAACCCACGACCCCACGATCTACCACACGGGGGGACGGACGTTCTAACTCATTTGGCCATCCCGTCTGGTTTGATTCTAGACATCCAGCTTAAATACTGATGCCCAGACGGGATGACCGAATGAGTTGAGTGTCCGTCTCCCGTTTTGGTCGATCGGGGGATTCGTGGGAAACCCACGGGTTTCAAACCCTGTTAGAGTCAAACCAATGACTTACAACTTTATACTTGCTGCTACCTAGCCGGATAACCTGGAAGGACAAAGTGACGAATAAGGAAATACTCGAACGGATGGGGCTGCCCTCTATGGAAGATCTTCTGATCAAAAAGAATCTCCTGTGGACTGGACACCTCATGAGGATGTCATCAGACAGGCTACCAAAGCAGATCCTCTATTCTCAACTGTCTTCTGGCTACAGAAAGAGAGGGCGTCCCCGTCTCCGGTTCAGGGATACCATCAAGAGAAACCTGAAGCTGAGAGACATTAAGACCGACTCATGGACGCAACTGGAGAGCGGCAGTCAAGTAATGAAAGCAGTCTTTGTCGCATGGCGACCGACAGCATGATGATGATGATGACCTAGCCGGACACTCGGCTTTATTAGCATAGGGCAAGAAGCAGTGGAATGAGGAAGACCAATCATCCACGATTGACATTTCCCCTGCTTAATCAACTAATGTACCACCCACATTATTTTTATATTTAAATGCGCCTAATAGAGATTTGTTGCTCCATAGTAGGGTAGGCTGAGTCAATTACATTAAACCTGTTACTTCTGAAGCCATGGGGATATTTACATCATCTAGGTCTGGAGTTCAAGTCTGGAACTGGCAATGGTGAAGCATAAACAATAAGTGATGTTTGACTGGTCAAATGTTTCATCAGAGCAGTCTTCCCAATATATATCACCATAGAGAACAATATGTTGTTAACACCATTGACTGTTCAAATGTATTATCAGAGCAGGCTTCCCAATATATATATACCAATATATATATATATATCACCATAGAGCACAAGTGTTATTACCACAATTCGGGCAGCCATTAACAGTATGTATAAGAATTATTTCAGAGTTAGTAGAATGCACTAAGATATTTCTTAAAGTCTGGTGTGGTTAATAGCTATGTGCGCATGTGGTTACTTAGACATGGGAGATCGTCTTAATTCACGTTACTCGTCCATGTGGCAGGATAGCAAGACATAAGAGGAAACTGATTTAAAAGTTTTATTAAAGAGAACTAATCATCACCTACAGGTAGCCAGAGCAGGTTATATGGGCGGCTAGAACCAGAATGTTCTGGCAATGGAGGCTGGAGCATATGGATGCTGAGGCTGAGTGAGTCCAGATGATGTAGCACCCAGGAGGGCATGGAGCGGTGGAAGGATTAGCGCGCACCCCCCAGTTAGAGGGTCGGTGGGTGGGGAAGTAAAGTGTGCTGTTTAAAAGTGAGGAGTAGCAGTGCAGAGGTATGCGAGGAAGACAGAAATTGACATAGCCTCATCCGCACATTACCCATGTTGACCTCGGGCCAACATGCATAATTCACATTACTCGGCCATGTGGCAGGATAGCAAGACATAAGAGGAAACTGATTTAAAAGTTTCCTTAAAGAAAAGTAATCGTCACCTACAGGTAGGCAGAGCAGTTTATGGCAATTGGGTGGCTAGGACCCGAATGTTCTGGCAATGGAAGCTGGAGCATGTGGATGCTGAGGCTGAGAGAGTCCAGATGATGGAGCACCCAGGAGGGCATGGAGAGGTGGAAGAATCAGCGCTCACCCAACATATGAGCGAGCACTGATGGAGCATCGATGATCGGTATGGAGGCGATGTAGGTTGAGACAGCACGGGACATCCATGTGCCGGTGGTCATGAGATCAGCCAGTAGGAGGCCAGCAGCCTGGCAGGCTTGAGCAGCCCCACTGCGAAGGCTGTGGAGGCTGAGGCATGTAGAGGAGATCTGACAGGCAGTGGCAGCGAGGCATAGGGCACTGGTGAGGAAGCGGGCTGAGAGTGGGGCACCGGATGGAAGGAGGAGGGCAGGGCCGTGTGGGGGCGGGTTAGTCTTTGCAAGGTATGTGAACCAAGCCATAACAGGGCAGCATGAGGAGTGAGAGATGTGGGGGAGGCGGAATACTAGAGGGAAGGCGGATTTTGGTCTAGTCTAGGTGGAACGGACATGAACAAGGTGTGCCTCAGGGGTGGCTGTGACATCTGAGAAGAGAAGAGTATGGAGAGAATGACCAGAGGAAAGAGTAACGAGATTGCTTTGCGAAAGCATTGTGCAATAGGCTAGGATGAGAGCGAGAACAATAACTGCAGGTAAGGGGGTCAGGCGGGTTAGAAATGAGACGATCTGGGAGAGTTGGTGGGGGGGGGGGGGGGGGGGACTCAGGGCTGGGGCGTTGGTTGGGACATGGGAGGAGGACTTAATGATCCATTTCTTCATGACAGAAATTGTGTGTGCGTTAAAGGCAGAGTGATCACCAGGGGCAGAGGAAACCCAGACCTTAACAGAAGAAAAATAATTGAAACAGCACCTGGGGACCTAAGAGCTAACGAAAGAAAATACAGGAAAGAGAGGAGGTCATAGACTCTAGGGGAGAGGGGGGAGACTCGGTGGAGGGTGCAGAACCATAAGTAGCACCTCAGGTGGGAGGCTTTGTTGCGCGAAGTCCTATGGGCCAGTGCATTCTCGTAAACTTGGAATAGGCCTTAGTGATGTTTCAGCGAGTAGCCTGCAAGACAGGTAATATCTTCCAGGCTAGTGGAGTTTACATTGATAGTTTACATAGCGAAATCTATTATGTCAGTAGTGAAAGCGATCGGGATTCTAGTTGGAGACAAATTTGTGCACATAAGTGAGATTTTGCGTTTAAAGAAGAGATCAGATGAGGAGCGGCTTAGGGCATCTGCAAGTATTAACTGTGAACCAGGCTTATGGCAGATCTCAAGTTTGAAGTTATGTGAAGCTGAAAGAAGCCAGAGCTGCCTGTCACAGGCACAGAGAACAGAGGCTTACCTCTGCCTGATGAGAGGACCTGCTGGGAAGCCAGCTCATCTGTATTAATCTGTAATGTGTAGCTAGCTATGTGGGGAAGGGGGGAGGAGGACAAAAACTGCATGGACACGATGTATCGCCTCGAGCTGGGTAATTGTGAGGTTCAGGTCAGCTAAGGGGGGAGGGTATTCGGCTTCATAGAAATGTGTGCTGGAATAAGCCCTGCCTGCTGTCAATGTGGAATCACACTCGATCTTCCACGGGGATCTCAGCTTGGGGGGAATAAGTAAGTATGACCACATTGAAGGTAGCTGCGAATCGTTCGAACCACTCTAAGTCCTTGATGAGATTTCCCACGAGACTCTTGAGCTGCTTCCTACTTGCTTTAATAGTGAAATAGTGAATGGTAGACAGGAAGTGTGAACACTTATTTGTCTCTCATTTTTGCTTGAGTGCAAGTAAATATGCAACACAAGGAATAATTAGTAGCATGTCGTGAATAAGGGGTCAAATTTCCCTGGATCATCAGCCCATGCTTTTTCTAATCTGTTCTTGAATGAATTTATTGACTCGGCGTCAATAACATTTTGTGGGAGACTGTTCCATATATTTATGATCCTGTTTGAGAAACTGTGTTGCCTTAACTTTGAAATGGCTCTGGGTTTTACTAGTTTGAGAGTATGGCCCCAACTGCCTTCTCTTTTATTCAAGGTGAAAAATTGGTTCATATCTATTTTATCAAAACCTTTCATAATTTTAAATACTTCAATTATGTCACTTCTTTTCCTTCTGTAGGAAAGGGTAGGAAGTTTCAATTCTCTAAGCCGTTGTTCATAGGGTAAGTCCTTTATATCTGCAACTAATTTTGTTGCACATCTTTGAAACTTTTCGATCTCCAGAATATCTTTCCGAAAGATTGGGCTCCAACTTTAATCTTCTGCTTCCAGTCAGCACAGACCTGAAGAACTTCTTGCACTTTCTGAAGTGGTAGAGATACTTTCATCGTTGCTGTGTCTATATTGAAGCCCAGCCATGTGAGATTAGTGATAGGGGCAAGGCATTTATCATGGGCAAGCTGGAGGCCTAGGATTTTAGCTACTGACAGAAAGTGGCTATAAGCATCGGGCGCTTTTTGATATGTGGGTTCTAGACCGACAAAGTCATCCAGGTAACACAAGCTAAAATAACCTTGCTTATGCAGGAGCCAAACCAAGGCCCTTGTGGTTCTGGCAGATGCGAGTGCCGAGGTGTGGCAGGTGAATGGGGGGTGGGGTGGCGGTGGTGGTGGGGAGGGGGCTATATCGACATAGAACTGATCGCTATGTGTAATGCTGAGAAGGGGAGCTGAGAGGGGCAGACTCTGAGCTGGCAAAAAAGCCCTGGCGAGATTGGCCGAACAGAGCCAAGCATTGGGCCCTAGAAGGGTAAGGCTGTCGGTTAGTGTGGAGACAGTCGGAAGGGTAAAGTTAAATGAGGTGCCCTGGTAATAAATAGCCTTTGATAATCCCTGCATTTACACTTTGCCTGGGAGGAAAGCTCAGATCTACGATAAACCTCCTTGAAGTAAAGTTCTTTTTAGGCCGGGTCATCATAGTCTGGCACGCCTAGGTGTTGGAGACGGTGAGGCACTGTTGCGGGCTGCCAGGTGAGCAGCATTGGAGAGGTGGCTAATTTTGCGGGTGAGGCGGCAAATTATGTCCCTGTCTGACTCCGTGTGTCAATACGGGGAGTCACGGGTCCTGGGAAGTGCCGGCCATGGCAGTGTTGAGTCACTTGAGTCAGGCAAGTCCTGGTTTAGAAACAGGTCGCAGGAAGACCGGGCTTGCCTGGGCTTGCCTGGGCTTGCCTGGGCGGTTGCAGGCGGGAGGCTCCCCGAGACAAAGGCAGCCTGCCTCGTCTTTTGCGTGTTGGCGGCATTCTCGCCTATGTAGCACTGAAGTGGTAATCTGGTACGTTGCTATCCTAGTAGGGGAAGGAAGTGAAGTGTACAGTAGCGTGTGCTGTTTGAAAGTGAGGAGTAGCAGTGCAGAGGTAAGCGAGGAAGACAGAAATAGACATAGCCTCGTACGCAAATTACCCACGTTGATCTAGGGCCAACATGCATAATGTTGGTGGAAAATATGGTTCATCTAATATTAATAACCGTCTGTATGTGGATTTACATTGAGTTATTAGAGTGTGTTCATGTAAAAGTGGTGCCTTAAATCACTAAGTGCAGATGCAATAATTTAGAATTGGTATGGGGCGTTAAAATGCATAATCCGATGAAAGCGTCAACATACCAAATTGGGCTAGATTTGATATCAGATATATGAACCTGCACACATATAACACGTATTGCTACAATAGAAGGAAGAGTAAGTAATTTAATAGAACCTGTTACTGAAGAAGCTATGAATATGATATCCAGCATTTGGGTGTGGACACCAAAATTAATTTGGAATGATTTCATTTCAAATATCTTTAAAAGTTGGCTCTTTAAAAAGAAAGTTATCTCGAACTGAGAACAAAATTAAGTAGATTATGATAATGAATCCAATAAAGTTATCCTTAAACGATATTCTGGCGGAAACTCAAGACTATAGGTTTATCGGAATGACGAGTTCAGGTGCAAAACCCGGTAAACGCCAATCCAAAAATTGAGACAAACATTTGAATCAAACTATCCAAAAGTTTTTTTAATTTTATTTTTACATTTCTACTTTTGTGTTCATTGCTTCATAATCATTTCATCACTAGAAAAGTGGAATTAGTGAGAATTAAAAATACCTTCAGGTAAAAATCTTTTATTTTAATTACATTTTTGATTAGCGTTTACATGGTTTTGCGCCTGAGCTCTTCAAATTTAAGGTTACTCTATTTATGCTTAAATTATTCGATGAACTGGTTCGTGACACAACGCCGAGTGACGAGAGACTAGGGTGGCGATGATTTGCTCTGAGCTTATCGATCGGTCTATCTGGGTCACCGGGTCACGGGTCAGAGGTCAAGTATGGATCGGAAAGAAGACTCCCAGAGTCCCATCATGCAACAGTTCATGAGCGTGCATCTGGGACTCAGAGAATCAAGGGTCGATAGGTGTGTTTGTGTGGAGGACTGGGTCTGGTTGAGCTGGGCTACGTCACCAAGAAGCGATAACGGAAGTAGGTACACGCAGTGCCGCCTAGTGGCTGCTGAGAGAACTACAGCATACTCTTTTCTGTGTGAATAATTTATTCTCCTGAATATTTCTGTTTGTTTTTTTTAATCTTCATTAATTGACACAGACCTTTTCAAACAATCTACATGAGCGTTGTTGTTGTTTTTGTTGCTGTGTTTCCAGGATAATGTAACTAAATAGAAGATTGATTGATATGCTTAGGCTGTGTGCATTGCTAGCGAAATGGAACAACCGTATTGATGCCAACACAAAGACGACGAAGCAATCACTGTTAGCAACAAGCAGTAATCCTTCGTACAAGTCAGCATGCTACTGCGTATTACTATTAATGTGTTTAAATGAGTTCCGCATTGACCTACGTCTTAAATTTTGCTTCCACATAATGTGCATGAATCCCTGCCCCCACATAAAAAGTTATTTTCGAGCTAATAATATAAATATAAAAATAAAAATATATACATTAAATGAACTCTCAAGTACTGTATTACTGATTTTCTCCTTCTTTGCTTGTTTAAATAATGCTTAATGAATTATTATTTGATATAATTCTTCCAAAACTGGATTCTTTGCTTCTGTAAAGAATGCTTTATGAATTATTATTTTAAATAATTCTTCCGATACTGCAATTTGCTTGTTTAAAATAATGCTTAGTGAATTATGACTTGACATCATTCTTCCAAAACTGCATCCTTTCTCTGTTTAAAAAATACTTAATAAATTATCATTTATATAATTCCTCAAAAACGGCATTCTTTGCTTATTTAAAAAATGCTCAATGAATTATCCTTTGATATGTTCTTTGGAAACTGCTCCTTTCCCTTGGAATCTTTTATGGGGATTCTTTTTCCATATTTAGCATTTGGACTCGGAAGGAACTTCCTTCTTATTGGCTTAGTATGTAAGTGACATAGATGATGGGGATTTAGACGCCACCTGTGGCTGAGGTTCTACGTGATGTCACGTGAAGACGACATGGCCGACTGTTTTGTAGCAGTCACTGCGGGACTGCCTTCTTGAAAATGTTATGAACACGAGAAGCAATTATAAACATAATCCTCTCAGTAATTGAGAATAGGAAATAATACTTCTACATGAAGGGATTCTAAAGTATTAAATCCCACCGCATTAAAAAAAAGAAATCTAACTGGCAATGTAAAGTTGTGTGGCCATGGCAGTTCTTATCTCATCGCCACAGTTACAGAACACTGAACCAGCACTATGATCAGTAACCGCCTATGAAAACAAGTTGCGGTAGATGTTTCAATATTAATATCTCGACATGATTATGATATCTGTTGTTGACATAGGACTAAATCCTAGCATTATCTTCACCATAAATCAGTAAGCTGGACAGGATGATTAAATCACTAGCATCATATTCATCAGCGATCAGTAAGCTTTTTTGTTTGTTTATTTAACGACTCCCCAGCACAAAAGGTAGTCCCACCCTACTGCATACTTCTCCATCCTACTGTATTCTTCCCCATACGACTGCATACTGCCCCACCATACTGCATAGTGCCCCACCTTAATGCATACTGCCTTACCCTACTACATACTGCCTTACCCTACTACAAATGAAGATGAACATGCAGCAATTATAACATCTTTTTTAGAGTAGTCTTTTGAACTTAAAGGTAGTGTTTTGAACTTAAGGATAGTGTTTTTAGCGTGGTCACAGTAGTGTTTTGAACCTACCTTCAACTCGGTTGAAAACACTACCATAGTGTTTTGAACCTAGGTTGAAAACACTACCGTAGTGTTTTTGTGGGTAGTGTTTTGAACTTACTACATTGGCCTCAATGGCTTCGATATACAAATACCCCTTCCAATCAGCCATGGGTTCAGCGGTTGTGCGTGACCTAGATACGTGACCCAGTTCTGGAGAGACGCCGGTGAGGACATGCACGCTGAGATATTGCAGCATTAGCCATGCCTTACATGTGTGCGCCCGCCTTGCTCTCATCGCATTGATCTCGTCGTAACCTCGTGGTGACGGCCATTCAACAGGCAGCTCCATTCATCTCCCGAGGCCACCCTCCTTCCCTCCTTCCCTCCCACCCTCCCCCCTCCCTCCCTCTACAATGATGCAGCGATCACTCACGGCTTTGCAATAGGATGCTGCATACATTGCCACAAGCAATCCATCTTCGCTGACAATGTATGGGTTTTCTGCCATTCGAAATGCATCTTCCGAGGCACTGTGGAATTTTTTTTTTAATGTTTGCCCAGAGCAGTATCCCTTATATATCGATACTATGTGTTCCCAGAGTGAAAAATTAAGTCCAGAACTAGTTTCAGACAGGGTAAATAATATGGATTATGAAATATGACAATAATACACCAGGCCCTGTAACAATTGCGCTAAAATATTAAGTATTGAATATTGCATCTGTCTTTCTGACCGAATATCCATTTGAATTCGCAAAAGTTAGTAACAACTAGACCAGAGTGTTATATATAATGTATAAATGTTGAGTGCTTGTCTAACCAACTGGACATTTTGATTATTTGGACAAGATGGTTGAATAAGTTGAGCACCTGCATCCTGTGTGGCAGGTCATGAACTCAACCCGTCCCCCCTTCCCGCCCCCCCCCCCCGCCCCCAGCCGCGTCAACCCAAATGACTTAAAATGTGTATACTTGTGGTACCTTTTCTGATGCTTGGCATTACTAGTGTAGTAGTTTCTAAGGAGCCCCACTATCACATGGTTGCAGTCCTCACTACACTGACCCTTGCCGATCCGGGCGCGGTGCTCTAATCGGAAGAGCGCAGGCCTCGCGTACGGAAGATCAGGAGTTTGGTTCCCGGTCGAGTCAAACCAATAATATTAAAATTGATACTTGTTGCTTCCTAGCCTGGCACTTTGCATTCATAGAAGCAGGCAAGGACTGGTTAGTTCAGTGTCAGGCTATTGTGACGGAGTGAGGTATCGGTTAATTGTGCCAGCGGCCTGATTTTTTAGTGTGGCAGCATTATAAAGTCACCATGAGTGCACACTTTCACAAGTCGGTACCCGTCCTGATATGACTTTATCTGTTGCCAGGACGTAAAACTCCAACAACCAACCACCAACCCTTGCCGATCAGAAAGATCAGCAAGTGGCAACATACTAGCAGAGGTGGTGACACCCTATGGTGGACCATTCCACTGATTGCTAGTGGTCTCCCCCCCCCCCCCACCCACACACCCACAAGAGGTTACATGCAATCCGACTGGACAGTGACAGGTCGCGTATATTCTGAGCTCTGTGGAATAAACAAGGGAAGAGCCCTGAGGTTTAAACATTTGAAGTATCTAAGGTGTTCTTCCTTATTCGCAGCCCATCACACTACGATAGGGCATGAAGCAGTTGAATGCAGAAGACCAATTTTCTATAATTGAAGTTCCCTGAGCTTAATCAAAAAATATCCCCGCTCGTCTGTGAGGTCACTCATACCAAAGACCCTATAATACTAAGACGGCTCACTCCCTATCTGTCCCATGGTAATGTAAATTTTGCAGTGCCACCTTGTGGTGGGTTTGATCAGCCCAGCTTCTGGTTGGGGTTTCACATGTAAACACATACAATTATATTGTACATGAGATAGGTAAGTATGAATACACATCAATATGAAATTGCTATGAACAAATACACATCATCATCAGCATCATCATCAGTATCGCCATCATCACACATCTTTCGCATTCATATATACATTTATACATATAATATAGCACCTGTTTAACCAAGAGAACAGCCAGCGCACCAAGTGGTGGGTTTGATAATTTTGATTACACAATACAGGCTGAGTGAGCCGTCTTAGTATTATAGGGCCTTTGCTCATACCTATCTCATCTGAAACAACCGTGGTAGACTTAACGATTGTAATTGATTCTATTTATTATTTTGATAATAATTTCCCTATTAGTGTTAGTAATGACAGATATGTATATATATTCTATATATATATATCACATATATATAATATGTATACATACATTCAATATATATATATATATATATGTACATATATTGAATAAATAAATACATCCATAAGAATAAACAGAATGCTTTGAATATGTAACACATTCATTGCATTTTATACAAAGCTAACGCTCCAGTCGAACATAGGGAGGAAAGGCCACTACATCTAGTCCACTGCACACTTTTATTTAATCAGAGCAAATGACTAATTAATTAATGGCAGTGGTGATTAGGATAACCCAGAAATATGGCGAAAATACTTTCAATTCACAACTTGCTAATCTCTACAGCAGACGACACGGTGTGTCAATAATAAAAAAATATATATATAAAAAAAACCTGGAACCCCCCCCCCCCCACACACACACACCCTCTCATTGTCTGCCCGGCGGATGTGAGCACATTTTCAGCGGGATACAAAAGATGGCTGGAAACAGCGCGCACACCGGCACTTCCGGTTCATCTCGCAGTAAATGGCTGACTAAATCTGCAGCGGATTTAGAGCCCGCCAGTGGCGCCAGCTATCAACAGGGATGGGTACCACTGCGCCGCTTACTTCTGACCACCGGAAGTGATATATCACCACCGGAAGACGCTGCTGCCGCTACTGGGGATGGACAGTGTTTGGTCCGCTCTGCAGAGAGCAGGTCCTTTCAGTTTGTATAATCATTTACGTATTACCAGACGGGATGGCCGAACAAGTTGAGCGTCTATCTGTTTTGGCAAATCGTGCGATTTGAACCCCTGGTCGAGTCAAACCAATGGTGTTAAAATTGATACTTGTCATTTCATAGCCAGGCACTCTGCATTATTAGGATAAGGCAAGGACTGGTTGGCTCCATGTCACGTTAATGTGACTGAGTGGGATATCAGGTCATGGTGCTGGCAGTCTGGTATCCCAGTGTGGCAGCACTATAAAGTTGCCATGAGTGCACACTGTCACAAGTCGGTCCCTGTCCTGATATGATCTTAGATGTTGCCAGGACGTAAAACTCCAACAACCAACCTATCATTACCTATTATATCAACAAAGTGGTCTTATACACTTTGGGTTCGTTATCACAGCATGTGGATGTAGCGACAGGAAGCGAAAGGCGACTGTGAGTGAGCATGGTTTTGCGTCCTCAGACCATATCAAGACAGATGCTGACATATGACAGCGCTCTGGCGGCACGCTATCGCGCTGAGACAGGATCACAAAATGGCCATCGGTTTGCACTGTCACAAATTCGTCTTGATCCCGATATGACCTCAGATATTGGTAAAAGGTCAATGCCGGGTCGCTCACTGAGCCTGCTGTCTATTGGTCCAGGAGAGTCTTAAGCATTTGCACTAGTGACCACCACCAGACATTATATATATATATATATATATATATATACATATATATACATATATATATATATATATACATATATATGTGTCTTAAGTAATATATATTTTGAATGGTTTAATACATAGACTATTATATTATATATAAATTAAACACAAATATGCTGACATTATATATATATATAAATATATATATATATATATATATATATATATATATATGTGTGTGTGTGTATGTGTGTGTGTGTGTGTGCAACCATGAAACATGGTCGGTAGGGTGATATTTTTCCTAATTTAGTTGATCTATTAAATATTATTTATAGTCTGAACCTTCCACATTTAGGAATTATACTTTATTTTCTAAATAACTCCATTGGATACCATTTCAAAATGTCATCAAAATGGGACATTTAATTTATGCTTCTTTCGATAGCGGAAGTGCCACATTGGGGTGCTCTTCCCATTGTGGTCATCACAGATAAGTTTCTGAACGTAAGGTGGGCAGCATTTACTATTTCTGAGCTAAGAAATTTGCGCAACGACAGGAGTCAGCTAGACTGTGTCAGTTCCTTTGTCACGTTGTACTGGTTGAACCTGCCGCACACACACACGGACACAAATACGGCAATACAGAATGGTGTAACATTCTAATATTATTCACGCAATCGAAATTCCAGTGGGGACGTTTCTCCACACACTCCCAGAGGAGGAAACCACGTGACAGGCCAGTCCCCTCCGCTGGTCCCTGAACAGGAAGTGGATTACCAGATGAATGCCTCTTAGTCATTGTGTGCAGCCTGTTCCCAATAAGTCGACCATGAGGGTGCTTTCGGAAATAACTAAATAATACTCAATTTAAAAAGGCATATTGCCAAACAGTTTTCTGGAATTCATGTTATAATGTTATCTATGTTATATATATATATATATTTATATATCTTATATCTGATCAATACATATAGTTTCTCACCTCATCTGACTTTACCGATATGCATTTGTAATGAGTGAATTATACTGCACTTGATGATCTACGTGCCAAAGAATATGTCTTAATATTATTATTATTATTATTATCGATTTTGCTATTGTCTCATATACATAACAATTAAATAAATATATATGTAACATTATGCAAAGGTATTTTATTTCTGGGCATATGAGGCAATTTGCAATATATATATGTATATATATATATATATATACATGTTGTATAGGCCATTGTACGAGTATAATAAGGCCGGAAGCTTCCATCTGCTCCTCAGCCCTAACTCCTCCCTCAGTCATCGACTGGAGGAGCCTATCTATTCAGCTACACTTCCATCCTACTCATCTTCAGATCCATTGGAGAGCACTACACATCTGTGCATGCACCACTGCCCCCACCCCCATATACACTCACTGTACCGCCAAAATTATATATATATCTATGTGAAAGGGTAAACTTTGAATCTATGTACACAACATATATGCATATATATAAAATTATGCATATATATCTACAACAACATCCGATTTTTAATTTTTTTTTAATTCATGCACTAGTGGCCTGCACACACATCAAATAAAGCATCTGATAAAGTATCTAACTTCCACCTATGTCCCCTATCGAATAATGTCACTATTTCATATTAATAATCTCAACAAGCTTCACTAAGTGATACCCAGTTGGTCTTAAAGGTGGGTTCAGCTTGCACAGGACCCGGCCAGCCGAGGAAGACTTTATGAATATTGTAATTCAGTGCCAGGCATCTTGATGGATGTCAAAAGCAGCAGATCTGGTCTGTATACGGAATGCTCCTGGAGACCTAGCTGCGCATTCTGCCCCAGGCACATGCCGAATGCCTGCCAGTGGCCATTAAAATTGTTCGCTGTCCTATAAACTCACATGCAGCCAGCAGGCCACAGCTTTGGAAATGTGTAGTACCTGTCCGCTTTATTTATAGTCAATATTTAATTCGGTACTTCAATAGGAAATGCAGAGAGTAATACTCCAATAAAAGAGTGATGTGCCTAATAAATGAAATACCTTAGCTTTGTTTATTGGTGATGTGGGTGCTTTGTGGTGGTTTTTGTTTGGGGGGGGGGTTCCAGTCCAATTCCAGGGGAACGAGTGAGTGGTCTGCACTGACCTCTCAGGCAATGAGCCGCATAGACAGGTAGGCGTGGGTAGTGTGTTGATATCAGGGAGCCTAGGTGGTGTAAGGGTTAGCACACTGACCTGGAATGCAAAGAGATGTGGGTTCGAGTCCCACTCTAGGTGCAATATCTCCCATTTTTATCACCCCCATGACACTGGTTGCCGTGACCATGATCCTGTACAAGCTACGCACTGTATAGTTGTTGAACCTACCTTGTGTGAGTGCATTGCCTGTATGTATGTAATTGTAAGCATTAAAAGACTTACAATTCCAGGGGGACGAGTTTAGTAGGCTGCACTGACCTTTCAGGCAAGTAACCACATAGACAGGTAGGTGTGGGTAGTGTGTTGATATCAGGGAGCCTAGATGGTGTAATGGTTAGCACACTGGCCCGGAATGCATAGAGATGTGGGTTCGAGTCCCGCTCTAGGCGCAATATTTCCCATTTTCATCACCCCCATGACATTAATATGAAATACCTTAGGTTTGTTTATTGGTGATGTGGGTGCTTCGGGTTGTTTTGTGGTTGTTTTTTTTTTGGGGGGGGAGGGTTATATTAATATGAAATACCTTAGCTTTGTTTATTGGTGATGTGGGTGCTTCGGGTTGTTTTGTGGGGTGTTTTTTTGGGGGGTTATATTAATATGAAATACCTTCACTTTGTTTATTGGTGATGTGGGTGCTTTCGGATTCTGATCAAAAAGAATCTCCGGTGGACTGGACACCTCATGAAGATGTCATCAGACAGGCTACCAAAGCAGATCCTCTATTCTCAACTGTCTTCTGGTTACAGAAAGAGAGGGCGCCCTCGTCTCCGGTTCAAGGATACCATCAAGAGAAACCTGAAGCTGAGAGACAGTAAGACTGACTCATGGATGCAACTCTCACAGCAGAGAGCTAAATGGAGAGCGGCAGTCAAGTAATGAAAGCAGTCTTTGTTGCATTGTGACCGACAGCATGATGATGATGGGTGCTTTCGGGTTGTTTTGTGGTGGGTTTCTTTTGGGGGGGGAGGGTTATAACTTATATTAATATGAAATACCTTAGGTTTGTTTATTGGTGATGTGGGTGCTTTCGGTTTTGTTCATTTGTTTAGTTGTTTTTGTGTGTGTTTCTTTTTGGGGGGTGGTTTCTTTGGGTGTGTGTGTGGAGAAGACTCTTTTCTGGGTGTATGACTTCTCCCCATGACGTCACAGCCACGACAAGTCATTTAATCCCCCGGTTTCGATAAGTGATGGTTTAGTACAATAGACTAGATCACCTTTCCGACTGCGCATACACTGAAAACGGCGCTGGCAGCAAAGCAAAGGCGTGCAGCCATTGAGCTTACTGATACGCATAGGCAAAACTTCGATTTTATTCCAAATTAATAAAAATACATCACAATTTGTCACAAACATGGATGGATGGATGCAATATAATAAATATAATGAATATGTTTAAGACACAACTCTCCATAATTAAGCATTTGGAGCTAAGAAACATACAATTTCAGTCACTTTACAGGCTGATGTTTACATCACCATTGATTAGACATAAGTAATTCTTGTTCTAAATATTAAATTATCAAATGTGTCAACAAAACTTGTTTCAATGATATATATAACCAATATCTGATTAACCTACTCATTTTCTATTTCTACATATGTCATTAACCATAGGATATAAATAAAAACATGAATAAAATAAGTAAAACTGACTCTGGCTATGGCTCTAACAGTAGTCTGAGTGCCCAGATTTGTCTAAATCTAAATGCACATCGCATAAGATGTGCTGATTATATTGATGTAAATGCAAAGCTGGATAAAAGATTAATATCTTAGTGTATTATATATATATTTTTAGTTAGTGTTCTATGTTTCAAACAAGTGCTGAGATGAGCTGAAACTAGCACATTTCATAACTGCACCCAGTGTATTAGCATTAGCAATGTGCTTCTTGCGGGTTTGTTTTGCTGTGACGCATCCCACAATGCACCACGCCGCTGGAATGGCGGTGTAGTCTATTATCTGTCGTTGAGTAATCAAAGTCGCGGAAATACAGATAAACAAAGCCGCCTCTGATAAAGAAAGCGGAACTATGACTTCCTGTAAATTGTTTGCCATTCTCTGTGTTAATCCTCTAATGGGCTGTCCGCTTTTGTATGTGCATGTGTAGAAAACGACGGAAATCGGTCAAACCGAGAGTTCTTTTATGTATTACATGTGGTCAGTTTTATGCACACTCATGGTGACTTTATAGTGCTGCCCCACTGGGAAATCAGGCCACCCACACCGTCACCTGCTATCCCACTGTCACATTATCCTGACACTGAACTAATCAGTCCTTGGCCTATCCTATTAATGCCGAGCATCAGGTATGGAAGCGACAAGTATAACTTTTTAAGTCATTGGTTTGACTCGACCAGGAACCGAACTCCCACCTTCCGTACGCGAGGCCGGCGCTCTACCGATTAGGCTACGGCGCCCGGTGCCGGCTGGTGGTAGAAAGCGTTATAAGCTAGGATTCCTTACACGTGGTATGCGGCATGCGGCATGCGGCATGCGGCGTGCGGCGTGCGGCGTGCTTATGGGATGGGTCCTTTCACCAACACCCACACCCACACCCACACACAGTGTCAGGTTTCCTCACCACTGTTCTCTATGGCAAATGCAGCAGCATTCGCATTCGCATGTCGCACCGATCGCTACATGGACCGATTCAGTATTCGCATGCCGCATGCCACATACCGCATACCGCGTGTAAGGAATCACCCCCATTGATTTAGATGCTTTTCGTTTTTTTGCCGCATTCGCATACCGCATACCGCGTGTAAGGAATGCACACCTTAGACTGCTTTTACAGAGCATGCTGCATCATTAACTGCTACCCACAACACTAGTTCCTCTGCTGATGTCAGAATAGGAGTGGCTTGGTGATGGAAAATCTCCACCAAATCTTGTAATTCCCACTGGTCAGACGACGGCCAAATATGTAAGAGCGATGGCTCCCCATGCGCCATATCATGGGTTCAAACCCTGACTGAGTCAAAGCAATGATCTACAAAAAGTATACCTGTCACTACCTACCATAATATTCAGCATTACAGTAGAACATCCCTAACCGACCACCTCCACAGATTGACCACTCCCATATATTGATCGCTTTATTTGGGTCCCAAACGATCGCCCATGCAATACCATTTTAACGATTAAATAAAGTCCCTAAACCGACCACCTCCCTAAATGGACCAGTTTAAGTCGGGCCCATGGTTCGGTCGACTTAGAGAAGTTTGTACTGTACTAGGATAGGCGAAGGACTGATTTGCTCAGTATCAAGATAACATAACTGACTGGGATATCGCGCCACGATGCCCGCAGCATGGTCTCCCAATGCAGGAGCATTATAAAGTCGTCATAATTTGTTTATATACTGGAAGGAGTAGGGGGAGGGGTGTGTTCTTGTGTGTGCACGCGTGTGTGTGCGTGTGTGCGTGCGTGTGTGCGCGTGTGTGTGAC
Source organism: Branchipolynoe longqiensis (assembly GCA_030323885.1). Classification (NCBI taxonomy): domain Eukaryota; kingdom Metazoa; phylum Annelida; class Polychaeta; order Phyllodocida; family Polynoidae; genus Branchipolynoe; species Branchipolynoe longqiensis. The sequence goes on from CM059200.1 coordinate 43,164,519, forward strand.
TTACCGCCCGTCCATCATCACGTGACCTATGAAGCCGGAGACGGTTCCTGGCGAGAAGGGGAATGACACCAGCTAACGAGTGCGTACAAGCCGGAAGTCAACGGCCAGTTTCCGCTGCCAGTGCGTCCCAGTGACCTACTTAGACTAATTGAGGTTGCTTGTTTCTTCAGTACGAGTGATTGGATATTAGAAATTGAAGGTTGTGGTGTATCGATAAGGATAACGGGTATACTCGGAATACAGGAAAGAACCGGTGTCACGAAATAGAATCGCCCCCTTAAAATGTTCTCCCCCGGTGATTCTATAGACCCCTTTCAATGTTTATAAACATCATGTATGCGCGTGCAGCCAGGCTGCAGAATGAACGCACACTGACATTGAGTTTGCCGATACGCGCAGTGAAAAACGTCAGTTTATTCAAAATTAATAGAAATTCAGAATCCTACCCTTATAAATTTAATATAATCTGTTTGTGACACATGTTTTCTATATGTAGTCTGAGCAGTTTGTTTCTAGGTGGTGTGGTTAGAGATATTTAACTTTTTCTGTATGAAAATTGCTCAAAGCCATTGACAATGCATTAACTTTGGCGGTACGCGCACTGCAAAACGTCAGTTTTATTCTAAATTAATAGAGATGCAGAACCCTAACCATATCAATTTAATATAATCTGTTTGTTAAACATGTTTTCTATATGTGTTCTAATCGGTTTGTTTCTAGGTGGTGTGGTTTTAGAGATAATTCACCTTTTCTCTATGAAGATTGCTCATAGCCTTTGAGTTTGCAGTGTGACAGTGTGTTGTCCTGCAGCCAAGCTGCACGTGCACTGACCTAAATAACTATGCTGACGTCAGATGAAATATGTCTATAATTAATACAATCTCTAGGTGCGATTTTAGTTCGAAATAACCCCCCCCCCTTCCCTCCCCTACCCTCCCTTTCCCTCCCACCTCATTCCTTCTCCCTCCCACCTCCTCGCCCGACCTCATCCACCTCTCTCTAACACTCCCCTATAACTTTAATTACCTCAGTATTCCATTCTATGTGGCAACACGTGTGTAATAAGTACATCAGTATCCAAGTTAGATATGCAGAATTAATTCTAGATAGTTGTTTTGGTTTTGAAAATTTGACACTTCGACAATTCATGAAGCGTGTCAATGACTAAGATGGCTATGAAAATGACCTTCCTATATTAATACAGTAGAAATGAACACATGCATAATTCATTCATTCAGCAACTTTGCTTGAACATTGGCTGTTTTATTTAAATCAGATTCCTTGTGAAGCCCCGTCCTGATATGACCTCAGATGTTGCCGGGACATAAAACTCCAATACACAACCAACCTTCTGAAGCTTCTCCTAACAATTCTGGGATTCGATGAAAATACCACAAGCATGATAAATAACATCACTCAATGTAACCGCACATCACATGATGACAGCATATTTATTACACAATACTGTAACTAGCATATTAATAGAAGAAGAATAGAAACTGGTGCAAAAATGTATATGTAGCAACAACAAAAAGAAAAGCGAGCAGTATGAGAAAACAATATCAAAATAAATGAGCTATATATCTAATTTAGCACACTGGCAATATCATTAATGGCCGAATCATAGCTTAATTTCTAATGATAATAATCTTACCGCTAGAATCATACACTTATTTGTTAGTTCTTAATATGGCCATTTAATATCGTAATATTCCGCAGGTAAAAACTATGCTGCGATATTTGATACTTTTTTTTAAAGTCAATAGAAACTAATTGGGTATGCATATAACAGAATTTGCACCCTGTAAACTGGTAACTTTCTCACTTAGACTGACTGACACGCAGGACAGATCTAGTACAATGGTTAGTGTCGCTTGGATGCTAGGTGTTGGCGCCACTGGTATCATCTGATGAATAATCAGATAATAATGTAACGGAATGCGTGAGAGGAACGAATGATAGGAAGAGATGGAGGTCCATTGCAGCCAACCTTCTTCGAGAAGACGGCACCCATTGATTGATTGATCTACTCCTTATACAGATTTATGGTTTAATAAATTTCGCTTCAACAACTTCACTCTCCAACAATAAGCAGCCACATCCCAATTTAAATCGCATTCTGCAGCAAAGGTGCTAAGGCATAGCGGCTCTTCCGAAGATCACTGTTTTAGCAGATCGGGTAGAAACTAGTCTCATATTATCCTTGTACAGCGCATCAATTCCAAAGATCTTACAGTTGGTATTGAGACGTGAGCAGAAAGGACTGGTTCTGTCGCAGAAGATGACAATGCGACACTGGCTGTCACGGTCACAGATCTGCATGCAACTGCCATACGTGTTCACCTGGCCACTTGCAGATGCCTCCTGCAGCTGCTTCCAGTTTTGCAGCCAGGCACGTTCAAGAACTAGTCGTGCGCGGCTTGATTGTGTGTTGCGCATTGAAGTCGTCATCAGCTTCCAGCCTTTCACCACGGAGTGCGTCTGGTACTGAAAGTGACTTGTCTTGTGCATAATGCAGTTTCCTGTGCTCGCTGCTGGCAGGCAGCCTGCTTCCTGCGTATCACAGAATGAGACTGCCTTACAGAGGTTCTCACTAATGCAGCTCTTGATGCAGACACCCTGTGAGGCATGAATCGATTCAGAGCCATGGCTGTTAAGGAAAATGTTCTCTAAGATCAACTCGCCCTCCTTGACCATCCTTCGGAAAGACAGACCGCCTCCTTGTACAAAGTCCTGTATCCTTTTCTTGGCTATTGCGTAGTCGAAGCCCAAATGCCCCATGTATTCTTCACTGAAAAGGTTGTCAATCGAGGCCAGGTTATATTTCGCTGGGACCGGTGATTCCTTTACAGTTGATGCCCATGCCATAGCATCTCCATTTGCAGGAGGCGCAGCTCCCACTGTCACCGTAGTTGTTTCCACTTTTTTCGCAAACTGCAAAGCTGCCTGCTTTTGATCAGCACTCAGGTGGAGTCCACCACCCACATTCATGAGTCCGTGGTAGTTTGCGCGGGTTGATATAGTGAATTGATCACTTACAATTGACCTGTAGGAAGAAAGTGACATTTTGTGAATGTACATGAACCTGGCACCAAATGTCATCTCTGTTGTGTAATGGGTTCCATAGTAATCGATGAAGCGCAGCAGGCTGTGGTCATTGTAATTACTGCTTGCAAGCAGCTTCGCTTCTTCGATGAAGTCTTCATCAAATGGCGGTGGGTGATGTGTTTTAAGTGACACGTAATAATATTCACATGAGGCCTTAGATATGATATAGATCGAATAACGAGCTGCGATCACAGACTCCATCTTCTTGTATTCACTGCTGGCCGAATAGCTTACCCCCCAGCCGCCTCCTTCGACATGCGCATTTACAGCCAGAGCATTGCTAAGGTCTTTTACAGCCTTGATCACATCGGATGCGAAAGATGTGGTGCAGGAAACATCAGGGAGGATGGTCAGACCAGCTGGCAGCAGGAAGTGACAATCGGCAGTTTGGTGATGCCCACTGTAGTCTGCGCGGAATATCCTATGCGTGAAACCAGGATCACGACCCATTGCCAGAGGGTAACCTTTCAGAATATCGTAGCCGAGTAGAGCATAGTCAAGATCTGGGAAGGTCTTCCTCAGGACTGGCTGATTGCAGTTTATCAACTTTGCATTGTTCTGGTGAAACGCTGAATGAAAACGAATAGGTTATGCATTAGTGGTTATTTACAGGAATGGGAAAACTACATTGGTCATTGCATCCATATCTAGATGCCCATACAAGTGTTTGCTACCCGCTATTTGACAGCCAATATCTGCCACCCAACACTTTCCACCCGGGACTTTTGCCAGTCACAACTTATATGCCAGCAGATTATATCACCGTCTGCCAGAGTATGCGTGTGTGTACGTGTTATTTTCCGTTCCAACCAGTGGTCCACGACTGGTTCATCAAAAACTGTGGAATGTGCTGTCCTGTCTTTAGAAAAGTACATATAAAAGACCCCTTATTGCTTATCGGAAAGAGTAGCCTATATGGCTGCAGCGGGTTTCCTCCAAAGAAATATGTCAGAATGACCATATGTTTGAAGTCCAATAGCCGATGATAAAAATCAATGTGTTCTAGAGGCATCGTTAAATAAAACAAGTTTAACATTGTGTGTGCCAGAGTGGGTGTGTGCACACATGTATACACCATGTTTCATTAGACCATGTAACTTTAACTCTATTTGGGAGGGGGCAGTATTTTGTTACATTACAAATTGAATAAAAACCAAGATGGCGGATCTTGTGAACTACACAGGGTTTCCAATGCTATGTCATTGACTATGTGATTGGAATAAGGAACACTTTCAAACTTATTGGGTCTATAAAGATGAGCAACGCTGAATGTGATGACCATTTAGAATATGATGTGAGCAGAAGTAACATAGTTACTCCCACAGCCCTGTCTCTGTGACAGGACTGCTAATCAACCCATTATAAAACGTGTCAGAAAGCTGGGCTATAGAAAGAACCATATGATTTTGCAATCTAATATGCTAAATATATTATTCAAATACTTATGTACCCATAACCCGCTACTTTTGGAGGAAATCCCTCATCTTTCACATTTGGCCGAAGCTGAAATGTTATATATATATATATATATATATATATATATATATATATATATATAAACAAACAGTTAGAAGCCATAAACAAGAAGCAAGAAAATCAAATTGGAATAGTGCTGCTTAGTGCTGAAAAGAAGTTTGAAAATACTTATCCATTATGAGTAGGGTAAATAAATTCATCACATAATTATATATATATATATATATATATATATATATATATATATATATATATATTCAAATTCAACTTCATATAACATTTTAAAAAAGAACAACTAGCTGACATGGATCAATGGAGATGCAACATGTTACTAACTTTGTAAGTGAAATCTTAGAATTTTATTTTCTGTCTTGTTTTTCACCACTGCCTTGTTTCCCGTCTTCTCTTCTATCCGTGGGTGATCCACTTTGGTATCATCTTCGTCTGATTCGCTGTCTGGACCATCAGTGGCACTGCCTTCGGGTGCTGCCTGCCTACGCTCCCTGAACACGCTGAGTGCAGGCATTTCATTGTCCACTTCCACCACATTCGAGCCTGTGGCAATATTACTGCAATGCATGGCACAATAATGAATCAAATCAGAAAGGTCACGTAATGTTTGTTTGTTGGAGTTTTACTTCCTAGCAACACCTAAAGTCATATCAGGACGAGTGCTCATATAATGTGGGTAATTAGAAGGCATTCTGAATAAAACAGTTCATCTAGGGTCATATTTGCCACAGAGCCAAAGGGTCATAACTGAGGGTTGACCACTATCTTGAGTGATACTGAGAACCAACACAGCTGACACCACTGGTAAAGCATTTAACTGCAGGCAGATATATATATATATATAGATATATATATATATATATATATATATGTATATATATATATAGACAATTTTGAAGTGAGGCAAGAGGCAGAAGGTGCCGGTACCGAGGCCGGGAGCGGAGAGAATGCCCAGACCAGGGTTCTGCTCAGAGTCATGGTGGTGGATAGCGGGGGGGCCCAGAAGGGGCCCCCAAAACATTATGGTCTATTCTTTATTTATATTCACATAATCACTTATATAGCACATATATATATAACAGTCTCACAGTAACACGTCTTTAAATCGACCGACCATGGGACCAACTTTACATGGTCCATTTAGAGAGATGGTCGGCTTAGGGAGTTTTTTTCATCATTACAATGGTATTGTATGGGCGATCGTTTGGAACCCAAATAAAGCGATCGATATAGGGGAGTGGTCGATCTGTGGAGGTGGTCGGTTAGAGAAGTTTTACTGTAGTACTCCCACATGGATACTCTTGGAGCATTGGCTTCATTCAGATCGTTACCTAAGAGAGGTGGGTGGCTTCCCATGATTTACGCTCCCATCACAGGTTGGTTGGTTGGTTCTTGGAGCTTGATGTCCTGGCAACATCTAAGGTCATATTGGGACGGATACCAACCTGTTACAGTGCGCACTCATGACGACTTTATAGTGCTGCCCCACTGGGAAATCAGGCGGCCGGCACCATGACCCGATATATCACTCAGTCACATTATCCTGATACTGAGCTAATCAGTCCTTCCCCTATCCTATTAATGCCGAGCGCCAGCATAGGAAGCGAGAAGTATCAATTTTAAAGTCATTGTTTTGACTCGACCAACAATCGAACTCCCGATCTTCCACATGCGAGGCCTGCGCTCTAACGATTGGGCCACCGCGCCCGGTCCTATCACAGGTAGATTCATATCGTACATTGAATGGCTGTTCACAGATGACAGGGTTTATCAATCATGGGGCTCACTGAAGACAGGCATTACTAGTCCTATATGCTAAATGTCCACGCCAAGAACACAGAAGTGGGACGTAGCTCAGGTGGTAGAGTGTTCACCTGTGAAAGTGTCGGTCATCCTATTGATCCTGCTCAGTGAACACATATGCAGTTTGAGCTATTTTCCGTTCCAACCAGCGCTCCACAACTGGTTCACCAAAGGATGTGGTATGTGCTATCCTGTCTGTGGGAATTGCATTTAAAATACCCCTTGCTGCTTCTTGGAAACAGTAGCATGTGTGACGTCAGAATGACCATATATGTTTGACGTCCAATAGCAGATGATAAAAGTGATGTGCTCTAGAGGTGGTGTTAAATAAAACAAGCTTTCAGAAAAATTACCTGAGTAGTTGTGTTGTCTCATGTACTTGGTACACAAGAGTGGTCATTACACCCAGGAGAACGATAACGGCGCATACTCCCAGCACCGTTCGAAAAAGTTGGGTAAAACCAGCACCCTAAAAGAAAGAGGAGTCACATTACAGGACACAATGAAAATTTGTTCGTTGGGGTTTTACATCCTGGCAACATGTATGGTCATAGTGGGATGGAGCCGTGATGAAAAATGAATAAAAGTTAGAGGGCCACTGAATTGATAACCGTCAGTGCTTTAGTCTTCGCTTAGTAGACTGTTTCTTTAGATCTTAAGGCCCGTCACATTACGACGCATCTCGCAAGCGTGTGGCCACCATGTAAAATCACTTTTTTACATCGAGAAGCATCAAACTTTTCAGCGTGGGGGGCAAAGTTGGACATAACGTATGGCCAACATATGACCAACGTATGGCTAATGTGCTTCCGGGCAAAAAACACTCGAATTACGTTCCCGGTACATTCACAGAATGCCGGTTAACCTTATATACATTATTCGATCGCCATAACTAAGCCTCATACATTACATACATCAAGACACAATGAAGAAATGCTAAATATACGTTAGACATACGTTAGATGTATGTTATTCATATCTTGTCAGTACACGGACTGTACGTTCCCACTGCCTTTAACCTAAGTCAACATAGTGCAAAGTAGTGAACAACATTTGTCTAACGTATGTCTAACATACATCGACGTACACCTAACATATAGATAATGTACTGCCGACGTAAAATCCACACGTTGTCAAACGTTGTCGTACATCAAAAGTTTTGCGGTTGCACAAAACTTTGCCGACCACCTGACGCGCGACGCCATATCTCAACGAACGTCGACATACATTGATGTATACCAACGAGTGCCTAATGCACACATAAGATATAGCAATGTATCCCTACATAGCGGCCAAAAATCACATACGTTGGCGTACGTTGGCACGATGCGTCGTAATGTTACAGCCCCTTTATGTCCTAACAACATCAAAGATAGATAGATACATATATTATATATAATAAATGAATTGTAAATCCTTTAATTTAGAAATAACTATTTTTATTGCTGTTTTGTTGTTGTTGGTTTCTGTGTTTTGTTTCTGTGCTTTGTTTTTTTCTTTCAGCCTTGATATTCATTCCGCGCTTATCCTATATATATATAATATATATAATATATATATATAATACCATACAATCACCATTAACGTTTATCCTAACATAATAAGTTGTGTTCATCTTGTTTTCCTGTATTCAAAAATAAATGAACTGTAAGTCCTTTAATTCATAAATAACTATTTTTATTCTTGTTTTGTTGTTGGTGGTTTCTGTGTTTTGTTTCTGTGCTTTGTTTTTTCTTTCAGCCTTGATATTCATTCTGCACATATCTTATATATATATATAATATACAATATATATAATCTATATAATCTATATAATCTATATAATCTATATAATATATATAATATATATAATATATATAATATGTATAATGTATATAATGTATATAATCTATATAATATATATATAATATATATTATATATTATCTATATTATATATATTATATATATTATATATATAATCTACATAATATATATTATATATTATATATATATAAGATATGCACAGAATGAATATCGAGGCCGAAAGAAAAAACAAAGCACAGAAAGAAAACACAGAAACCAACAACAACAAAACAACAATAGAAATAGTTATTTCTAAATTAAAGGATTTACAATTCATTTATTTTTGAATACAGGAAAACAAGATGAACACAACTTATTATGTTAGGATAAAAGTTAATGGTGATTGTATGGTATTATATATATATTATAGATATATATATAGAGGATATGCGCAGAATGAATATCGAGGCTGAAAGAAAAAACAAAGCACAAAAACAAAACACAGAAACCAACAGCAACAAAACAACAATAAAAATAGTTATTTCTAAATTAAAGGATTTACAATTCATTTATTTTTGAATACAGAAAAACAAGATGAACACAACTTATTATGTTAGGATAAGTTAATGGTGATTGCCTACCTTAGAAGCAGCTGATGTCATCGTGGGAGTTGTGTCAGTCTGGAGAGTGTATGTATAAGTCTACAGTGGATAGGTAAGTATCGACTGTTCCATCGGAGGAACAGTGTGTTCTGATGGGACAGACACTAGAGTATTCATTTTATCTATTCATATATTTGTATGCACATATGTATGGACACTTGTATATGCATGTGTGTGTATGTGGGTGGGTGTATGAGTATGTATATATATATGCATGTGTATCCATAATACAAGGATACAAATTATGCATGTATGTAAACAAGAAAATTGTAATCCTGTTCTAAGAGTCACTATGCCCAAAGTTGGACATGGGGGCAGGGGGGGGGGGGGCGTAGTGGCGAAGGGATGTTGTTTCAGTAAACTGTGGGAGCAGATTGTGACATTAGCTTATTTGTTTTGATGCACAAGGACGCCACTATTCTTAGAACGCCATGTTGGTGTCAGCAATGGACACACAAAATAATAAATATTGGTGAGCGTCCTTTTGAAATAAAAATCAAGGTCGGGCGGGCGGTTTTTTATTATTTTTATTTATTTGACGTAGACGAAATATGTAACCAGACGCGATAGCCAAATGAATTGAGCATCCGCCTACCATTCTGGTAGGTTGTGGGATTCAAACTCCTGGGTTCGAAACCCTGGCCAAGTCAATCTAATGACATAAAAATTGATTAAGATATATATATATATATAATGACATAAAAATTGATTAAGACATATATATATATATATATATATATATATGTATATATATATATATATATATAGATTAGTTAGACGAATCTTACCTTGGTATAGATGATGGATAACTGTTGTTTTCCCAAGGTATAAGCCTCGGCTAGACGTGGGTGAGGGAGAGGTAAGCACATCCGGGTACAGCAATCTTTACCTACTAATTCAGGATAAAATGATCTCTAAAATTCTAAATACTAATGTTTCCTTGGTACAAGCAAGGGACTAGACGTGGCAGGGTGTGGAGGGTGTGGAGGGTGGGCCCTCACCCACGTCTAGCCGAGGCTTATACCTCGGGAAAACAACAGTTATCCATCATCTATACCAAGGTAAGATTCGTCTAACTAATCTATTTTACCTCGGTATATAGCCTCAGGCTAGCCGCAGGCTAGGGAGACTTTACGTAATATCATTTTATCCTGATATTTCATTTTATTTGTTTATGTTTTGTGGTATGGAACGTTCGTTAACCTTATATGTTTGTGACCATGGTATGTTCTCACCTTTTTTTACCTTAATGTTGTAGCAGTCGCCGTGCGACGCCACTTGGCTTTTCCAATCGCTTGTTATAATGTCTAGCAAACGATCGTTCGGTCTTCCATCCTGCATGCGCTAGTATGCGCTTGACCGAAATGCCTAAGAGGCGTGCCTTTGACACCATGGCTCCTCTTGTTGAGTGTGACGCATATTTGTCCGTATCCACTCCTGCCATCTTTAGGACATTAATTGTCCATCTGGCAAGCGTATCTCTTGATATGCCCTTGTGTGGCTTAATAAAGCTTATCAACAATTGTCTTGAGTTTCTAACTCCTTGTGTCTTGGATATATATGTTCTGATCGCGGAAACTACACACAGTTTCGGATTGTCTTTGAATTGTGTTACATCAATTGACGACAAAGGATCACCTAAACGATTAGATTTTAACAATGTTGTCAAATCGAAGGTCGCTTGCCTTCTATCTATTTCCAGTCCATCGAGTGAAAGTGCCACTATTGTCTGGCCTCGATGACCTGTGACTAACAGTAATAAAAGTGCTAACTTAAACCCTAATTGTTTTATATCTAGAAACCTATTATGTGGCCAATCGTTAAACATTTTGAATACCAGTGACACATCCCAAAATCGGTCATATTTTGGTTTAGGTGGGTTTCGTTCATAAATTCCCTTTAGTACCCATGATATAACATGGTGTTTACCCATTGTATCTCCCCTTGTTCTGGGAAGGATAATCGAGAGAGCGCACCTGGCAGCATTAATTGCGCCGTAACCTAGCCCTTCTTGTTCTAACATTCTAAATAATCTGCACACTTGGGCAATAGTTGGGTTCATGGGTTTAACTTTGTGAATAAGACAATAAACGCCCCATTTTTTCAAATATGTGGTATACATTTTAACTGTTCCTTTTCTCCACGCATGTGACACTAGCCGTTCTTGTGTAATTTTGTCTAAACCAAATTGTTCTAGGTATTTATTTAGAAAAGGAATGCAAGCAACGGTGTTGTTGCTACGTTGCCGTGATGTTCCAGAGGGCCTTGGTGAGTTAGATTTCCTCGGGATTTTGGGAATCTGAGGCAATCTCGGGCTGTCGAGGCTAGTCCTGCTAGCCACGGCTGTGTGTCCCATTCGGGGACGATCAGGATGGCGTGAGACCGGTCCATCTTTATCTTTCGTGCCACTCTGGTAATGATGTTGAAAGGGGGAAAAATATAATAAAATTCATTTTCCCAAATCAGTGAGAAAGCATCTATGTGCCAAGCAAATGGTTCTGGGTGCCATGAAACATATCTGTTAACTTTAAAGTTATTCCTTGATGCAAATAAGTCAACCGTAGGTGAACCCCATTGGCGACAAATTTTGTTGAAAATTTTTATGTTTAAATTCCATTCTAAGTGGTCGTGAAAGACTCTACTCTTTTTGTCAGCCAGGACGTTTTGCGATCCTGGGATATGTGATATGGTTAACCATATTTGATGTTTTTGCGCCCAGTTCCAAATACTTTGTGCCAAGTTATTGCACTCTTTTGACTTTGTACCTCCCATATTTCTGACATATGCCATGGCCGTAGTGTTATCTGTAAGCAGTTGAACAGTATTTTTCGGTATTTTAATTAGACTCAAGAGGCCTAAGTAAATCGCTCTTAATTCAAGAACATTAATATGGTCTGATTTTTCGTTTTCTAACCATCTCCCTCCTGTTGCTACATCATTTCGATGAGCTCCCCAACCTTGTAATGACGCATCGGTAGTAACTACCGTGTTGGGTTGATCCATTCTAATGGGATTGGAAGAGTTATTAATATTCTCGATCCACCAAGATATATCTGTGTAACCATCCTGGGAAATGTACATTTTTCTTTCAAAGTTACCTTTTGTACGTGCTAACGCTCTATTCTTGTCTATTTCTAGAGACTTGAAGTGCGCCGCCCCATAAAGAACAGCCGGCGCATATGAAACCATTATACCGATAAGGACAGCGACCTGTCTAATCTTTGGCCTAGATATGTCAAGCAGCTGGGAGGCCGTGTCATAAAACTTCTGTAGTTTCTGTTCCGTTAATGATACGGTCATTGCTTTGGTGTTGATTAAAAACCCTAGGCATTTTAATTCCTTATTCGGGACAAAAACAGATTTTTTGTCGTGTATGTAAAAACCTAATTCTGTTAATAAAGTACACAAATCATTCACTGCCAAATGGCATTTGTTAAAGGATTCTGCCATAATAAAGGAATCATCTATGTATGGAAACATTGTATGTCCTAATCTTCCCATAACAGCAAAAACAGGTTTTAATACCTTTGTGAACAGTCGAGGTGCGCAGGCTAAACCATTAGGCATGCAAGTAAATTGGAAAAGGGTACCGTTCCAAATAAATCTCAGAAATTGTCTGTGTTCTTTGCAAATGGGGACTGTATAATACGCGTCTCTTAAGTCTACACTGGCAAGCCAGGCATGCGGCGTTATTAAGTCTCTTGCCGTTTCTAATGAGAACATTTTAAAATGTTTGTATGTTACCAATTTATTTAACTTTGTCAAATCCAAAATCATGCGAATTTCGCCATTTGGTTTGGGCCTAGAAAAGACATTAGAAATAAACTGTCCTTTTGTGTTTTGTACTCGTTCAATAATACCTTTTGTTTCAAACAGCGAAACATGATAATCTATTTGGCGTTTTTCTGCTATGTTGAATTTGTATGGGAACGGAACTCTTTCCTGTTTTGGTATGTCTGTGAAAGGTATTTGAACTCCTTTTACTATATCCAAAATTTCCCTATCAGATATAATGTTAACCCATTTGTGCAAACAGTTAAGGATGTTGCCTGCCTGAAACTTGCTTACATAAGTTTGTGTCTCTTCAGACACCGTGTTGAGTGTAGGAGTCTGTGTCTCTACTTGGCTCCTGGCCGCGGGAATTGGGGTTTGGGTGTAAACTCCCTTTTGTATCCGCGGTTGTCGTTCCAACCCGTGTTCTGGCGTTCTCCTCTGCCTCGTCCTCTGGGATTGAAGCCGAATGAGGGACCTCCTCGTCCCGGCCTTCCTCCTCTGCGGAAGCGAAAATCCGAGCGGGGGCGTCGGAATTTGTTGGGGTGGTCAAACTTGTTGGTGCCATCCGTGTTTTTAGCGCTTTTAGTGTCTACCTCGACAGCTTTGAAGAGGTGCGCTAGCTGACCGCCAAACATTTTGGTTTTGTCCAGTGGCTTGCCTAGCACTGGCTTTGGCGGTAGGTAAAGGGTGTATTCTTTACCATCATTGTCAGTTACTTTCTTCGATCTGGCGACTTCTTTGCCAGCATCTGTTGTGACCGACTTGAAGACGTTTTCAAATCGCCGAAAAGTCATGAAGTTCGACGCTGCGGTAAGCAGCGCAATTCCTTTGTCCATCACTCGTGCAAGCGACGAGAACTTATTCTCGGCTTGCATCCGATTCGCTACCGGAGTTATCGATGTAAGCGCTCCGAGCACCGCTTTATGAATCGTGCACAACGCGTTCTCATAACGCCGTCTTTCGTCTGAGAGATGGATGCCTGCATCCATTTCTTTACTGATGGACTGGGGAACTCCTTTAATTCCCGAAATTTGTTCCGTCAGCTTGTTGATCACCTCCACAGGTTTGAAAGTGTGGAAATGTCCTTTCAGGGTTTCCCTCATCATGGTTGTAGTCCGCAACCTCTTTGCTTTCGCCAACGGGCATTTCTTCTTGATCTTTGCCCCTATCCTGGCATAAATGCCCACTCTCTCCGTGTCTGAATCGGAGTCAGTTGTGGACGAATCATCTGATTTATCCGATGATGAGTCCTTCTTCTTTTTGTTTTTGTTTTTCTTTGTCTTCTTCACTCGTTTCTTATTGGTCTTTGTGAATTCATCACCCGAGCTACTGCCAAGTCTTTTCCGCTTCTTGGGTTTCGGTTGCGGAACCTCAAATGCCGATTCGGTTTCGTCATCTGAGAAATCCTCCCAGTCATCGTCTGCGATAGGAGGAGAAGAAGGCTGTGTGGCTTGTGTCTTATATTTGTCCATAATCCGTAGGATTTTGTCTTCAAGCTCCTCATCCCCACTATCCTTGTCCGAAGGACCAGCCCCCGGCTGTGGAGACGGCGGTCCCGTCTGCGGTGGTGAGCAATCGTACCCAGAAGGCACGCGGCCCTCTGCCGCTGCCGGCGGAACCTTGTTTCGCTTGGTGGCCATCGGTTTCTGTAACAACAAAGGTTACTTAGTACCGGTATCATCTCAACATGTTCACAAAGTGAGCTAGAGTGAGGTATTATTCGGATGGTATATAGTAACGTGTTTAAACCGTTCTGTATACAGGCGTTAAGCTAAAGTTTTGCCGTAGGTTTTATCGGTAGTGAAACCAACCAAACGGAGGGGCGGCCATTGGCACGCCCGCTCTCTCTGTTTCGTACACTTCTCCCACCCGCGGCATTCTGCGCCAGCAAGTTGAAGAAAATATTACGAAACTCGGAGGCTCGCCTCAAAAACCGGTCTGGGGAGTCTATAAAAGAAACCCAGGATCATCCCCAACATAACCCTCTTTAGGGTTCGGAGGAATTTCCTTAGGAGATGCAACTCGGGTTAACATCTCTGCCTGTCTGAACACAGGTTTCGCTATGTCAAGCGGTATCGGTTTCGGTTCTGCACATTCTTATCCTCGTGTTTTTTATAACACCTTTTATGTCCAAATTGGACCTGAGAAAGTTCTAATCTTTCATAATGGGATGCTATAAACCATCCTTAAGAAGTTGAATGCAGTTTCTCAATACTTACAGTTAGCTAAAGTGTTGTAGTAGTTAAATCCTGCTGGAGCAGCTCAGCGAACGTCCTCCCGCCGTGAGCTGCTTATGCTAATTGCTGTACCCGGATGTGCTTACCTCTCCCTAGCCTGCGGCTAGCCTGAGGCTATATACCGAGGTAAAATATATATATATATATATATATATATATATACATAAACTTGAATTGCTGCTATCCCGACACATTTTTAACAGTTTAAACACAACAAAACAAATCCATGGGCGGCCGATTTCTCAGGAACAGGCACCAATTTAAACAATATTATTTCGCCTTATGTCTGGGTTGGTTTTATTGTAAATGTCAAATCGCAAAACGTTTGCGTTAAATACACATGAGGTTGACACTTCCCTTCATGTAACTGGTAGAAACTTCCATCATACGTGGGTTATTTGGTAAATATTTGGAATGCAAGCATGTTATATACTTTCTGATTGCACACTAGTTGAAGCCATGTGCAATATGTGATTGCTGTATTACATAGATCATGTAGAAGCCGACGAATTCTAGTGTTCCTAAGTTGGAAAACCCCAAAGAAATGATGAATGAGTCATTATTGTCTAAGTCGGATAGGTAGGATCCAATCTAGGTAGATATCTTGGTTTTATTAATATTATAATTTCATCGGATGAGGGAACTTTAAGTAAAAATGTGTAGCCTCTCTGCCCCCCCCCCCCCATTTGGTGTACTGCACATGTAGGGTGACATCAGCCTTCATATGGATCGGTTTTCGCATGCGCATACACAAGAAACTTCTTGCATCCGGTGTTGCATATACAACTTTGCATACACACATACACACACACACATATATATGTGTGTGTATATATGTATATACATGAAGTGGGCGAGACTACTCGACCGATGCAAATGTGGGCTGGGCTGATTAGCTCGCATTCTGAAATGCGGGCTACTCACTAGGCTCGCATTTGCTCCCATTTGCGGGGCCAGGTTCCCTGCTGTAATGCATCGCTAGGAGACGTCGATTTCGACTCTCCTAGCAACGATGGAAGGTTGAGTGCTCGGGCTCTGACCCGTCAGACATACTTTATGCATGCTCTGATGTTTTAGACGAGATTCAGGCTTTTATTGTCGAAATTCCAAACTTATTTAACTTAACTAATACGGGAGGGGATAGACCTAATGTATTTAATCGGTATTCAATGGAATCATTCTAAGAAAGAACACTTATTGTACTAGTTAGGGTAAGAATAAAGCCGTGAGCTCTTGGAAAGGTGAATTGGAACGTTCCTTGCATTCTTTACTATTCTCCAGTCTAAGTTAACCGCTATGGATAACTTGATGTTTGCTTGCTTTATATGTAATTAAGGGCCTTATGCCTAATATGCCTTATGCAGCCGATTAACCCATCTGCGGGGAGATAATAACAGACATATTAACGGAATTAACGTAGTGCTATTTTGGCTGAAAATAAGAAATTAACTTAGGCTGACTATCAGTGACAGCAGCAGAGACGCAGGGCGCGTCTGCTTAGTTTTGGATTAATTTAAACATCATAATACACACCGAACGGTGGGGAGGACAGCCAGTTAGTTGAAATAACAAGTAATTGCTTTAGTCTGATAAATGCGAGGAGGGGTCCAGAAACGTATTTATTCGATACTCTGGCTGTCCACCCTTAGCCCGGGAATGACAACGACGGCGACGGTCTACCTGCAGACGGGACGAGAGGTGGCGGCATCCCACGGTAGGCCCCCGGAAATTCACATGGAAATAATTACATAAATTAACACGTAGGCTCGGCTTAAGCTGGGGTGGAATAGCCCGACGGTTAAATATGTATATATATAAACATATATAATGAATGCATAATATATAAGCGGAATACATGTTTAGACATTTGTGAGTGTGTGAATGCGCGTTTTCGTTCCGATGCGATTTTGACCATCGGAAATGAGTCATGTTAACTTGGGGACGATGTCGGATACTGGTATAAACATTATGCCTGAATGATATCGGATTTCGATGTCAAATTTAGTTCGGGAAAACAATATATTTCATACACATTTTCTAAAACATATATATATATATTTTATATAATTATTTTTTGCATAAATTAATTTTGAAATTACATTGAGACAAGCTTTTAAAAAAAGCAAAAGACTTGTTGTGTTGGGCTGTTCAGGTAACAAAAATTAAAATAACTTATACTGATTGCTAACCAACTACAGGTGGATCTACTCTATCTTTGACACAAGTGGTGTCTCTTCATTGCTTTACCTTACCCCTTCTGCATGGCAAGCAATCACTTCATTCATTTAGTCCCCTGCTTAAGAAACAAATGGATAAGCTATATATATTTTTTAAGATATATATTTTCCAAATCTATTTTCTTCAAAGTCATTTGTCAAAATTAATCAAAGCAGTCAAAACTCAAATATCTATCAAATAGTTCAATCATCTAATGTACCCTCTTCACCCCCCCCCCCCACCCCTTAAAAAAGGGTGATGAAAATTAGAAACATTGCGCCTAGTGCAGGAATCAAACCCACATCGCTTGCATTCCAAGCCAAGGCACTAACCATTAAACCACCTAGGCTCCATGGAATTGTAAGTGTTTATAATGGTTTCCGTCCATACGTTGTTTTAATGCTTACAATTACATATATATATATATATATATATATATATATACATGCAATGCATTTACATACAACATACACAGGATAGACTCAACAACCCTGCAGAAACACAGACCGATAACTGCCCAGCATTGAAAACAAGCTCGATCATCCGAGCTTATATGCTATGGACAGCATAAGCATCCCATAAAAAAAATTTTAACTAAAAAAACATTACATAACTTCTACAGGATCCTGGTCACGGCACCCAGTCTCGTAGCGGTGATGAAAATGAGAAATATTGCGCCTAGAGCAGGAATCAAACACACATCTCTTGCATTCTAGGCCAGTGTGCTAACCATTACACCACCTAGGCTCCCTGAAGTCACCACCCTACCCATGCATACCTGTCTATGTGGCTCCTCGCCTGAGACGTCTGGGCAGACTACTACAAAAACAACAACAAAACTACGGATGAAAAAATGGTGTAGGAAAGAACCGGAGTACAGTCGAGGACTACCCGGCTACTGCCCGGTGTTGCAGTTTCAGCGCCCGGTCAGTTTCAGCGCCCAGTCAGTTTCATGCGCATGCATCAAAATCTAGCATCATCGTCACTAACCTTATGAATTTAATATAATGTTTTTGGTAAAGATGTTTTCTACATCTGTACAAAGCGATTTGTTTCTAGGTGGTGTGGTTTTAGAGATATATCACTTTTCCTGTATTTTCTGTATGAAGATTGCTAGCGACCATTGACAATGCCTTGAGTTTGACGGTATGCGCAGTGCAAAACCTTAGTTTTATTCAAAATTAATACAAATCAAGAACCCTAACCTTATAAATTTAAGACAGCCTTTTTGGTAAAGATGTTTTCTATATGTGTACCAAGCGATTTGTTAATAGGTGATGTAGTTTTAGAGATATTTCACTTTTGCTGTATTTTCTGTATGAAGATTGCTCACGACCATTGACAATGCCTTGAGTTTGAGTCTATACGGGCGGTGGAAACTGACCGAGCGCTGAAACTGCGACACCGGGTCGCGCCCCCCCCCCCCCTCTCCCTCCTCCCCACCCAGGGATAAATAAGCCTTATTGTCTTATATTAGACAAATCCCCGTCACGCATGACCGACGCTCCTGAGTTTATGTCACTCATAAAACCGCGCATGCGCAGTGGGCACCACTGGAGCGTGAATGAGGAATGCGGCAGCATGTGCCTTTGAAGTTTGCGCTGAGACATATAGTGGCTAGTCTTCCACCCACCACCAATACGGGGGCACATTGGCATTTGGGAGCTACCACCTCCTCGTTCCCAACGATACGGATTCAGGTGATTTTATTTTGTTTATACAATCATATTTCTTCTTCTTTTTTTTAATGTTGGCTTTCTGTCTTTATTTCTCTCTTTTTTTCTGTCTTTCTTTCTTTCTCTCTTTCTTTCTTTCTTTCCAAAATGGCAGTCATTCGAGAACTCCCACCATTAAAATCAGTGCCTACCATATAGTTTATATCATAGTATAGTTCAACTGTAAGAAATTCAGCCAGGTTTTTAAATTGGCCACTTCATCTATTTACTGTTGATCCCTCTTTCCATTTTACAACATGGCGGATATGTGAGGACATCCACAGTCAAACACATCACCTATCATTGGCTAATACCATTGTACACATCCGTTATACAAAGTTCAGCCAGTGTTTAGAAGTACAGTATAACACTGTTAAACCAAACTTGAAGGGACCCTACAAATTTGTTTGAATTAACCGATCATTGGTTTAACCGAGCTTTGGCTTTGATTTTGACTTTGAGTAAGCATGTATTGCACATGCAAAATACAATGTATGTGGACACTTTGATTATTGTTTTTATGTAGGTACAATATAACCCCATTAAACCAAGCTTGGTTAAACTAAACGTTTGGTTAATCCAACTTTTTTCGGCGGCCTGGCAAAATACTACTATTTATAGTCAATTGGGTCTCAGATGACCTTATAACCACATAACAGTTTGGTCTAACCATACCAGAGTGGCCTGGGATCCGACAATGTTGTTTGGATTAACTGATAATTTGGATTAACCGACTTTGGCTGAACCAACCTTTTTATATGATAAATGGTAGTATTTTGCTGGGCTGCCGAAAAAAGTTTGGATTAACCGATCGTTTGGTTTAACCGAGCTTGGTTTAACGGGGTTATACTGTAGTTACTTTGTGTACTTTTAATTCCATTTTCCCTTTTCCCTTATCCAAAATGTCAGCTACACTAGGAAACCCACCATCAAACACGTCACCTATCACAATCTAATACCTTTGAACGGATCAGGTTTGACAGGTTCAGTCAGTGTTTATTAATAACTATTGCATACTTCATCTGTCTACTTTTAATGTCTCTTCCCCTTTTCCAAAATGGCGGACATGCGAGGACACCCACCATCAAACACGTCCCTTACCATTGGGTAATAGTAACACCATTGCACAGATCCGCCGTAACAGTTGCAGACAATGCTCAGAAACAATTACAACAAGTTGTATTTGTCTTTTATGCCTATATTTCAATGTTTCCAAAATGGCGTCGACCACCAAACACATCGTATGCTCATACCACGGTAATGTTCGATTGCAGCACACAGGTGGGTTGTTTGTTTGTCGTTGTTTTACGTCCTAGCAACATTTAAGGTCATATCAGGACGGGTACCAACTTGTGACAGTGCGCATTCATCATGACTTTATAGTGCTTCCCCAGTGGGAGACCAGGCCGCCAGCACCATGACCCAATATCCCACTCAGTCACATTATCCTGATACTGTGCAAACCAGTCCATGCCCTATCCTATTAATGCCGAGCCCAGGCTAGGTAGCGACAAGCATGAATGTTATAGGCCATCGGTTTGACGCGGCTGGGATTCGAACTCCCGACTTTCCACACGGGAAGCCAGCGCTCTACCGATTCGGCTATGGCGTCCGGTTACAGGTAGACCAGTGTAGACAGGTGGGTGTAATCAGTACTTGAATTCATTTGCCTCACATACCTTTGTTTCCCCCCTTTCCAAAAATGGCGGACATGTCAAGATACCTGGCCCTCCGCGACGCTATGACTCCGTTGTAACACGTTTTAAAGCGATTACTACATATCACGTTGGGGGTCAGTTATACATGCAGCCGGGTGCCAGTTTGGCCCATTTCCATGCGAGTTTCCTACAGAATCGGAGAAAGGTATTGAGCGACAAAGGTCAGGTCGTTATGATGACCTCATTTGACCTCTCACCCACATATCTGACATGTGTCACGCCAGACAGATGCAATGTTATTAGGTTGCTTGTTTGTTTGCTGTTGTTTTATGTCCAACATCTAAGGTCATATCAAGACGGGTACCGATTTGTGGCAGTGCACACTCATGGCGACAACTATTGTACCTGCTCTACATTGATTATGCCGTACCTCCATCTCCCAAACCACATTGGGATCGTCACTCCATTACACTTGACTACCAGGTCAAATTTAACACACAAACCACTGGATACATGCTCCAACCTAGATACACCACAACCGCTCGAGCAGACGGAATAGCCGAATGAGTTGAGCGCCCATCTCCCGTTTTGGTAGATTGTGGGATTCGAACCCACGGGTTCGAACACTGGACAAGTGAAACCCCTGACTTAAAAATTAATACTTGTCGTTACCTAGCCGGGAATACGGCTTTAATAGGATAGGACAAGGACTGGTTAGCACAATATCAGGATAATGTGACTGTTTGGGATATCAGGTCATGGTGCTGGTAGCCTGCTATCCCAATAGGGCAGCACTATGAAGTCACCATTAGAGTGCACTGTCACAAGTAGGTACCAGTCTTGATATGACCTTAGATGTTGCTAAGGCAAAAAACAACAACAAAACAAACCTGACCAAATAAACCAGATGGTTAAGTTGTTAAGCCCAAGTCACCCCTACCCGGACTCGCCCCGGATTTTTAGCCGGACCACCCCCGGACCATTCCCCCGGACTGTCCCGGACAGCCCCGGATATTTGGTCTTTTTTGGCTCGCTCTCACACCTACCCGGACGAGCCAGTCCGGATCGCCCCGGACTGAGCCGGACCACCCCCGGACTACCCGGTGTATCCACGGAGTAGTCACGGATCAGTCCCGGACTGGCTCCTCCTATATATATATACAAAAACGGCGCTCATCCTGGGCTGATCCTTGGTAAACCGGGATATCCGTGGCGATCTGTGGTTAATACGTGGTCATCTGGCTTGTCCGGGTCTTATCCGGGCAGTCCGGAAGTGGTCCGTGGCTCTGTTGGGGTTAGTCCGGGCTAGTCCAGGGCTGGTCTGGCTTAAGCCGTGGCTAAAACGTGGTTCATCCGGTTTCAAAAAACACCCAGACTGCCATGGATGGGGCACAGACTACCGCAGTCCCGGACTACCCGGATGAGTCACAGATTACACCCAAATGATGCTGGATGATGCCGGATTGAGCCCGGATTGCAATATTCCCTGGATCGCCCCGGATGTTTTAAACATTTTAAAACATCTGGGGCCAACCCCAGATGAGGCCAGACCAGACACGGACCACCAAGAATCACCAAGGATCACCAATGACAAGTCACGGATGACGCCGGATCGCCACAGACCATGCCAGATCACGGGTCGGGGCTCGTCCGGCCCCTGATCCGGGTAGGTGTGACCTAGGCTTTAGTGAAACGGACCCTGCAACGGATCAATTTCTTTCAATAATTGATTCGAAATGACCGGACATTCAACAATGACGATACCTATCTGTCATCATGGAAGGCACCATTCCCACTCCTTGACCCAGGTCAGCGTTCCTCCAGAAGTGAAGGTGTTAGTTGGTTGCATTGCATGCAATGCATGCAATGCATACAATATGTAAAGTGCATGTGTTGCAAACAGTGCTTACATTGCATACATTAGTACATTGCATACAGTGCAGACAAATTACAATACAGTGCATACATTGCATACATTATATACATTGCCATAGTTATTGTTGAATCTCTGTATTAAGTATGTTAGCAATACTACATGTATTTAATTTATCATACAAAACGTATCCAAAATATGCTCATATGATTTTGTGCTAAAGCAAAAATATGAAAATCTGTATTATTTTTTTTTAAACTTTTTTCTAGTAAGACCATCTTTTTTGCTTAACTGTAATTAATCAAATGTTGTTTGAAATTGTTGAGTCTGCTAAAATGATGTTATAGATATGGGTTAAAATGATGCTATACATGGATGCTACACAGTTAATTTTAACAGCTCTCTTAATTCGGGTAAGATCAAAATAAAAAAGTGAAAAAGAAAATGTCAACTGTGAGGATGCATGCACAACATATAAACCTTCAAATGAATATGAATTCCGCTATTATTTGGTCTGTTTTCTGCTATTATTTAGAATATTTTCACTTATTGTTTCCATGTCACAAAAGTGATACACAGTTTTTGAGAACGATCCATACACACACACACCCTTCCCCTCCCCCCCCCCCCCATTTAAATTCATGAAGCTGGGCAATGTATTCGTCCCATTCAGCAGTTTTTTTCTTTATTAATACAAGTGGCACAAGTGTACTTTTTGTGGATCTTCTTCAATTCTTGTGGACACGGTGAGCCGTGGGCTTCATCCTCTTGGCATGTGTTTTGACAAGTTTTCTTTGCGCGTAAATAAAGCGTGTTTTCTTTGCGGATGTTATCTTTAGCTCAGCCTGCCAGGCTGGAAACTGTGACTCAGAGTGCGGGGGGGGGGGTGCTTAAGCACCGGTCACACCTACCCGGATCAGGGGCCGGACGAGCCCCGGACCGCCATCCGGCGTGTTCCATGTCGATCCGGCATGATCCGTCGCTCATCCGTGGCTGGTCCTTGGTGATCCTTGGTGATCCATGGATGGTCCGGCCTCATCCGGGGTCGGCCCCAGATGTTTTAAAATGTTTAAAACATCCGGGGCGATCCGGGGAATATTGCGATCCGGGGTTAACTGCCATCATCCATGTGTGATCCGTGACTCATCTGGGTTGTCTGGGGGTCGTCCGTGTCTCGTCTGGGGCAGTCCGGGGTATTTTATACTCCGGGAGTAGTCCAGGGGTTGTCCGGGGGTCGTTTGGGGTTTTCCGGGGCCGATCCGGGACTAATCCGTGGCTGTGGACTGTGGCTCATCCGGGTAGATGTGAGAGCGAGGCAAAAACGACCAAAAATAGCCATTTTATCTGGGGTGGTCCGGGGGAGTGGTCCGGGGGAGTTGTCCGGGGGAGTGGTCCGGGGGTGGTCCGGCTAAAAATCTGGGGCTCGTCCAGGTATGTGTGACTCGGGATTAAGGATGTATTCCATGTCGAAGGCTATGTAGCGTTCATCCCGGAAGCTGGTGAGGTCAGCCGACCTGTCACTTGTCACAAAACTCCCGATGACCCTTGCGCTAACTTATTGATACTCTATTGATACTCAGCGCCAAGGATACCTCAAACTGGTAGCCGCACCCCCTAGAGCCAATCACACAGGCACATTGATACACACCCTCCCTCCTCTCCCACACACGCACCATTCACACACACAGCCTCCGTCACCCCACCTCACCACCAATGTATGCTTCTTGCTTCCTAGCCTGGCGCTCGGCATTAATAGGATAGGGCAAGGACTGGTTAGCTCAGTGTCAGGATAATGTAACTGAGTGGGATATTGGGTTAAGGGACTGGTGGTCTGATTTTCCAGTGGGGCAGCACTATAAAGTGGCCATGAGCGTGGACTGTCACAATTTAGTGCCTGTCCTGATATGACATTAGATGTTGCCGGGAACCTAAACCTCCAACACCCAACAACTAATAATTGTTATAGTTATCGCCATTAATATTATTAATATTGTTGTTGTCATTGTTATCATCATTATTATTATATACAATTACAAACGTAACTACTATTTACTAAAGCACTATTACCCATACTCTTCACTCACCTTGGAAACCAGATGGAATGGCTGAGTTAGAGCGCATGCTTCCGTTACGGGAGGTCATGAGATCAATCCCTGACCCAGTTAAACCAAACACTTACAAAATGTATATTTGTTGCTACATTGCCTGATAAGCCGCCTTACGGTGATCGTGCATGGACTGGTTGGGATGACGCGACTGAGTGGAAAAAAAGTTTGTTTTATTTAACGATGCCTCTAGAGCGCATTGATTTTCATAACATGAGCTATTGGACCTCAAGCATATGGTCATTCTGACATATTTCTTTGGAGGAAACCCACTGCCTCCACATAGGCTACTCATTCTGATAAGCAGCAAAGGGTCTTTTATAATTATATGCACTTTCCCACAGACAGGACAGCACATACAACAGCCTTTGATGAACCAGTTGTGGACCACTGATTGGGACTGAGTGGGATATTGGCTCATGGTGCCATGGTATGTGTTGTTTTTTTGGGGGGGGGGGGGGGGGCATGGAGGCATTGTATAACAGTGGGGAAGAACTATGAATTCGCCATGAGTGAGGAAGCTGGTACCCGTCTTGATATATCCTTAGATATTGCTAGAGCGAACAACCCCCTCAGCAAGCAAGTAACCCACTCCTCCTCGGAACTTAGCGTTTACTTTGTCTGCTGGAAGATGGCGACGGCGCTAGGAAAACATCACATCAAAGACACCAGGCGGCGCCACTTAAGAAATCAAAGATTGAGAAATTACTACGCCGCTTCAACGGTCGGTGAGCCGAGGTGTGGCGCTTCTTTAAATGGTGCGCTTCACTACAACTTCACAGAATTTTTCAAATAAAAACAAATTGACTGTGTACATCCATTCTCTCTCTCCCTCTCTCTCAGTCATATATATATATATATCGACTGTCACTCCCCCTAACCGGGTTATTAGTGGACGAGCGTCCCTGCTTACGCATATACTCAAAGTCATACTCATAGTATTTGAGGGCCACCTCAGGGTTTCCTGAGGAGAAGGCCTCAAACCCCTCGGAGATGGCTAGCTTCCTGATGGCGCGATCTTAGTTAACAGGAATTTTCTCTAAAAAAGTGACCGATTTAGCCTTCCCCGCAATATAGCCCAAATGTTGTAGGATACGTAAAAGTCTATCGCCATCGGTCTCCTTGGAAGTCACCACCCAATTAACAGATACTTCAATCAATTCGAACGACGGTAGTTTCTTCACGTCTCTCCTGCCCTTGACATGTCTCTGGAGGGAACACTTACTTCGCGCATTGCATTCAAGGCTCACTGAACTGTCGTCCGACGAGGTTGAGCTCGATGCCCGGTGACGATCCAGTCATGCGATGGCGACCGTCGCCACATCGCGCTATGACTGCCCGCTTCCCCTCCGGCTCCAGCTCAGGCTCCAATCGGTCATCCTCTCTCAATGTCGGTCGTCCCGCTGTCTCGTCGTCCACCTGGACGACTGATGTTGGCTCGACCTCCAATTTGACCATTACGGCTTTCCCGCCATCTGCCATCTTGTCCAATTTTGAAGTCGAACGTGTATTCCATTCTATGTGGTGATAAATACTCAATAAGTGCCCAGGTATCTAAGTTTAATATGTAGAATCAGATCTAGAAAATTGTTTTAGTTTAGAAAATGTGATGCTTTCATCGGACTATGCAGCTTTAACTTTTAAGCATGGAGAAACTTCAGTAATGGACAATTTGTGTCTTCCCTCCCATTCCATTGCTCCTTACCACATCCGAATACCACACCCACCTTGCACAGACAACTCGTAGTGGTACTGGTAGCGCCAGTTGGGCAATGTAATTGTCGGGCAGGACACCATGCCCGAGCCTCTGTGAGGCAAGACACGGTTCACTGGGCCCTGAAATCATTGGCTCCTTCCTCGGAGGGCTTATCTCTGCCATCTGAAAGCCGTCTCTAATCAGGCTAAATCTTAATCCATACGAAGTGATGGGATAATCGACCCGTGGGAGAAGGGTGTTGGATTATCAAAGGCAGGGGTATGGAGACTCAGGTCTAAAAATGAGGCTGTAGTTCTGAAGGACTGTATCATTATGTCTTTACAACCCCCCCCCCCCTCCCCTCCTTCAATCCCACTTCCCCATTCACACATTTCCACAGCCCCTCTCTCCCTCCACCTCCCCCTCTCGACGCATAAAGCTTGCTAGATTTGTTGTTTTACCTCCTAGCAACATCTAAGGTAATATCAGGACGGGTACCAACTTGTGACAGTGCGCACTCATAGCGACTTTATAGTGCTGCTCCACTGGGAAATCAGACTGAGATGTACACAACACGGTGAGTGAGACTTATTGTTTCAACAGTAGGGGCGTAATCATTTAATCAACTCGGGTCACCCAAGCTACTTTTTGGTGCATGCGCACATCCTACAGACTCGAGTAGAATGATCAAATACGCTTCTCCACACTCGGCGTGGCAAAATGGTGGCTTAATCCAAAACTTTTCTTTTTTTTAATAACTGATATAACTAAAGCAAAATAGGATTTAAAGTATTTTATGATTGGTTAGTTTAGTTATATTTCCATTTCATTAATCTGTGTTATTACCCACAAAAAAACATGTAGGACTGGTACTGGTAGCTATTATCCTGCAGGATGGTACCAGCACAAATGTGAGATCATCGTTCCTAGCAAACCCCAACCAAGAGGTGGGTTACTGGGGTCGGGTCATTTTGCACACAGCACGTGTTTTTGTCAACTCCACTCCCGGTGTTCGATTTGAAATTCTAGCAACTCGGGTGACCCATATCGCCCGGGTCGTGTTAATCGATTGCGCCAAGATGAAAATCACTGGGGTAGTCATACTCATAGATTACATAGCATTTATATTAACTTTAGGTTCTGACAAAAAATACTTGAGGTTCTTACAAACCACAACAGATTTTTTTTAAACGACAATAAGACTGTCCATCCTCTCATACCGCTAATTCCACTAATCACAGGGGTGGGATGGTCCCGTGGGTAGAGGGCTGGTCCCGGTGTGCAAGGGTGGGGGAGGGGTACAGGAGTTCCATCCCATGTCGAGTCCAACAAAGAGTTACAAATTAATACTCATCACTTGCTTTTCTGGCACTCAGCCTTAATAGTGTTAGATTTGGACGTGTTGGAGGATGCCAAAGTCCCAGAACATCCCCCGTGGTCGTTGAGAAAGCCATCGGTTATCCTCCGACTCACGGAACTGAGGAAGTCTGGGACACATCCACTCGAGTACCAAGGACTGCATGCAGAGATTCAAGGCCAGTTTGCAGACCACCTCTCCATATACACTGATGGTTCAAAAGACCAAAGCCGGGTAGCTGCTGCGGCAGTCTGCCGACGGGACAAATTTGGTGTACCTTTGCCCGATCAGAGCTCGATTTTCACTCCAGAAGCCTGAGCACTCCTTCTCGCGTTGGAGTGTATCGAGGTATCCAACCACACTAACTATGTTATATACAGTGATTCGTTCTCTTGCCTCCTGGCTGTTGCTGGACTGAAAATGAATCACCCTATTCTATCAACGGTCATTTATAAAATGAACCAACTGACAACGGATGGGTATGACATCCACCTGTGCTGGGTCCCTGGCCATGCCGGCATACAAGGAAACGAACGAGCTGATCGGGCTGCGAATAAGGCCCTGAATTGTGATCTTGAACCGTGTTTGATACCTCACTCTGATCTGAAACCACTAATAGCCACCCACATAAAATCCAAATGGCAACATAAGTGGGATGAAAACATTAATAAACTTAAAGAAATTGAACCATCTGTGGGAAAGCCACCACAGACTCATGGGGAGGTCGGCGGGACCAAGTGGTCCTTAGCCGCTGCTGTATTGGCCACTCGTGGCTTACACATGCTTTTCTGCTCAAGGGGGAACCTCCCCCTGAATGTATTGGGTGTCAGTCCCCGCTGACACTCAAACACATTTTATTAAGTTGCGTTGATTTTTTGGCCCTGCGCCAACAGTTCTACACTGCAGACAGTATGCATGACCTTTTTACTAAGGTAAAACAGGAAAACATTTTAGCCTTTTTGAGGGCAGCTGGACTGTACCACCTCATATAGTTTACTAAATAGATTCTATCAATTATTAATAAAACTTTTCTTTTTCTATGGGAATTTGTTTCCCTTGACCACAAATATATGATTGTGATCTTTCTAATTTAATGAGTGTCTATTGGCACATAATTGATTGTCTGCTTTTACATGTAAAAGCGATGGTTTGAACAAAAAACAAACATTTCTCGGCGTGAATATGGCCTATGCTGCTGACACGGCGTAAAACAACCACCAATCAATCAATCAATAATAGTGTTGGGGGGGTGATGAAGATGGGAAATATTACACCTAGAGCGGTATTCGAACCCACACTCCCTACCATTCCGGGGCTATCATACTAACCATTACGCTACCTAGGTTTCCTGATGCGATCAGCATAACCACACATACTAGTATTATATGGCTCCTTGTCTAAGAGGTTAGTGCACGCCACTAGAGTATGATGAAAAATAAAATTGGTTAAATCAATGCATGCGGATAATGTGACTGAGAGGGATATTGTGTCATTGGTGGTTGTACTATGAAGTCAGCATTCACGTGCGCACTATGCCAAGTCGATATCCACCATGATATGACATTAGATGTTGCTAGGACATGAAATCCGCCCAAAAGATGCATATCATTCACAAACATTCACAGGCACCAGCACATGCCCTCACAGTTGAGTTATACCACCACTCTTAGTCTTACTAAAGGCCCTGTCACATTACGACGCATCTCGCAAGCGCACCGCAAACTCGTAAAATAATTTTTTTACATCGAGATGCATCAAACTTTTCGGCACAGGGGGAAAAGTTGGAGGTCAGCTCAACGTAGTGGACGTAAGTGTAGCGTTGGTCCGACGTAGTGGTAACATATGTCGACACATGAGAAAAAAAACAAAAGAAGTTTGGCACAACGTGTGGCTAACGTGCCTCTCGCGTGTTGGCATAACACACTCCCAACGTTCTGCTAGCGAACGTTAAACGTGTTACACAACTTATGAGAGCATAGTGCCAGCGCATGACCGACGCATGTCCAACGACATTCCAGCTCATTTGGGCTTTGCACCAGCGTGCACCCAGCATGCGCAACGTTGGCGTAACACGTGAGTAATGCATGCCAATGTGCGGGGGGCACCCGACCCACCCACAGAATGCTCACGGCACTTCACAGCATGCCAGCAAACTTTATATAGACAGGCGCCCTATAAGTCAAATACGTCGAGATACGGTGGAGAAACGCCAACTGCATGTCAGCCATACGTTATGGATACGTTAGAACAATGTTGTCATTCATTGGCGTTACGTTGCCAATGCACAGACTGAACGCTCTCTGTCAGAGGAACGAAAGTCAACGTAGGACAATGTGAGAACAACGTTCCTCCAACGCCTCTCTAACATATCTCGATGTATGCCTAGCGTAGGCATAAGGTAAGCACCCATGCATTGTCGTACGTCGACGTATATTGACGTATACCAACGCGCACCTAATGCATCCATAACGCATAATGACGTATCCCGGTGGCAAAAAATCACATTCCTTGCCGTACGTTTGTGCGATGCATCGTAATGTGACAGCCCCATAAGGGTATTACTAGGTGCAGTTGCTGAATCGGTAGAGAGTAGGTCTCGCGTGCAGAAGGTTCGGAGTTTGGTTCCCGGTCGAGTCAAACCAATGTCTTAAAAATGTATTCTTGTCGCTTCCTAGCCCAAGTCCTCAGCATTATTAGGATAGGGTGAGGACTGGTTGGCTCAGTGTCAGGATAATGGGACTGAGTGGGATAGCAGGTCATGGTGTTGACGACCTTATTTTTCAGTGGGAAACACTATAAAGTCACCATGAATGCACACTGTCACAAGTCGGTATCCATCTTGATATGACCTTAGATGTTGACAGGATGTAAAACTCCAACAACCAATAATATATTGATCTGATAAGACAAAACTAGCCATAGTTAAACATTTTGAGCTAAGAAACATACAAAACAATGTCACCTTTAGGCTGATATCCACATCACCATTATTCATTTTTGTTCTAAATTTTAAAATGCCAAATGAGTCAACAGAAACTTGTTTTAGAGAAATATATAACCAATGTCTGATTAACCCTACTCATTTCCTAGCTCTACATATGTCATTAACCATAGGATATAAATAAAAACATGAATAAAATAAGTAAAAGTAACTCTGGCTATGGCTCTAACACTAGTCTGAGTGCTCAGATTTGACTAAATCTAAATGCACATGGCATAAGACGTGCTGATTATATTGATGTAAATGCAATGCTGGATCAAAGAGTAACATCTGAATGTATTATATATATATTTTTAGTTGGTATTTTATGTTTCAAACAAGAGCTGAGATGAGCTGAAACTAGCACATTTCATAGCTGCACCCAGTGTATTAGCATTAGCCATGTGCTTCTCGCGGGGAAGTTGTTCTTCCAGGCATCCCACAATGCACCGCGCCGCTGTAATTGCGATGTAGTCTATTCACACCTCTCCCTGACACTCTTCCCACCACCACCACTCCCTTACCCACCCACCCCTAACTCTCACCCTCTTCCAGCTCTTCCACAATTCGCCCCACGGCGAGCTCGCTCACACTCGCCTAATTTATAAGAACCGTTGTGGCGGGCGTTCAATACCTCTCCCCTGATGTTCTCCAGTCAAGTAGAAACCAATGGGAGATTTCAAACGTCACTTCTTGCAGCATTGACTGTAGTCGTCGTTCGATGACGGAGCGCATCCGTGACGTCACCAGCAGGTGACCTGACAGTTCCCGCCAAAAATATTCTGTTGTACTAAGGCTCAGTCCACACCGTGTGTTGGCCTTTTTGGGACTTTTTTGTGTGTACTTTGCACTGCTAAAGTTGCTTAACCCGTTGGTTTTGCGCTTCTGCCATTTCTGCCAAGATAAATATATTAGGTTGATCATTATAATCGACGTACTTTGCATCAGTTTGAAGTAATTACGCTTCAATAGCTAAATTTTGATATATTTGAAGTAAAATTAATTTGGCATGCACATAAGAAATATTCCAACACCATGGGCTTCAGCAGCAGCAGGTTATATTAAATTGACATAGCATGCCCTTCTATGCAGCAAGAAATTATTTCTAAGTGAACCAATATATTATCTTTGACACACCTCAGCGATAATCCACGTCTATATTTAATAATAATGATGATGATAATGGTGGTGATGATGATGATAATGATACTGATGATCATCCTCACGATTGCGATAATGGCAATTAATACCCCACTCACAATACACTTGCGACCACCTTGCGACCACCAAAATAGGAATGGTCGCAAGCTATCGGCGACCGATCAGCAACCAGTTTGTTACATATCAGTAACCATTTTGGTTACCATTTTGATTACAAAATGGTTGCAGCTGCTTCACCACAAACCTGCTTGCAACCGAAACCATTTTCAGCGCTTGTGACTGGTCACCAACTGGTTGCTGACCAGTCACCAACCAGTCACCAACCAGTCGCCGACCGATCGCCGATCATTTTTTCCCCGCCTTCTTTCGCTTTCATCGCAAGGACGTCACCAGATATTGGTCGCAAAATGGTCGTAAGTGGTCGCAAGCCACAGTGTGAACGAGGCCTTGCCGGAGCACCCTCACTCTTACTATTAAGAGCCATTCACTCTAACTTAATCTAAGGCCATGCACAATTGTATTTTTAATACAATATGATATATTTACAAATTGATTTTTTTTTTTTAATGCAGGATAAAAAAATTTCATCTACAGGAAGAGCCGATTAGATTGTGTTCTCCAGTTGTGGCCTGCTTAAGTCGCGCAAACACAGTCGCAGCGCCACACCATGATCAGATGATACAATATACCTCTTGGCTGTTTCTGCGCATGCGCATGCGGAAGCAAAGTGAGGAAGCGGGACGTAGCTCAGGCAGTAGGGTGTCCACCTGTGATGGTGTGGGTCTTCTGATCGATCCTGCTCAGTGGACCCATTTGCAGTTTGGACTATTTTCCTTTCCAACCAGTGGTCCACAACTGGCTCATCAAAGGCTGTGGTATGTGTTGTCCTATCTGTGGGAAAGTGTCTCTAAAAGACCCCTCGCTGCTTATCGGAAAGAGTAGCCTATGTGGCAGCAGTGGGTTTCCTCCAAAGAAATATGTCAGAATGACCACATGTTTGACGTCCAATAGCCGATGATGACAATCGGTGCGCTCTAGATGCGTCTTTAAATAAAACAAACATTTTTGCAGAAGCAAAGTTTACAGCGCTGACTGACATGACAACAGACGCTTCTTACTAAATCTTAGTCTTACTCCTGTTGTTGATTCGCTGCTAGCCTAGAACTAATTGAGCAGTGAGAGTTAGTCCAATTAAAGGGTCTTGCCTTGTCTTGCGATTGTTTAGCAGGAGTTAACTAATTAAGGAGTTCAAATTAGAGGACGCCTTTGTCGCATCGTCAGTTGGTAATGCGCGTTCCTGTCTGTTAATTACGCCATGTTGTAATGAGGTTTGTTTGTTTGTTGTTGTTTTACGTCCTAGCAACATCTAAGGTCATATCAGGACGGTGTAATGAGGTTCTGACGCCTTATTGGTTGCTCTCCATTAGGGAGATTAAAGTTGCATAGTCCGATGGTTTTGAGTTTCTGCCATTTTTCTGAGATAAATATAATAAATTAAATGTTATAATCTATCTTACTATAGGTTGAAGTAAGTTTTATCTTAAATGGTTAACTTTTGAGATATTTGAAATTCAAACATGTCAAATTAATGTTGGCAAGCACCCCAAAACTCTGACACCATAGGCTTCTACAGTAACAGGTTCTATTAAATAGACTGTCCATGCCCTTCTATGTGGTAACAAATGCTTAATAAGTGCCCGACTATCTAAGTTAGATATGTACAATCAAATCTAGATAATTGTTTGTATTTTGAAAAGTTGATGCTTCAATGGATTATGCAGCTTTAACTGGCATCGAGTGTTGTTTGTGATGCCTGATACATGGGTTATATATTACTGTGCATTGCCTATATACCATACAGTATACATATAGTATGTACTAATACTACTATTGTATATATTAGCATATAATATATATAGTACATATAGTATATAGTATATATATAGTCATCATCATCATGCTGTCAGTCGCGATGCGACAAAGACTGCTTTCATTACTTGACTGCATACATAGTATATAGTATATGTAGTATATATAGTATATATAGTATATATAGTGTATATATTATATATAATATATTTAGTATATATAGTATATATACTATAGTATATATATTATATATAGTATATATAGTACTTATGAAATAGTGTACATTACTACATAGTGCATATAGTAGTACATATGGAACATATGGCACACATGGCACACATGTTGCACATGGTACATATGGTATAGATAGTAATACTAATAGTATATATATTATGTATAGTATTTTTATAGGATATATAGTATTTATATAGCATATAGTATTTATATAGTATATATAGTATATATATATATTATACAGTATATGAATAGTATAATATACAGTGTATATATAATATATATTATATATTTAGTATATATAGTGTATAGTATATAGAGTATATCCAATACATTCAATGCAGTCAATACAGTGTGTACAGTATTACAGAATAGCATATATAGCATACATAGCATACATAATATATATAGAATATGTAACATATATAGCACATATAACATAGAAAATAGCATATATAGTATATAATATATTAGATGTCCTTCCTCCCCCTATTTCTTATCCTTCTGTGTCTTCTTACATTCATCTCTGTGGAATTCCTCCGACGAATTGTTTGTGAAACATCAGCGTGTGGGGTCGATGTTGAGTGAGTGTTGACAAACCCGTTGCAGGAGGATCCGGTTGGCATGGTTACCACACGCACGGCCAACTGACAAGTTATCTGATCCGCAAAATTACTAACTTCTAAAGTTAGCCGACTCTTAGACTGTTCTTTTTATTACGGGGTGAGTGGGAGTAATTGCAGCCGCGAAGAGAGTGATTCCATCTGCGGCACTTCTTATCTCCGTGAGCAGCTTCTTTGTGCATGTGCAGGTGTCCAGGTGTCTAGAGATTAAAAATCACTCTACCCCCAATAGAGCCAGCCACACGCCTGGCCATGTCCACCAAGCTCTCCACCCTGGGGGAGAGAGAGAGCTACTTGGTTTGATTGATTGAGGATTTACTTCCTAGCAACAGTTCAGGTCAAATGAGAAATGGGAACCGATTTGTGGCGATGTGCACTGATAGTGGCTTCAGAGTGTTGCCTCAGTGGGATACCATGCTTCCGGCACCCGATTCAGTCGTATGATCCAACTGAGTCACAGGCGTTCTCTGTGGTGGAGTGGTTAGAGTGTCTGACTTTTTTCTAGGTCAGACTCCTAATCTGAGGGTCAGCGGTTCGATTCCCGTGCCCCCAGCTCTGCCAATTTGCATTTCCACCGCTGTGTATAACTTACAGCGTCATCAAAGGCCGGTTGCTCTCATACCATGTCTATGTGGTGTGGGAGGTTAAAAATCCCTTGGGTCGGTAAAAGTGTAGGCTTGGGCTTTCTATCGACCAGCACTGGAATGAGGAAGACCAGTCGTCTATGACTGAAATTTCCCCTGCTTAAACAACTAATGGACCAACAAAATAAAATTTGACACTAGACCAAGCAACCATTGCCATATTCTAGTAATTAGCAAGCGCCTGGCATGTAGCGACGATTATCAAGTTTGTTCCTTTTGGGTTTGACTGGGGAATAGTTCAAGTTAAAGTTGCATGGTCCGAAGTTTTTGAATTTCTGTATTTTTCTGAGATAAATATATTAGATTGATCACTAGTATCTACTTTACATTAGTTCAAAGTTACTTTTATTTTAAATGGTAAACTTTTGAGATATTTTGAGTGCAAACATGGAAAATTAGTTTTGGCAAGCTTGCCAAAACTCTGGCAACATAG
Source organism: Branchipolynoe longqiensis (assembly GCA_030323885.1). Lineage (NCBI taxonomy): Eukaryota > Metazoa > Annelida > Polychaeta > Phyllodocida > Polynoidae > Branchipolynoe > Branchipolynoe longqiensis. Next base: position 43,199,939 of record CM059200.1, read on the forward strand.
ACTTCTGCAGTAAGAGGTTCTGTTAAATTGACTCAGTATTGCCTTCTACGCAGAAACAAATGATTAATAAGTGCATCAGTATCTAAGTGAGATATGTAAAATCAAATCTAGATAATTGGTTTGGTTTTGAAAATTTGATATTTCATCGGACTATGCAGCTTTAAGATGCCTTCATTCTCCGCGTCTAAACTCCCTCCTCCTTCTGGTCGGCTGTAGTTCTTTGGTTTGACTCGGCCTGGGATTGAACCAATGCCAGGAGGCTTCCATTCAGCAGTCCATCCGTTGCCTAGGCGTTATATATATATATGTATATATATACACACATCCTCCTTCAAACTGTGTCATCAGTCTTGGCGGGGGGAAAAAACAGTACACGCGCCGCTACGCAGACGACATTCAATCCGCCACATTCTCCAAGCAGATTCCTCAACTGTCAAGTAAACCCCCTCCCCTCACCCCCTCCCCTTCCGCACCCATCCCCCCTCCTCCGACCTCTGGGAGAGCATCGGGAAGCTTCTATTTTGGGATGATAAATCCGGCAGCTCATTGGCTGCCTTGTACAACACGTCTTATCTGTCTCCCGCCGCGTGGCGCTGCCGTCGGCCTGTCTTATCTGGGACGTTGGGACGCTGGGACGCCGCCATTACAGTGTCCCGTTTCGAAGCGACGCGCCGCGGATCATACTGGTACTAACAGTAACACCCACCACCAGTGGAAAACACTATCAGTATCACCGGGCATGTCTCAAGAGGCTGTTGAAATAAAACATCAGCTCTAAACGAATGGGTGCTTCCCCCCTCCCCCTCCACCTATTTTAACTTGCGGGTCTGTTGTTGAAGAATACAAGAGATTAGTGTGTCTGAGGTATGGGGGGGGGGGGGGGGGGGGGGTAGATAGTTAGTGGAATTTACCACAGTTCATTCTCAGCTGATGGAATGTTGAAACAAATTGGGTCACGCTTCAGTTGAGATCTTCACGTGATAAGGAGCCCGCATTAAATGGTAATTTTCTTGTGAAATATATCCGGAATTAAACATCATCTCTCTGAATTGAATTCGAATGCCTAACAATTAACATAGATTTCTTCCGTGAGAGTCTGTTCAAACTGAATGATGAAATTGTTTTTAAAGCTGCATAGTCCGACGAAAACATCAAATTTTCAAAACCAAAAGAATTATCTAGATTTGCTTCTACATATCTAACTTAGATAATGGTGTATTTATTAAACATTTGTCACTACATAGAAGGGAAGATCGAGTCAATTTAATAGAACTTCTTACTGTAGAAGCCTATGGTGTCAAACTTTTGGCGTGCTTGCCAAAATTAATTTTGGATGCTTGCACTTCAAATATCTCAAAAGTTAGCCATTTAAAATAAACGTTACTGCAAATTAAAGTGAGGTAGATTATAGCGATCAATCTCAGAAAATATCAGAAACTCAGAACCATTGGACTATTCAAATTGTCAATGTGGTGCCATACGCACTATTATTCAATATGAATCAGTCTGTGTTGAATCCGTATGCCTGTGCATCCATCGGACTATGCAAGTACGGTTCGAATTAAATGCCATTCCAATTGTCAATGTGGTGCCTTACACACGATTATTCAATATGAATCAGTCTGTGTTGAATCCGTATGTGTGTGCATCCATCGGACTATGCAAGTACAGTTCGAATTAAATGCCATTCCAATTGTCAATGTGGTGCCTTACGCATGATTATTCAATATGAATAAGTCTGTGTTGAATCCGTATGCGTGTGCATCAATCGGACTATGCAAGTACGGTTTGAATTAAATGCCATTCCAATTGTCAATGTGGTGCCATACGCACGATTATTCAATATGAATCAGTCTGTGTTGAATCCGTATGCCTGTGCATCCATCGGACTATGCAAGTACGGTTCGAATTAAATGCCATTCCAATTGTCAATGTGGTGCCTTACACACGATTATTCAATATGAATCAGTCTGTGTTGAATCCGTATGTGTGTGCATCCATCGGACTATGCAAGTACAGTTCGAATTAAATGCCATTCCAATTGTCAATGTGGTGCCTTACGCATGATTATTCAATATGAATAAGTCTGTGTTGAATCCGTATGCGTGTGCATCAATCGGACTATGCAAGTACGGTTTGAATTAAATGCCATTCCAATTGTCAATGTGGTGCCATACGCACGATTATTCAATATGAATCAGTCTGTGTTGAATCCGTATGCCTGTGCATCCATCGGACTATGCAAGTACGGTTCGAATTAAATGCCATTCCAATTGTCAATCTGGTGCCTTACGCACAATTATTCAATATGAATCAGTCTGTGTTGAATCCGTATGCGTGTGCATCCATCTCAGTAGCGTCCGTGTGTGCATCTGTGTGTGTGTCCGTTCGTATGCATGTCTGTTTGTATGTGAGGGTCCAAGTATGCGTGTGTCTGTGCACGTATATGTGCATGCAGGTCCATCTTGTAAAATTTTCGGATATAATGGCATGAGGATATATGTGAAACTACTATAATAAATTGCAACTTGTCTATATAATGGTAAATGGTAATATATAAAAACCAAAGGCATATGAGGGATATGTGGAGTTGGTAAACTATTACTCATTAGGTATAGAATTGTATAGTAAAATAGTCTTTGGAGGAGTGTCACTTCCTAGAATAGTCTTTGGAAGAGTCACCTCAAATACCCCCTCCCCCAATGGTGTTATTTATGGATCATTGGCCACCACAAGGCACTGTAGCCAGCATAACAAGGCCTTGGATACAACAGATTGAACTCTGATTGGTGGATCGAACCATGTGACCACTGCCATCTTGGAGTCTAGAAAACCTATATAAAGTAATAAATGAAGGAGTCTCACTCTCCTACTTTCACTCTTCACCTACTTTCCTTCATTACCTGTATTGATTTCCCTTGGCTTGTCCACACCACCCACACCACCGGCCGGCGACTTTACAATCTGTTTATACGTCCGTGTATACTTCTGTCCGTGTGGACATCCGGGACATCCGAGTGTCTACGGTGGCTGGGATTAGGAGGTTGCAGTCCCCCCCCCCCCCCCCCCCAGCAGATACCGCTCAACCAATGTGGCTTACGGCATACGTTTTACATCATAGCAATAGCTAATGCTGTCTTAAGACGGGTACCAACTTATGACAAGAGGCACTCATTGCGACTTCATAGTGCTGCCCTATTGGGATGATGTGCTGCCATTGCCATGACATGATTGATATATCCGACTCAGTCACATTATCCTCACATAATGAGCCAACCAACCACTCTCTGCTGTATATAATATGCTGATGTTGAGCCTCCTGGTGGCATAGTGATAACGCATCAATAGACTACATCACGGTTCCAGCGGCGCGGTGCATTGTGGGATGCGTCAGAGCAAAACAAAACAACCACCCCCAGAAGCACATGGCACATGCTAATACACTGGGTGCAGCTATGAAATGTGCTAGTGTTAGATCATCTCAGCTCTTGTTTGAAACATAGAATACCAACTAAAAATATATCTATAATAAATTAAGATATTAATCTTTTATCCAGCATTGCATTTACATCAATATAATCAGCACATATTATGCCATGTGCATTTAGATTTAGAAAAATCTAGGCACTCAGACTAGTGTTAGAGCCATAGCCAGAGTCAGTTTTACTTATTTTATTCATGTTTTTATTTATATCCACACCACCTAGGCACAAACCGCTTGGAACACATATATATAGAAAACATGCTTAACAAAAAGATTATATTACAATAATAAGGTTAGGGTTTTGGATTTCTATTAATCTTTAATAAAACTGAGGTTTTTCACTGCGCGTATTGGCAAACTCAATGGCCGTATGCCTTTGCTTTGCTCCCAACGCCGTTTTCAGCGCATGCGCAGTCGGAACCGTGATGTAGCCTATATATGAAGGCATTTAATTTGACTCGGCCGGGGACTGATCCCACGACATCTGGCATGGGAAGCGAGTGGTTTACCCACTCGGCCAACCCATCACACCCACCCATTCTACAGACACACCCCAGCTGCGCCGGAGCGGTGGCGCCCCCTAGTGGGCGGGAGGGGGCGCTCAGATCGAGCTGATAACCATCAACAAGTCGAGGCGTTTAGTGAAGTCCTTTGTTTGCAGTTATCGAGGGAAAGTGATATTTCAGGGAGTCGGTTACACGCCTCTAACCAGCTGATTGAACGCAACACGAGCTGCTTTTGTCAGTTACACTCCTCTAACCTGCCAATTGAATCCGACACAAGCTGCTTTTCTCGGTTACACGCTTCTAACCGCGCCGATTGAACGCAACACAAGCTTCTTTTGTCGGCTACACACCTCTAACCGGCCGATTGAATGCAACAGGAGCTGCTTTTGTCGGTTACACGCCTCAAACCGCGCCGATTTAACCCGACACGAGCTGCTTTTGTCGGTTACACGCCTCTAACCGCTCCTATTGAGCCCAATACGAGCTGCTTTTGTTTTTAGGTGATTGACCACTCAGTGATTCGCACACAAATAAATATACACTAAAACCTGTCTAAATCGATCAACCATAGGACCGACTTTAGATGGTCAAATTAGGGAGGTGGTCAGATTAGGTGTTTTTTTTTATCGTTGCAATGTTATTATTTTATGGGTGATGGTTTGGACCCAAATAAAAGGATCAATATAGAGAGTGGTCGATCTGTGGAGGTGGTCGGTTAGAGAGGTTTTACTGTATCTGTATGTATACAGTATAATCCCGCTAAACCAAGCTCGGTTAAACCAAGTTCGGTTAAACCGGGCCGCTGAAAAAATTTGGACTAAGCGATCGTTTGGCTTAACCAAGCTTGGTTTAACAGGGTTATACTGTATATACATTAAAAGAACAATAACCAAAGTCTCCACATACATTGTATATTACATTCATAATGCACCCACAATTTTGCCAAAGCCAAGTCCTAGCCAAAGCTCGGTTAAAGTACTTAAACCCATGACAAATTTCTAAGGTCCCTTCAAGTTTGGTTTAACGGGGGTATACTGTATATCTATCTAGATATGTATGTACGTTTATATACATAGTTTTTGTTGTTGTAGTAGCATTCTGGCAACATTTCAGGTCAATCAGGATCAGTCTTGACTTATGACTACATCTGTGGCGTCTTTATAGTGCTGCCACACTGTGCTACCATGTAGCTAACTGGCACCATGTCCCGATATCCCACTCAGTTGCACTATGCTGATACCTAGCCAGCCTGTCCTTGGTCTATATGTGTATGTCCACCGCATAGTGATCATCATCATCATCATCATCATCATCATGCTGTCGGTCACGATGCGACAAAGACTGCTTTCATTACTTGACTGCCGCTCTCCATTTAGCTCTCTGCTGTGAGAGTTGCGTCCATGAGTCGGTCTTAATGTCTCTCAGCTTCAGGTTTCTCTTGATGGTATCCTTGAACCGGAGACGAGGGCGCCCTCTCTTTCTGTAGCCAGAAAACAGTTGAGAATAGAGGATCTGCTTTGGTAGCCTGTCTGATGACATCCTCATGAGGTGTCCAGTCCACCGGAGATTATTTTTGATCAGAAGATCTTCCATAGAAGGCAGCCCTGTTCGTTTGAGTATTTCCTTATTTGTCACTTTGTCCTCCAGGTTAGCCTCATGATTGAACGCAGATGTCGCATCATGAAGGCATGCAGCTTTTTCACCTGTCGTCTGTACACTATCCAGGCCTCGGCACCGTATAGTAGGGTGGATAGCACGATTGCATGGTAGATCTTACCTTTGACCCGAATGGACACATGGTGGTTGTTCCAGAGTCTCTGGCGTAGTCGGCCGAAAGATGCACTAGCCTTGGGCATCCTTCTCTGTATTTCAGCAACAATGCGTCCATCACTTGATATAGTGCTTGCGAGATAGGAAAATTCCGGAACAGAGTTCAGCTTGTTTCCGTCAACCATGATCTCCTCCTCTCGGGTACTTGTAGAGTTGGGTTGGTACAGCACCTCCGTCTTCTTGATGTTAATCTTCAGGCCAAACTTATTTGATGCATCGGAGAAAGCCTCCACTATTTTCTGGATCTCTTCAGCAGAGTGGGCAACCAGTGCACTGTCATCTGCGAATAGCAGCTCTCTCACCAGTATCTGAGTAGTCTTGGTCTTCGCTCTGAAGTGTGCGACATTGAATAGGTCAGCGCTCTGTCTGGATTGTATATAGATGCCATCCCCCATGTCTCAGAAAGCCTCATCGAGCATTGCTGATAGGAAGACTGAGAAGAGCGTGGGGGCCAGTACACAACCTTGCTTGACCCCATTGGTAACCCCGAACAATTCCGAGACTTCCCCTCCAGCACTAACGTTTGCCATCATTCCTGTATGTAGAGCCTCGATCACATTTCATGAAAGCTGCCTGCAAAAGTGTTGAAGTGCTGCTGGCTTTTGCAAGTTACCAGCGGTACTCTCTCGGGGAGCAAATAGAGGTTTCACACTGGCAAGAACATGTCAAGACAGGCGCAAAACTATTTGTCCCTGCAGTGGCTGGTCGGGAGATGTTGGGAGTTCCATACATCAACCGCCCTTAATGCTGCTACAGTGACATGGTTTTCTGTTTAGGGTTTGCTCCCTTAGCCTTCGGTTCTGTCAAGAACCTGTACCACATGGCAGTGGTTTACAACTCTGCAAGGCAGGGGCGTCAAACTCCCTGAGGTATTGCTATACCTGCAATACCTGCATACATAGTGATACACTATGTGAATATGAACAAAACAAGTGTGTCACAATGCTAGGACATGCATGTATTACAAAAAAAACAGTGGTCCAGAACTTTCTGCATTAACAGCTGTGGTATGTGCTGTCCTGGCTGTGGGAAAGTACATATAAAATACCACTCGCCAAGTTTAGCCTATGTGGCAGCAGTGTGTTTCCTCCAAAGAAATATGTCAGAATGACCATATGTTTGATGTCCAATAACCAATGATACAAATCAATGCGCTCTAGAGGCGTCATTAAATAAAACAAGCTTTCTTTGCATGTATTACAACTGTAGCTAGTCTAAATGTCTCCAAGGCACCTGGGCCAGATGGGATCCATGCAAAAATCATCAAAGAGTGTTCTGAGCAAATTGGACCTATTTTGACATCTCTATTCCGTAAAAGCCTATTTGAACGGAAAATACCCAAACAATGGAAAGATGCTGAGGTAAAACCCCTGCATAAAAAAGGACCAAAACGCCTGGCATCAAATTACAGACCTGTGAGTTTAACCTCCCTATGCTGTAAAATGCTAGAAAGAATAATCCGAGACTGTGTCGTAGAACACTTGGAAAAACTAGGATTGATATCTCCAGACCAACACGGATTCACTGGAGGAAAATCTTGTCTGTCACAACTACTAGAAGTGATGGAAATTTGGACTGACTGGCTGGCATGGGACACCGTCTATCTGGACTTCTCCAAAGCCTTTGATAGTGTGGCCCACAAAAGACTATTAAACAAAGTCAAAGCTCTGGGAATATCCGGATCAATTTCTGAATGGATACAGGACTTCCTGTCTGAGAGAAAGCAAAGTGTAGTTGTAGGTAATAAAAAATCTTCCTTTAAGAATGTCACCTCAGGAATACCTCAGGGAAGTGTGCTGGGACCAATATTATTTATAATATTTATAAATGACCTGCCAGGCAGTGTCTCATCAAACCTAAAAATATTTGCGGATGACACAAAGGTCTTTCGAGCAATAAAAGATGTAAGAGATAAAAATCTCTTACAAGAGGATATTCTGAAACTCTCACAATGGTCTGAGAAATGGCAATTGCCCTTCAATGAAAAGAAGTGCAAAATTATTCATTACGGGAAAAATAATCCTCATTATGCCTATTTTATGCCGAACACTGTCCTGCAACAAGATAGCTATGAAAAGGACTTGGGTGTAACCTTCGACTCCCAACTCTCCTTTCAGAAACACATGAGGACTATCATCTCAAATGCTAACCAGAGAGTAGGAATAATTAAAAGAACCTTCCATCGCCTCAACAAGAACAATTTTCTCATTCTATTTAAGTCTCTTGTTAGGCCAATTTTGGAATACTGTCCACAAATTTGGAGCTCAATTTTTCGGAAAGATATTCTGGAGATCGAAAAGGTTCAGAGACGTGCAACGAAACTAGTTGCAGTTATAAAGGACTTACCCTATGAACAAAGGCTCAGGAAATTGAAACTTCCTACCCTTTCCGACAGAAGGAAAAGAAGTGACATAATTGAAGTATTTAAAATTATGAAAGGTTTTGATAAAATAGATATGAACCAATTTTTCACCTTGAATAAAAGAGAAGGCAGCCGGGGCCATACTCTCAAACTAGTAAAACCCAGAGCCGTTTCAAAATTAAGGCAACACAGTTTCTCAAACAGGATCATAAATATATGGAATAGTCTCCCACAAAATGTTATAGATGCGGGCTCAATAAATTCATTCAAGAACCGATTAGAAAACGCATGGGCTGATGATACAGGGAAATTTGACCACTTATTCACCACATGCTACTAATTTATTCCTTGTGTTGCTAATTACTTGCACTCAAGCAAAAATGAGAGACAAATAAGTGTTCACACTTCCTGTCTACCGATCACTATATCACTATAGTTGCATATTCAGACATGTCGGTGCCACTTGTGTGTCTGTGTGAAACTCTCGACAATGACCGACTGTTTGTCGGGGCCGTCTGCTTAGTTAAAGTCGAGCAGGCTGTCAGAGTCTGAGTCTACCCTACCCGAATGACAGACAAACGTCTCCCGACACAAACGGGTCTATGCATATTTCGCTTTGTTCATACATCGATTGGAGACGTCTTTGTGGTGCTTTTTTGTCTTTCTTTGTAATGCCACTGGTAACAACTAAAGGGGCTGTCACATTATGATGCATCACCCCAACGTACGCCGATGTATGTGATTTTTGGCTGCTATGTTGGGATATGTCGTTATGCGTTACGCGTGTGTTAGGCACTCGTTGCTATAGGTCAATGTTCGTCGAGATACAGCATCGCACGTCAGGGGGTCGGCAAAGTTTGTGCATGCACAAAATTTTCTATGTACGACAATGTTCGACTACATGTGGATTTTACGTCTGGTGTACGTTTTGTATGTGTTAGGAGTATGTCGATATATGTTAGACATATGTTAGACAAATGTTGTTTACTACATTGCACTATGTTGCACTACATTGCACTATGTTGACCTATAGTAAAGACAGTGGGAATGTACAGCCCGCGTACTGACAACGTATGGATAACGTATGCCTAAAGTACATCTAATGTGCACTATGCTGCACTGCATTGCACTACATTGCACTACATTGCACTATGATGACCTATGGTAAAGACAATGGGAATGTACAGTCCGCGTACTGACAACGTATGGATAATGTATGCCTAAAGTACATCTAACGTACGTTTAGCATTTCTCCAGCGTGTCTTGACATATCTAATGTATGAGGCGTAGTTCTGGTGATCGAATAACGTATATAACGTTCACCAGCATTCTGTGAATGTACTGTGAGCTTAATTTGAGCAATTTTCACTGGGAGGTACGTTAGCCATATGTTGGTCATACGTATGGTATGTATATGTCCAACTTTGCCCCACACGCCGAAAAGTTTGACACTTCTTGACGTAAAAAAGTGATATTACGTGTTGGCCGTGTGCTTGCAAGATGCGTTGTAATGTGACAGGGCCTTAACTTACACATTCACACAGGGTCCAAGTCCCTGTGTTCTTGTCATACAATCTGGTTGTTGACACCCGCTGAGGTGTGACCTTGTTAGCTGTTGTTTTCTGGGATGTGAAGTTACTTTTTAACAGGAATTCCGATCCTTCTTTTACCGCGCGCAGTGGCCGACTTGGGTAGTCGGCCCATTACATATTCCGTATGCAGTAGCCTGCACACACTCACTCACTCATAAAGCATCGTGTGTTTCCTGCCTAGATTAACGGCAGCTGACTCGTGTAGGCTATGTGCGCCTACTTTATGGGGCTGTCACACTACGACGTTTCTCCCGGCGACCCATCAGCGTTGAAAATAAAATCTTGCGCGTCGAGAAACGTCAAACTTTTCGGCGGTTTGGGGGAAAAGATCGGCGTCAGCACGGCGCGTTATGCGCGCGCGGCCAACCTGTGTCGACGCGCTGGGGGAAAAAATAAAAAAGTTTGGCGCGACGTCTTCATTTAACCTTAAATGTTGCTAGGGCGTAAAACAAAAACGGCCCAGTTTGCGCAACGCGTGAGCAACGACCCTCCCGCGCGCGCGCCATCTTCCTAGCGTTCCCATAACGTTATTCCGGCGCGTCCAACGCAGCGCGACGCGCGCCTAACGTCCTTACCCATATATTTGCGCGCGCTGGCGGTCGTTGGGTTGTTTTTGACATGTTGAAAACCTTGGGCGATAGGGAACGCGCGCCGGCGTTTCGCGCCGACCATCAACATCAAAGATAATGTACCGACGTGTACCGACGCGCGCATAACGCGCCCCCAGCACGTCTCGATATTTCACTAATTATCGCCCAAAAACACCACACGTTGACGGGTCGCCGGCGAGAAGCGTCGTAGTGTGACAGCCCCATAAAGTTGCATAGTCTGATGGTTTTGAGTTTCTGATATTTTCTGAGCTAAATATATTAGGTTGATCGCTATAATCTACCTTACTTTAATTTGAAGTAACTTTTATTTTGAATGGCTAACTTTTGAGATATTTGAAGTGTAAGCATGCAAAATTAATTTTGGCAAGCACGCCAACACTCTGACACCATAGGCTTCCACAGTAAGAAGTTCTATTAAATTGACTCGATCTTCCCTTCTATGTAGCGAAAAATGCTTAATACATACACCATTATCTAAGTTGGATATGTAGAATCAAATCTAGATAATTCTTTTGGTTTTGAAAATTTGATGTTTTCATCAGACTGCAACTTTAAAACTACACTGCACACCCTTCTTAGAACAGAAAGTATAACCGGGGTAAGTGATGACCTTTGTAAGTGAACACACAGGCGGCGCTGCGGTCCTTTGAAGCCCGCAATCCGCCCCCCCCCCCTCCCCCCGCCTCCCGCAGCCCCCCGCCCACCTCCCGCCTCCCGCCGTCCACCTCCCACCGCCGGTCCCTCACCCGCCCTCCTCCCGCCTCCCCCTGCCCGCCTCCCGCCTCCCACCCGCCGTCCGCCTCCCGCCGCCTGCATGACACATCTACCCTGGACTTTGTCAGGTGGGATGTCGGACACACAGACAGACAACACACACCAGGGGCCGTATGCAGGTGTCGGTGTTACGGCTCCAAAACGCGTTTAGCGCAGGATTTCCCGCTTAGCGGCGGGATTTCCAGTTTAGCGAGCAAAATTCCGTATGCAGGAAGCGGTGTTACGCTAACACCGCGCGTTTACCCTAAACCCGTTTCATAGCAGGTTTACGGTCGGTGTTAGCGTACGGTCCTACCCAAATCTATTCAATGCTGTCATATTTAACAGAATTACATACTCAAATTTGCGTAACACTGTTTCCTGCATACGGCCCCTGAAGAGTGACTCTACCGCTTATAGAGGGGTTGTAATGACGTCACGAGGCAACTTCCGGTGGCCATATTGGATTACATGTGAAAGGCTTGGAAGTGCTTACATTGTGTTTATTTACCAATTTGTTGGTTTATTTGTCACTGTTTTGAGCAGTTTGGCCTTAAAAGTTGGTGGAAAATGGTTTTTTGATGGAGGGGAAGTATTTATTTAATCATGTAGCCTCACATCGTTGCAAAAGCGCAGTATTTTGACACTTTGAATGCTATTTCAAAACATTAGAAAGGTTCTGGCAGTACCCACTAGGTGGCGCCACATACTTCGGCAGCCATTACTATAGGTAGGCCCAGTGGTGGCTGTAGTGTTCTTGGTATAAGACAGGGGGCACCATAGGTGTAATCCAAGATGGCTAACCGCTGAGTGATGACGTCACGTGCACTCCCTCTATACTGTTATACCCGAGTGCTTTCAAGTCTATTAAGGTTGCACAATCCGATGGTTTTGAGTGTGCCCCCATTACAATTTTTTGTTAAATAAGTTAAGTTGTTCTTTTAATTTTAATTTGTTCATAAACAGTGTGTTTTTGGTTGGGCATCATAATCTACTTAACTTTATGTTACCAGAACGCAAAACCCCAACAAACACTTATATTTTTGTTTGAATTATCTTGTATGCGAAATACCCAACCATAGATATGAAACAAGCGAAATTACTAAGCGAAATTACTTTTGGTGCGCACATCAAAACGCAGGATTTCACAGGCATTATCTATGCATTTTCGAACACATTATCATAGACCTGGATACATCAAATTCCAATTAATGTTTAATGAATACACAAGTGGCTAAGTTAGATGTGCAAGGTCAAATCTGGGGAAGCGCTTTGGTTTTTGAAAGTGGTATGCTTTCAACGGAATTTGCAGATAAAGTTCACCCAGAATGCAACAGGCAACCGCACCGACACATCTAAAGTCAATAGGTGACACAGATAAACAATTTGGACCCTCCTTGTGACTTTATAGTGCTTCCCCACTGGGAGATAAGGCCACCACATGACCTGCTATCCCACTCAGTCACAGTATCCTGATAGTGATATTGAGCTAACCAGTCCCTGCCCTATCCTAGAAATGGTGACAAGGCAGGTAGCGACCAGTGTGCATTTACGGTAATGCAAGGTTTCTTTTTTTGTTTGTTGTTGTTTTACGTCCTAGCAACAACTAAAGTCATATCAGGACGGGATAATGCAATGTAATGTACACGAGTTCAGACTATTGATTCATCAAATTAGCACTGTACTAAGTTGCACTACCATCCCCATGTGAATTGCCACACATAGCCCTATTATATATGACGTCAGCATAGGTAATTATGCAGCTTGGCTGCAGGACAACATACGGTCACACTGCAAGCTCAATGGCAGTGAGCAATCTTCATACAGAACATGTGAAATATCTCTAAAAACCGCACAACTTAGAAACAAACCACTAGGCACACAAACAGATCAAGTGTTTCCCAAACAGATTATATTAAATTTATATGTTTAGTCTTCTGCATTTCTGTTAATTTTGCCTAAAACTTATGTGTTGCACTGCACATACTGGCAAACTCAAGGCATTGTCAATGGCCCTGAGTAATCTTCATACAGAAAAAGCGAAATATTAAAAAAACTGCACACTTTAGAAACAAACCGCTAGGCATACAAACAGATCAAACTGATGTTTTGCACTGTGCGTACCTGCAAACTTAATGGCAGTGTGCCTTGGTTCTGCAGCCAAGGTGCGAGTGCATACACAATGTTTATAAACATTGAAAGTGGTCTATATGCAGGAAGGTGTGGGTGGCTTGATGGAATCAATGAGACTAAAGCTAGGATTCCTTACACGCGGTATGCGGTATGCGAATGCGAATGCGAATGCGGCAAAAAATCGAAAAGCATCTAAGTCAATGGGGGTGATTCCTTACACGCGGTATGCGGCATGCGGCATGTGAATACTGAATCGGTCCATGTAGCGATCGGTGCGGCATGCGAACGCGAATGCTGCTGCGTTTGCCATAGAGAACAGCGGTGAGGAAACCTGACACTGTGTGTGGGTGTGGGTGTGGGTGTGGGTGAAAGGACCCAGCCCGTAAGCACGCCGCATGCCGCATGCCGCATACCGCATACCGCGTGTAAGGAATCCTAGCTTAATGGTTATAATGCTCACCCGGAAGTGGTAGAAGGGAGGGTTCGAAACCTGCTATAGGCCTGATGCTTCCGATTGCTTTGCTTGTCAAAAGAAAGGAGACAAGGGAGAGAGAAAAGGAGAAAGGGCAGAAATTGGAGAAAAGGGAGAAAAGCGAGAAAAGAGAAAAAGGAGAGAAAGGAGAAAAGGGAAAAAAAGGAGTAAAATGGGGAAAAGGAACAAAAGGATGAGAAATTAGAAAAGGGAGAAAATGGATAAAAATGAGAAAAAAGAAGAAAGGAAGAAAAGGGAGAAGAAGAAATAGGAGAAATGGAGAAAATGGAGAACAGGGAGAAAAAAGAGAAAAGGAAGAAAAAGGAAAAAATTTAGAAAAGGGAGAAAATGGAGAACAAGGAGAAAAAGGAGAAATTGAATAAAAAGGAAAAAAAAGAGAAAAGGAAGACAAAGGAGAAGAAGAAGAAATAGGAGAAAAGGAGAAAAGGAGAAAACGAAGAAAGGGGAGAACAGTGTGAAATAGGAGAAAGGGAAGAAATTGGAGAAAAAAGAGAAAAAAGAGAAAAGGGAGAAAAAGTACCGCCCCATGACACTACACTTTTTTTTAATTCAGGAAAAACAGTATTAGATGATATGCAGGACAGACCTGCGAGTAAGGAATTGCCGACAGTCAGTAAATGCCCGGTCACATACACGTTAGTGAACGTAGTTGAACGTAGTGGAGGCTAACATAGTTGAACGTAGTTGAACGTAGTTGAACATAGTTGAACGTAGTTGAACATACTGGCATCCATACTTCTCCGTGATAAAAACGTGTGTGTGAGTTCCGATTTAAGCTTTGGACGTGTTCAAAGGAGAGGTACGTTTGAGGCAGACGTAGCCTCTGTGATGATAACATACTCTAGCATATTCTAGCGTATTCTAGCATACTCTAGCATATTCTAGCGTACTGTAGCATACTTCTTCCTGTAGTCTAGCATACTCTAACATACTTCTTACTGTACTCTAGCATACTCTAGCATACTTTGACCCGCACAAAACCTTGGCCGTTCTGCCGTGGTCACATAGCCATTAGTGGAGGAAGTTGAACGTATTGGAGGGTAACATAGTCGAACGTAGTTGAATGTAGTTGGACGTACCGGGATGCATACCGTAGCGTACTGGGATCCTTACCGTTACGTATTTATCCATACTATTAGGTGGGTGATCAACCAAAACCTGTCGTACCTTAAGGTAGTTTAACGTAGTGATAGCACGTTTCACCCACGTTAATCTATCCTACGTACAACTATGTTCACTAACGTGTATGTGACCAGGGCTTAAGAGGGTAATCTGTCCAGGCAACATGACGTGTCGAGTGTAAAAGGGGCAAAAACCAACCGCAGCCGCTCAAATATAGATGACCACTTCCGATATAATGACAACTGATGAGTGCCCCACTCATCTCAACTCGTCGCCATGGATACAGTAATAGGAGGCTGATATTTGGGTTAATCATGAAGGTTGGGTTTGGAAATGAACGGTGTGTGTAGCGTGATGAACCGACGGGCGGTGTTTGCGGTCGGGTTTGCCGTGGAAGCCTCTGGTGCCGAACACGAACTCGAGTAATCCTAGCTGAGATAAAGCGCCCTGCCGTGTCGCCCCAACTGCCGGGCGAGGCACACCTCGTTACTCTTCCTAATTAAACTGTCAAGATGGCGCCGCCCACACACCCATCAAGGGCGCCGCCATTTTGGATGGGTCGTGCGGAAAATGCGCCGGATATGAGTTCTTCAAAACTGCTTATGGAACGCTGACAGACGAGGGCAGCGGCTGAGGAGGGGTGTGTGTGTGGGGTGGGCGGTGCGACAGCGGGCGCTTCTGATTGGTTGAGAAGCAAAGCAAAGCAAAGCGGGAACCAGTGATCCTAGGGTTTGTTTTTCTTCCACGCATCCCACAATGCACCGCGCCGCTGGAATGGTGATGTAGTCTTCTCGTGTATTCCCATTGACCACTCGCTGTCTGCCGCGCGACACCCTCCAGCTGCTACGGGCGGTGTCGCGTCGCTTCTTTCCCCCTAGTAAATTTATGGGGAAAAGGTGGGGTGGGGGTGGGGGTGGGGGTGGGGTGGGGGTCCGGGCAGCGCGGCGCGGTATTTAGCCCTTGTAAAAGATGCCTTTGTCGGCGCGTTTACACATCTGTTCCTTTCGCTCAGAAAGTCATTGATATCGTACGTCCCTTCTTTAGGCGGGTTTACCAGCGAAACCAATGGAAGTTGTCCTTGAAATGACCTCTGTGTTTTGACTCAATGACACCAGCCTCATGACTCTTCTACTCGGAAATGTATTGGTTGTTGGAGTGTTACGTCCTGGCAACATCTATGGTCATATCAGTATGGGTACCGACTTGTAAGATAGGTATGCAGGTATTGCAGGTATGGCAATACCTCAGGGAGTTTAACACCCCTGCGTTGCAGAGTTGTAAACCACTGCCTTGTGGTACAGGGTCTTGACAGAACCTAAGGCTAAGGGAGCAAACCCTAAACAGAAAACCATGTCACTGTGGCAGCATTAAGGGCGGTTGATGTATGGAACTCCCAACATCTCCTGGACAGCCACTGCAGGGACAAATAGTTTGCACCTGTCTTTGACATGTTCTTGCCGGTGTGAAACCTCTATTTGCTCCCCGAGAGAGTGCCACTGGTAACTTGCAGAAGCCAGCAGCACTTCAACACTTTTGCAGGCAGCTTTCCTGAAATGTACAACCGCACAAAACACCATACCGGCTCAGTCGTCGCCCGGGTTACCAAGGACCGTGCTGCTCGAGCTCATCTTCCATGATGATGATGACTGACTTGTAACAGTGCACACTCATGGTGACATTGTAGTGCTGCACCACTGGGATATCAGGCCAATAGCACCATGACCAGATATCCCACTCGGTCACATTATCCTGACACTGAGCTAACCAGTTCTTGCCCTATCCTATTAATGCTGAGTGCCAGGCTAGGAAGTGACAAGTATAATTTTTTAAGTCATTGGTCTGACTCGACTGAGAATCGAACTCCCGATCTTCCACATGTGAGGCGCGCACTCTACCGATTCGGCAACCGTGCCCGGTGTTTACTCGTAGATGAAATTAGACCTCTCATCGTCCCAAGCGCATGAATTACGCGCATGTAGTATAACTGTAGCTCCAAGGAACCTGGTCTGACTTGCAACCCGTGATACACAGATGGTCTGGTCTACAGCATACTGCTATAATAATCAGACCATCAGACGTCCGATAATGAACAGCAGATCAGCGGATGTTGTGTCTGCAAACACCCTGACTGGCATCTGCACCGGGAGCCTCGCTTTCACTCTAACCTCGCTTTCAACTTGAAAAGTTTATCTAGGGATCCCCAAATGCACTTTACTTACGCATACATTGGCGGGGGGGGGGGGGGGGGGAGGGGAGAGGGGGGGGGGGGCTTGTTGGAAATGAAACCCACCTTGAGAGATGGTGGTGAGCCTACCTTGAGAGATGGTGGTGAGCCTTCGGTCGACCTCGCGAAGTTATCCCCAAGCGACCACTTTAACTGTAATTGAATTTTGATTTGATTTGACAAATGGAGCGAATTCTGAAGTAGGGTTATTTTGAAGCAGGCGTTCCTCCCTGAAGTCGTGACTCTGTTGTCGGTACCAGTCACGATACTCGAAAGAGTTGAGCGTCCCTCTCCCGTTTTGGTAGATCGTGGGATTCCAACCCATGGGTTCAAACCCTGGTCGAGTCAAATGAATGTCTTAACAATTTATACTTGTCGCTTCCTAGCCAGTTGCTTGGCATTATTAGTGATTGGCTCAGTGTAAGGATAATGTGACTCAGTGGGATATCAGGTCATGGTGTTGGTGGCAGCACTGTAAAGTCACCATGAGTGAGCACTGTCACAAGTCGGTACCCATCCTGATATGACCTTAGATGTTGCCAGGACGTCAAACTCTAACAACCAACCAACCAACTCTGTTATTGGCGTAGACTGGATACACTTGGTGAATAAATCGTTATGGCCTAGCGTAGTAACACCTAGAACTAGGCCACTTTTCCCAGTGTCCACTTCGCCACTATAGTCCAGTCAGTAGCTACAGTAGAGCATTACACGCTGTTACTGCTACACATATAGGCAGGAAATTGTGTTAAATTTAAAGCTGCATAGTCCGATGAAATATCAAATTTTCAAAACCAAACCAATTATCTAGATTTGATTTTGCATATCTAACTTAGATACTGGTGCACTTATTAAGCATTTGTTTCTGCGTAGAAGGCAATACTGAGTCAATTTAACAGAACCTGTTACTGCAGAAGTCTATGGTGTCAGAGTTTTGGCAAGCTTGCCAAAACTAATTTTCCATATTTGCACTCAAAATATCTCAAAAGTTTACCATTTAAAATAAAAGTAACTTTGAACTAATGTTAAGTACATACTAGTGATCGATCTAACATATTTATCTCAGAAAAAATACAGAAATTCAAAACCATCGGACTATGCAACTTTAATGTAGAACAGTTGCTCACTTCCGAATTCTGGAAGTCCATTGGGAAGGCCTGAAGCTGTGCCCCACACATGGTGGGTGGCAGCTTTAGCACACATACACAGTGTATGAAGGAGGTGGTGAATTCACACACACACATACACCATGATCCAGAAAGTGGTATTTTATCTGATTTAAAATATTTGCTATGACAATCTCACTGCAATATACATTAGAAACAAATGCTTTGTAATACTCCTACCAAGTTTGGCCATCAGGAGTCGTAAAAAAGTAAAGTTTATTCCATTTAACAATGCCTCTATCTAAAGCACATTGATTTTTATTAGCGGCTATTGGAGGTCTAACATATGGTCATTCTGACATATTTCTTTGGAGGAAACCCACTGCCACCACATAGGCTACTCTTTCCGATAAGCAGCAAGGGGTCTTTTATATGCACTTTCCCACAGACAGGACAGCTCACACCACAGCCTTTGATGAACCATGAACTGTGTTGGAACGGAAAATAGCCCAAACTGCAAATGTGTCCACTGAGCGGAACCAGGAACACCCATGTGCTTCGTTGGACAGATCATGTGTATGGCAATACATGAACACGACTATGTCAAGTCTTGGTACAGACCATTGTTACTCTTCTAAATCACTATAAATCCTACCGGAATAAGCGGGAAAGGGAAGATCCTCCTGATTTGCCCATCCCGGCTGGTCACCAGCGATTATCGGGGGAATTATGCGCATTTGGAGGGGAGGTCGGGTAGTTCACCCAATTACATAGTTGAACTAACCATATTGTGAGACTCCATGAGATTCACAAAGAGGTCATGAACTACTGATTTCCATGTCTACAGGATCCACACGTATCAGAACAGTTTTAGGGTAGATTTAATTTTGTTATAATTTTTTTTTTAACACATTATTTTTGTCTCGCTGGAAACGAGTAACGCCAATCGCTCACCGATATCGACCTGTATGAGCCAGGCTTGGCACACATTGCCTAGTGTGCGCCAGGCTTGACACACATCGACTAGTGTGCACCAGGCTTGACACACCTCGTCTAGTGTGTACCAGCCTTGGCACATACATATTGACCAGTGTGCATCAGGTTTGGCACAGATCGACTAGTGTATGCCTGCTTTGCTACACATTGGCTAGTGTTTCTCAGGTTTGCCACACATCGCCTAGTGTGCGCCAGGCTTGGCACACATCGACTAGTCTGTGCCATGCTTGGTACATATTGACTAGTGTGGGCCAGGCTTGGCACATATGGACTGGTCTGTGCCAGATTTGGCACACATCGACTAGTGTGTGCCAGGCTTGGCACACATCAAGAACCATGTGCCAGGCTTGGCACACATTGGCTAGTGTGTGCCAGGCTTGGCACACATCAACTAGTGTGCACCAAGCTTGGCACACATCGAGCACTGTGTGTCCTGCTTGGCACATATCAACTAGTGTGTGCCAGGCTTTGAATACATCACCTAGTGTGTGCCAGGCATGGCACACATGAACTAATGTGCGCCAGGATTGGCACGGATTGACTAGTGTGTGTCAGGCTTGGTACACATTGACTAGTGTGCCCCAGGCTTGGTACACATTGACTAGTATGCCCTAGGCTTGGTACACATCGACTAGAGTGCCCCGGGTTTGGTACACATTGACTAGTAAGTGGCTTGGTACACATTGACTAATATGCACTAGGCTTGGTACACATTGACTAGTGTGCACCAGGCTTGGTACATGTTGACTAGTGTCTGTCAGGCTTGCACACATCGAGTACCATGCGCCAGGCTTAGCACACATCGACTAGTGTGCTCAAGGCTTTGAACACATCGCCTAGTGTGCACGATGCTTGGCACACATCAACTAGGCTTGGCACGGATTGACTAGTGTGCACCAGGCTTGGTACACATTGGCCAGGCTTGGCACACATTGACTAGTGTGCACTAGCATTGGTGCACATGGACTAGTAATAGTAGCATGCACTAGTCTTGGTACATATTGACTAGTGTGCCCCACCTATGCCCTAGGCTTGGTACACATCGACTAGTGTGCCCTAGGTTTGGTACACATAAACTAGTGTGTGCCAGGCTTGGCACACATCAACCAGTGGGTGGCAGCCTTGGCACACATCAATCAGTGTGCACCAGGCTTGGCACACATCAACTAGTGTGCACCAGGCTTGGAACACATCGCTTAGTGTCTGCCAGCTTTGGCACACATCGATTAGTGTCCGCCAGGCTTGGGACATATCAACTAGTGTGTGCAAGGCTTGGCATGGATTGACTAGTGTGCACTAGGCCTAGAACACATCGCTTAGTGTGTGCCATCCTTGGCACATATCGACTAGTGGTACTAGTGTGCACCAGGCGTGGAACACATCGCTTAGTGTGTGCCAGCCTTGGCACATATTGACTAGTGTGCAACAGGCTTGGCACACATCGCTTAGTGTGTGCCAGCCTTTTCACATATTGACTAGTGTGCAACAGGCTTGTCACACATTACTTAAGACCCAGTCAGACCTTACCGGACTGAGTACCGGACACCACCGGACAAAGAATTGTCTAGTCCAGTGGTGTTCAGTGTCGAACTGTTGCAATGGCCACCGGAAGAAACGGACACTAAACGGACAAGAAACATACATTAACGAATAGCCAATGGACGAGAACCAGACGAGAACCGGATGGCAACCAAATGTCAAATTAACGGGCCGGACACCAAACGGACACCAACCGGACACCAACCGGACACCTACCGGACTGTTCACGGATGCACCATAAACCGACTGACCGAATTCCCGCAACACCGTCAACAGACTCTTCAGGATACAAACCGGACACCTAATGGATGAGTAACGGACATGAAATGGACTAAGCGGTCTTAAAACGGACACCAACCACACACTTCAGTCCTGTGGTGTCTGGTACAAGTTTTGTGCATGTTCAAAACTTGTACCGGACACCGCCAGACACCACCGGACATATAACAGACGGCTGCCAACTACATATAAACCGTACATTGCCATATTTCACCGGACAGTGTTGGTTTTCTATCCAGTTCCTCAATCTGGTGAGTTCTGACTGGGGCTTAAGTGTGTGCCAGCTTTGGCACACATCGACTAGTGTGTGCCAGGCTTAGCATGGATTGACTAGTGTGCAACAGGCTTGGCACACATCGACTAGTGTGCACCAGGCTTTGCACACATCGCTTAGTATGTGCCAGCCTTGGCACATATCGACTAGTGTGCACCAGGTTTGAAGCACATGCGTAGTGTGTGCCAGCCTTGGCATATATCGACAAGTGTGCGCCAGGCTTGGCCCACATGGACTAGTGTCCGCCAGGCTTGGCGCACACGTGTGTCGCCGGGTGAAGCTGGCATCCTTGCAACACGTGGACTCGGCCTACACGAAAGGCTTCCTTGCACCACGTGCTAACGACCACCAGCGGACGAGCTGCAAATGATGCAGAAAATGGTGCAAAACGTTGTATGAGACTTCCTGTCGAACCCGCTACAACTCAATCTGCAGTCCATCGGCGCTTCACTAGTGTGCGAACCTTACCAACAGTTTGCCGTCCATTCCTGCTGACAAAGACCACCCGCAAAGACTTGGGAACTGCTCGGAATTACATCTACAGTGTGTCTCTGCGCGCTGTCAATAAGGTTGCACATTATCCAATGCTTCTAATTTATTTGGAAGCTTTTATTTGTGTCGTTTTGTTTGTGCAGTGGCGAACATGTAGTGGCTTCTTGGCGAATTTTAGCGCTGGTTTATTTGAAGCACCTATCAGGGGTGGAGTTTCCGTGCAGCTGTTGCCAAGGTCACGGGTTAAAGACGCCAGATCTCGTGAGAGTTGAACCCAGCCTCTCTCTCACCCCCCTCCCCCCCGTCTGCTCTTTTAAAATAAAAATCACCAATCAAATTCGCCAATATATTATGTATTGTTGCTTTAATTGATTTTCTATCGCATTTTATTATACTTTAGTGGTCTCTGTGGCCTAGTGGTTAGGGTGTTGAACTTGTAATCTGAAGTTGTTTGGGGGTGTGGGTTCAAACACCATAGAGTCCAAAACCTTTGTGGCGTTCTCTGTGGCGGGCGGAGTGGTTAGAGTGTCTGACTTTTTTCTAGGTCAGACTCCTAATCTGAGGGTCGGCGGTTCGATTCCACATGCACACAGGAAGTGTTTGCGTCCAATAGCCGATGATAACAATTGATGTGGTGTTCTCTGTGGCGGAGTGGTTAGAGTGTCTGACTTTTTTTCTAGGTCGGATTCCTAATCTGAAGGTCAGTGGTTCGATTCCCCATACCCCCCCCCCCCCACCTCTGCCAATTTGGATTTCCACCGCTGTGTATAACTTACAGCATCATCAAAGGCCGGTTGCTCTCATACCATGTCTATGTGGTGTGGGAGGTTAACAATTCCTTGGGTAGGTAAAAGTGTAGGCTCAGGCTTTCTATTGACCAGCAGTGGAGTGGGGAAGACCAGTCGTCTGTGACTGGGATTTCCCCTGCTTGGGACAACTAATGTACCAGAAAAATGCCGACAAAAATGCCGACAAAAATGAGAGACAAATAAGTGTTCACACTTCCTGTCTACCATTCGCTATATATTTAGTATTAACCAGTGTGCATTCCGAGAGGCCTGCTTACCAATACGCAGCGGGTCTCTATGGTTACGGTGGCGACACCACCGGCGTTTTACGCATACTTACGGGTGGCCACCCAGAGATTTTGTTGTTGCTTTACGTCCTAGCAACATCTAAGGTCATATCAGGACGGGTACCCACTTGTGACAGTGCACACTCATGGTGACTTTATAGTGCTGTCCCACTGGGAAATGAGGCCGTCGGCACCATGAACTGGTATCCCATTCAGTCACATTATCCTGACACTGAGGCAACCAGTCCTTGCCCTGTCCTAATAATGCCGAGTGCCTGGCTAGGAAGAGACGAGTATCAATTTTTAAGTCATTGGTTTGACTCAACGAGGGTTCAAACCGACAACCCCACGATCTACCAGCACGGGAGACGGATGCTCTAAGTCTAAATCATTCGGCCATCCCGTCTGGCCTGCCACCCAGAGAAGCACTTGGTTTGATAACTATATAAATATATGTTACCACAATTTTCCTGTTGAGGAAAAGGAAGATAACAATTAGGCAATTATCTAGATTCAAAAAGGCATTCTAAACAGCGAAGTATGGACAGGTGCAGTTCCACAATATTTGGTTAATTTGGTCGGTGAATCATATGCAAAGCGGAACCCATGTGGTTCTATTATGAACAGTTCACTTGTAGGGAATTAGAGCAACAACGAAATATGCAAATGACAACGCTTGATTGACATGCTCTAAAAGCCATATGTCCACCACCCCTTCATTGTCTTCCAGGATCCGAGGTAATTTACATTGAATCTATATTCCATTCGTGTGACTTTCATTTCTCCATTATCTCTAATATAGCAATGCATGATATTTTGAAAAGATATTTCACCAGTGCCTAACATTGGCGTGTACGATTTTCATCATTTAATGAAAACAAGGTGCCCTAAGGTGTTTTTAGGACGTTATCATCATCATCATCATCATCATGCGATGCGACAAAGACTGCTTGCATTGTTTGACTGCCGCTCTCCATTTAGCTCTCTGTTGTGAGAGTGATGTCCATGAGTCGGACGTAAATCAACAACAAAGAAACAGCTATATGCTTACTCACTAGACCAGCTAAAACCCATGCGATGTCTTTGATCATTAGTTTGTTTGTTGTTATGTTACGTCCTCGCAACATCTAAGGTCATACCAGGATGGGTACCAACTTGTGACAGTGCGCACTCATGGCAACTTTATAGTGTTGCCCCACTGGAAGACCAGGCCACCAGCACCATGACCTGATATCCCACTCAGTCACATTATCCTGACACTGAGCCAACCAGTCCTTGCCCTATCCTAATAATGCCAAGCACCAGGCTAGGAAGTGACATGTATCAGTTTTTAAGTCATTGGTTTGACTCGCCCAGGGTTCGAACCCACGACCCTACGATTTACCAAGACGGGAGACGGATGCTCTAACTCATTCGGCCATCCCGTCTGGTCATTAGAGTTTGTGGAGGAATATCAATTGACTAACTACAAACTGATTGATTGATGGTTTCTTTACACTGTGTAGGCAGCATATGCCATATTCACAGGGAGAACTGCTTTTTTTTAAATATTCAGAGCATTGCTTTTACATGTAAAAGCATTCAATCAATTATGTGTCAATAGACAACTAACTACAAACAGAATTACATATTATATCTTGGTATAACACTATATACAATATGTGTAATAGATAATAAATAATTGATGTATTATATATTATATATAATACATAATACAATATATAATATATAATATATTATATATAATACATAATATAATATAATACATAATATATAAATATATATGTCATGGGGGGTGATAAAAATGGGAAATATTTTGCCTAGAGCAGGACTTGAACCCACATCTCTTTGCATTCCGGGCTAGTGTGCTAACCATTACACCACCTAGGCTCCCTGATATCACCATACTACCCATGCCTACCTCTCTATGCAGCTCCTTGCCTGCGAGGTCAGTGCAGACCACTGCACTCATTCCCCTGGAATTGTAAGTTTGTTAATGCTTACAATTACAATTTACATACATACAAGCAATGCACTTACAAGTTAGATATACATACACAGGGTATAGGTTCAACAACTATACAGCACTTAGCTTGTTCAGGATCATGGTCACGGCAACCAGTGTCAGGGGGGGGGTGATGAAATGGGAAATATTGCACATAGAGCAGGACTCGAACCCACATCTCTTTGCATTCCGGACCAGTGTGCTAACCATTACACCACCTAGGCTCCCTGATATCACCATACTACCCATGCCTACCTCTCTATGCAGCTCCTTGCCTGCGAGGTCAGTGCAGACCACTGCACTCATTCCCCTGGAATTGTAAGTTTGTTAAAGCTTACAATTACAATTTACATACATACAAGCAATGCACTTACAAGTTAGATATACATACACAGGGTATAGGTTCAACAACTATACAGCACATAGCTTGTACAGGATCACGGTCACCACAACCAGTGTCAGGGGGGGTGATGAAATGGGAAATATTGCACATAGAGCAGGACTCAAACCCACATCTCTTTGCATTCCAGGCTAGTGTGCTAACCATTACACCACCTAGGCTCCCTGATATCACCATACTACCCATGCCTACCTGTCTATGCAGGTCCTTGCCTGAGAGGTCAGTGCAGACCACTACATATATACCCATTGGTTAACAGACGGGATGGCCGAATGAGTTAGAGCGTCCGTCTCCCGTGCTGGTAGATCGTGGGGTCGTGGGTTCGAGTCCCAGTCGAGTCAAACCAATGACTATAAAATTGATACTTGTCGCTTCCTAGCCAGGCGCCCGGCATTATTAGGATAGGGCAAGGACTGGTGTGCTCAGTGTCAGGATAATGTGACTGAGTGGGATTCCAGGTCATGGTGCCGGCGGCCTGGTTTCCCAGTGGGGACAGCACTATAAAGTTGCCATGAGTGCGCACTGTCACAAGTCGGTACCCGTCCTGATATGACCTTAGATGTTGCTAGGACGTAAAACAACAACAACAACTAAAACCCATTGGTTAAACCCATTGGTTAACTGTCAGTTACATTATCCTGTGGGGGTGGGGGTGCCTTGAATGGGCTGGGGCTGTGGGGGTAGGGGGCTGTAGTTGTTGGGTAAGAGGGGACGTCAGTGCTGAGCTTGAGCGTGTGTGCGGGTGTGGGGGTGTGGGGGTGCGGGACTGACGGGTAGACATACCCTGACACATGCGCGCGCGTGTTGCTCCCTGGAGGAAGGGTAAGGGTGGGCACGAACCTGAGAGCAAAGGTCCGCTAGGTTCAGCACTGAGGGACTGCAGCCCTCTGTGTTGAGGAGCACCGACTGGTTTGTAGCTGTCGCTGACTATTTTCTCCCAAGATGTTTACTATTCTGCTATTAACATGCAGCAGAATAATGATTACACCAGACAAGACAAAACCTCTCTAAACTGACCGACCTTGGGACCGACTTTAAGTGATCCATTTAGGGAAGTGGTCGGTTTAGGGAGTTAAAATATGATTATAATGGTATTGTTGGGACCCAAATAAAGCGATTGATATAGGCGAGTGGTCGATCTGTGGAGGTTGTCAGTTAGAGAGGTTTGACTGTATTTTATCTCAGTGATAATTAACTATGCAGACATCATTTGATGAGGTAGTTAGTCCCACGCACATATGCGCCAGTGTGTAGTTTATTATGATTAAGTTGTCAGAGTCCAAACATGCTTAACATAATGTGTAATCAACAATTCCTGCACTGTGCCATATCATTGAATATCCGTATTATAAACCAGCAACGCTTAATATTGGCATTCTGCTCAATCCGAACAAACATTTGACAGGATGGTTGAGGGGGTGTACATGAATTTCAGATCGCTTTTCAGACTATACCATCACTCATGATTGATCAGCGTATTTGTGTTAGGATTGTTGGAGCAGAAGAGAAAGCTAGCATTTTGAAAACCAACGCTGCAGGTTCAGATTGGGCAGAATGTTCGGATTCCGCAGAATCCCAATATTAAGGTGCGCTGGCTTTCAAAATGTTAGGATTAGGTTTTACCTAGCTTTCTCTTCTGCTCCAACAATCCTACCACAAATACGCTGATCAATCGTGAGTGATAATATAGTCTGAAAAGCGATCTGAAATCCAGCTATACCCCCATCCATCCTGTCAAATATTGTTCGGATTGGGCAGAATGTCAATATTTATGGATGGTCCTTAAATTAAGGTATCAGCAACCCCCCTCATTACCCCCCCCCTCCACTCGATATCATTACGTAGACTGATAGTCCACCGTGTCGTGTGCAACACCCAAATTTAACCAAACTTTTGTTTCCTTTAATCAACTCATTAACATGTAGTATTGGACAAAACCGTCAATGAGAAGCACCCTCTCTCTGTTTCTCCCCTTTTCTCTTTCTTGCCTTCTCTCACACACCAGCGATACTTGAAGTTGAACACTATGCAGGTCTTGGTTGGTCATTTTGCAGAGCTAATCAAAGCTTGGTTATATTATTATGCCTGCTCCATTATCTGTGTCCAGAACACCGTCCAGTATCCAAGCAATCAAAATGTGTAAAACATGTTTCCATATGTATATACCATTCACTGCGCATGATTGATTCTACCAGTCACTGTGCATGACTGATTCTACCAGTCACTGTGCATGACTGATTCTACCAGTCATTATTGGTGACTGATTCTACCAGTCACTGTGCGTGACTGATTCTACCAGTCACTATTGGTGACTGATTCTACCAGTCACTGTGCGTAACTGATTCTACCAGTCATTGTGCATGACTGATTCTACCAATCACTGTGCATAACTGATTCTACCAGTCACTGTGCGTGACTGATTCTACCAGTCACTGTGCGTAACTGATTCTACCATTCACTCTGCGTGACTGATTCTACCAGTCACTGTGCATGACTGATTCTACCAGTCACTGTGCATGACTGATTCTACCAGTCACTGTGCGTGACTGATTCTACCAGACACTGTGCATGACTGATTCTACCGGTCACTGTGCATGACTGATTCTACCAGTCACTGTGCATGACTGATTCTACCAGTCACTGTGCATGACTGATTCTACCAGTCACTGTGCATGAGTGATTCTACCAGTCACTGTGCATTACTGATTCTACCAGTCACTGTGCATGACTGATTCTACCAGTCACTGTGCATGAGTGATTCTACCAGTCACTGTGCATTACTGATTCTACCAGTCACTGTGCATGACTGATTCTACCAGTTACTGTGCGTGAGTGATTCTACCAGTCACTGCATGAGTGATTCTACCAGTCACTGTGCATTAGTGATTCTACCAGTCACTGTGCATGACTGATTCTACCAGTCACTGTGCAAGACTGATTCTATCAGTCACTGTGCATTACTGATTCTACCAGTCACTGTGTGTGACTGATTTTACCAGTCACAGTGCATTACTGATTATACCAGTCACTGTGCATGACTGATTCTACCAGACACTGTGTGTGACTGATTCTACCAGTCACTGTGCGTGACTGATTATTGTGTTTGTTAGAAATTGGCCTTTTCTTTGTTTAGATACAATTTATTTTTATTGCCTAATGTTCTTTTATCAATCTATAACTTTGCCTTTTCTTTGTTTAAATACATTCAATCAATCTCTGTCATGTGATAAATGACAGAGTAAAAGGTAACTATCTTTATTGGGGGAGTATTTTGCGGAATGGTTGCACTGTAATAGACCTTTATATACCCAGCACAATTAGGCATGGTAGTGATTAATGACAAATTTGATTTGCATAGTAGAAATGAATTATTATAACTAATTAATTGGTTGGTTTTTGTTGGGGGGGGGGGGGGCAGGGTTAGAAGATTGGGTATGAGAAGGTCATGTGACTTGAACTGAAGGAGAGTAGGGAAGAAAACTAGCATCCCAAGGCTAAGTGCATCACTGAGAGTTTATGTGCTCAGTGACAGTCACATGGGAAGGAGAGTATTTGCACTTCCGGTGTTGACTAATGCCGTACACATGTAGCGCTGTGGGGGTAGGTGGAGGTGGGGGAGTTGGAGGTAGAAGTGGAGGCGGAGTGGAGGTGGAGGTGGGGGTGAAGATGGGGGCGGAGGTGGGGGAGGTGGAGGGGGAGTTGGAGGTAGAGGTGGAGTGGAGGTGGAGGTGGGGTGGAGGTGGGGGGGCGGTGGAGGTGGGGAGAGGTGGAGGGGGAGTTGGAGGAAGAGGTGGGGGGGGAGTGGAGGTGGAGGTGGGTGAGGGTGGAGGTGGTGGTGGGGTGGAGGTGGGGGTGGAGCTGGGATGGGGTGGAGGTGGAGGTGGGGGTGAGGATTGAGGTGGGGGTGGGGTAGAGGTAGGGGTGGGGGTGGAGTGGGGGTGGAGGTGGGGGTGCGGTGGAGGTGGTGGGAGGTGGAGGTGGAGTTGGAGGTAGAGGTGGAGGGGAGTGGAGGTGGGGGGTGGAGTTGGAGTTGGAGTTGGAGGTGGATGGGAGGTGGGGGTGGATGTGGGGGTGGAGTAGAAGTGGGGCTGGATGTGGGGGTGGAGTGGAGGTGGAGTGGGAGTGGAGTTGGAGTTGGAGTTGGAGGTGGAGGGGGGTGGAGGGCACTACGAAATAAGTGTTTGTATTATTAAATAGAAATGTGAAAGCCATAATAACAAGAAATGACCTACAATATATAGCCCCGGCAGGCAGTCACGTGTCTGGCCACCAGTTCCACCCCATTCCAGAACGCTCTCAGCAGCGTCCAAACCCCGCCCCTTGACATAAGTGGGTAATTTCTGGTGGGATACTATTTCACATTGAGCATGCCGCAGCGGGCTGCCTCCCGAGAATGATCGGCATCCAGATCGACTTCCGTCTGTTGGACAACTGTTGCCTTCTCTCAATCCGCCACCCCCACCATCCCATCCACCTCACCCGCTTCAGCACTGCAGCCATGGTAAAGTCGGGCGTACACTAAAGATTCTGCCGACGCTGATAATTCTATTTCCACCAATGCGTCTGCTAGTCATCACCCCTGTCACCAGAGTGCAGCTTGGTGGTGGGAATCTATATATAATACCAAGCGGTGTTTACTAACTTTGTTCACTTCGACCAGAGTAGCATCCATTTCGAGTCATGTAACCACAAGTGTTGTTAACTCCGCCATTAGATAGCGCCACTGATGTGGTTTACTGAATAATGGTAGATCTACAGATGGGTTTTACCATATGGCGGAACTATATTGACACGGGACCATGCATAAGTCTGGAATATAGTAGAGAACTTAGATATATGCAGTCTCTGAATATAGTCAGAGACCGTGAATATATATATATATATAAATATATATATATTTATAATGACAGCGCAACACAATACTGGTCCATGGATTGATGCGGTGCCTAGCTTTAACATGTGCACTGTACGGGTTAAAGCTAGTCTTGCTATAATTTATTCAACCTTTTCTAAGGTACAAGCTGCAGAGTGATCAGGCACCCATAACAGTAGTTCCTGCCACAAAACTCTGACCTGATACGCGTTACCGGTAACATTTCTATTAAATTAGCTCATTATTCCCTTCAATGTTCTAGGTGGTAACAAATGCTCAATAAGTGCACCCGTATTTAAATTAGATATGAATAATCAAATCTAGATAATTGTCTTGATTTTGACAATTTGCTGCTTCAAACGGACTATGCAGCTTTACGAATCTAATACCTCAAACTTATATCAAAGATACATAAACGGCATGCACATTTAATTATTTTTTGTTGTTGGTACATTAGTTGTTTAAGCAGGGGAAATTTCAGTCGCAGACGACTGGTCTTCCTCATTCCACTGCTCCTTGCCCTTTCCTAGTGATGCTGAGCATCTGACTAGGAAGTGACAAGTATCAATTTTTAAGTCATTGGTTTGACTCAACCAGGATTTGAACCCACGATCCCACAATCTACCAACATGGGAGACGGACGCTCTAACTCATTCGGCCATCCCGTCTGGTTTAGACGGTTAATCATTTAAATCAAAAGAATAAGAAAGAAGTACTGAGAGGGCGCGGGTGTGAGGGGGGGGGGGAGGGTTAAGTGGGAATAAGTTAGAAATGCAGCGTCCGCTGACTAGATCGAACTGGACATGCGTAGTGGAGCAGAAGACAAACTGAGACGCCCGTACGACCGCACTGTTTACCTAAGCCTGCTGAGTGGACAAGACGCGATGTGAATACCGGAAAACAGCCAACAGATGCTTCCCCGCACACTCGTGCAGCTAGTTCCCGGCTGACCACACAACATTTGCGTGAACTCAGTGCCAAGCTGTGAAGCAGAGACACACAAACTCACCAGTTTCATTCGTCGACACCAGAGGGCGGCATGGGAACTTGGAACTTAATTAAAGTTGCATAGTCCGATGGTTTGAATTTCTGCCATTTTTCTGAGATAAATATATTTAATTGATTGTTATAACCTACATTACTTTAGTTTGAAGTAACTTTCATTTTGAATGGCTAACTTTTGAGATATTTGAAGTGCAAACATACTAAATTGATTTAGGCAAGCATGCCAAAACTCTCACCATAGGCTTATGCAGTAACAGGTTCTGTTAAATTGACTCAGTATGCCCTTCTATGTGGCAACACATGTTTAATAAGTGCACCAATATCTAAGTTAGATATGTAGAATACAACCTAGGTGAATGTTTTTGTTTTGAAAAGTTGATGCTTCATTGGACTATGCAGCTTTAACTTGTCTCTTAATTAGATTCATAGTGGCCAATTTGTCACATGGTATATACTATCTATCACTACACACAGAGGAATAACATGAGCGCATAAGTGAGAAGGCTCAGAAAGTTGTCCTGTTTTCTTCTATTGACAGTTTTAGCTAGTTCCACTTCCTGACACTAGGGGAATGCGGTTAGGACAATAGCCACATGTACTATCCCAAGACACAGAAATATGTGTACCAGGTGAATGGGTACAAGGGAAATAGTCCATTTCCCCCCCTTTGAGGTTTTCTGTTCAGTTCCACTGTTTGACACCAGGGGGATTTGTTAGTTTGTTTCTTGGAGTAGGATTTCATTCTCTCATCATATGGACACATTTTCTACATATACTATTATTGCTAACATAAATAAGCGGATTTGTGAGTTCGTTCACAGAAAATAGTTAGGTTTTTACCCCATTAATAATTCAATTCAGTTGCTCTGCTTGACGACGAGGGGTTTGTTTGTTTGTTTGTTGTTGTTTTACGTCCTAGCAACATCTAAGGTCATATCAGGACGGGAGAGGGCAGGACTTGATTCTCTCATAATAGGAGTAACTTTACCACATTTACTATCACTACACACATGATATGCGGATAAATGAGTCGGGTAAGAGAAAGTAGTTCGTTTTTCATGCCATTGACAACCCTAATCAGTTCCACTGCCTGGCGCCAGAGGGGAGCGGGGGGTGGGGGTTGTCAGAGTGAGTTGGGTCAGAGAAAATAGTTCGGGGGTAGGACTTGATTCTCTCATTACTATAAGAGCAACATCGCTACATATGCGATCACTACACACATAACTAAATATAATAGGTTACGAGTGAATGAGTAGGTTAAGAGAAAATAGTCCATTTCCCCCATTACCAATTCTAATTAGTTCCATTGTCTGACACGGGGGGGGGGGACTTGATGATCTCATTATAGGTGCAAATTCGCCACATAACCTCTCACTACACACATAAATAGTTAGCGCAAGTAAGTAGTAAGTAGGTTCAGAGAAAATAGTCCGTTATTTGCCTATTTTAGAGTAGTAGCATGGTGATGGTTGGTGGCGAGGGGGAGAGGAGTTCCCCTGTCAGATCCCCGGCGGGGGAAAGGGGGGGGGGGGTCGGGGGAGGGGTCGGCTAGGGCTTGATTCTCTCACTATAGGGACAAATTCGCAATATACATGAGGTGCATGAGTGATTAGGTTCAGAGAAAATAGTCTGTCCTCCCCCTTTGAAAATTCTATTCAGTTCCACTGTATACCGCTAGTTGGGGAAAGGTGGCGGGGAGTAAACTATGGTAGGTAGAATTTGATTCGCTCAAAACAGAGGCCAATTTGCAACAAATGAATGAGCAGTTTCAGAGAACATACCCCGCGATTTTTCCATTGACAATTCTGTTCAATTCCAGTAGTTTATTTTGGGGTGGCAGTATGGGGGCGAGAATTAGCATACAGTCCTATTAAATGCATGTTTGCCAAATATATGCCACGTGCATTGATACGTAGAAAGAAGTATATGAGTGACAATTCTTAGAAAATAATCCGCTTTCTTCCAATGACAATTCTATAGCACTCATGAAATGACATATATTTATGGCGCACTTATGACATAATTATGACACAAATATCAAACAGCAACAGCTTAACAGTTTCCTGAAAAATAAATCCAGACAAGACAGAATTTGTACTTTATGGGAATCCTTCTCACTTACTTGGACTTTCGTTGCGACAGTTCAGAAGCTTTGTGCACGTAGCATGTTGTAAAATATTCCAATTTACGGCATAGGGGGGAATGCAAATGTTCTATTACTGATCGGTGACGTGAACAGGCGCATCTAAAACTGGGCACAAAAGTGTGACATGGTAGCCAAAAGTGAAAATCTTCCAAATAATAGCAAAACGCCTTCCAAATAATAGCCTAATCCAATGTCCTATGAAGGTTTGCATTTTGTGCATATGTCAGAGTTGAAAAAAATTAATTTCACTTTTTGAATTAGATCTTATACAAATTGAACAATACATTAATATCACTTGTGTAACGTGAAAATCAAAGACACATCCAGAACCTCATTTTAACATATACCACATGGTCAAACAAGAATGATTAATTAGTGTTAAGCAAACAAGGTTATGACTTGCAAGAAAAAAGTTGAAAAATAAGTTGAAAAAAGGTTGGCTACATGCATAGTGTAAATGTGTAACTTTTCACTTTTCCACATGAGCACAAAATCATATAAGTAAACTTTTTATTTCTTTCTTGGGATAGCTTCAATAAATGTACTATTGCTAACATACTTAATACACAGAGGATACAATAATTATTTGACTTGCAATCAATAAAAGAAAGAACAAATTATCAGCATCGTAATGTGGAAACCAAATATGTGGTGCCCAGTTTGATAGAATAACCCATATATATGTAAGGGCTGGTGGTGCCTGAGTGGGATGTAAATAGACATAGTGATGCTGGCAGGGCTGGGTGTGAGGGCACTCAGGCCTACCCCCTCCCCCTCTGCTGGCTCGGATTACCACACTCAGGGTCAAGGTTGGTGGTGGCCATGGGGCCATACAGCTTGATGCTGGTGGGCAGACCCCTGGTAGCCATGGGGACCAGGAATGCTGGATCCCTATTGGTGGGGCCAAGAATGCTTGTTTTCCATTGGGGGCAAGGGGTGGGGTGATACTCTACAATGAACCCATGTAACCATATAAATAATAAACCAGAGGGCTTGACTGTCTCTCTTCCTTTACACTTTATACTCTTCCTTTCTCTTTGTCTGTATTGATTTCACTATAGCCTGCATACACAACCACATATTCGAACTCTAGCCTTTACAACCTGTTGAAATGAGATGAACGCACCATCAATTGTAATGCTCAAATACTCTATTGGTTTATAAAAAATGTATTTAGTACTAACTAACATTAATTGGTAATAGTGCAGGCAGGATAGCCAAATGAGTTGACTGGCTTTTTCCGGTGTGGCAGGTCAAGGGATTCAAATCCTGGTTTGAATCCTGACCGAGTCAAACCAGTGACTTAAAAATGCTTACTTGTCATTAACAAGTCAAGCATTGTCTCACCTGGGTAACACGCACTGCAATGATAAAGATCAATAGACTACATGCCCATTCCAGCGGCGCGGTGCATTGTGGGATGCATGGAAGAAAAACAAACCTGTGAGAAGCACATGACACATGCTGATAGACTGGGTACAGCTATGAAATGTGCTAGTTTCAGCTCATCTCAACTCTTGTTTGAAACATAGAATACCAACTAAAGAAATATATATAATAAATTAAGATATTAATCTTTTATCCAGCATTGCATTTACATCAATATAATCAGCACATCTTATGCCATGTGCATTTAGATTGAGACAAGTCTGGCCACTCAGACTATTGTTAGAGCCATAGCCAGAGTCAGTTTTACTCATTTTTTAAATGTTTTTATTTATATCATATGGTTAATAACATTTGTTGGGCTAGGAAATGGGTAGAGTTAATCAGACATTGGTTATATATTTCTTTGAAACAAGTTTTTGTTGACACATTTGACATTTTAATATTTAGAACAAGAATTACTTATGTCTAATCAACAATGGTGATGTAAACATCAGCCTGTAAAGTGACTGAAATTGTATGTTTCTTAGCTCAAAATTATGGAGAGTTGTGTCTTAAACAGATTCATTATATTATTATATTGCATCCATCCATCCAGGTTTGTGCCAAATTGTTATTAATTTTGAACAAAATTGAAGTTTTAACCTCTGCATATCAGCAAACTCAATGGCCGTAGACCTTTGCTTTGCTGCCAATGCCGTTTCAGCGCATGCACAGTCGGAATGGTGATCTCGTCTATTGTCCGGGGTTGAAATATCCCATGGTTAAAGTTGCATGGTCCGATAAAAGCATCATACTTTCAAAAGCATTTATCTAGATTTGAACCTACATATCCAACTTAAATACTGGTGCACTTATTAATCATTTGATGCTACAAAAAAAGGCATACTAATTAAATTCAATCAAAGCTGTTACTGCTGAAGCCAACATTATTTGCTTCTTTTTTTTATTCTTTTTTTTTATTGAGGCAATATTTATACTGTCCATAGCATATAAGCCCGGGTACCCTGGCTTGTTTTCAATGCTGGCCAGTTGTAGTGTTGGTGTTATCTTATCAGACAGTAGCTGCTGATAAGTTATTTGATTGCCTGCATTTCAGTAGCAGATATATAGTTGGTTGGTCTGGGTAGTATTCTATGTTAATTTTTTTGGATTTTCTTGGCATATATGTGTTTTATTTTTTCTACTCTTATCACTAGACTAGCCTACTCCTATTTACATATCATAGGCTTGTACGTAGCTGTGTGGTGTGCTATCTGGCTGCTTTTGGCATGGTTACCTTCCATTGGGCGTCTCGCTGGTGGGCCGTGACATATCACCTGCCCCTTTGGAGTGCAGCTTAGTGGGGGTTTCCTAGCCTTATTTTGCACAGATATTTTGTGTATGTTTTTAGGTCAGGAATTTGTCGTTCCTTCACTGTTTGGGCATTCCACACCTTGGCAT
Organism: Branchipolynoe longqiensis; assembly: GCA_030323885.1. NCBI lineage: Eukaryota > Metazoa > Annelida > Polychaeta > Phyllodocida > Polynoidae > Branchipolynoe > Branchipolynoe longqiensis. Next base: position 43,236,068 of record CM059200.1, read on the forward strand.
CCATTTCCAGCGTGCTTCTCTCGTGAGCTTTTATTTACTTATGTTTACACTTCAAATATCTCCTAAGATAGTCATTTTAAAGCGAAGTTACTTCAACCTAAAGTAGAGTAGATTATAATGATCACCCTAATATATTTATGACAGACACTCAAAACTATCGGATTATGTAATTTAAGCGACGAATCTAACAACAGAAAATACATCCGATCAAATCATGTGCAGAACATGACTTGTACATTCTCATATTATAAATAAACACACTAGAGATTCAGCAGAATCCCTTGGTAGGACTGATTTCAGCATTCAGTACATATGGTCACAAGCTGACATTGACTTGGGAATCCCCATCCAAACATCACTCCCACAATGCACTGCGCTTGACCCTTCCGGTTGTTCGGTCTCTGTTCGGAATGAGCAGAGACACGTTTAAGGCAGGGAACCCACCTGCAACCCAACCTCCTACCGCCAGTCTTCAAATAACACAACTCACTAAGCTAGCCAATTGCATCCCATAATACTGAATAATTCACTGAAATCAATTAGAACCTTTAACCCCATATGTGAGAGTTCCTTCAATAATTGAGAAACCACTTTCAATGAAATGTATTTTTGCTTGTTTTTAAGACACACAAACACCCTTCAAACTTTAGCCCCCCATGACACACTTACTGGGGTTGTGTTGCAACCGCTGGTTGCCAGGCGGTGGTGAGCCATCACTGACCTGTCTCGACAGCCTGCGGACAACCAGCGGCAGGTGCTGGCGCACTTCCTGTAGGAGTCCCAACTCACCAACACTATCTAATGCTAGGTACACACCTACCGTTTTTCCGCACCCACCTACCGTATACGATCTAAAACTGCCCAAAAGTTGTGAGGTGTGCACTCCCCTAGCACACCTACCGATTGCGATTCACGACTAAAAACTCATTTTTAGGGCTAAAACGGTAGGTGTGTACCTAGCATACGATTGCGATTCGCGATTCGAAAAATGAATCGGCCCGTTTTCAGTTTTAAGCGGGTCGGGTGGAGTCGCGAGTTTTAGTGCGCGAATCGTAAACGGTAGGTGTGTACTTGGCATTAAAGTTGCATAGTCCGATGGAAGCGTAACATTTTCTAAACCAAAATGCTTATCTAACTCGGATCCTACATATTCAAATTGAGGACCAGACGGGATGGCCGAATGAGTTGAGCGTCTGCCTCCGGTTTTGGTAGATCGTGCGAGACAAATCAATGACTTAAAAATTGATACTTGCCACTTCCTAGCCATACGATCAGCATTATTAGGATAGGACGAGGACTGGTTGGCTAAGTGTCAGGATAATGTAACTGAGTGGGATATCAGGTCATGGTGTTGTTGGTCTGGTCTCCCAATGGGGAGACATTATCAGATTATAAAGTTGCCATGAGTGAGCACTGTCACAAGTCCGCACACATCCTGATGTGATCTTAGATGTTTCCCGGACGTAAAAATCCAACAACCAACCAATATTCAAATTGAGATACTGACGCACTTAATACACATTTAGTGTAGCATGAAGCCAGACCTGTCAGGTCCGTCCTAGTAATAATGATAATAATAAAACATTTATATAGCGCCCGATCAAGCAAGCCATTATCAGGTGCTTTACGTAACAAAGAAATAAACAAGAAAATAAATTTCACCTAGTTCAAAGCAGATTTAAACAAATGTGTCTTAAGACCGTTTTTAAAAGCACCAACAGATTTACAATCTGTGATATATCCTGGCAGAGCATTCCACAGTCTCGGGGCAGCAATACTAAAAGCACGATTTCCAAAGCCTTTTTGCTTATAACACTGGATTAACACAGCACCTATTGCTCATAACACTGGATTAACACAGTGCCTATTGCTCATAACACTGGATTGACACAGCACCTATTGCTTAATGACCTTAGATGTTGCTATGACGTGAAACCCTAACTATAAACCAGGGGTCCTCTATACATTTAGTTTAGCGCTGGGGATGGTAGCGGACTGGTTGGTTTGTAGTTAGTAAAACACACCCAGGTTGACGAGATGTAGCTGACAGGGGCCCCGCCGCCGGTCAGTCCGACAGTTGGCGCTGTACATCCGGCTTAGGGGCCAGCAGGGTACCAGCTTTTACACGAGACCTCCCAGAATGCAGTTCGCCCACTCTCCCTAGCAAAGACACCATTTATGATTGAGGCATTCATTGTGGTAAATACAGATGTTAGCTATGCGACTTGGTATTTAATGTGTGTTGGTTGGTTGTTGGAGTTTTGTGTCCTGGCAACAGCTAAGGTCATATCAGGACGCATTCTCGATGTCGGACATCCGGGCACTTTTGGGGTTCACGGCGCGCGAAGGGTAAAAGAAATGCCAGTCTCATAGAGACAACATTAAAAGTACCCTAACTATCACAGTAATTTGTTATGTTTGGTGCTTTGTAAGCACATTTCTCTTGTTTCTATTAAATAGTTCAGATCTTTCTCTACAATTTCATATTCAGCTTTTTTTTTATCAGCCAATTGGAAGTTCTTGAATTTATTTTGCGAAAATAGTTTTTGAGGCCATGATCTGGTAAGGCTAACACTGGCAGTGACACTCAGAATATCCCAACTTTCACTATTATCTGTGTTTTTAATACTTTCAGATTAAATTGCTCTTAGGGTACATTAAATACTTCAGATCTTCCTCTTCAATCGCGCATTAAGATATTTTTAATCGATCCAATGAAAGCTTTTAAATTTATTTTACAAAAATAAATGCTTCGCATAGACATAGCATTGCTGCAGCGCACATCACTGCAGTATTTTACCCTTCGCGGGCTAGTTTCCGGGGTTGTGACGTCATGCCGACATCGAGAATACTAACTTGTGACAGCAAACACTCATGGTGACTTTATAGTGCTGCCCCATGGGGAAATCAGGCTGCCGGCACCATTACCCGATATCCCACTCAGTCATATTATCCTGACAGTGAGCTAATCAGTCCTTGCCCTATCCTATTAATGCCGAGCACCAGACTAGGAAGCAACAAGTATCAATTTTTATAAGTCATTGGTTTGAGTTGACCGGGAACCAAACTCCTGATCTCCCACACGTGAAGCCCGCATTCTACCGATGAGCGTCCTAAACATTAGACTATCTAGGTTCCCCGATGCTATCACTCTACCAACGCCTAGCACTCTAGGTGTCTCCTTGCATTTGAAATCAGTACACACTAATAGTAATACAATCGTCCCCTGTTATTTTAAATATTTAAAAATGGTTTTATGTCACTAACTCATTTAATGTTTATGATTATACACATACAGGTAATGCGTTTTCATGTAGGTCATAGGGGTCAGTGTTGCCATTCCTTTCCCTCCCTCCCCCCTCCCTCCCCCCTCTCTCCCCCAAACAAACATACACTGTAAACTCAACCAGTAGTGGCCAACTAGACCAAAAACCGCACCTACAACTGAATGAGCCTGGAATTGATTCTAGTTGGATCCTACTGAGCTACATGATTAATCAATATTAACCTACTTACTAACTCAATAGGCCCCCACCTGAGATTACCATAAATACCAGTTCAAACACAAAGGCCCATCCTACAACCCACCATCACCCTTTCAACGAGTATGTCACCACTAGAAAGATAATCAGTTATTCCCCCCTCTACTAATGCTTACCATACTAGTCTAACATAGTTACCTCCCCGTATATGTTTCTTTTTTCTCTCATCTTGTTCTTTACCTGTCGTTCATGTACCAATGTTTTGATTATTTCCCTGTAACTGTCTACCTACAGTGTTGTAGATTTGCTTACTGTGTAGTGGCAATTGTCATTAGGGCTGGAAGACAAGTGCATTAGCACATTCAGAGTGTGTTAGCACATTCAGAGGAATAAAAATACTTGAACAACAAAAAAAGAAGTAGATTTGCACTTGTGATTGAACATCATGCAGCGCTTAGCTTGTAGATAATCCTGGTCATAGCACCAGTGTCATGACCGCTGTAATGGAGGAAGGTGTTGTAAGTAAATGGGGAGGCCGTCCCTAGAGTGAAACTTGAACCCATACTGCTTCCATTCTGGGATACGCGTCATATCTACTAGGCTCTCTAGGGTCTCTGATGAAGTATCTGATGCAGTCACCCTATCCAGGCCTGTGACTCCTTGTCTGTGAGGTCAGTGAATACTACTACACCACTCATACAGTGTAATCGCCATACTGAAATGCTGAGTCAGCATTCGTCGCGTACGTTGATGAAGTAGTAAAATAGAAATTCATCCTGTGATGCGTTTATTATATATTTTAGTGAAATGAATATCTTGGCCAATAATAAATATTGTTCGATATATATTTACATGTAGTTCTATATATATGGCTATATAAGTCGTCCGCATATATATATATATATATATATTTAAAAAGTATATATATATATATATACATATATAAATAAATAAATAAAAATCTGCGGCGTTTAATGATAGGGGCAACCACCGCCCCACTACATGTACCACTGACGGGTGCTGCCACAGTGGCAGTTGATAGAACTAGCGTCATAGAATCAGTGTGTCATTGCTGTTGAGAGGAAATATAGTCGATCGAAAGAGTCTCCTTGTATATATTCCTATAATTTCATTACATGACATACATAGTGATCTATAATAGTATATATAAAGGGCATGTCATCTTCCAACTATTCCATTCCTATCACTCTGGTGCCACACACACATCTATCTCTGTGGCCGTATTCGATTATGACATTATATATGTATATATATACTGAAATAATATATTATACTATACAGAAATAATATAATATACAAATACAGTTTCTACCTCTGCTCCCCAACCGCCATCACACATACTCCCACTCACCCCTGTCCTGATATGACCTAAAATGTTGCCAGGATGTAAAACTCCAACAACCAACCAACTACTCCCACCACCCTCGACCTACAAATCAATCCATGTTGATTGCTTGGTTGCTAGGTTTTGTCAAGAAAGATAGAGAGAAAGAGAGAAGTGGAAAGCAAGAGAACTGGTTGGGGCTTTGTGTCTTAACAATGTCTAAGCTCATAAACACTTTAAACAGTTCTCATTCATGATGTCCTTATAGTGTAATCCCACTCAAAGACTGGACTGTCAGTACCCTGACTTGATATCGCACCCAATCACATTATCCTGATATTAAAGCTGCATAGTCTGATGAAAATATCAAATTTTCAAATGCAAAACAACTATCTAAACGTGATTCTACATATCTAACTTAGATACTGGTGCACTTATTAAATAGTTGTCACCACACAGAAGGGAATACTGAGGCAATTGAATATAACCGGTTACTGCAGAAGCCTATGGGGTCAGAGTTTTGGCGTGCTTGCCAAAATTAATTTTGCATGGTTCTACTTCAAATATCTCAAAAGTTTGCCACTTAAAATAAAAGTTACTTTAAGCTAAAGTAAGGTACATAATAACGATCAACCTAATGTATTTATCTCAGAAAATGTCAGAAACTCAAAACCATCGGACTACGCAACTTTAAGCAAACCAGTAATTATTGCCATATCTTCTTAATGCTGAAAGCCAGGTGAGGTAGCAACACATGTCCAATTTCTAAGTCAGTGGTTTTACTCTGTCAGGATTCAAACCAAACACTAGAGAGAGGGGGGAGAGAGATAGAGAAAGAGACAGAGACAGACAGAGACATGCGGAGATCGATGCAGAAACAAACACTGACACGTAGACAGTCAGATCAATATAACTGAAGGCAGAAATGGGGGTGGGGGAGGGGGGGGGGAATAGGGGGGTGTACAAAGATGGAGGGACAATACGTTGCATTAGTGACGCATACACACGGGCTATATACATAGAGCGCCATTAGTAGTTGTGTGTATGTCTACGGGTAATACCCCACATCACCCTAGTCACTCCCTTTGACATACACACGAGCACACACACTCACACCACATATGTACACCTAAGCATATTGATGTACGCGCACACAGCACACCGAGGTATGCGTGTAAGCGTGCACGTGTACACATACACAGATCACAGGCACATATGTAAATAGAATGTACACATGTATATTGAGGATCTGTGTCAAATGATTAGCACCACGTGACCAGTGCCTAGTCGGCCATCATGGTTGGATAGAAGCAGTTCCCTTTAGTATCAAGTGTGTGTGAATAGTCACTACTACGATCTAATTTGGTTATTTAGAACCATGAATATTCACTGGGGGATTGAAATAATGTTATTTGGAAGCATAACTTACTCAATAAGTGAAATTCTGGTCAAATTAAACCCAAAATCCGAGTGAAAGTACAGCGACAACGGCAATAATGCCACCGATGTGGTGGCGGACTTGATATCGCTTGGATTTTGTGTTTAATTTGACCGAATTTCACTTATTGAGTAAGTTATATTCCTAAATAACATTATTTCTACCCTGAGTGAATATTCATGGTTCTAAATAACATAATTATATCGTAGCAGCGAATAGATTTGTGCTTCTTGTTTTATTTACATTCGGAATAAAACCGCCGATGCGGCGGCGGCCTTAATATCACTCGGATTTTGGGTTTAATTTGAGTCAAATTTTACTTATTGAGTAAGCTATGCTCCAAAATAACATTATTTCAACCCCCAAGGGATTATTCATGGTTCTAAATAACAGAATAGTTTTGCGCCTGTCTTGACATGTTCCTGCCAGTGTGAAACATCTATTTGCTCCCCGAGAGAGTGCTGCTGGTAACTTGCAAAAGCCAGCGGCACTTCAACACTTTTGCAGGCAGCTTTCATGAAATGCTCATGGACATCACTCTCACTCTCACAGCAGAGAGCTAAATGGAGAGCGGCAGTCAAGTAATGAAAGCAGTCTTTGTCGCATCGCGACCGACAGCATGATGAAATAAGAGAATTAGATCGTAGCAGTGAATAGATTTGTACTTTTTGTTTTATTTACATTCACAATAACTCCGCCGATGCAGCGGCGGCCTTAATATCGCTCAGATTTTGGGTTTAATTTGAGCCGAATTTCACTTAATGAGTAAGTTATGTTCCTAAATAACATTATTTCAACCCCCTAGTGTTATTTAGAACCATGAATATTCACTGGGGGTTGAAATAATGTTATTTAGGACGAGGAGCATAACTTACTCAATAAGTGTTCAAATTAAACATATCAGTGACTTAACACAGACACTTGATAGTAGAAGGAACGACTTCGATCCAACCACGATGCAGGAGTAGTGTGATGCCTACGACACAAGCAAATCCTCAATATGATGTATATACAATGTAAATGCGCACATCACACGCATGCACACATGTACATACATGCACATACATGCACACACGTGCACACATGCACACACCAGCACATATAAAAATCACAAGTGCATACCCAAGGCACACACAGGTACCCACGTACACACAATCGATTTCTGATTCACTCAGTCATCCCTTTTTTTTTCAGTTTAACATTGTTACACGGTCATCATCATGCTGTCGGTCGCGATGCGACAAAGACTGCTTTCATTACTTGACTGCTGCTCTCCATTTAGCTCTCTGCTGTGAGAGTGATGTCCATGAGTCAGACTTAATGTCTGTTAGACGGTACTGCTTACAAAACGTACAGGAACAATATAACCCATAATATAGTTAATTTTAAAGTTGAATAGTCCAATGGTTTGCAGGTTGGTTGGTCCAGCAAAGGCTTAGGTACTGAGTTGAATGGCTAGATAACGGATTCACCCGGTACTCGCAGTACACGGGTGAATACCAACCCTATATAAAAGGCAGTGGCTACCCGTACATGACCGTACGTGTAGAGTTGAAGTCTAGGCGTATGTGCGCATGCGTGGTCGTTCCTCACGTATCTTTAGCAGTTGCTAAGCGTACGTGACCGTACTGGTAGAATCGAAGTCTAGGCGTACATGCACATTGCTTAAATATATATAATAAATTAAGATTTTAATTTGGTGGAAATAGCCCTAACCCTAACCCTAATCCTAACCCTAACCCTAACCCTAACCCTAACCCTAACCCTAACCCAAACCCAAACCCTAACCCTAACCCTAACCCTAACCCTAACCCTAACCCTAACCCTAACCAACAACCCTAACCCTAACCAACAACCCTAACCCTAACCCTAACCCTAACCATAACCATAACCATAACCCTAACCAAAACCCTAACCCTAACCATAACCCTAACCAACAACCCTAACCCTAACCCTAACCCTAACCCTAACCCTAACCAATAACCCTAACCCTAACCCTAACCCTAACCCTAACCCTAACCCTAACCCTAACCCTAACCCTAACCCTAACCCTAACCCTATCCCTAACCCTAACCCTAACCCTAACCCTAACCAACAACCCTAACCCTAACCCTAACCCTAACCCTAACCCTATCCCTAACCCTAACCCTAACCCTAACCCTAACCAACAACCCTAACCCTAACCCTGACCCTAACCCTAACCCTGACCCTAACCCTAACCCTAACCCTAACCCTAACCCTAACCAATAACCCTAACCAATAACCCTAAGCAATAACCCTAACCAATAACCCTAACCAATAACCCTAACCCTAACCCCAACCCCAACCCTAACCTTAACCCTATCCCTAACCCTAACCCTTACCCTAACCCTACAGAAGCACGCGCAGCGCACTCACGTATGCCTAGACTTCAACTCTACCCGTACAGTCACGTATGGGTAGACACTACGTATATAAAAACGGTCGAAAAAGCGAGTTAATGAAATCAGAGCCTAATTTCACAATCTAAGAAGTAACATTTATTCTTTGTAGATGTCTTCATATTTACCCGCTACCTTTGAGTTGACAAATATAATAAAATAGCTAGTTTAATCCGATTTAAAATTGAAATCGATGGCGTTCTATGGCCGCCATCTTGGATTTTTGCATTCTCTCCCATTTCACCAAATCTGTGCCAATATATGTAGCCATTTGATCATGGAACCACAGTTTCTACTTCCTGTTCCATACTAAAGCTATTTTCGCCTGTATTTACACTATGTTGTCGTTCACCCGTGTACTACAAATACCGGGTGAATCTTTTATCTAAGTTCTGGCATGCTTGCCAAAATTAATCTTACGTGTTTGCACTTCAAATATCTCAAAAGTTTCCCATTTGAAATGAAAGTTACTTCAAACTAAAGTAAGGTAAATTATAACAGTTAATTTCGTATATTTCTCTCAGAAAAATGACAGAAACTCAAAAGGATCGGACTACACAACTTTAAGTTTACATGATTAACGCAACGCGGATATATATCATCCTAGATTCAACCAGTATGGAGCTTTGTCTAGTTTGATATTAATCCGCGATAACCTAACTGCGCAAAGACATCGTTAAATATATGTGCCGAGTATTCTTGGGTTTAGCAATTTCTTTTTTTTGCAATATTCAAGAATGTATGAATGAAATCTAAACTAATTAACTCTACTGATAAGTGAAAATAAGACATCACCTTATATACCCCAATAAAAAAAAAACACACACACAAACCCTCACTCCCACACCATCTCCTGTCCCCCAAATCCCCCCCCCCCCCCCAAAACACACACAAGCCCTCACTCCCACACTATCACATGCCCCAACAATCCCCAGCATCCTCCACCATAAACCATGACTCCCACACCATCTCCTGTTCCCCAACTCCCCCCCCCCCCCCCACACACACAAACCCTCACTCCCACACCATCTCCTGTCCCCCAAATCCCCCCCCCCCCCCAAAACACACACAAGCCCTCACTCCCACACTATCACATGCCCCAACAATCCCCAGCATCCTCCACCATAAACCATGACTCCCACACCATCTCCTGTTCCCCAACTCCCCCCCCCCACACACACACACAAACCCTCACTCCCACACCATCTCCTGTCCCCCAAATCCCCCCCCCCCAAACACACACAAGCCCTCACTCCCACACTATCACATGCCCCAACAATCCCCAGCATCCTCCACCATAAACCCTGATTCCCACACCATCTCCTGTCCCCCGAATTCCCCTCCCACACACACACACACACAAACCCTCACTCCCACACCATCACATACCCCAAACATCCCCCATATCACCAACCACCCCCCCCCCATCTCCCCCCCCCCCCACACACACCCCACAAACCCCTTCCCCCGCGTCCTCCCCAAACCAGCTCAAGCTGAACCTACGGAGATGTCTTATAACATTCCAGCAGCCCGAACATACACGGAACAAAATTAAAAGAAAACAAGCTCCAGTCTGTGCACAGACTCCTAATTCCAACATCAACAGGGAAATGGAAACGGAAATGGGCAATCTAGGGAGCGTGTCCTGCTAGACTGTAGACTGAGTGACAGATGCATCAGGTTATGTGAGGTAAACACCATTTTGTGCTCATTGGTTATGTATATGCAGTCTTTGGATTGATTTGGTTTGATTTAAACCATTCAAATACTTCATAGAAAATAGTTAATTTTAACGTGGAAGCAGTGTTACTCCTCAACGAATTTATTTCAAATTGCAATCTATTAACCAATTGTTGCTTGGGTTTGAAGTTGCAGTGTTGGCAACTTAATCCGATAGATTTGAGTTCTTGTCATATCCTTTAGATACATATATTGGGGGAATCGTTATAATAGTAACTTTTACCTTGAAGTAACTTTATTTTAAAGGTTGGCTTTTGAGGTATTTGAAATGAAAACATGCTGGTAGTGGAGAGACCTCAATTTAGTGTCTACCCCAAAACCTTGAACATGTTTACATATTCATCAGCGTAGCTTGTGTATAGCACAGGGACAGCAAACTACAATAAATGCTTAACAAGAGTACTGTTTGTTTGTTGTTTTACGTCCTAGCAACATCTAAGGTCATATCAGGATGGGTACCGACTTGTGACAGTGCGCACTCACGGTGACTTTATAGTGCCATCCCACTGGGAAACCAGGCTGCCAGCACCATGACCTGATATCCCACTCAGTCCCCTTATCCTGACACTGTGCCAACCAGTCCTTGCACTATCCTAATAACACCGAGCGCCTGGCTAGGAAGCAACAAGTATGAATTTTTAAGTTATTGATTTGACTCGACCAGAGTTCGAATCCACAACCCCACGATCTACCAGCATGGGAGACGGATGCTCTAACTCATTCGGCCATCCCATCTGGTCCCTCCAAAAGTACTAGTATCTAAATTGGATATGTAGGATAAAATGTACATAAATGGCTTGTTTTCGAAAATATGATGCCTTCGTCTGATTAAACAGCTTTAATAATTGTAGAGTGCATCTAATATTTGGAGGGATTGCACAATTTAGAATTTGCGTGTCGCTATGATTGATATCCGAGTGTAGGCCAACGACAGGACGTTGAGTGGAACATTAATTTATTCATATCAGAAAACAAATTTCAGACAGCAAGGACTGGCTAGCTCAGTGACAGGATAATGTGACTGAGTGTGAAATCCGAGCATAGTGCTGGTGGCCTTGTCTCCCAGTCGGGCATCACTATAAAGTCACCATGAGTGCGCACTGTCACAAGTCGATACCCATCCCGATATGACCTTAGATGTTGCCATGATGTAAAACCCCCAACAAACAAACCCCAACAAAACATGTATCTACATATATATATATACATATATATATATATATATATATACATATATATATATATATACATATGTGTGTGTATGATGTATAAGGCCTTATGTGAGTATAAAGGCGCGGGGGGGAATTATTATTATTATATAATATGTTATTATTCTGTAATATACCTAGTAGACTCCAACATATGCATGTATGGTATGCATATATCATGTGTTATACAAGTATAGTTATTGTGACACAAGTCACATATCCCAGCCAATAATGCGGTTACCCACGGACCATCACCCTGTTGTCAGTTGAAATATACATATGTTTTCATTACGCATGCGCTGGTAGTCCGGGATGACTTCCTCTGGGCAACCTTGGACTAACGATTCGCCAACCAGTTCTGGATATAAAAGCTTTCACAAACTCGAATAGTTCACTAGAATAGGTTATCCAAACTCTGTTTCAACTGACCCGATCCTAGTCGCATTGTCTTCTATGGTACACTTAGGATGTTTGGTAATTTGGTGAAATATGACGTTTATTGTTTAGTTTGAGGTAATCCTGGTTGTCCTAGTAACCGTGGCCTGGACAATCATGGGGGGACAACCACACACAATTCATTATGAACTGGCCGGGTCTGTGATTGCCCTGTGTTGTGATATATCGATTTTTGATGTGATATATCCATTTTTGATACACTGACTTATGGGTTTTAAAGTTTGCTGTGTACTCAATTGGTGCAATTACCCGTAAGTGGTTGACGGTCTTGCCATATATGGGACATAGCATGGCGTTAATACTACATGATTGCTACTCTTGTTATATGTGACACCGGATAATCTTAAAGGCGATCTTTCACGTATCTGATTGGCTGACAGCTGCGTGAGAAGACAATGTTGGTGTATTCCATTGTATTTTAAGTCCGAATATGGCTATTGACCAGGTTACAACTTATAACAATAAGTAGTATATATCCGAAACAACAGGTATCATTCGCCACAAATTCACCCACATAATAAGATGCTTAAACAAAGTTACACTCTGTATAGATAACTGCAGCAAAGCCTGGCCCACAGGCCTTTTCCACAGAGATGATTTATAATGATATATGAGCCTGTCTCAAAAGGTGCTAACTCTTCGGGTTTTTTCCCCATAGTAACGATTGACACAAAACAGCACAGAAACGGTTACACTGAAAACACAAGGACATTTGCTTCACATCAATATGTATTTTATTGGGATTATGAAACACCATGTAAAAAACAAATCAGTTTATCCTGAGCAAATGCATAAGTAGATAGTGTGTTGATTGTTAAGGGGCTGTCACATTAGGGTTTTTTGCGGGAGTGTATGGCGGCGTAGGCGCGTTACGTCATATACGTCGGCATACGCCGTATACGCTACTCATACGCTACGCATACGCTACTCATACGCTACTCATATGCCGCCAGATGCCGCCAGATGCCGGCTTATGTGAAGCGTATGAGGCATACGCCGCCATACGCTTTCATAAATCTGTCCGTCCAAATTTTTGTGTGCATGCTCAAAAAAACTCGACCTATGAGGGCGTATGGCCCATACTGTCAAAAAATGTCACAGCACGCTCCCATACGCTCCTCATATGCTCCTCGTACGCTCCTCGTAGGTTCCACATATGCTCAAAACCACCCGAAAGGTCACCAAATGTCATCATAGGCCGGCACGCGCAGGACCTACGTAGGTTTTCAATACGCTCCCGCCATATGCCCTAATGTGACAGGGCCTTTACTATGGACAAAGTTTTGTCCCATATTGCCCCTTTTGAGAGAGTCTCATATAGCAAACATATTTTCACTAAATGTTACCAAAGTATATTGTTAAAGACCTTAGAAACCATAGATCATTAGATGACTGCACACGGGCTTAGTTTGTTAAAGCTGCATAGTCCGATGAAATATCAAATTTTTAAGACCAAGCCAATTATCTAGATTTGATTTTACATATCTAACTTAGATACTGATGCACTTTTTAAGCATTTGTTTCTGCATAGAAGGCAATACTGAATCAATCAATTTAACAGAACCTGTTACTGCAGAAGTCTATGGTGTCAGAGTTTTGGCAGGCTTGCCAAAATTAATTTTCCATGTTTGCCTTCAAAATATCTCAAGGTTTACCCATAACCTTCCGGACGGGAAGCAGACACTCTGCCTGCTACCCCACCCCATCCAATGTTGTCTCTGCTCATGATCATTTGATACATGACGGTTATAACACCTGGGGGTGATACCTAGATAAAATAGTCACTCACAACACAGAATAGGAGTGAATGAGGACTCTGTCTAAATCTTAGCAAAATCTGCTTAGGTACGAATGAACAATACCCAGAATATATAATATATCATATATATATATGCTGTATAAGCCATTATATGAGTATAATAAGGCCGGAAGCTTCCATCTGCTCCCCAGCCCTATCTACTCCCCAAGTCATCGACTGAAGGAACCTGCTTAACCTAGAAACTGCCATCCTACTCACACTCAGATCCGTTGGGGGGCGCCACACGTCTTTGCACGCCCCACTGCCACCCCCCCCCCCCCCCACCCCTACACACACCCACTGTGCCATATCATATATAATATGATAAAACCCTGGTGCCCCATAGACGCTATAATAATAACACCACCAGTACATATTATCGACCGTGGTGGTGTTCGTCATGGTGGCGATTCAGATGCGGGGCACGGTGCGCTATTCTGAGACCTCTGGCTGGCAATGTGTGAGTCAGTGCCAACCAATAATGCCCAGTGCACACTCGACGACATTGGTGATTCACCACCTTTGAATACTAAAAATTACTATTGATGACGGAATACAAATTTACCCCAATTGGGCACTAGGTCTCAAAGCGCTGACAAATAAATGTGTTACTGTGAAAAATTAAAACTATTTAGCACAAAATTTGAAAAGAAATCTAAATCTAAAAACACACTGTCCTTATTAATATTATTATCACCCATAGCCGCATCTATACCCTCATCTACACAAATCTGCTGCTCTAGTTGCATAGCAAAACAAAGCACACTATTCATTTTGTTAATGCTTGTCACTGCTTGTAATAGCGAACTGCACATGGTTTGATTCTTGAGATTTCGATTGATTGCTTATAATTTAACGTGTGGGCAGCGAGGGCCAGATTCACAAATTTTCCCAAAGCTTCACAACGCTTCAGAGCTTCACAATGCTTCACATAGCTTCACAATGCTTCACAGAGCTTCACAGAGCTTCACAGAGCGTCACTATGCTTCACAGAGCTTCACAGAGATTCGCAGAACTTCACAGAGCTTCACAGAGCTTCACAGAGCTTCACAGAGATTCAAAGAGATTCACAGCGCTTCACAGAGCTTCAAAATTCTTCACAGAGTTTCACATAGATTCGCAGAGCTTCACAATGCGTCAGATTCGTAAAGCATCACAACAAACTTCAGATCTTCAGAGAGCTTCACAAAGCTTCAGAGCTTCACAAGGTTTCATAGAGCTTCACACCGCTTCACCCCGCTTTACACCGCTTCACACCGCTTCAAAGCTTCATGGAATTTCAGAGCTTCAAAAAGCTTCGCAGAACTTCACAAAACTTTACAAAAGTTAATAAAACTTCACAAGGCTTCACAAAGCTTGATACAATTTCACAGAGCTTCACAAAGCTTCACAGAGCTTCACAATGCTTCACGAAGCTTCACAAAGCTTTATAAAATTTCACAAACCGTCAGAAAATTTCGCACAGTTTGCAAAGCTTTGCAGAGTTTCATACACCTTCACAAAACTTCACAACGCTTCACAAAACTTGACAAAACTTCACAACACTTCACAAAACTTCACAACACTTCACAACGTTTCACGAAGCTTCACAAAACTGCAGTAAAGTTTCCATCGTGAACTTTCGTCAAATAGGATAGCTGCAGTAAATTGTTGAATATTTGAGCAATAACAGCAACATTAAAAACGGAAGAAATATTAATATTTCAGATTCGGAACGCAATACACGGACCCCAGCTGGTAGCCTGACCTGTACCTATGTGCGACATTCGTGACTCCCGTCCATCGACACGCAGTCCCGAACATCGGTTGGTGTTCGCCGGTATTTAAGTGGTCGCATACGGCACTGTACGGCCACCGCCCGGCACCAGCAACTTGCCCACACCCACACATCTGGGGCAAGGCAAATTGATACTATTCGCGACCAGCAAATCAGATTAGCACCGGCTCGCAAACTCCTCCGCGAGGTGAAGAGATAACAATTATATACAATGGCTAATAGAGATTTTTTTTAAAAACACATCTGCCACTATCGAGGTTAATTTAATGTCTGCAAGTAGACATTCTCACTTTTAAATATCCACACAGGAAAATACTAAAAAATTAGCTAAAGATATTCACATGGTGTAAAATTACTGACCACAGAGAAAGGTGATGAGGGTCTACTTCAGAAATAGTTCGCAGAGGCCTCGCACAAGAACATACATTAATCTGAATGAGTTCTAATGCTAGGGGCGACCTTGTGAATTTTACACAAAGGGCACTTAACAGCTTATATAGCTTTAATTGCAGCACAACATTCAATTACTCTTTGCCTTGGATTATGCTAATAGTTATGGTGATGATGACGATGATGGTAATAATGAGCGTGACGATAGTAATGCTGATGAACAAGGTACTAGTAGGATGATGATGGTGATGATGTCAACGATAATAATATCCACAAAAATAATATGTATAAAAAGAAGTATTTTTCTTTAAATATTAGTTACTTTGATATTTTTGCTAATGCTATATATATAATTTATATATACAATGTTGATATCTTTTGCGAATATTTAAAAGCATAACACTTCTTAGATATTTTGATATCGTTTATATTAGTATATTTGTGAGTGTGTATATTTGTGAGTGTGTATGTATATATGTAGAGAGAGAATTAGTTCAACTTCATAGATCGAGGGGGATGAGGAATGCCAGCGCAACAGACGCACCGGAAGTATATAGTAGGTGGCACCACTAACTAAATATCATGCACGTAGAATATTGGTTAAATAATAAATATATAAATTGAGCATAATAAACAACAATAATCTATTCGGAAAGCTCCGAAATTTATAGTTACATAATAAATTATATTACACACACAATATATATACAGTTTAACTAATTCAAAACATATGATGCATGGGTTACTAACTACTAGCTGCGACAACGCTGACCTGCGTTCTGGTTAAATGAACCATGACTGATTTAACCTATTTCTGTGTCCATTTCTTTAGCAATACGCCGACCTTTCTGGAACCAGCGCCAACACTGCTCCCCCCCCCCCCCCTCCCCCCTCCACCCTCAAATGCTCTTCTCCACCTCCCCACCTCCTGCACTCTCCTCCACACCCCTTTCTCCTCACCCCCATTCTCCTCCATCACCCCCCCCCCCCCCCAACCCCCTGACATCCCGTCTCACCCCTGCCCCGACACCTAAGTACACTGTCCAGTCGTCACCCTATCTTCCTGCCACCCGCCCCGCCCCCACACACACTCAACCCACACACACCGACCAACACCCGCCCCCCAGCCCCTCCACCCAGCACGATTGACCGCTGACACAATAATCAATGAGTGAAATGCCTCCCAAGGCCTGAGGTGATGGTGCAGACTCAGGCCCTTGGCCCTTATTCCTTCCTCCCTCCACTCACCCCAACTCCTCCTCCACCACACCCTCCCCCGATACACACACACAGACCCCTCAACCTCAACACCCACCCACCCAATTGATCTTCTAACACCCCCCTTCCCGCCCCAACGCCTTGCCGCACTTTGCCCGTTCGATCCCGGATCCACCACATCCGGCCTGTCCGGGACCACATCAGCCGGCGCACGCTGATGTGACCCGGCGCGCCGCGGCGTGCGCCGACCTGATTTATGCCGGTGCCTCAGGGACAGTCGGCGGGGCAATTCGGGCACAGTCGCACCATGCCCAGCTCCCGGCTCTCGGCTCTCGGCTCCACTCATGCTGAGTAGATAGATGGCAGCAACCTTCTATGTTTGTTTGTCTGTGTGTCTGTGTGTCTGTGTGTCTGTGTGTCTGTGTGTCTGTGTGTCTGTGTGTCTGTGTGTCTGTGTGTCTGTGTGTCTGTGTGTCTGTGTGTCTGTGTGTCTGTGTGTCTGTGTGTCTGTGTGTCTGTGTGTCTGTGTGTCTGTGTGTCTGTGTGTCTGTGTGGTCTGTGTGTCTGTGTGTCTGTGTGTCTGTGTGTATGTGTGTCTGTGTGTCTGTGTGTCTGTGTGTCTGTGTGTCTGTGTGTCTGTGTGTCTGTGTGTCTGTGTGTCTGTGTGTCTGTGTGTCTGTGTGTCTGTGTGTCTGTGTGTCTGTGTGTCTGTGTGTCTGTGTGTCTGTGTGTCTGTGTGTCTGTGTGTCTGTGTGTCTGTGTGTCTGTGTGTCTGTGTGTCTGTGTGTCTGTGTGTCTGTGTGTCTGTGTGTCTGTGTGTCTGTGTGTCTGTGTGTCTGTGTGTCTGTGTGTCTGTGTGTCTGTGTGTCTGTGTGTCTGTGTGTCTGTGTGTCTGTGTGTCTGTGTGTCTGTGTGTCTGTGTGTCTGTGTGTCTGTGTGTCTGTGTGTCTGTGTGTCTGTGTGTCTGTGTGTCTGTGTGTCTGTGTGTCTGTGTGTCTGTGTGTCTGTGTGTCTGTGTGTCTGTGTGTCTGTGTGTCTGTGTGTCTGTGTGTCTGTGTGTCTGTGTGTCTGTGTGTCTGTGTGTATGTGTGTCTGTGTGTCTGTGTGTCTGTGTGTCTGTGTGTCTGTGTGTCTGTGTGTCTGTGTGTCTGTGTGTCTGTGTCTGTGTGTCTGTGTGTCTGTGTGTCTGTGTGTCTGTGTGTCTGTGTGTCTGTGTGTCTGTGTGTCTGTGTGTCTGTGTGTCTGTGTGTCTGTGTGTCTGTGTGTCTGTGTGTCTGTGTGTATGTGTGTCTGTGTGTCTGTGTGTCTGTGTGTCTGTGTGTCTGTGTGTCTGTGTGTCTGTGTGTCTGTGTGTCTGTGTGTCTGTGTGTCTGTGTGTCTGTGTGTCTGTGTGTCTGTGTGTCTGTGTGTCTGTGTGTCTGTGTGTCTGTGTGTCTGTGTGTCTGTGTGTCTGTGTGTCTGTGTGTCTGTGTGTCTGTGTGTCTGTGTCTGTGTGTATGTGTGTCTGTGTGTCTGTGTGTCTGTGTGTCTGTGTGTCTGTGTGTCTGCATGTCTGTGTGTCTGTGTTTGTTTCTGTCTCGGTCTCCACCTGTCTCTCTCTGTCTCTGTCTCTTTCTCTATCTCTCCCCCACCCTCACTCTAGTGTTTGGTTTGAATCCCAAGAGAATAAAAACAAGGACTTACAAATTGGACATGTGTTGCTACCTCGCCTGGCATTCAGCATTAAGAAGATATATGTCAATAATGACTGGTTTGCTTAAAGTTGCATAGTCCGATGGTTTTGAATTTCTGTATTTTTTCTGAGATAAATATATTATATCTATCACTAGCTAGTATCTACTCTACATTAGTTCAAAGTTACTTTTATTTTAAATGGTAAACTTTTGAGATATTTTGAGTGCAAATATGGAAAATTAGTTTTGACATGCTTGCCAAAACTCTGTCACCATAGACTTCTGCAGTAACGGGTTCTGTTAAATTGATTCAGTATTGCCTTCTACGCAGAAACAAATGCTTAATAAGTGCAGCAGTATCTAAGTTAGATATGTCAAATCAAGTCTCGATAATTAGTTTGGTTTTGAAAATTTGATATTTCATCGGACTATGCAGCTTTAATATCAGGATAATGTGATTGGGTGGGATATCAAATCAGGATAAGGTACTGGCAGTCCAGTCTCTGAGTGGGACAACACTATAAAGACATCATGGATGAGAACTGTTTGAAGTGTTTATGAGCTTAGACAATGTTAAGACACAAAGCCCCAACCAATTCTCTTGCTTTCCCTTTCTCTCTTTCTCTCTTTCTCTCTTTCTCTCTTTCTCTCCTTCTCTCTTTCTCTCTTTCTCTCTTTCTCTCTATCACTGTGACTATGGCCTAGGCTGCCGGCATGGCATAAAGCAACCAGCAATCAATCAATCAACCTCTTTCTCTCTCTTTCTTGACACAACATCTATCAACCAAGCAATCAATGTGGGTTGATTTGTAGGTGGAGGGTGGCGGGAGTAGTTGGTTGGTTGTTGGAGTTTTATGTCCTGACAACATCTTAGGTCATATCAGGATGGGGTGGGCGGGAGTATGTGTGATGGTGGTTGAGGAACGGGCGTAGAAACTGTATTTGTATATTTTATTATTTCTGTATAGTATAATATATTATTTCTGTATATATATACATATATATACCATACTATATACTATGTAATATATACTGGAATGACTGACACGGCTCACACTATTCGGTTAGTGAGGTTTGAAGCCAATATGGGCGTCACCAGTACACAATACCCAGAGATGGGCGCATTCAGAACTTGGGACTGAATAAAGGCAATGGGAACATTCCATTATTTATACTCGCATAATGCATTATACACCACATACACATCCCTACTTCAGCGCCACTGGGACAGTATAATAGGTATGGCGAACCCAGGCTCCATTACATTTGTTGCAACAACTGGCCAGGGTGACCGGTAGGGGGCAGGCGGCCGGCATGGGGCGCGAGGGCTCCAGCGATGCCTTTAACTGCCACCTAGCGGCGTGAGTCAGCACCAGGCGGACAACTGGCAGTGTCCATGACGGCCCCCAGGCACCTCAGAGGCCCATAACTAGTAGTTACAGCTAACCGCTAATCGCGCCTCCCTCCCGCGCGCTCTGATAACACGCGCATGCGCGCAGTTGTCGTAATAGATCACGTGACCAATTCTGCAGCAGAAGAACCCACTTCCACCGCATGCGCTGAAAACGGCCTTGGCAGCAAAGCAAATGCGAATGACCATTGAGTTTGTCGATACGCGTAGGGAAAAACTTCGATTTTATTCAAAATGAATAGAAATACATAAAAACTTGGCATAAACATGTCTGCATACAAGCAATATATTGATCTGATGAATATAGCTAAGACAAAACTAGCCATAGTTCAACATTTTGGGCTAAGAAACATACAATTCCACACAAAACAGTCAGTGATATCCACATCACCATTATTAATTCTTGTTCTAAATATTAAGATGCCAAATGTGTCAACATACACTTGTTTCAGAGAAATATGAGGAGTTCAGGCGCAAAACCAAGTAAGTCCACCCGACCTCTTTTGTTTTAAAATCAAGATTTGTATATGCCCATAAATATAATTCTCAGTAATTCCACTTTTCTTTGTATTATAGGGTTATGGGCAATGAACAAAATACTATGAAAGTGATAAATGAACCTTTATTCCAAAACTCATTAATTAATCAACTTTTATTGATTTTTCTGCAAAACCAAGTAAGTCCACTTTCGGTTTGTTTGCAAAACCATGTAAGTCCATTGTCAAAGACTAATCTTATAGAAATCTTGCAGAATCAAAGAACACACAATTTCCACCATAAGCTTACTCATCATCACCACTATCCTCAAGGTCCTGCACAATGTTCTGATCACCATCATGAGAGAGGGCATTCTCATAGTAACCCCGAACCTCTTGATTTACATCCAACTGTTTCAGCAGCTTCATGACATCCTGCTTCTTAGCCTCTTTCACGCAGTTAATGTCAGCCAGTAGTGAAGGATTGAACTGTGCCCACTTTTTCCCCCTTTTTAGAAGGGAGTGTTGACAATATTCCCCAGCAAATGCACTTTTGAACCCCAAATCTTTCTTAGAAATCTGTAGCACTCTTGCCTCACTAATTTTGAAAGATCTTTGACGTTTTGTGAAACTGGCTGATTCTGCTTTGTAATCATAGCACATCCAATCCTTTCCATACACATGAACAGAACCATGGTTCCTCAGAATCTCACAGTATTCCTCTGGCATTAATATTGTTTCCTTCTTTCGGATTTCTTGCTCGATCCTTCCAAACACTCGGTCTGCAGGAAGAAAGCTGTGTCCCTGTATTGGGAAAGTGTACTCAACAGTAAGATTTGGGTACTTCTGGTTGCACAAAGCAAACAACATGGATAAAACGTTAATGTTCTTATTTTGGCCGTAGCAAGAATCTGAGAACAAACGTAGGAGTTCAGTTTGATTTATGTCCATGTTAACCACTGAACCTAAGTAATCACGTAATGCAGAAGCAATTGTATTGCTGTCTTTGGCATTCTGATGTTCAAGCCATGTATATAAATGAATGTCATCTTTCCCCTGCGGTTCTCCTCTACCTCGGTGATGAACAATCCCAAACACATACATGTATAACTGGCGAGAATAATACGTTTGCCCTATTGGGGACTTTGGAAGTACCAGATTTTCCATGACATCAAAACAGACAGTGAAACTATCTCCCACCTCATTCATCTTGGTGTAAAATTGACGGGCACGGCGACGATGCAACCCATACAGCAGAAGATTTTCTCGCTTTTCATCAGGGGTTTGCTCTAGATCCTTAATTTTCAAGCGGAATTTCATACATGTGGAACATACATCTGTGGCAGGGTGACCAAATGATAGATTGAAGTCGTACACAAAAATGCTCCAATACAGTGAGTACGTTATCCTGTCATGATTCTGCGTCTGGAACAATTTGTGCATCTTTGCAACACTTAAATCACTAGGAAGGTACTTCCTCCCTGGTGCTCCTCGACGAGCATAGTGGCTAGCTCTGCACGTGAAGGACTTGATATGATTTCGAACTCTCTCCTTCTTCCCATCATTTTCTGCAGCTCTCCTGTAACCACCTCGATTTTCCGGAGGAGATCTACCGTGCTCAAGCCAGAACCTCGCGATGCTCTGGAGTCGATATTCCTTGACACCTGAAAGAATTAATTAAATTAATGTCGCGTCACAATTCTTAGTGTAGTGCATCTCTTAGAGGTAACCATTTTATTTTTGCAGACGGACGGTTAGGGGCATTCATATTGTATTTTTGCAGACGGACGGTTAGGGGGATTCATATTTTATTTTTAGCAGACGGACGGTTAGGGGCATTCATATTTTATTTTTAGCAGACGGACGGTTAGGGGCATTCATATTTTATTTTTAGCACACGGACGGTTAGGGGCAGTCATATTTTAATTTATTTAATTTTTTATACTTACACAATATGCTGAGAAATGAAGCCTGGCAGACTGAAATCTTCGTTTTATCTTCCTTCACAAAGCTGTACTTGATAGACACACCTCTTTTGTGTGCCCTTTCCTCATTTTCCTCTCTTGGCCTTCGGCGATGGACCTGGCTTATATCCATGTGAGACACAAGGATAGCATCTTGCTTCACTTTATCTGAGGTGACAAACAGCTGCCCTTTTAAGTACTGTAAATCGTTTTCGGTCAAAGTTTGGGCAGAGCACACGGTATTGTTATGTGCGCATTTGACACGTGGAATCAAACCTACTCCACTGTAGCGAGCTGCTTTGGCCCTAGCACGCGTGGAATTTTGTGGCTGACGTCGTTTACGCTTTCCCGAGGGTGATAACATCACATTTTCATCAATTGCATCATAGGTTTCCATCATAAACGTAGACAAATCACCCGTAGACCGAAGGAAGCAAGCCAAATCAGCGCTTAAAACTCGGGAATCTGGGCAGCGCCATTTTGTGCGTCATGTGACCTGACACGCTTAGCTGATTGGCCAGCTACATCTTACGTGGTTTTGCAGACAAACTCGAATGGCGCTTACAAGGTTTTGCAACCAAACCCTATTTTAAGGCCAATTTAACATAGGACTTACCAGGTTTTGAAACAAAACTGATTTGCTCATTGGGTAATAGGGACTAAGAAGTGGTGTCTCCATTGGTTATCTCACTTTTCATGAAAATGGACTTACTTGGTTTTGCGCCTGAACTCCTCATATATAACCAATATCTGATAACCCTACTAATTTTCTAGTTCTACATATGTCATTAACCATAGGATATAAATACAAACATTAATAAAATAAGTAAAACTGACTCTGGCTATGGCTCTAACACTAGTCTGAGTGCCCAGATTTGTCTAAATCTAAATGCAGTTGGCATAAGATGTGCATATTATATTGATGTAAGTGCAATGCTGGATAAAAGATTAATATCATAATTTATTATATATATTTTTTTAGTTGGTATTCTATGTTTCAAACAAGAGCTGAGATGAGCTGAAACTAGCACATTTCATAGCTGCACCCAGCGTATTAACATGTGCCATGTGCTTCTCATGGGTTTGTTTTGCTCTGACGCATCCCACAATGCACTGCGCCGCTGGAATGCTGATGTAGTCTATTTAATCAAATATGTTACTATTCAAGGATATAGTCTCAGAATGGTGTCATGCTTGCCAAAGATTGTTGAGAATGTTTTCACTTCAAATATATCCCCACTGTTAGCCTTTTAAAATAGAAGTTACTTCCAACCAAAGTAAAGTAGATTATCTCAGATGTACTTCTCTCAAAAAAATGACAGAAACAGAAAACTATCCGATTAAGCAACTTTAAATTGACTTAACATTCCTTGTGTGCTTAAGGAGCGTATAATCATTTAAGTTGGATATTTAGGATCAAATCTAGATGATTGTTTTGATTTAGAAAATTGGATTCTTTCATCGGATTATGTAGCTCTAACATAATTTAGAATAGTTCGATGCGTCAAAGCGAATTGAGAGAGTGCAGGTTTGGTGGAGGTTAGGGGGGAAGGACACCATAAAAAAACGCTCCCTGATAACCCTGGACGCACTGGTCACTATCTCACGTTCCTGTTTTACTGACTCTTCATTTCTCTTTATATATAAAAAATTATGTCCATTTTCTTACTCATCTTTCTCTGTCTTTCTCTGTCTTTCTTTCCCCTCCATAAAAGTGGCGCCATTGTGTCAGTATATGTTTTCTTTGGTTGTTGTTTTTACGTCCTAGCAACATCTAAGGTCATATCAGGATGGGTACCGACTTTTGACAGTACACACTCATGGCGACTTCTAGTGCTGCCCCACTGGGAGACCAGGCCACCAGCACCATGACCTGATATCCCACTCAGTCACATTATCCTGACACTGAGCCAACCAGTCCTTGCCCTATCCTAATAATGCCAAGCGCCTGGCTAGGAAGCGACAAGTATCAATGTTAAATTCATTGGTTTGATTCGACCAAGATTCGAACGAACGACCCCATGGTCTGCCAACATGGGAGACGGATGCTTTAACTCATTCGGCCATCCCGTCTGGATATGTCAGTATATGTAACTAGAGTAGGTGCAGTAGGACTAGGATGACACATATATACATATTGATATATATATATATATATAATATATAACATTTATCTTTATATCTGGCCATGAAATCCATTATCTCAGATTGATCTTTTATTATCTTACGTCTAAGTCTCGCCAGCGTGCTTTACTTGATTGAACTAGACAAAGTATAGTGTACCGTGATACACGCATACCATACATAGTATAATGCATTAATTAGGTATACTGCTTATATTCTAATAAGGGATTATATAATATACGATGGTTAAGTAAATATGAAAATATAAATAGCGGATTTGTTAAAATATCATACATTATTCGTGATTAGTAAGCTGTACTGGTGGCGCGGATGTAAAACCCAAACAAACAAAGTGGTAATCCCTCCCATCGTGCCCTTATCAAGCACTGAAGGTGAACATTGTGTGTGTGCTCCCTGTGTATGCACATTAGTACATTTGTGGAAATGTTTAAATAGTGCACTCCTTTTATCTTTTAGTTATTTCGCTTGACCGAATTTGGTTAGCTACATTTGTCCACTTATTGATTTATTGACGGGCGAACCTGGGATTGCCTCTGTACCCAGTGGAGAAGTGCGCTTGATCATGTGACATTAGCCAGCTTCTACTTCCGGTCAACGCCCCGTTCTGACCTTTGAACTGGGGAAGTGGTCGGAGCTGGGAGACTGTGAGGTCCTCTGTGGATAAACTTGTGGCAGCTCCCTAAAATGTCAGCTCTGTTTGATCCCTTTGTAGCACCGTGATGCATTTATATATCTGACCGCTACACTAAGCACTTATTACATTAACTGATATGGTGCTCGATGCCTGAGTTCTTGTAGAGCAACCGAGCATGGCGGCCGAATCGGTAGAGCGCGGGCATCGCGTGTGGAAGGTCGGGAGTTTTATTCCCAGTCGTATCAAACCAATGACTTATAAAATCGATACTTGTCGCTTCCTAGCTTGGCGCTCGGCATTAATAGGATAGGGCAACGACTAGTTAGTGCAGTGTCAGGATAATGTGGGATATCGGGTCCTGGTACCGGTACCATGATTTCCCAGTGGGACATCACTATAAAGTCACCATAAGTGTGCACTGTCACAAGATGGTACCCGTCTGATATGACCTCAAGTCTTGGCAGGACGCAAAACTTCAACAACCAACCCATCTTGTAGAACCAGCATTGGTCAAGATGGGTGAGGTTTGTAGGTTGACAAGCATGACACAACTTGGGGTGGTTGTGAGCAAGTGTGGGGGTTGTAACTTGTAGTAAGCAATTCCTGTCAAACCATATCAGTACTGATAGATACAAATTTAAATCTTACTGCATTTAAGAAAATAACCAAAGAGGGCAACAACAAATATAGCACACACAGAAAAGAGATAGAAAGCAAATATATGAAATAGCAGAAAGCAATAACAGAGGCAACAATTAAACACAATGGAGAGGGAGAGGCGCAGGGGCAGATTTACAGGAGAGAGACGTGGAGAGCCAGGAAGACAGAAATAGACCAGCCTCGTTCGCAAATTATGCATGGTAGCCTCGCCATACATACTACCTATGACAGGCCCTATGCTTACCAATAATATATAATTTAATAATCTCAATCTTATGCAAACTCATATATACTATGATCGTATACATACGAAATAATCTATATACATAATAACAACTATACATTACATATATTATAATATATATCAATATATCACCTATATATAATATCTTAATATATATATATATAATACTCTCATTAATATCTATAAATATATATAATACTCTTATTATAGCTATACACTATATTAACAATAATCATAATATATAAAAATAAATAAAATACATAATAAATCTATTAAAATATATAATATATATAATCTTATAGATCATTGCAGCATCGGTACACAGGACGAGGAGGCATGACGTTGGGATAACATGGCATTTATTCCGGGCGGCCCCCGGGGGCATTACATGATGTGAGCGAGCCGGAGGCTGCATGGAGCAAAGTCATGGGGGTGATCGCGGTCAAATATGAGAGTGGGATGAGTGAGGCGAGACATATGAGCATAGGCGATGAACATGTGTATATAGTGGTTATTAGCGGGTAGCATAAATAACCTATTGTAATATAATATGATATGTAATTATAGTAATTGTTTAGTATAATTGTTATATTATATGGCGATATTAATTATGTGAATTGCTGGTTAATTAATAGCGATGTATGGTATAATGATAATATATATATAATTTCTTATGATTAAGTGCGGAGTGGGTGGGTGGGTAAAGAAAGTTAGGTGTGGTCAGTCCTGTTGTTGGGAGCGGAGTGACCAGTGGTGTGTGTGTTAGGGAGGAGCTGGTGTGTGTGAGTGGTTGTGTGCTCAGTGAGCAGCAGGGAGGCAGGGAGCAGTGAATGTAGGTCGAGTGAGTAGGGGGGTGGTGCAGTGAGGAGTGTGGGTACCCCCCTTTGAGGCCGCCGCCCCCCCCCCCCCCCGGCCACGGGGATGGGGGGGGGGGGGGGGGGGGGTCCAACGGCCTCGCCGACCCGTGCACCCCGCAATGACCCCGAATGACCCCATGGTCATTCACCACAATATATATAATATATATAATATATATAATACATATAATATATATAATATATATAATATATATAATATATAATATATATAATATATATAATATATAATATATATAATATATATAATATATATAATATATATAATATATATAATATATATAATATATATAATATATATAATATATATAATATGATATAATTGATATAATTGATATAATTGATATAATATATATAATGTATATAATTCATATAATGTATATAATATATGTATTAAATTATATAACATACAGAATATATCTAACGTATATAACTTATATAATGTATATACTATATGTATTATATTATATACATAAACCTCCCCAGATTAATCAATAAATGCAACCTTACCAAAAATATGCAAATTTAAAAAACAAGAAAATGCTAGCACTTAATTCCCAATCACAAATTCAAATAAGCTGAAAACGTGTAATTGTTATAATCTTGCACAGCTCTATCAGGATTGGACCCTTGAGAATGTCTCCATGGTAGGACACTCGGTAATTCAATTCTAGCTAAACACCAATGGTAGCTAAACACCAATGGTACGTCGTACTTGTATTGGCTAGCGATATCTACTAATTCATTTAATCAAGCCTATTCAATGAACCTTGATTAAATAAAGTTAGTTTTTTGTTAAGATTTTATACCCGAGCAAGATCTAAGATGACATTTGGACAGGAATTACCTAGTGCCAGTGCGCACTCTTGATGGCTTTATAGTGCTGTTCCATTCGGAGTCCACTGGACCAGCACCAACTCAGTCAGATTACAGTATAACCCCATTAAACCAAACTTGAAGGGACCCTAGACATTTGTTTGGATTAACCGATCATTGGTTTAACCAAGCTTTGGCTTTGATTTAGACTTTGAGTAAGCATGTATTGCACATGTAAAATACAATGTATGTGGACACTTTGATTATTGTTTTTATGTATGGACAATATAACCCAGTTAAACCAAGCTCGGTTAAACCAAACGATCGGTTAATACAAACCTTTTTCGGCGGCCTGGCAAAATACTATCATTTATCATATAAAAAAGTCAATTGGGTCTCAGATGACCTCATAACAACATAAAGGTTTTTGGTTTAACCATACCAGAGTAGCCTGGGATCTGACAATTTTGTCTGGATTAACCGATAATTTGGATTAACAGACTTTGGTTTAACCAACTTTCTTATATGATATATGTTAGTATTTTGCCGGGCCACCGAAAAAAGTTTGGATTAACCGATCATTTGGTTTAACCGAGCTTGGTTTAACGGGGTTATACTGTATCTGGATACTGAAGACGCCAGTGCTTGCCGTATCCTATTCATGCCAAGTGCCAGGTTCAGTATTAACTAGTATCAAATCTGTAAGTCATTTGATTGACTCAGTTGCAGTTCGAACGCGTGACATCCCACATGAGAAAACGTCAAGCTTGTTTTATTTAACGACGCCTCTAGATCACATAGATTTTTGTATCATTTGCTTTTGGACATAAAAGATATGATCATGCTGAATTATTTCTTTGGACGAAATCGGCTGCCGCCACATAGGAGATACTCACACAAGAAAGTCAGCCAACGCTCGTACCACTCGTGCATCCTGAACTGGGGCACTCTGCTTTTTTAAACCCCAACTGTGTTTCGAAGCTCAAGCGATGAATTATTATTGGTAGGTGGGTGATGCTATCTGCGTCAAACAGTGGAAGGCGTCTAGTGAAAAGCCGCTTAATAGAAATGTGTTAGATCCAAGGGCAAACATAAACTAAAGACCCAGTCGGTTACTTGCACTAAATAAAGCATGCTAATGATGGTGTGTATGAGACATGCAAGACGGCCATAAAGAGAGGGTAGGTGGTGGGGTGTGTGAGGTGTGTATTGCAGGGGTGGTCATATCAGGATGGGTACCAACTTGTGACAGTGCACACTCATGGCGACTTTATAGTGCTGTCTCACTGGGAAACCAGGCCGCCGGCACCATGACCTGGTATCCCACTCAGTCACATTATCCTGACACTGAGCACACCAGTCCTTGCCCTGTCCTAATAATGCCGAGCGCCTGGCTAGGAAGTGACAAGCACCAATTTTCAAGTCATTGGTTTGACTCGACCAAGGTTCGAACCCACCACCCCACGATGGATGTTGTGGGGATGGCGGATGTGGTGGGGATGGTGGATGAGGTGGGGGTGGGTATGGATGTACCTGGATGGGTGGAGGGTGTGTGTAGAAGGGTGAGGGTGGTTGTGGTGGGGATGGGGATGGATGTGGGTGGCAGTGGTGTGTGTGGGGTGGGGGTGGTGGAAGGGGTGGGGGTGGTGCGATGGTATGGATGTAGGCAGGTGGGTGATAGGTGGTGTGTGTGTGGAGTGGGGTTGTGGAAGGGGTGGGGATGCGCGGTGAGGTGGGGGTGGTATGGATGTAGGTGGGTGGGTGGAGGGTGTGTGTGGAAGGGGTGGGGGTGGTGGATGAGATGCGGTGGGTATGGAGGTACGTGGGTGTGTGTGTGGAAAGGGTGAGGGGGTGGATCTTGTGGGGTTGGGTATGGATGTGGGAAGGTGGGTAGGTGGTGGTGTGTGTGGGGGTGGGTGTGGAGGTGGGTGGGGGAGGGAAGTTGGTGTGCAGGGAGATGGGAGGAGTGCGGACGGCGGAAGGGGGGGGGGGGGGCAGAAGAGGGAAGTGGATGTGTGCCGTCGAAGGGTCCGGTAAGGATTCGTAGAATGGCCAAGGAGAATTGACGGGACGTTGTTAAGGAAGTTGGAAACTAAGGAGCATGTTTGTTTGTTGGGGTTTTACGTCCTAACAACATCTAAGGTGATGTCAGTACAACTGCAGACTGACTTGCGACATAGTGCACGCATTGTGACTTTCTATAGCTGCCCGACTGGAAGACCAACCCACGGATGCTATGACGTAATATCCCTCTCAGTCACGTTATCCTGAGACTGAGCAGACCAGTCCTTGCCCTATTATATTAATGCTGACTGCCAGGCCAGGTAGCTAAGGAGGAAGAGGAGTTGTGGAGAAGGGTGGACGAAGACAATACGGATGGAAAAGAGGGTGAGGTAAAGAGTTCGAGTGTGCGGAGAGAGGAGGTGGTGGAAGGATACTCATAATAGGTGTAGGAGCAGGATACCTGATGGGCACAATAATAGTGATGATGGCATGGCCTTTGAAGTACTATATATTTCCCCATGCAATCATCAGGGAGCGTTATTCCCATTCTACTGCGTGTGTATCTTTGACCTATTGGATTTAACCACAAACAATTTGAGACTACGCTTAATACTAGTAATACTACTAAAACAAGAAAATTACAAAAATCTTATTCTAGATTTCTTCAATATTGGTGCACTCATTTATAATTTCTTCTCCTTTTTTTCTTGTCTTTTTTTGGGGGGGGGCCTTACAAATTTCAAAAGTCATTGGCTTCATTCAGCTGGCTGGAATATGACCTAGTTAACCTAGTTGACCTAGCTAAATAGAAAGTTAACATAGCAATGGCACTACGCACTAGGCTTCAACTGACCAGTGCAGAAACAACATGATTCTGCATGCTTTCACTTCAAATAGATACATCCTAAAAAAGTCACCGCACTTTTAAAACAACAACAATATGCAAACAATATGCGAAGAGGAGGAATACTAATTGAATGTTCGGCCCGAGCATCCATTAATTACTCTTCGCCTGTTCCAAATTGATTACGTTGGCTATGGAAGACGTCACAGGGGTCATCCATTGGGTCATCGGATCCTGCCCGTGGATCCGGCCTCGTTGTGAACTCCCAGAGCACAGCAGCCTCTATCGCTAGTTCATATCCGCGCCGCCAGGGGGCCAGCGCGTCTCCATGTCCATCTCGGCCAATCAGAGCGATCGATGCAGACAGATATGGCGCGCGCTGATAAGATCGCCGCGGCAAATTGTGCCCGACGCCGATAGATGGGCGAAGCTGATTGGCTGGTGTGGGACTTGTACTGGTTCCCGGGACGACGCTAATAGTGCTGTCATTTAGTTAGGTACAGGCGAAGGGGAGCAGGGAGTGGGTACGACTTGGGTGCTTTGAGTAGGGTGTGGCATGATATATGTTTCATAAGTTGGCTGCATTTTTCTCCATTTGTTCCCTGAATAAAGCTAAGATTCCATATATGTAGTATGCGAATGCGAATGTGAATGTGAATGTGAATGCGAATGCGAATGCGGCAAAAAATCAAAAGCATGTAAAGGCACAGTAGTGCTTCCACATGTCTGAATGTGATTGCGAATGCAAATGCGAATGTGAATGCGAATGCGAATGCGAATGCAAATGCAAATGCAAATGTGAATGCAAGTGGATCAACCCATGGACCAAACAGTGTGAATGCAAATGCGAATGCGAATGCGAATGCGAATGCAGCCCTATTTACCATAGGAAAAACAGGAACATTAACTTTCCTTCACAAATTTGTAGAAAAAAAACCCCAAAATTGCATCGGCATCTATACTGCATGCCGTATTCGGATTTGCATGCCGCATGCAGTAAACTGCGTATATGGAATCTTAGCTTTAGCGCGCTTCTGTGCTGGTTATTTGGTATTGGGAGATTGATCTGTGTCTGCTGGATTGGGTTACATTAACATACTACTGTGAGACCTATGTCAAATATACACTGAGCAGCAAAACTCTGTAGAAACCTAATTGCATATATGTTGTAGACAACAACAACAAACCAACAAACTGTAAACATTTCACCCCAAAATCAAGCTTCTGATGTCCTTCCATTGTGACTGATTGCTAATTGTTAGATGCTATTGCTTGATGCTGTAACAGAAGTGAGAAGAGTTAAACTTATATTCTTTCATTATTATTATTATTATTATGCAAAATGTAAATGTGAAAGCTTACATTACGTTACAACCATTGTGCAAAATGACACTTCTGGTGAAGGTAAAATTTCACAACCATGAAAATTCTGGAAAAGGAACACAAAACTTAATGTATAATTCAATTGTATCATTTTCTTTCAAGATTGGTTAAAGTTGCATAGTCCGATGGTTTTGAGTTTCGGAAATTTTCTGAGTTAAGTGTTGATCGTTATAATCTAATTCATTTTACTTCGAAATAACTTATTTTAAATAACTAACTTTGGAAACACTTGCGGTGCAAACATGTCAACTAAATACTGGTGTGCACATCCACATTCTGATGGGCTTTAGCAGTAACAGGTTCTATAGACTACATCACCCTTCCAGCGGCGCGGTGCATTGTGGGATGCGTCAGAGCAAAACAAACCTCCAAGAAGCACATGGCACATGTTAATAATACACTGGGTGCAGCTATGAAATGTGCTAGTTTCAGCTCATCTCAGCTCTTGTTTGAAACATAAAATACCAAATAAAAGAATATATATAATGGCACATGCTCATAGGCTGGGTGCAGCTATGAAATGTGCTAGTTTCAGCTCATCTCAGCTCTTGTTTGAAACATAGAATACCAACTAAAAAAATATATATAATAAATTAAGATATTAATATTTTATCCAGCATTGCATTTACATCAATATAATCAGCACATCTTATGCCATGTGCATTTAGATTTAGGCAAATCTGGGCACTCAGACTAGTGTTAGAGCCATAGCCAGAGTCAGTTTTACTTATTTTATTCATGTTTTTATCTATATCCTATGGTTAATGACATATGTAGAAATAGAAAATGAGTAGGGTTAATCAGATATTGGTTATATATTTCTTTGAAACAAGTTTTTGTTAACACATTTGACATTTGAATATTTAGAACAAGAATTACTTCTGGCTAATCAATGGTGATGTTAAACAATCAGCCTGTAAAGTGACTGAAATTGTATGTTTCTTAGCTCAAAATGCTTAATTATGGAGAGTTGTGTCTTAAACATATTCATTATATTATTATATTGCATCCTTCCATCCATGTGTGTGCCAAATTGTTATGTATTTCTATTAATTTTGAATAAAATGGAAGTTTTGCCCTACGCATATTGGCAAACTCAATGGCTGTACACCTTTCCTTTGCTCCCAATGCCGTTTTCAGCGCATGCGCACTCGGAACCGTGATCTTGTCTATTACATTCACTTAGTACCCCTTCTTCGCAGCCACACATGCTTACCAAGTAAGTGTCTATAGCGTCACAATGAAGCTGCTTCTGTTGTGCTTGTAACACCACCACAGTTGCCTGCAGTGACCTAGACAGGAGAACATGGACAGGGTGATGACATTAGGGAGCCTAGGTGGTGTAATGATTCGCACACTAGCCCGGAATGCAAGAACTGTGAGTTCGAATCCTGCTTTAGGCGCAATATTTTCCATTTTCATGCCCCCCCCCCCCACGATAGTATTAACACTCATATTGGAATCATTACTGCTGTGATTCTCCCGGTGAATCCCAGCATAGATAAATAATAAATATTAGTAAGCACCAGGACACCCATGGGGTGAATATATCAATGATGACACCATACGGCGATCGCAGAGTGTATTGCTAACGCAACTCCTCTTGTATATTGCTACATATAACACCTTTTTAACTGAAATCTGATTAAGGTATCTAATTTTAATATATATGAATTAATTTATTCCAATAAATTAACATCATCCACATATGTAGAAAACACTGGTGTATCTGATGCTCCCGTCAGTTAGGGAAATATGTGGCGCCACGAGACTCTCTGATGCAGGTGGCGCCACTGTCTGCGCAT
Source organism: Branchipolynoe longqiensis (assembly GCA_030323885.1). Lineage (NCBI taxonomy): Eukaryota > Metazoa > Annelida > Polychaeta > Phyllodocida > Polynoidae > Branchipolynoe > Branchipolynoe longqiensis. Next base: position 43,270,274 of record CM059200.1, read on the forward strand.
TTCATACTAAGTTAGATATAGAACGGGAATATATATATATATATATACATATATATATATATATATATATATGAATGATATAAGTATGAAACCACGAATGAAATAGCTGTCTTCCTACTCTCATAATTCTTTATATATAAGAGGTGATGCATAGCGAATATATATATATATATATATATATATAAGAAAAAATTCTCCGGTGCGACTGACACTGGTCTACATCCGGTGGAAACGAGGAGGGAAGGTGGAGCCACCGGTACAGTGTTGGTCTTACGGAGTATAACAAATAAAAATAATTAACCCTTACATATCTTTATACTCGCATAATTCGCTATGCATCCCACACACACACAGATTATATATATATATATATATATATATATATATATATATATATATACATATATAATATTGATAACCTTCTACTAGTGGTGATAATAAGTGAAAAGTAGACAAAGATTTACCGTATTGCCCACCATATCATCATACACCGCTGACCTCCACCTACCCTAGCCTCCAAGCTATCACCTGCTGGGCTGAAAAAGGGGGTGATTTAATGGGAAATAACCCCGCATCCAGACAGCCATGATGAAAAGTAACTGCTGCGCATGCTGTAGAGCATCCCACTAACCTCTTAACCCCCCCCCCCCCCAACTCCCCACCCCACACCCAGCCACTACCCCGGCCTCCCACCCGCTCCCATCCCGCCCTTCTCCCTTGGAGCGCATATTGCAGTCAACACTTAAAACCCCCCATTTATCACCCACCTCCCCTCGCACCAGCATAACCATACTTAGCATACCTCATAGTCGGTAATGCCTGGCATAATATTCGCTTCAGCCTTAATGGATCTCCTCTCCCCCACGCCTACCCCTCCCTCCTCTCTTGGTTCCAAGTCCTTTTCCTGTATCATCAATCTAATCTTTCCTATAATGTATGCAAATAGGTTGTTTATATAGATATATATATATATATATGTATATATACACATTGTTTGTATATATTTAAATATATATATATATACATTTTAGAGACCAGACGGGATGGCCGAATGAGTTGGAGCGTCCGTCTCCCGTGCTGGTAGATCGTGGGGTCGTGGGTTCGAACCTTGGTCGAGTCAAACCAATGACTTGAAAATTGGTGCTTGTCGCTTCCTAGCCAGGCGCTCGGCATTATTAGGACAGGGCAAGGGCTGGTGTGCTCAGTGTCAGGATAATGTGACTGAGTGGGATACCAGGTCATGGTGCCGGCGGCCTGGTTTCCCAGTGGGACAGCACTATAAAGTCGCCATGACTGCACACTGTTGCAAGTCGGTACATGTCCTGATTTGACCTTAGATGTTGCTAGGACGTAAAACAACAACAAACAAACATTGTTTCTTGGGGTTTACACCCTGGCAACATTTCATGTCATTCCAGAATGGATATATATATAAAGGCCGATTACAGTATAGATGAGAGACAAACAATGAAGGTGTGCTGAGATCAATATATTCTCTGGCATAGGGATTATGAGGGAATATAAATGCGCTGGCCCTTCAAAAGAAAGCCCCAACACGATTGAACATGTGAGCGCTCCATTAGGGTCAAAGAGGGGTGGAGGTGGTGCCGGTGTCGTAGGCTGCAGGTATCGGCAGCAAATGTCATCATCATCATCAAGCTGTCGGTCGCAATGCGACAAAGAATGCTTTCATTACTTGACTGTCACTCGCCATTTAGCTCTCTGCTGTGAGAGTGATGTCCATGGGTTGGTCTTACTCTTAGTGTCTCTCAGCTTCAGATTTCTCTTGATCATTTCATGAAAGCTGCCTGCAGAAGTGTTGAATTGCTGCTGGCTTTTGCAAGTTACCAGCGGCACTCTCTCGGGGAGCAAATAGAGGTTTCACACCGGCAAGAACATGTCCAGACAGGCGCAAAACTATTTGTCCCTGCAGTGGCTGGTCGGGAGATGTTGGGAGTTCCATACATCAACCACCCTTAATGCTGCCACAGTGACATGGTTTTCTGTTTAGGGTTTGCTCTCTTAGCCTTCGGTTCTCTCAAGACCCTGTACCACAAGGCAGTGGTTTACAACTATGCAGGGCAGGGCGTCAGACTCCCTGAGGTATTGCAATACCTGCAGCAAATGTATAGTAATAATAATAAAATAACAACAGGATTCCCTTTCATGCCTGTATACTCGCATAATAATTATACATCACATATATATATATATGTATAAGTATTATCCAAGTATACAGTAGCGGAAGGGAATTCTGTTATTATATTATATATTATATATATATGTATAAAAGATATATATATATATAAAAGATATATATAAAAGAAAAGAGAAGGACAGGAGCACAACCAGGTAGGTGTTGACTGGTCGAGGCGAGCGAGGGAATGGGGCCCCAGTCATGCGAGGGAGGCGGGAGGAAAGGTGGAGCTGGGTGCGCCACCTGACGGACTCGAACCCAAATGGACAATAGTTACATCGCCAACTTCCAACACCAGGGGGGCCTATGCGGCCTCCCTACACCAGCATATCCAAGATATACGCATGTATATATTTATATATATATATATATATATATATATATATATATACAGGCAGCAATGTCGCCTCACTGGAAGGCAGTGACCGACTGACCCTGGAGAAGGGTGTCCATTTCTTGGTTTATTGTGTTCTCTCCCTGATAGCCGATCCCTCAAGGATTGCTGTGTTTATCGGGTAAATAAATGCCCAGTAAGTACTTCAGCGAAATGCCGGTCTTAACTCACACTGACAACTTGGCCATATTAACACTGCATAGCCAGATAAAAGCATCACATGTCTAAATCCAAAACACTTAGGCCCCCCCCCCCCAATAACAATTGGTGATCGTCCCTGCCCTTCCCTAAAAAATCGCCCGCCCCTGATTTTTTTTTTCATTAAAAACTGCTAAAAATGTGTCTGCCTAGCAGCAATTCAATTTTCGTAAGTCTTAGATACCATTACATAAGTGTATGGTGGGCTTACATGTCTGGAGGCCTCAAACATTTCAAAATTAAAATATTATATTTCCGAAATTTAAACTTCTAGTTCTAGGAGCTGTATGATATAAAATACTGAGAGAAAAAATAAAATTAATATAAACCGCCCGTTTTGTGTGATCAAGAGGACGATCAGCAACTATTTATTTGTGTTTGGCCTTACCCAGATTACTTAGATACTGGCGCACTTATTAAGCATTTGTCGCTGCGCTGAAGGGGGTGGGAGCTAAGCCAATTTAATTAGAACCTGTCACTGTTGAAGTCTATCGTGCCAGAATTGTAATGTGCTTGCTAAAATTACTTAAGGTAACATGCCTTCACTTCAAATATCCTCAAAGTTAGCCATTTGAAATGAAGGTTACTTTAAAACTAAAGGCCCTGTCACACCTCACCAGATTGGGGGAAACGGAGAGAAACCGAACAAAGTCTGTTGATGTCCGGTTTGTGTCCTTCCAAGTTTTGAATATGCACAAAACTTGGAATGGATGCCGTCGGATTGACGTCTATGGTTCTTGTCCAGTTTGAGTTTGTTTTGTCCGTTGGCTATCCGTCATGTCTGTTTCATGTCCGTTTCATGTCCGTTTCATGTCCGTTTCATGTCTGTTTCATGTCCGTTTCATGTCCGTTTCATGACCGTTTCATGTCCGTTTCATGTCCGTTTCATGTCTGTTTCATGTCCGTTTCATGACCGTTTCATGTCCGTTTCATGTCCGTTTCATGTCTCTTTCATGTCCGTTTCATGTCCGTTTCATGACCGTTTCATGTCCGTTTCATGTCCGTTTCATGTCCGTTTCATGTCCGTTTTATGTCCGTTTCATGTCCGTTTCATGTCCGTTCATCCAGCGTCCTTTGACCCGATTACTCGCACCATTTTGCACAACTTTTAAGCCATTATGAATACTTATCACGCCCCAAACCCCGCCGGCCAAGACACATACTGTCCATATAGCTCCACTCCGGCGCGGTTGATGACCGGGGGCATTCAGCAAAGAAGGTGATACAGACCCTCAACCCCCCGGGGAGGCTGAACAGACAACGCAAGTAGATAAAACACCCACAAACCCCACACTTACAGTGCATGGACATCTCCACCAATCCGCCCACCCGGCCCCCAGCCAATCCCGCACTGTGTGGGCAGCGTTGCCATATGTACACACTCGTACCGAGGCCCCCGAGCCAACCAGCACCCGAAATCCGAGCACTCATACGGAAATCAAAATTCGCTTGACCGCGCCATCCTTCGGCTCCGCAGCTATTAGCAGGGTCCACGAACACCCCAGTGCCCCACCATCCCGCCAACAAATGCCGCATGCCCGTGCAAAGCAATCGGTATACATCTCCCATCGCCCCCGCGCGAGTGGCGTAACACAAGACCACGCCCGCAACACACTACAATACTAGACTGTAGTCATATCGGGCGTGGCGGACCTAAGCAGTGCTTATTATAGTAGCGATTATTATCTTACCAATGACAGAGACTGCAACAATCAGACTTGTAGCTTTAACACATATAATGCCCTCTACCACGCCACCCCACCATTCACATACTGCAAACACGCCACACAACCAACCCCACATCTCTGTCACTTCAACCTAACCACCCCCCGGCGCCTGACGATGGGCGATAAACCCCGAGTGAATTTACGTAATCAAACAATTATGAAATTATCTACGGTGCATCACAGATTGGGGCGGTCAGTCGGTCGGGGCGGGGGTCTGGAATACCATTAAGAGAGACTCACCCCGCTTGATCCAAACCTACGGTTTAAACAAACCGATCGGTTAATCCAACACACCTGTTTTTCAGCGGCCCGGCAAATTACTCCATTTGTCATATACCAAGTGGTTAAACCACTGTCGGTTAATCCCCATTATCGGTTCATTCCAACAAAATTGTCCGACCCCAGACACTTCCCCTACTTTAACCCCCCCCTTCATCTGCTTATAAGGTCGTCTGAGACCCACAACCCTTTTTATATGATAAACCGGGAGTCTTTCCCTGGGCGCCCCCTCCCCCTTCCCTTCACCGACCCCAAAGTACCACACCGCCCCTAGGATTAACCCCCCCATTCTTGTATACCACCCAACAAACACTAATAACAGTGCCCCCCCCCCATTGATACTCCCCCTCCCCCCACACACTTACTCAATGTTCAAAGTCCCGCCCCCCCAAAGCAAGGTTAAAACCAATGATCAGTTACATCGAAACAAATTTCTCGGCTCCCCCCAAGTTTGGTTTAATGTGGTTATTACAGCATCAACCATGACGTCACAAAAGCATTCTGGCTGCCGTTACATCAACTCACGACGCCTATACTAAATGGGTTCACCAAACCTCTCAATGTTAATATACCCTGTGGAAGGGTTCAGGATAAACTACACTATGCGACCCCCAAGAACCATCCCCATATACCCCCACCATATTATCTAGGTGGCGTTACCCATAGATGGCCTTCACCAGCGCCCACCACCCCCCCCACTGACCCCTGATTGCCTCCCTCATTACCCCCTTCTGGCCCTGTCATCAGTATGACGCACTCCCCCCCCAAGCACGTGGCACCCAACCCGATATTAAATCCTGATAAAACCGTACCACATCTCTCTATTGCCGTGCCTCCTGGTCCAGTTGGATACTTATAACATACGTCCCCTAGACGCTGACCCCATATGGCCACCGTCATGACAACACAGGGCAATGTGCCATCCTGGTGAAAACCCTCTGTTACGCTCACCCATCACACTCGCACAAACACCGGTGAATCCTTATATATGTTACCCAATCGCCACCCCCCCCCCCCCCCCAATCTCTACATCCGTACATGACACCCAGGACAAATGCAAAAGTACATTTATGACAACATCAAGTACATTCGTAAACCTACTATGTTGCCAGTACGCAGACTGTATGTCTTCACACTGCCTTCCCCCGCAGGTCAACTCAGTGCCAACGAAGTGAACAACGTTTGCCTAAACCACGTTCCACCGAACATTCGCCATAGCCCCAAGTATACATAACTAATTGCCCACATACCACTCATGTCGTTGGCCGTCAAAACTATTGCGACCCCTGAATGACCCACGCTGCATATTGAAGTACATCCCACGTCATCATTGACGTACCCCATAACAGATGCGTAACGCATTTGGACATATCCCGATGTGCGCCCACCTAAACCCATCACTCCTCGGCGCATGCACCGCGCACATTGCGCCGTACTGTGATAGGGCCACCCAAAACATTTCACTGTATGGCACATTGTCCCCCCCCACATGAACCTAACGCACCCTATCTACCACCTATACCAAGATTCCAATATATTAGGAAATAAGCAAACCTAAGACAATCCCCCATAAATGATATATAGCCATTAAACATACCTCCCTCCACGTACCTGATTCTGTCCATGCCAGACGTCACGGAGTTCAACGACGCTCGGTATCGGGACCTAGCATATCCGATCCAACCTACTGTGCCCAGGCGCGCCACATCGCAATGCCCAATAATGGCTTGGTTGGTCTCCTGGCAGGCAGGCTTCACGCACCAGGCCCCATCACCCCACATGTCCCATACCCGTTGTACCATCTCCCCCCTTGTGGACAGAGCAACACCCATGGCAACTTTATACTGCTCTGCCCCACTGGGGGCAAGCATGGGCTGCCTAGCACAAACCATGACTACAATATCCACTCAGTGCCAATCCCGGGCACTGAGCCACCCGGTCCTTGCTCTATCCTACATTAATGCCGAGCACCTAATCCCCAGCAGCGGTGGGGGGACAAAACACAACTCTATCAATCTTGAAGCCATCTGGCTTGCCTCAACTCCGGACTTGAACTCCATACAATCACACCACACAACTGCTGCCCTGTACCGGTTCGGCCACCAACGTCCCGGTCATTACACCATTTTTTTCAGAGCGATGGGTACCTCTGACCCCGGCCCCCCCCCAGAAGCCCGGAGGCAGCCCCCCGGCGAGGCCGCCGGCCTGCCCCGTTGCTTGAACTGATACCTGTCATTAGTTGGTGTAGTCTCAGTCGATATGAACTGAGGACACAGTTCATATATATTTTTTGTTGTTGGTACATTAGTTGTTTAAGCAGGGGAAATTTCAGTCGCAGACGACTGGTCTTCCTCATTCCACTGCTCCTTGCCCTATCCTAGTAATGCTGAGCGTTTGGCTAGGATATAATCGCTTTCCGGATAATTATACTTGTATAATTGCTTATACAACACATATATATATTCATTAGGAAGTGGGCCTTTAGAAAAATTACATGCAGATAACTATGATCCACTAATTGTCTTTATTTTCACCTATTTTCATGACTGTTGTCACTGCTTCATTATTCCCTTCATGGTGCTCATCCCAAAGGCTTTGATCATCGGCTGTCAGGATCCGAATGCCTGTCTGGGCCAGCTTCTGAGTCACTATGCAGATGAGACAGGCTGACATCCTCGGGTGAACACAGTTGGGGGGTGGGTCATCACCCCATCCATCTTTAAACTCTAATTAGTATAATGAACACGGGAATCTGCATGCTGGGGACACTCTGCTGTTAATCTACTCTAACACAATGCACTTATTTACACACAAATATTGTGATTGGTGAATAGTCATTTGTATACTGCTCTATGCTACATGGGCCCCACCCTATGCCCCCTCTCCCTCCTCTTTTACTTGATTTGTTGTTGGATGTGCCCCCCTCCCTCCTCTTTTACTTGATTTGTTGTTGGATGTGCCCCCTCCCTCCTCCTTTACTTGATTAGTTACTGGATGTGCCCCTACCTCCTCTTTTACTTGATGTGTTATTGGATGTGCCCCCCCCTCCTCTTTTACTTGATTTGTTGTTGGATGTGCCCCCCTCCATCCTCTTCTCCTCTTTTACCGGATTTGTTGTTGGATGTGCCCCCCTCCCTCCTCTTTTACTTGATTTGTTGTTGGATGTGCCCCCCTCCATTCTCTTTTACTTGATTTGTTGTTGGATGTGCTCCTCCCTCCTCTTTTACTTGATGTGTTGTTGGATGTGCCCCCCCTTCCCTCCTCTTTTACTTGATTTGTTGTTGGATATGTCCCCTCCCTCCTCTTTTACTTGATTTGTTGTTGGATGTGCCCCCCTCCCTCCTCTTTTACTTGATGTGTTGTTGGATGTGCCTCTCCCTCCTCTTTTACTTGATTTGTTGTTAGATGTGCCACCCCTCCCTCCTCTTTTACTTGATTTGTTGTTGGATGTGCCCCCTTCCTCCTCTTTTACTTGATTTGCTGTTGGATGTGCCCCCCCTCTCCCTCCTCTTTTACTTAATTTGTTATTGGATGTGCCCCCTACCTCCTCTTTTACTTGATTTGTTGTTGGATGTGCCCCCTCCCTCCTCTTTTACATGATTTGTTGTTGGATGTGCCCCCTACCTCCTCTTTTACTTGATTTGTTATCAGATGTGCCCCCTCCCTCCTCTTTTACTTGATTTGTTGTTGGATGTGCCCCCCTCCTCTTTTACTGGATTTGTTGTTGGATCTGCCCCCTCCCTCCTCTTTCACTTAATTTGTTATTGGATGTGCCCCCCTCCCTCCTCTTTTACTTGATTTGTTGTTGGATCTGCCCCCCCCTCCCTCCACTTTTACTTGATTTGTTATCGGATGTGCCCCCCTCCTTCCTCTTTTACTTGATTTGTTGTTAGATATGCCCCCTCCCTCCTCTTTTACTTGATTTGTTGTTGGATGTGCCCCCCTCCCTCCTCTTTTACTTGATGTGTTGTTGGATGTGCCTCTCCCTCCTCTTTTACTTGATTTGTTGTTAGATGTGCCCCCCATCCCTCCTCTTTTACTTGATTTGTTGTTGGATGTGCCCCCTTCCTCCTCTTTTACTTGATTTGTTGTTGGATGTGCCCCCCCCTCCCTCCTCTTTTACTTGATTTGTTATCAGATGTTCCCCCTCCCTCCTCTTTTACTTGATTTGTTGTTGGATGTGCCCCCCTCCTCTTTTACTTGATTTGTTGTTGGATGTGCCCCCCTCCCTCCTCTTTTACTTGATGTGTTGTTGGATGTGCCTCTCCCTCCTCTTTTACTTGATTTGTTGTTGGATGTGCCCCCTTCCTCCTCTTTTACCTGATTTGTTATTGGATGTGCCCCCTTCCTCCTCTCTTACTTGATTTGTTGTTGGATGTGCCCCCTCCCTCCTCTTTTACTTGATTTGTTGTTGGATGTACCCTTCTCTTTTACTTGATTCGTTATTGGATGTGCCCCCTCCTGCCTCTTTTACTTGATGTGTTGTTTGATGTGCCTCTCCCTCCTCTTTTACTTGATTTGTTGTTGGATGTGCCCCCTTCCTCCTCTTTTACTTGATTTGTTGTTGGATGTGCCCCCTTCCTCCTCTTTTACTTGATGTGTTGTTGGATGTGCCTCTCCCTCCTCTTTTACCTGATTTGTTGTCAGATGTGCCCCCTCCCTCCTCTTTTACTTGATGTGTTGTTGGATGTGCCCCCCCTCCTCTTTTACTTGATTTGTTGTTGGATGTGCCCCCCTCCCTACTCTTTTAGTTGATTTGTTGTTGGATGTGCCCCCCTCCTCTTTTACTTGATTTGTTGTCAGATGTGCCTCCTCCCTCCTCTTTTACTTGATGTGTTGTTGGATGTGCCCCCCCTCCTCTTTTACTTGATTTGTTGTTGGATGTGCACTCCCCCTCCCTCCTCTTTTATTTAATTTGTTATTGGATGTGCCCCCTACCTCCTCTTTTACTTGATTTGTTATCAGATGTGTCCCCTCCCTCCTCTTTTACTTGATTTGTTATCGGATGTGCCCCCCTCCTCTTTTACTTGATTTGTTGTTGGACGTGCCCCTCCCTCCTCCTTTACTTGATTTCTTATTGGATGTGCGCCCTCCTCTTTAACTTGATTTGTTGTTGGATGTGCCCCCTCTCCCTCCTCTTTTACTTGATTTGTTATCAGATGTGCCCCTCCCTCCTCTTTTACTTGATTTGTTGTTGGATGTGCCCACCTCCGTCCCCCTTTACTTGATTTGTTATTGGGATGTGCCCCCTCCTCTTTTACTTGATTTGTTGTTGGATGTGCCCCCCCCCCTCCCTCCTCTTTTACTTGATTTGTTTTCGTTCTGCCCCTCCCTCCTCTTTTACTTGATTTGTTGTTGGATGTGCCCCCCTCCCTCCTCCTATACTTGATTTGTTATTGGATGTGCCCCCTCCTCTTTTACTTGATTTGTTGTTGGATGTGCCCCTCCCACCTCTTTTACTTGATTTGTTGTCGGATGTGCCCCCCTCCCTCCTCTTTTACTTGATTTCTTGTCGGATGTGCCCCCTCCCTCCTCTTTTACTTGATTTGTTGTTGGATGTGCCCCCCTCCCTCCTCTTTTACTTAACTTCTTGTTGGATGTGCCCCCCTCCCTCCTCTTTCACTTGATTTGTTGTTGATTGCATTCATTGAATAGAGTTGCACAATCCGATGGATTTGAGTTTCTGTCCCTTTCTGAGATAAATATATCTCCTAAAATATGGCCGCTGAATTCAGTGGTTTCAGCCAGTCAGAGCTCTTCCCTTCCATTGTAAATGGCTGCGAGGCAGCCATTTTCGAGGCAACCGACTGCTTTTGCCCTTCAGACTAGCATGACCACAGGGATACCAAGCTATTGGCACCATGACCCATTTTCTCACTCAGTCACATGATCCTGATAATGGGTAAACCAGTCCTTACCATGTCCTAGTAATGCCAGGTGCCTGGCTATATAGCGATAACTACCAACTTTGTAAGTCATAGGTTTTAGTTGGCCGAGATTCGAACTGTTGACCTTCCACAAGGGTAACTTGTGTTCTACCCATACGGCCACCACCACGTCCTATACCATTACCCTATGTGATACACCTGAGCCATGTTCGATAACCACCTCTGTAATCATGACAATAATCCACTCTGCTAGCATATTGATTTATTAATTGTTTTGGCAGGTAAATCAACTCTTGGGAGGGTATGACAAGGCTTTTTGTTGTTGTTTGTTTAACGACCCGTCCCCCAGCACAAAAAGTAAACAGCGGCTATTGGGGGTGGGGTATGACAACGCAATACAAACAAGTCACCTCTTGGATGGGTATGACAACCCAATACCTACACATTTTGCCTCAATACAAATTAATTCAAAAGAAATATCAGTTAAAGTATATCAATACATTTGCGTATGCTGTTACAGTGATTCCCTTTTGCTCAATGAGCTAATTCGATGATTGATGGGCTGGCTTTATGTTGGGTGCTCATCATTATCAAATACTACGTATTTATTTCTTACTGTGGTTTTACATCCCAGCAACATCGAAAGGTCGTATAAACACAATACCTGACTTGTGACAGCACACACTCAATGCAACGTCATAGTGTTGGCCCACTGGGATACCACACCCCTAAAACAATGCCACTCATCCCAATCACATTATCCTCGTGATGCGCTGTCCTAGTAATCTCAAGCGTCGGGCAGGGTGGCAACAATTACAAATCTTGTAAGTCTTTGATTTAACATAGGGATCGAACCCGTGACATCTCAATTGGGATGTGGGCGCTTTACCCCTTGGCGTCATTAGGAGCTGATATAAAGGTTATTCAAAGAAGCCACAGTTGGCATATGAATATTGTTTCCAAGTTCTAATTTTCGGAAGTACAATGAGTGTAGGTGTGTGTGTGGGGGGGGGGGGGGGGGGGGGCAGTGGTGCGTGCACAGACGGGTGGTGCCCACCAACAGATCTGAGGATGAATAGGATGGAAGTGTAGCTGATTAGATAGGCTCCTCCAGTCGATGACTGAGGGAGGAATTAGGGCAGAGGAGCAGATGGAAGCATCCAGCCTTATCCGATAGTTAACTTATACTCGTATAATGGCTTATACGGCACATGTATATATATATATATATATATATATATATATAAATATATATATATAAAACATATATTGTAATGCATATATTTATTTAGCACACTTTAATATAAATATTTATTGTGACTGAAAATGATGACAATCAAGTAGAAAACATTGAGTGTCTGCAGTCGAATGCTTAAAGGTTGCCAGGTTACACAGCACGACCGTTTGGCGGCCGCGTCTTGTGCTTTCCCTTCTCTCGGGACCGGAGAGTTCCACTGAGACCAACTGACCAATCAGAAGCCAGATTACATCTCCAGCCTCCGGAGAGAACTGGCGCGCCTTTATGTTTTGGTTCGACGTTCTTCCGCCAGGGTTCACGTCCCCGTAGGTTTGCATTGTCTACGCATCACGTGATCAACTCAGCCAATCAAATCACGTCATGTCCGGGAACGGAGAACATGACATCGCAGAGATGAGCCACGTGACGGCACATGTCCATATTTGGGCATGCGCGGTGGACTGGTGACGTGCGGGAAGTGACGTCAGTGACGATAGAGTGCGTTCTTTATTGACATTTAACACGGTGTGGAGGTGGAATGTTTGTGAAAGGGGACCGCTGGGCGTCAGCTCTGAACAATGACAGCCTCTCAGCGAAATTGTCATATTGACAAGCATTGGTCGGCAAGTTGTCCCTACAGCCCCCCCCCCCCCTCACGCCAATCCATTCCCGAAAAAGCCATGCGAAGCAGCATTATTATCAGATCACCCAGTTAGCTTATATTATCGTAGTCAAGTGTATTTTCTAAATAGATAAAAAAATGACTAAGCTGTTTATTATGAGTAATAAGTAATATAAGTGCTAAAGTGCACTTTTGTTGTACATTTAATTGTGAATTACCAAATTTATTGTGTTATCCCCAGCAAAATATTGTTGGCATATATACCTATATATATATATGTATATCTATATATATATATTATATATATGTATATATATATAATATATTGATTTACTACATAAACCTGATGGTACACATCGACTGATCGAACACTTGAAACGTAAGCTAAATAATGTTATTCTTAAACATTCCTTGACTAAACTGGAGAAATTTGCATTGCGGACCATTGATCTCCCTCATGTTTTAAAAGAATGTGTTCAATAAACTATATACAGAACAACCCCATTAAACCAAGCTCAGTTAAACCAAATGATCGGTTAATCCAAACATTTTTCGGCAGGCCAGCAAAATACTACCATTTATCATATAAAAAAGTTGGTTAAACCAAAATCGGTTAATCCAAATTATTGGTTAAACCAAACAAAATTGTCGGACCCCAGGCCACTCCGGTATGGTTAAACCAAACTTTCCTGTGGTTATAAGGTAATCTGAGACCCCACCAACTTTTTTATATGATAAATGGTAGTATATTGCTGGTCCGCCGAAAAAAGTTTGGATTAACCGATCGTTTGGCTTAACCAAGCTTAGTTTAACGGGGTTATAGTTATACTGTATATGCACATATTTTTAACAAACTGATCAAAGTGTCCACATCCTTTGTGCATTACATGAGCAATACACACTTACTCAAAGTCAAAGTCAAAGCCAAAGCTTGGTTAAACCAATGATCGGATAATCTAAACAAATTTCTAGGGTCCTTTCAAATTTAGTTTAACGGGGTTATACTGTAGTTGGAAACAATCTCACTGGATCTTATCGAAATGAGCAAATGCCGAAGAAAATGAGAAAAAAAATGTATGGCGTATTTAGCAGTAAAAGGGTTTTCAAGGCAAATGTAAGAATGTTGTGAATTACCCCCCACGTTGAGGGGTCTCTTCTTTACAATCTGGCGAACAAAGAACAAACTTGACCCGGAAGTAATCACACCGAATATAAACAAACCCCACCGGGTGCGTGGCCGAATCGGGAGATCGGGTGTGCGGGAGGTCGGGAGTTCAATTCCCGGTCGAGTCAAACCAATGACTTATAAAATAATGACTTATGAAATTGATACTTTTTGCTTCCTAGCCAGGCGCTCGGCATTAATAGGATAGGGCAAGGACTGGTTGGCTCCGTGTTAGGATGATGTGACTGAGTGAGATATCGGGTCACTGTACCAGCGGCCTAATTTCCCAGTGGGGAAAAACTATAAAGTTGCCAAGAGTGCGCACTGTCACAAATCACTACCCGTCCTGATATGAGCTTAGATGTTGCCAGGATGTAAAACTCCAACAACCAATCAACTATAAACAAACCCACGGTAGTCTGCGTTTTAAAGCCCTCTTTCTCCTTTTATAGGGGGTGCGGGGGGATGGATTTCGGGGCGGGGTGATCCGTGTTCAGTGTGGTTCTATCCACGGGTTGGACATTTCATGGCGGAGGGGTCCGGTGGTAAAAGGTCGGTGCAGATTGTCTTCTAGATGTAGCTCTGCTCGTGCTGCTGCGTCCCGGTGACCTTTCCTTGACCTGAAGGGCAGACACTGTGTGTGTTTCTAGCAGCGGGTGGGAGCCATGGTAACCAATCCCACACCAATCACGCTTCAAAACTGAGCCATCTCGGTGCGGAAAGCTGTAGTGCCTAGTTATTTCAACAACTCCCAGAATGCATCAGAATTCGGAGTAGTTCAACGAAAATAGGACCAGTGATTTACTATTTTATATAACTAACAAAAACCCAATCTGCAAAATTAATATTTGGTTCTAAATTAGAAACTGGAATTGCATTCGCTGTTTCTTTAAATACTTAATCTGTAGCTATGAAGCAGATGAAAATAAATAATGTAAATTGAATATTATTGTAAATTTATTATAAATTTATTATTAAAAATAATGCTGTAAATTGAATATTGCATCCTCGCAGGAGTCATTTGAAGGCGTTGCTCAATAAAACCACAATATGCCATACTTTCAACTTGGTTACAAAAGTTGCAGGAGAGATCAATTTCATTAATGATAAAAAGCTCTTTTAATTATAGTTATGGTCTTTTAATTATCTAACCACAACTGAAACCGATTTACCATTATTTGTAACTGAAAATGTCTTTCCTGCAACAAAGTGCCTTATTTTATGGCCGGAAGATCAGAGTTCTGGCATTGTCAAATATAATATTCGACAATTAAAGGTGCATCTAATAACAGAAGAAAAATGTGTAGGTGCAATATAATTAATTTTAGATCACAGAAGCATGCAATTTTCCTCTCCATACGAAATACTAGGATAAAATAACTAGTATCTTCGGCCATCGGATTGAATACGAAATAATTTAATGATATGCTATATGCTGCAAGGTGTGTATTTAACAGCGATTGTCAGCTCACTTCAAAACATAGATATTCTACTAACCATTTTTGTGTAAATATTCCTGAAGTGAAAAGTGGCTGGAAGACCGGTGCTTCAGCGCTGGAAAAAAAACTTATTTAGAGAAATAAACATAATTATCACAACAACAAAGCCTCAGGAATTCCATCAACACGCCAGACAACTAAAATAAAAGCAAGAATTAAGTGCCTCACTTGAGTAGCCACTCCTCTCATATAACATCTCAGACCTAGATGAGTGAATAGATCAAATGGGCGCCCTGGGTAATACTGTTACTTGTACTACTAACACCCCATCTAACTCCTCGTGCCTGGTACCCATATGGGGCAATAACTGCTGTTCTGTTATCAGGTTATTGCACAGCAATAAAATGTATGTCACACATGCGCGCCTGTCCATCACGACCAGGACAACACATCCCTGTCCAGCACATCATGCCTCAAAACCCATATCGAGCAATAAGTGCTTATTAATAGTCTCTATCATTGGACACCAGACGGGATGGCCGAATGAGTTGAGCGTCCGTCTCCCGTTTTGAAAGACCGTGGGATTCGAACTCACTGGTTCGAACCCTGATCGAGTCAAAGCAATGACTTACAAAATTGATACTTTTCGCTTGCTAGCCAGGTATTCGGCATTATTAGGATAGGGCAGTGACTGGGTGGCTCAGTGTCAGGATAATGTGGTGCTGGCAGCCTGGTCTCCCAGTGGGACAGTACTATGAAGTCACCATGAGTGCGCAGTGACAAGTCGGTATCCATCCTAATATAATCTTAGATGTTGCCAGGACATAAAACTCCAACAACCAACCAACAAAAAGTAGGTCACACATCCACGGCTGTCCTCCCCGACCAAGACAATAACGTCACTCCCAGCACATCATGCCTCAAACCCCATATCGAGCAATAACTGCCTATTATGTCAAGGCGCAGTGACAGGAAGTAGGTCAGGTATGATCTTGTATCCACCACAACCAGCAGCGCCCCCTTCAGGCGGCTTGGCGGGACGTCGCCATCGCTAAGCGCCCACTTGACGCCCTAGTGCGCATGTCTACAAGTTAACTTCCCACCCTATGCGACTCCTCATTGGTTGAGAGGCACCACGTGACACGCCCATTATGCCGGCGTCCTGTATGTTGTGGATGTAAACACGGACGTACTCAACATAAATGTTGAGATGTTTTTATGTATTTATGTTAACAAAATATATTGTATAATGCGTTGCTTAAAGTTGCATACTCCGATGGATTTGAGTGTTGGACATTTTTCTGAGATAAGTATATTAAATTGAGTGTTGTAATCTACCTCATTCTAGCTTGAAGTAACTTTTATTTTAAATGACTACATTTTGAGATATTTGAAATTCAAACATGTAAAACTAGTTTGGGAAAGCACGTCAAAACTATGACACCAAAGGCTTCAGCAATAACATGTTCTATTAAAGTGTCTCCGTATTCACTTCTATGTGGCGCCAAATGCTTAATAATTGCATCAATATCTAAGTTATATATTTAGAGTTAAATCTATATAAGTATTTTGGTTTTGAAATGTTGAACCTTCATCGGACAATGCAGCTTGATGCTGCATAGTCCGATTGGTTTCAGTCTCTGCTATTTTCTGAGATACATATATTACTTTATTAGGTTTGTTAGTTTGTTGTTTTAGGTTCTAGCAACATCTGAGGTCATATCAGGATGGGTACCGACTTGTGATAGTGCCACTCCTGACAACTTTATAGTACTGCCCCACAGGCCACTAGCACCATGACGCTATATCCCTCAATGTGACTGAGTGATATCACGTTATGGTGCCGGCAGCCTGGTCTCCCAGTGGGGCAGCACTATAAAGCTTCCGTGATTGCGCACTGTCAGTAGTCAGTACCCATGCTAATATGACCTTAGGAGTTTTATAGGACGTAGAACAACGAACAAACAAACAAAGTAATCACGCATGACTACCGTATATAGCACGTGCATTGCGCCACTTTTCTGGCTTGATGCAGTGTGCCTCATCCCCACCTTATCTGGTCCAGGAGTCTGATTAATAGTACCCCCGGCTGGGTCCCAGCTTCTGTATCTTGGAACACACATATTGTGTCTTATGCAGGTCACCTTGAAATCTCAGCGAACCTGTTCATTCTGTATGAGTTCACTTTTCTGCATTCCTATATACAGTATAACCCCGTTAAACCAAACTTGAAGGGACCCTAGAAATTTGTTTGGATTAACCGATTGTTGGTTTAACCGAGGTTTGGCTTTGATTTTGACTTTGAGTAAGCATGTATTGCACATGTAAAATATAATGTATTTGGACACTTTGATTATTGTTTTTATGTATGTACAATATAACCCCGTTAAACCAAGCTCGGTTAAACCAAACGGTCGGTTGATCCAAACTTTTTTCGGCGGCCCGGCAAAATATTACCATTTATCATATAAAAAAGTCGATTGGGTATCAGATGACCTTATAACCACATGAAATTTTGGTTTAACCATACCAGAGTGGCCTGGGCTCCGACAATTGTGTTTGGATTAACCGATAATTTGGATTAACAGACTTTGGTTTAACCAACTTTTTATATGATAAATGGTAGTATTTTGCCGGGCTGCTGAAAACAGTTTGGATTAACCGATCGTTTGGTTTAACCGAGTTTGGTTTAACGGGGTTATACTGTATTACATTTTCCACTAAGCATGCGCATTGAGCACGCATTTAGTTATTCTGACTGTCACCAGAGGAGGAGTTGCTGGTGGAAATAATCTATTAGACATCTGCAACATGCTGTATGTTATGGCTGATCTAATTATAGATGTTTTCTCTCCTCCCAGTTGAAACTGGTGAAATTAGATGGATATAGACCTTTTGATAATAATTGATGGGGTAATATTGTATTAAATTGGTAGTAATAATTCAGGCTACATGTAGTGGGATAAATGTTCGTTACAGCCTATTTGGATACATTGATAGACTACATCACGGTTCCGACTGCGCATGCGCTGAAAACGGCCTTGGGAGCAAAGCAAAGGCGTATGGCCATTGAGTTTGCCGATACGGGCAGTGAAAAACGTCAGTTTTATTCAAAATTAATAGAAATCCCAAACCCTAACCTCATCAATTTAATATAATCTTTTTGTTAAACATGTTTTCTATATGTGTTCCAAGCGGGTTGTGCCTAGGTGGTGTGGTTTTATCAATATTTTACTTTTTTCTGTATGGAGATTGCTCACTGCCATTGACAGTGCATTGAGTACAGTGTACGGCCATTGAGTTTGCCAATACGCATAGGGCAAACTGGCATATTATTCAAAATAAATAGAAATACATATCAATTTGGCACAAAAATGGATGGAAGGATGCAATATAATAATATAATGAATATGATTAAGACACAAGTCTCCATAATTAAGCATTTTGAGGTAAGAAACATACAATTTCAGTCACTTTACAGGCTGATGTTTACATCACCATTGATTAGCCAGAAGTAACTCTTGTTCTAAATATTAAAATGTCAAATGTGTTAACAAAAACTTGTTTCAAAGAAATATATAACCAATATCTGATTAACCCTACTCATTTTCTATTTCTACA
Source organism: Branchipolynoe longqiensis (assembly GCA_030323885.1). Classification (NCBI taxonomy): domain Eukaryota; kingdom Metazoa; phylum Annelida; class Polychaeta; order Phyllodocida; family Polynoidae; genus Branchipolynoe; species Branchipolynoe longqiensis. The sequence continues at coordinate 43,289,041 of CM059200.1, forward strand.
TATTTCATTAACCATAGGATATAAATAAAAATATGAATCAAATAAGTAAAACTGACTCTGGCTATGGCTCTAACACTAGTCTGACTGCCTAGATTTTTATAAATCTAAATGCACATGTCATAAGATGTCCTGATTATATTGATGTAAATACAATGCTGGATAAAAGATTAATATCTTAATTTATTATATATATTTTTTTAGTTGGTATTTTATGTTTCAAACAAGAGCTGAGATGAGCTGAAACTAGCACATTTCATAGCTGCACCCAGTGTATTAGCATGTGCCATGTGCTTCTAGGGGGGTTGTTTTGCTCTGAAGCATCCCACAATGCACTGCACCGCTGGAACCGTGATGTAGTCTATTGTATCATACCTCTCCTAGTCTTCATTTAAGAGGCAGCATAGTCAACAACAGTATTATAATCATAAAATCCCATTCCTCCAGAAAGCTCACAGGAAGACTTGGTGTAAACAACACATTTCTTTTGTTTAATGTCTCAAAATAAATAAATTTTAAAAACCCAGAGGCGAGGGAATAATTTCACTCCTGGAATTACTTGGTTCTTGATTAAGGCCACATTTAACGACAGTAATCTTGGGCATTGTTTTGTTTTGTTGGATTCCCCAGTGTTTTACCGTCGGTAAAAGCTCTTTCACTACCAGCCCCACTGATTATTGGGCTGAAATGAAACGTCTTAGTTTGAATGACATTTTTTCCCCCTCCAGCTTTCTTTCTTTCTCTTTGCTTTCCAATGGGTTTTGTTTCCGTTTTCTTACCTCTTAATATCCTACCAGAAATAAATTCTTCACATTGCTGAAGGGTGAGTGGTGGCAGGTGGGTGGGCATGCGGATCGGTTAAGGTTGAAATGAGCGAACAGTGTGCAGTCGTGTGTATGCAAGTGGGAAATGAGAGTTGTCAAGTTGCGCCTAAAAGGAATCGGCATTTATTCAAATAATAAAAATGAAGTCGGTCACTGTGAAATGATTTGCAATAATGATTCGCAAATCCCCCCCCCCCCCCTCTGCAAAAATCAGACACCAAAATATTATAGAAATTAAATAGAAGTACAGTAAGACTTCTCTAACCGACCACCTCCACCGACTGATCACTCACCTATATCGACCGCTTTATATGGGTCCCAAACGATTGCCCATACAATACCATTGTAACGATTTTAAAAAACTCCCTTAGCAGACCACCTCCCTAAATGGACCATTTACAGTTGGTCCCATGGTCGGTCAATTTACGGAGGTTTTACTGCACATGGAGAGACAAATGGATACTAAAAGCATGGGCACACAGACCCGTTCTCTTAAATGCAAACTATTGCTTTAACTCCTTGAAATAGGCGTCACTTTAATTGGGGTGGGGTGAGGAGGGTTAGTCAATCACTCGTAAATTGATTAAAGACTCAGGGTTTCTAAAAATTGCTAGATCCTTCAAAGCGTGTCATCATTTCATTGTGCTGATTTGGTGAAATGGTTCGTGGTTATTTCTCCGTGTGCCAGTCTCTCTCCGTCTCTCTCCCTCTGTCTCTCTGTCTCTCTCTTTATGTCTATCTCTGTATGTTGTTGTCTCATTGTCCCTCTCTCCCCCTTTCTCACTCTCACACTGACTCTCTAGCTCTCTTTATCTCTATTTTGTGTTAAAGTGACTGAAAACGCCCCAAACCAACATATACGAACTGTGCTAACTAAGCTAAATCTATTCACTATGTTAACTATATTAACCATGTTAACAAAATCAATTATGTTAATTATGTTCACATTTGTGCTAGGTGTATTACTTAGAGTAACTGTATTAACTCTTTTTTGTTAACTTCAACTGTTAAATAAGTTACCTATCTTCACTTTTTGTTTGTTAATATAGTAATAGTATGCTATCTTTATGAGCTATAGTAATAAGGGTGTCGTGTCCTTTGTTGTCAGTTTTTAAGCAGCAAAGTATCATAGAGACTTTAATTTTGCTATTAATTGTCAAACATGTGTGCAACCAATCACCAGGCTGATCACTCACTATACAATGAACTCCGCACCAAAGATGGCCGACATTCCCTCAAAGCTTCCCGTGTTGCGTGGATACGCCGCCTGCCGTATTGTGTCGGTTAAAAGTAAGAAGATTAAGTAGAAGGAAAAGTAATGAACCGAATGTAATCATGCTTAATTAAAATTATTAGAAATTATCTTAACGCCTGAACGAAGCAAGCCTAATTTCACCACGGCAGGAAATTAGATTTAATTAGCCGAAATGTGCGCCATTCGACGGAATGGATTTTCGAATTGAGTAAATTATGCAAAATGAGATAAGTCTTAATGACTATCCCCGAGCCCCCCCCCCCCCCCGACCAGTCACCCATCTCCAATATGAGCCTCCTATCTCCAATATGAGTGTGAACTTTACCTCATGCCATCTCTGAACATTGAGGCTCGTGTCATTCTAATGAATGCTAAATACCTGGTTAAAACTACTTCAAGACATAGAGTCTATTCCTTACACAAATATTCCTATGCATCATATACTGGACGCGGTGGCGGGATCGGTAGAGCGCAGGCGGAAAGTCTGGAGTTCGACTCCCGGTTGAGTCAAACCAATGACTTATGAAAAATGATAGTTGTCGCTACATAGCCTTGCCATCAACTCATCTTCGGATGTGAAAACTTTCTAGCAATCAAAGCACTACACCTCGCCACTTATAGTTGCACAGTCTGATGATTTCGAGTTTCTGGAATTTTCTGAGATAAATATGTTATCATCATCATCATCATGCTGTCGGTCGTGATGTTACAAAGACTGCTTTCATTACTTGACTGCCGCTCTCCAACATTTCATGAAAGCTGCCTGCAAAGGTGTTGAAGTGCTGCTGGCTTTTGCAAGTTACCAGCGGCACTCTCTCTGGGAGCAAATAGAGGTTTCACACCGGCAAGAACATGTCAAGACAGGCGCAAAACTATTTCTCCCTGTAGTGGCTGTTCGGGAGATGTTGGGAGTTCCATACATCAACCGCCCTTAATGCTACCACATGGTTTTCTGTTTAGGGTTTGCTCCCTTAGCCTTCGGTTCTGTCAAGAACCTGTACCACAAGGCAGTGGTTTACAACTCTGCAGGGCAGGGGCATCAAACTCCCTGAAGTATTGCTATACCTGCAATACCTGCATACCTATATATTATATATTATATTGCTCACTATAACCTACCTTACTTTAGTTTGAAAAAAACTTTTATTTTAAATGGTTATCTTTGGAGTTGGTTGCTTAGACTGTAAGTTATAGTCGTTACCTCGTTACGCATGGCCGAGTTATGGTCAACGCCTCGCTATTTTCACTTAGTTAAGAAGCAGCAGGTCCCTAAATGGGTTCTTTAATCAAGTACTTAAGCGGCCTTTTGTTGAACTATTAATAAGGTCATTTACGGTGTGGTGAGCGGCCAGCCGACCCGCCTCTAGACTGACCATATGGACAGCGCACACCCAAACAGGTCGCTACATTATTTCCACTTTAGGCGGCATTGTTTGGAATATAAAGAGGGAGCGAGGGGACGGGCGTAGAACAAAAGTAGGAGGAGAGTAGGAGAAAGGGAGAGGAAGGCTAGAACAAGAGAGAGACAGAGAGAGAGAGAGAGGGAGAGGATGGAGGAAGGGAGGACGAGTATGACTTAAGGTCGCATTCCTTACACGCGTTAAGGGCGCATTCCATATACGCATAATGCGTAATGCGAATGCGAATGCGAATGCGACAAAAAATCGAAATGCCTTGAAACCTATGAGGTACATTCCATACACGCGTAATGCGTAATGCGAATGCGAATGCATCAGAAATTCATTATCCCGATCGCTCCATGTAGCGATCGGTGCGTAATGCGTTATGCGTCAAGCTGGATGTGAATAGAAACCTGAGTCTGATGTGTCCATTAGTTTAACACCAGGAGAGGCGACTGAGCATTATGGAACAGTCTCACAGAGGGGTGCTAATTGGAAACACATGGTGAGCTGGGCACCAGGGAGACATAGGGTTAGGGGAAAGCTAAAAATGCTACCATATGCACAGAAATATGAATACTTATCTATAATTTGGTTATAATAAAGGTAGGAACCCCCATGTGACATACAAAAAGTTACATAGATATACATGCAATATTTGGTCACATACAGAGCAGTATGGAGAATAATTGTTTATTTTTATTTTTTAAATATAGCCAGTCGTGCGCCACATAACGCATTACGCATTACGCGTATATGGAATGCTGGCATTCGCATAACGCATAACGCATAACGCATAACGCATAACGCATAACGCATTATGCATTACGCGTATATGGAATACGCCCTTTAAGCTAGGATTCCTTACACGCGGTATGCGGTATGCGAATGCGAATGCGGCAAAAAATCGAAAAGCATCTAAATCAATGGGGGTGATTCCTTACACGCGGTATGCGGCATGCGGCATGCGGCATGCAGCATGCGAATACTGAATCGGTCCATGTAGCGATCGGTGCGGCATGCGAATGCGAATGCTGCTGCATTTGCCATAGAGAGCAGTGGTGAGGAAACCTGACACTGTGTGTGGGTGTGGGTGTGGGTGTGGGTGAAAGGACCCATCCCGTAATCACGCCACATGCCGCATGCCGCATGCCGCATGCCACATACCGCCTGTAAGGAATCCTAGCTTAATGCGTAATGCGAATGCGAATGCGAATGCGACAAAAAATCTAAACGCCTTGAAACCTATGAGGTACATTCCTTACACGCGTAATGCGAATGCGAATGAAAATCCATTATCCCGATCGCTCCATGTAGCGATCGGTGCGTAATGCGTAAAGGTGGTGCGAATAGAAAATCATCAGTCGCATTTGTCCATTGATATAAGGCTGGAGGAGGCGACTGATAAGTACGGACAGCCGGGACAAGGTGGAGGGGCGAACCTGTTAGGAAGCAGTCTTCAAGGCTGCTGAGTGGAAACATATGGTAGTGGTGGTGGTGGGGGTTCGGGTTGGTAAAAAATGCTACCAGAGCCACAAAATTATGAATACTTATCTATAATTTGGTTATAATAAAGGTAGGAACTCCCATGTGACGTACAAAAAGTTACATAGATATAAATGCAATATTTGGTCATATACAGAGCAGTATGGTGAATAATTGTTTATTTTTATTTTTTAAATATAGCCAGTCGAGTGCCGCATAGCGCATTACGCATAATGTGTGTAAGGAATGATGGCATTCGCATACCGCATAACGCATTACGCATTACGCATTACGCGTGTAAGGAATACAACCTTAAAGCTGCAAAGTCCGATGAAGCATAACATTTTCAAAACCAAAATAATTATCTAGATTTGATTCTACATATCTAACTTAGATAATGGTGCACTCATTAAGCATTTGTTGCCACATTCCCTTTACTGAGTCAATACTAAGTTTAATACAACCTGTTTTAGGGTCCTTGCCAAAATTAATTTGGCATCTGTACACTTCAAATATCTCAAAAGTTAGCCATTTAAAATAAATGTGTTTTTCAAACTAATGTGACGAAGATTAATTATTTATATCTATCTCCGAAATGTGGCAGAAACGCAAAACCATCGGATTATGCATCTTTAATATTTGTCTAAATGTTCAGTAGTTTTCAACTAACGCAACACATTGGGTACCAAAGTACCAGTCAAGTTCGTGCTCATTCATAACTGCAGTTTAAATTAACTATCCTTCAAATGATTCGGATTTAGGTCCTATTCATTTAGGTCCTATTCATTCAAGCATCAGCTTATCAACAGTAGTTTAAATATAAATAAACAATGATCAGTTAGTAAAACACGCGCCCCTTGTTCTCGCCCGGGGTTGCCGCAACGCAATAAGTAACAATTATCCTCATTGGACAGCCATGTCGCCGTGTCCGGCATTCTGATCAAAGCAGAAGCTGATTGGCTGAATTAGCGCAAATGTCCCAGGTTTTAATATTTCAACAACGCTTAAAAGTTGCATAATCCCAAGGTACCGAGTTTCTGCCATATTTGGTTTTAAATGAGTTTAACCATAATGGACCTACTTTATCTAAGTTTGAAGAAATCTTTGATTTATAAAGGATTTCTACCATATTTTTTAAATACATCTACCAGTTTAAACTTTAATCATCATAGTATACCTTATACGCTTGAAGGAAGTTTTACATAGATAACATTAAAGATATTTGAAGCAAAAACATAGATTGTGTTAAAATGTTCGGTGTGCACACAGAAAAATGGTCAAGATTGACTTTGCTTACCTATTTTCACGCATGGCAGTATAGCCCTTTTCTGGGCGCGAAAATTAACCAGACGGGATGGCCGAATGAGTTAAAGCGTCCGTCTCCCATGCTGGTAGATCGTGGGATCATAGGTTCGAACCTGGTCGAGTCAAACCAATGACTTAAGCATTTTTACTTGTCACTTCCTAGCCAGACGCTCGGCATTATTAGGATAGGGCAAGGAGCAGTGGGATGAGGAAGACCAGTCGTCTGCGACTGAAATTCCCCCTGCTTAAACAACTAATGTACAACAACAACAAAAATTGTTTATTCATCATAACATGAATTCCTTTTCAATGGCACTTTTAAATACGAAACATCACTGATTAATGAATAAAGAATAGAAATAATAATAAGAAATATAATCACGATCGTTATCTTTCAGGATTTTCAAGGCTATTTAGACACATTCCAAGACTTTCTGGGTTTGGGATCATAAATTGTCAAATTTCAGGCCTTTCGAGGTTTTCAAGAACCCGTAAGGAACCGTGTACACACGAGTAGCCATTGCTGACTTAAAGTTTAACTTAGTTAAAGTTGCACGCTCCGTGTTGTTTTCTCTCGAATTCCTGCAATATTTATTAGAGCTTTAATAGAGATGGGACACATTCATTATCGATAGATGAGAATGCAACTTTTACGATTATAAAGGAAAGTTTGTTTTATTTAACGGAGCCTCTAGATCGCATTGATCTTATCATCGGCTATTGGACATCAAACATATGGTCATTCTGACATGTTTCTTTGGAGGAAACCCGCTGCCGCCACATAGGCTACTCTTTCCGATAAGCAGCAAGTGGTCTTTCACCAGAGATAGGACAGCACATTCGATGAACCAGTTGTGGACCACTGGTTGGAACAGAATATAGCCCAAACTGCAAATGGGTCCACTGAGAAGGATTGATCAGATAACGTACACCTTCACATGTGGACACTCTACTGCCTGAACTACGTCCCGCTCCCCTCTACGATTATCTACATGTGTGTGTGTGTGGGGGGGGGGGGGGGGGGCACTCATTAGGTCCACAACCATTGGAATAGGGGGGGCACGCTGTCCAGCTGCCGCACATCAAGGTTTGCGTGAACTGAGCTGTCTGTCAAGTCGATGATTACAGTTTGTGATAATGGTGTTTGCGTTAAAGCTGTATAATTCGATGAAAGCGGCGCATTTTATCTAAACCAAAAACACTTATCGATATTTGATCCGACATATCCAACTTAGATAATGGCGCAGTCATTGAACATTTATTTCTGCACAGACTGAATAGACTACATCACGGTTCCAGCGGCGCAGTGCATTGTGGGATGCATCAGCGCAAAACAAACCCATGAGAAGCACATGGCACATGCTAATACACTGGGTGCAGCTATGAAATGTGCTAGTTTCAGCTCATCTCAGCTCTTGTTTGAAACATAGAATACCAACTAAAAATATATATATAATAAATTACGATATTATCTTTTATCTTTTATCCAGCATTGCATTTACATCAATATAACCAGCACATCTTATGCCATGTGCATTTAGATTTAGACAAATCTAGGCACTCAGACTAGTGTTAGAGCCATAGCCAGAGTCAGTTTTACTTATTATATTGATGTTTTATTTATATCCTATGGTCAATGACATATGTAGAAATAGAAAATGAGTAGGGTTAATCAGATATTGGTTATATATTTCTTTGAAACAAGTCGTTGTTGACACATTTGACATTTTAATACTTAGAACAAGAATTACTTCTGGCTAATCAATGGTGATGTAAACATCAGCCTGTAAAGTGACTGAAATTGTATGTTTCTTAGCTCAAAATGCTTAATTATGGAGAGTTGTGTCCTAAACATATTCATTATATTAATATATTGCATCCTCCATCCATGTTTGTGGCAAATTGTTATGTATTTCTATTTAATTTGAATAAAATGGCAGTTTTGCCCTATGCGTATCGGCAAACTCAATGGTCGTATGTCTTTGCTTTGCTCCCAACACCGTTTTCAGCGCATGCGCACTCGGAACCGTGATGTAGTCTATCCTAAATCAATTTAAACCTACACCATCCGGTGAAAGCATCACATTTTCTAATCCAAATATTTACCCAGATTTGATCCTACATCCTCAATTTAAATACTGGTGGAGTTATTAAAGTTGCACAGTCCGATGGTTTTGCGTTTTGGTAATTTTTTCTGAGATGAATATATTAAATTTATCCTTATAATCTACCTTATTTCATGGGAGATGTGAGGAAGAAATTAAAAGAAGGATAACAATAGCCCGAACAACATTCTCCAAAATGTATAGAGTGTTAACATCAAGTAAGATATTAATACAAACAAGGAAGCGTATTCTTCAGTGTTATGTGTGGTCTACTCTAATGTATGGGGCAGAGACATGGACAATCTCTAAGAAAATGTACAAACGTTTAGCAGCATTTGAGATGTGGACTTATCGAAGGATGATGAAAATATCATGGACAAAGAAGATCACCAACAAAGAAGTTCTCAGACAAATTAAAAATAAGAAAAGCTTGTTTGCCACTATACAGACAAAGAAACTTATTTATTTTGGCCACATCATTCGTCAGAGTTCAATATACCGTACATTGTTGGAAGGGAGGGTGAATGGCAGCAGAGGGAGAGGGAGACCAAGAACATCATGGTTTACAAATATTTCACAGTGGACAGGCTTGAATTATTCACAGTCTATCAGAACAGCACAACATCGGGACAAGTGGAGAACCATTGCATCCAACCCTCGACTAGAGGACGGAACTATTGATTGATTGATTGATTTCAGGTTAAAGTAACTTTGATTTTAAATGGATAAGTTTTGAGTTATTTGAAATTCAAACATGCAAACTTAGTTTTGGCGAGCACGCCAAAACTCTGTCACCATAGGCTTCAACAGTAACAGGTTCTACCAAATTGTCTCAGTGTTCCCTTCTATGTGGCAATCAATACTTAATATGTGCATCAATATCTAAGTTAGATATGTAGAGTCAAATATATATAATTATTTTGGTTTTGAAAATTTGATGCTTCATCGGACTATGCAGCTTTTATTGCTGCATGTACATTAGAGTGAGACTACTATTAGTACTATGTTAATCGACCAACCTACTAGAGTTAGCTCAAAAAAAGACAGAAAATAGAAACCTTCGGACTATGCAACTTTTTTAAAAAAACGCGCCAAGGTTAGAAATAAATACCCAGATAAGTGTCTAATAGCAAACGACCTCAGACAAATAAAACATGGACGGACATCAATACCCACAATGTTACATATCTGTCCAACAGGTCCAAGATAGTGGTGAGGTCTATACGGTGTCCGGCCCCTCCCTCACAGATAAAAGCTACGGTTGTTATCTAACACTGGGCGCCGTTAGCCATCACATCATTATTGACCAATTTCATATGACGTCAGAAGGTCAGTGAGCGCGCTGCTTGGCTGCAGGACAACATCCGGTCACTGCAAACTCAGTGGCTATGAGCTCAGAATATCCCAACTTTCACTATTATCTCTGTTTTTAATACATTCAGAGAAAATTGCCCTTTAGTTAAATTAAATACTTCAGATCTTCCTCTTCAATCGCGCATTAATATATTTTTAATGGACTCAGTGAAAGCTTTTAAATTAATTTTGCTAAAATAAATGCTCTGCATAGACATAGCATTGCTGCAGCACAAATCAATGCAGTGTTTACCCTTTGCTGGCTAGTCAGCAAACTCAGTGCATTGTCAATGGTCGTAAGCAATCTTCTTACAGAAAAAGTGAAATATCTCTAAAACCACACTACCTAGAAACAAACCGCTTCGCACACAAACAGATAACATGCTTACCAAACAGATTATTAAATTTATAAGGTTAGGGTTCTGGATTTCTATTAATTTTTAATAAAATTAATGTTTTGTACTGCGCGTACGGGCAAACTCAGTGGCAGTGTGCCTTCGTTCTGCAGCTGAGCTGCGCGCGCATACACAATGTTTACAAACATTGAAAGGCATCTATATTGCTGAGCTTGTAGGCGTTAGGGGGGGGGGGGCTGAAGGAGGGTGACGGTGGGGGGGGGAGCAATAGACTCGGGTTGGTTTGATGGTTTCAGCCCTATTTATAAAAGAAAATTATATTTAAAAATAAAAGAATATATTCGATTGGTACATTAGCTTGCAATACCTTTATTTTAAATGGTTAATAATATAGATGGCTGAATGAAAACATGCAACATTAAAGTTGGCATGCACAGCGAAACTCGGGAAACAATAGGTTTTAGCTTACCGAGTCAGTGTTCTCTGTGGCAGAGTGGTTAGAGTGTCTGATGTTTTTCTAGGTCGGACTCCTAATCTGAAGGTCAGTGGTTTGATTCCCGGTGCCCCCACCTCTGCCAATTTGGATTTCCACCGCTGTGTTTAACTTACAGCGTCATCAAAGGCCGGTTGCTCTAATACCATGTCTATGTGGTGTGGGAGGTTAAAAATCCCCTGGGTCGGTAAAAGTGTAGGCTTGGGCTTTCTATCCACAAGCTGTCTAATGGTGAAAACAAGTCTATTCAGACTTATCCATGATATTGATAGGCAGTATAAATCTTCAAGAAAAAGAGAAGGCAATATCAGGTTATATTTGATTAAATTGACTTAGTATTCCTTCCATATAGGAGTACATGTTCAATATATGCATCCATATTTAAGATTTTTTATATTGGACGATGCCGCTTTAAGAAGTCAAATACCTTTAAATAATATTATTAGTTGCGATGTGAATGAGATTGCGCTGTGGAGTTATGTACAGCCCTGTTTACACGGGCGATTTAAAACATTTCATATGAAACCACTTGCCTAGATCGACACACATTTGGCGTGTAAACGCGACTCTGAGGCGTTTTAGGGCTGAATCGCCTCATATGAAACGTTTCATCTAGACCACCTCGCGAGGTAGTATAGATGAAGCGTTTCAGCTGGTTCCCGGCAGTGTAACGGCCCGATTAGGCCGAAATCTACTGAATGCGATCATATTTAACAGAATTTCATACTCAAATAATTAAATTTAATTTAATTAACCTTAAATTCCAAGCGATATTATCGTAACAGCTACATCTGAGTCGAATCGACGAGTGTAAACTAAACACATAGCAGTGCTCACCGGCTACAGGCGCACCACAGGCTGCTGGTTCCCGGCGCCAAAACACTTTTTAAACTCTGTCATGTAAACGCACCTCAAAAACGCATCATATAAACCGCCTTGTCTAGAACGTTTCACAATTCCCCGTGTAAACACGGCTTACGTCTGAGTGAATGTGTGTTGGTGATTGGGTCGTGGGGGTGGGGTGGGGACATGAATTCTCCATCACAGCTTAAAGGATTTTTTTTGGTAAAGTATTTATTCATCTGAATATGACATTTGTCAGCGCCGGAGCACTGGTCTTCCGGCCATCTTACTATTGGAAATGACATTCTAAATAATCTAAGTTTGATCAGTGCTGTATTAGTCACAGCACCGATCATGTAGAATTGAGGGAGTGGCTCCTGCTGTATAATGTACAGCACCAGTCACTGCGGTTCATACAAAAATGGGGAGCAGCACCGAGTAGAAGGTGTATACTCGGGGCAACTCAAACAATCGTTGTGGGTTACATTTTTCTCTTATAAAACAAGCTAAGTTTATAGTTGTCAAGAAATTTTGTCTGTCTTATGTGATGTTCAATGTGTTTAAACAGATTGATAGTTGTGTAGGATGTTCGGTGTGTTGTTGGCTTGTTCATGATGGTTAAGGGTGGTGGCAGGGGAGGGGGGCCCATTGGGGTGGGTGGCAGGGGGGAAAAACCCACAGGAGAGCAAGCGAGGATTGCCAGTCATTAGTACATTATATAACCGAATTCAAGTCGTGATATATATTCTGGGTTGAATCTGACTGATGGTGACCCTGGTTCACATGATGTAGCTTACTGGTGTTGTTGATGTTACTAGTGTTGGTTTTGTTGCTAGTGTTGTTGCGAGTGCTCTCGTTAGTGTTGTTACTAGTACTGTTCCTAATGTTGTAGCTAGCGCTGTTGCCAATGGTGTTGCTAGTGGTGTTACTAGTGTTGCTGCTAGTGTTGTTGATAGTGTTGTTGCTAATGTTGCTAGTGCTCTTGCTAGTGCTGCTAGTGTTCTTGTTAGTATTGCTAGTGATGTTCGGTATCAAAATGTATCGAAATGTTGTGCTTTCAACGGACAAGGAATGTACATTAATGAATAGCCACCGGGCGATAACCGGACGATAACCGGACGACACCGGATAACAACGGACAAGCAACGGTCAACTGACGGGCAAAAACTGAATGTCAAACGGACGGACCGGGCACCAACCGGACACCTTCCGGACTGTTCATGGACACGCCGAAAACAGATAAAAAACTGATGGACCGAATTACCGCAGCACCATCAACAGACTTTGCAGGAAGCAAACTGGAGGAGTAACAGATGGGTACCGGACATGAAACGGACAAAACGGACATCAACGGACTTAAACCAGACACCAACCATACACGCCAGCCTGGCGGTGTCTGGTACAAGTTTTCTGCATGTTCAAAACTTGCCACCGTACACACCAGACACCACCGGACAGATAACGGACAGGCCGGACGCCAACCGTATATAAAGCATACATTGCCGTATTTCACCGGACAGTGTCCGTTTTCTGTCCGTTTCTCCAATCCAGTGAGGTGTGACTGGTGCTTAACTTATTGGTACACTTATTAAACATGTGTCTCCTCATAGAAGGGCACACTGAGGCAATTTATTGGAATATGTTACTGTAGAAGTCTATGGTGTCAGAGTTTTGGCAAGCGTGCCAACATTAATTTGGCATGTTTGCACTTCAAATATCTCAAAAGTTAGCCATTTAAAATAAAAGTTACTTCAAACTACAGTAAGGTCGAGTATTGACTCCCAACCTAATATATTTATCTCAGAAAATGTCAGAAACTCAAAACCATCGTACCATGCAACTTTAACAGAACTGTTATTAGCAATGCTGAAATGAGGCAAATGAAGTTCAAGACGTTCCAGGGTCCGGGACCCTCCCTGTATCTTGTAATAGTTTTCTACCAGGGATTGATTCCAAGACCTCCCACAATAGAACGTAGAAGTGAGTGTTCTACCGAGTCAGCCATTCTTAAATTATATGCATGAGCCAGAACGAGGCTGGCCCCAGAAATAAGGAGCTGCGGCAATGTCTGCCATTAAATTAAATTATTTATCACAGACTACATCCCTTATACATGGAGAACTGGATGCATAAAAACATATTGAAGAAGAACAAACACATAACGGAAAACATTGGAACATTTAGATAACCTGATGGATTTATGGTCATGACTGCAATAATAATATATAACATTGCATAATAAAATTGCAGGATAATGAAATAACGATAAAGTAATGTGTATATTTATGGATTGGTACAACTATTATGGACTCGTTACAAAATCGACACATAAGTAAAGTATTTAAAAGTGCAAAACATTATATCAACATCAATATTGAACTTGTTTGCATTGCCACCCTTCTTTTCGAATCAATATTAAAGTTCCATAGTCCGATGGCTTTCGAATTTTTGCATAATTTTTTAGTTAAATATATCAAGTTGACTATTATAACCTACTATTCATTATCCCAGAGTCATCTTGATAGAAAATGGCTAGTTTTGGAGCAATTTCAGCTGAAAGAACCCAAAATCATTCCGGCAAGCTTGTCAAAAGTCTAGTTGTTGTGGCCCAGATTCATATCTCGCGATGGTCATGTGATGAGGAATGAACTATGAATGGGTAGGTAGTGTGGAACCTGACTAATGCCATATATGGTACTGGGAATGAAGGTAGGACTAATTAGGTCATGAGATTGACCTAATTGGTTAGGATTCTCCCTGCCTAATTGCTGTGTCAAAGTAGGTGCCCAAAGCGATGGGGGTAATAAATTCACTGATTAGCGTTAGTTAATGCACCAGTACATACGCTGGATATATAGAGTCAAATATAAGTATGTGTTTTGGTTTTGAAAAAAATATGTTTCATCGGACCATGAAACTTTAAGATTCCTGATTCCTGCCAGGTTCTGATGCATATGACCCAATTTACAACTCACTCACATTATCTTGATACTGAACGAATTTTGAATGACCTAATTTCCCACTCAGTCATGTTTTCTTGATATTGAGCTAACCAGTATGGATGGGCATTATCCTAGTCATGTTGAGTCCCAGGCTACGTAGCTGCAAGTATAAATTTTGTAAGTCGTTGGCTTGACTCGGCCAGGGTTCTAGCCCACGACCTTCCACATGGAAAGCCTGCCACCGGGTCCAGTGCCCGCTATTCGAAGGAATACGGTACATTATTAAATCTGACTACATTCTGCTCATCTCCCTCATACACTCCCAGCAAATATGTGCACAGGATAGTGCTTAGGGCGATTTGGATTTCAAAGTTTACACTGAGGTGTTTAGCGTCTGTCCTTTTTTTTGGTGAGAACTAATTCAAAAATAATGATTTTTTTAATTTTAATTTTTTTTTGTTCAAGTAAAGAGAGCCGGTTCATTCTCACCTGCGTAAACGGCGCGCTGCTGTTTGCACCTGTCCCCGTCATACTAAGCACCCTCATCATCTGCGTATTGACATACCCTTGTCCACCTGGAGAACGCTGCGCTAACTAGCCGCCGTCATTTTCCGCGAAAATTGCTCACTTTGAAAGCAATGTGACCGCACCAAATTATCAACGGAGGTTAACAATAAATGCAGCTGACATGATATTTTCCTGTGGTGTCTGTCGTTTAGGATCGGTGTCGTCGGTTAGTGAGATACACCGCCGATGGGGGCGCCACCGGAACAGAATATGCGGTGTCACTCTCAGGTGCTGCCTTCTGGGTATTGAACATGGATATAACCTTGTTCACAATTTTACTTATATATATATATATATATATATATATATATCTTCCTATAACCAGGAATGACCACATTCAGTTATTTATACTCGGATGATATACATACCATACATGTATATATAAATACCATACAGACATATGTGTATATACACATATATTTACATATATACATATTTATGTATGCATAACGGGTGTTCTCTGTGGCGGAGTGGTTAGAGTGTCTGACTTTTTTCTAGGTAAAACTCCTAATCTGAAGGTTGGTGGTTCGATTCCCCATGCCCCCCCCCCCCCACCTGTGCCAATTTGGATTTCCACTGCTGTGTACAACTTACAGAGTAATCAAAGGCCAGTTGTTCTCATACCATCTCTATGCGGTGTGGGAGGTTAAAAATCCCTTGGGTCGGTAAAAGTGTAGGCTCGGGCTTTCTATCGACCAACTGTCTCATGGTGAAAACAAGTCTATTCAGACTTCTCCATGATAGGCAGTATAAATCTTCAAGAAAAAATCAAATAAAAAATTCGGGCATGTCTCCACATGGCTCGCTTCCTTACCAGTGTACCACTGCTTACAGGATGACTGAGTTGAATGAATGTTTCATTTAGTTTTCGACTGACAAAGTTGGAAGTTGACAGCGACCAGTTAGTAGACGGTGGCCATTTTGAATACGACGCTCAGACAGGTTAGATCATCTCAGTATTTGCCCGTGTACTTGAGAACTCGGGGCAAATAAAGCCCCCCCCCCGACCCCCCCCCCCCCCACGCCCCCCAGCTCTATGGGGAGAGTTGGACAAGTGAAATCCACCCGTTCAGTGTTTTATTTTTTTTGTTTAATTCCTCGGTGCGTCGTTGGTTCAAGGGCGTTTTATATCACAATGAGCACAATGAGACCTCAATTGGAGATGTTTGAACTGAGCGGCACGGGAAGACAGTATACACTGTCATTCCCCACTGGAATATATTAAAGAAGAAGAGCAACAACAAAAACCAAGATTCTTTTTAAAATGTTACTGAAGGACGGTTGTCCATTCACTGACTGAGCAATGCTGCAGCAAACAAGCACACGACACCGGAAATGAGGATCGAATGGATGTCATGTCACGTGCGGGGGGGGGGGGGTGTACAGAAATCCTCATTTTGCAGTTGATAGTTAATACTTTTATATCACGTGACTATATATAGCTGGAATAATTGGCCATTGCAAGAGGCATGGGTGTGTTGTCAGGTAGGAGGGTATGCACATAAAGCCTCCTTTTGCTCGGTTGGTTGGTTGTTGGGGTTTTACGTCCTGGCACAGGACGAGTACCGACTTGTGACAGTGCGCACTCACGGCGACTTTATAGTGCAGGCCCACTGGGAGACCAGACTGCCGGTGTCGTGGTTTAAATTCTCCGTGGGTTTACATTCTACGCGGGGGTTCTGTGCATGCATCAAAATCGAATGGCATGTCCGCCAAATTGGGCTTATTCGATTAACCAACTCGGGTCACCTGAGCCACTTTTTGGCACATGCGCAGATCCTACAGACTCGGGTTGAACAATCAAATACGCTTCTCCATGCTCGGGGTGGGGAAAATGGTGGCTTAATATCAAACTAGTTTTTTTAAGTGTTTTTTTTTTTACAAAACACGTTTGTTTGTCAACTCCACTCGAGGTGTTCTATTTGAATTTCTAGCAACTCAGGTGACCCGAGTCGCCCGGGTCGTGTTAATTAAATATGCGCATGCGCAGAACCCCGAGCGTAGAATGTAAACCCACGGAGAATCTAAACCGCGACACCGACACCATGAGCCAATGTCCCACTCAGTCACATTATACTTAGCGCCAGGCTAGGAAGCGACAAGCTTGAATAATTGGTTGTTGCAAGGTGCATGGTAGATAACAGATTCACCCGGTACTTGTAGTACATGGGTGAAGGACAACGTAGTATAAATACAGGTGAAAATAGCTTTAGTATGGAACCTGAACTAGAAACTGTGGCTCCAGTATCAGATGGCTACTTATATCGGCACAGATTTGGTGAAATGGGAGAGAATGCAAAAAGACAAGATGGCGGCCACAGAACGCCATCGATTTCACTTTTAAATTGCATTAAACTAGATATTATATTATATTTTTCAACTCAAAGGTAGCGGGCTATCAATAAGACATATGTAAAGAATAAATGTTGCTTCTTAGATTGTGAAATTAGGCTCTCAATTTATTGACCCGTTTTTTCGACAGCTTTAATATAGGGTTGGTTTGCACCCCTACTGCAGCAGTACGGGGTGAATATTGTATCTAGGTGCATGCATGTGTTGTGAAGTAGAGGGGGGTATGTACATAACTCCTTTTGCAGTTGAATGATGGTTAATATCATGTGACTATATATATATATATAATTAAATAGGTTGAATAATTGGCTATTGCAAGCTGCGTGAATAACCTTGAACTAGTGTCTCTCCCTCCTCCCACTTCACCTCTCTATCCTACCTCTCTCTCTCTCAACCGTGCGTAGCTATGGTAACCATATAGTCAGCAGCGACGTGAGGAGCCACTGAAAAGCAAGGCCCGTCACGTGCAGGTCCCGAGAACGAGGCTGTCACTTCCGATCGTGCCCCTGGTGTCCACTTCCGGTTCCGCTATGTAAGGGCTTTCGTGCGCTGGTCGCTTCTTTTACGACATCCTAAGCAAGGTTTACGACACTCGGCTACGACGGTTGACCGCATGCGAAATGGCCGCAAATGAGTGAAGGGTTTGAGCGAAACGCTGTCCCGCGCATGCGCTGACAGCAGCCATGTCATAGGCGTCTCAGGAGCCCCATTACGGCAGGCGAGGGCCGGAAGTGACGTGTGGTGGGGAGCTTAATACATAAGGCGGGAATGTACGCGGCGCTATGGAAACGGCTTAGAACAGCGCCACGCTTGTAAGTGGGCAATATGGGAACTACTGCTTGTGGAGTTACCATGGGTTAGATCCTCATATGTATGAGATGGGGAGTAGTCCCATAAACCTGGTGCCTGATAACGCATCCATGCCTAGAGGTGCAGTAGAGTGTCATACTAATGCTATTATATATACCCTAAAACCTCTCTAACCGACCACTTCCACAGATCGACCAGTTCCCTATATTGATCGCTTTATTTGTGTCCCAAACGATCGCCCATGCAATATCATTGTAACGATTACAAAACTCCCTAAATCGGCCACCTCGCTAAATGGACCATGCAAAGGCGGTCCCATTTTTGGTCAATTTAGAGAGGTTTTACCATATATATATAATAATAGGTCACTACCTATATATATGTATACATATACATACATATTAAATTATAAAATATCACTTCATGTATGGTTGATATACACTACAGACTGCATAATTCATTATGTGGATGCCAATAATTTTCTAGTATCTAGTTCCTTCTTACTGACCAGACTTGATGGCCGAATATATATATGAATGGTGGTTGGCTTCCCATTTGGAAGGTCAAGCATTTGGACCTCAGCAGGTTCACGATAATTAGACTGAGTGTGATATTGGGTCACAGTGCTGGTGGCTTGGTTTCTCAGTTGGGCAGTGTTATATTATAAGTCATCTTGAGCGCACACTTCTGCAAGTCGGTTTCCGTTCTCATATGACCTCACATATTGCTAGGATGTGAAACCCCATTTAAAAACAGCCAAGC
Organism: Branchipolynoe longqiensis; assembly: GCA_030323885.1. NCBI lineage: Eukaryota > Metazoa > Annelida > Polychaeta > Phyllodocida > Polynoidae > Branchipolynoe > Branchipolynoe longqiensis. The sequence goes on from CM059200.1 coordinate 43,307,890, forward strand.
ACAATGTTACTAAAACTATTATGCTATAAACCTATCGCCTCATTACTTATATTTACTGCGGAGTAACGACATTGGCACAACCTAGAGGGGGTTTGCCTCACTAATTCAGCTTAGCAGCTCGTTCCAGTCTATGCTAAAATCTAATATTATTACAAGTAATATTGAATAGAAGAGTACAGTAACAGTAAGATAAAATAACAATTCAAGAACGCTAGGCGGAATAGCCTAGAAGTAGATTGTTTCCTTTCCGCGGGAAATGTCATGGGTTCGATCTCTGGCCGAGTCAAACCAAAGATTTGCCAAATTTATATCTGCGACTATACCTTGCCCAGAACTGACGTATTGGGAAAATATATAGTTTAGCTGGTGATGTTAGACAGCCTTTAAAGAAGGGCAATGGCTAAACAAGATCAAATGTTATTCTTCATAAACTGAAGCGAGTGTTAATGTTAGACAAAACACAATAAACAACAAATACTTTTAAATACTTTTCTCTGTGTCATTTCTACAGAGCCACATACTTAGATCTTCTTAAGTTTTCCCAAATCCAATCAAAGAGCGCTGCAACTTACTACTAGTAGTACTATTCTGAACAAAATGGAAAACTAAATGAAGTAAACAGCTGCATATACGGTCGCACTGCCAATGCTAGAAGCTGTCACTTTGATAACCTCGTTGTGACGTCACCAAAATGCACTCACTGACCCCCAACTGCAGCGACTTCAAAATCAAAGCGAGGCCGTCGTGATCTGGCATCCATGACTATGGGGTTTTCCCTTTCGCATTCATGGGCGCCATCTTTTGATGGTCCCTTCCGGTGCGATGGCCACTTTTAGCTGGTGCTACGCGTGTAGTCCTTGATGAGCATTGACTGATTGGGGCTTTCCGGAACCAATTCCTTCTACGAAAAACCTTGCATGCGTAGATTATCAGCGGCCAGGTTGTGTGAGTTTGCAAACTCAATCAACTTCCACGATTGAGCTTTTTGCAAACGCTGATGGCTTTTGCTTGATTGGCAAATTGAAGTTCAAGTTGCAAAGTCCGATGGTTTTGAATTTCTGTCATTGCCCAAGGTTGATCATTATAATCTGTGGTTGTTGCTAGACGGAATGGCTGAATGAGTTAAGCGTCTGTCTCCCGTTTTGGTAGATCTGGGGATTCGAACCCGTGGGTTGAAACCCTGGTCGAATCAAACCAATGATTTAAAAGTTAATACTTGTCGCTTCCTAGCCAGGCGCTCGGTATTACTAGGATAGGGCAATGACTGGTTGACTCTGTGATATCGGGTCATGGTGCCGGTGGCCTGGTCTTCCAGTTGGGCAGCCCTATGAAGTCACCATGAGTGCGCACTGTCAGAAGTCGTTACCAATCCTGATATGACCTTAGATCTTGCTAGGACATAAAACCCCAATCACCACCAACAACTTGAGTGTGCACTGTCACAAGTCGGTACCCGTCCTGATATGAACATATATGTAGCTAGGACGTAAAACCCCAACACACAAACAACTCCCCCCCCCCTTTTTCCGCCCACCCTCCAATAAGCCTAACTAAAACCACTCGGGGTTTCAGGGTGGGCTGTGTAGGATTTGCGCTACGCAAATTCTTCTCCCCTCCCATCAAGCACCGGCAACATAATCCATCAAAATCGCAGAGTCAGGGCACGGAACCAGCGAAATGAAAACCGGCGGTTTGGCGGGGGTATCCATTGCGAAGGTCAGTGACCTGGACCAGTTAATTAAATTCTCAATTTACCCCACCCCGCCCCCCAGATCGACCCTCGGCGCCCCGTAATACCAGTCGCGGTGCGGGGGGTGCGCGTCCGGAGAAGTCCGCAGCGCCAACCCGCGCGTGCGCAGATATCCGCTTCCTGCGGTGCGCGCGCAGACTCGTCGTGACCTTTTCAAGAGGTGAAGGTCACCTATGGGAGGTGGCGGGTCAGCGGTGGTGACGTGAGTATCGCGAGGCGTTGGGGTTGGGGTGGTTGGTTGGTTGTTGGGGTTTTACGTCCTGGCAACATCTAAGGTCATATCAGGACGGGTACCGACTTGTGACAGTGCATTCATGGTGACTTTATAGTGCTGCCTGACTGGGAAATCAGGCCGCTGCCAACATGACCCGATATCCCACTCAGTCACATTATCCTGACACTTAGCCAACCAGTCCTTGCCCTATTCTATTAATGTCAAGCACCAGGCTAGGAAGCGACAAGTATCAATTTTATAAGTCATTGTTTTGACTCGAACGAGAACCGAACTACCGACCTTCCGCACGCGAGGCCTGCGCTCTACCGACTGGGCCACCACGTCAGGTCGTTGGCGTGGTTGGTGGCTGCGCTTTCATGTGCTGTTGGTGGGGCGGGGTGGTGGTGGTATGGTGGTGTGGTGGTGTGGTGGTGTGGTGGTGTGGTGGTGTGGTGGTGTGGTGGTGTGGTGGTGTGGTGGTGTGGTGGTGTGGTGGTGGGGTGGTGTGGTGGTGTGGTGGTGTGGTGGTGTGGTGGTGTGGTGGTGGTGGTGTGGTGGTGTGGTGTGTGGTGGTGGTGTGTGTGGTGTGGTGGGTGGTGGTGTGGTGGGTGGTGGTGTGGTGGTGTGGTGGTGTGGTGGTGCGGTGGTGCGGTGTGGTGGTGCGGTGGTGGGTGTGGTGCGTGTGGGTGGTGGTGGTGGTGCGGTGGTGGTGTGGTGGTGCGGTGGTGGGTGGTGGCGTGGTGGTGTGGTGGTGGTGTGGGGTGGTGCGTGGTGGTGTGGGTGGTGTGGTGGTGTGGTGGTGTGGTGGTGTGGTGGGTGGTGGTGGGTGTGGTGGTGTGGTGGGTGGTGGTGGTGGGTGGTGCGTGGTGGTGTGGTGGTGTGGTGGGTGGGGGTGGTGGTGTGGTGGCGTGGTGGTGTGGTGGTGTGGTGGTGTGGTGGTGTGGTGGTGTGGTGGTGTGGTGGTGTGGTGGTGTGGTGGTGTGGTGGTGTGGTGGTGTGGTGGTTGTGGTGGTGTGGTGGGGTGGTGTGGTGGTGGTGGTGTGGTGGTGTGGTGTGGGGTGGTGTGGTGGTGTGGTGGTGTGGTGGTGTGGTGGTGTGGTGGTGTGGTGGTGTGGTGGTGTGGTGGTGCGGTGGTGTGGTGGCGCGATGGTCTGGAGATGACGGTGATGGGGAGGGTCCAGTTGTGGTCAGACGTCATACCCGGCAGTGACGGCGGTGTGGTATGCTAATGAGGTGTTAATATCAAAGACGGGACGGGCTGATGATATTTATAGTTGGGCGATTGGACCATGGAGCTCTTGTGGTTGACAATTGATATATAACATATTTGGGGGTAGGCCTACCACCGTATTTCGTGGAGTACTAATACTAAGTGAGTGTTGGAGTGAGTACGTGATTGGAATCATAATTATAGTTATATATATACACATATACCCCATCTAATATATATATCAAATAATAGATATAATATAAAATCATCCGACGTGAATGAGGTTTCCCGCGCCTGACACTGATAGGTGCAGGGAAGCACCATAGGTGGCGCCACTAGTAGGAGTACTCACTGGCACTAGTTTGTTTGTTTGTTGTTGTTTTACGTCCTAGCAACATCTAAGGTCATATCAGGACGGGGCACTGGCACTAGTCATGGGCATGGGAGGGAGGCAGTAGAAAGTATTTGGTGTAATAGAATGTAACAAAATAATTCCCTTCGCGCGTTATATATCACATATATATATTTATTCATATATCCCTTCTAATATATATAGATATATATATAATATTTACATATAAGCAAAGACCCTATAATACTAAGACGGCTCACTCCCTATCTCTCCCATGGTAATGTAAATTTCGCAGTGCCACCTTGTGGTGGGTTTGATCAGCCCGGCTGCTGGTTGGTGTTTCACATGTAAAAACATACAGTTATATTATACATGAGATAGGTAAGCATGAATACACATCAAATATGAAATTGCCATGAACAAATACACATCATCATCAGCATCATCATCAGCATCGCCATCATCACACATCTTTCACATTCATATATACATTTATACATATAATATAGCACTTGTTTAACCAAGAGAACAGCCAGCGCACCAAGTGGTGGGTTTGATCATTTTGATTACACAGTACAGGCTGAGTGAGCCGTCTTAGTATTATAGGGTCTTTGATATAAGGTAGACATAAAGGTACATGACTAGCAGGACACCTATATATATCAGGAACTTATCGTGGATTTTTAGTGCTGATCCACTGAGATATCATGTAGCCGGCGCCATGGTACCATCCCGCACTCAATCACATTATCTTGACACTGCGCCAAGCTGTGTGTGCTCTATCCCAATATTAATAGGACCAACTAATATGTTCATTAGTAAGAATTGTGCAAGTCCTTATTTTACTTTAGTATCAATTTGCTTTCTGGAAAGGGCTGGTATTTTTATTATTAATACTATCTGGATAGAGCTACTCATCTTTGAAATGAGGAATATTTGGAAACACGTCGTGAGATACATTCTAGACAAACTACGCTATAAAAACCAGACATTTATTGCGAGAAAGTAGTGGTTTAATATTCAAATTTGTACAGCGTTCTGTGTTGTGGTTAATGCATTTCTTTTGATGTGAAGCGTTTGAACAGTTTCAAGGAACTGCCTCGTAATCCAACCTAAGGCCCTTTGTTGCACACTGTTAGCTCGTTACCACGTTACAATCATGATTAACCGGCAGAAGTCTCAATTGCAGACAATTATTATTTCTCGTTGCACTGCATATTGCTTAATACTAATGATACTTTGTGACAGACAATGATTGATTGATTGTTGGTAGTGTAATGCCCGTTTCAACAGTAAGGGCCATTTTCTACTGCGATCAGTTAGTGGACTTTATTGCGTCAGTTTTGTTAATCACATTTATGTCTACATTGAAATATACAACAACAACGAAAGGCAATGGTCAAAATTTGCATCAAATGGCAATACAAAATATATCTGATGCAATTCATAAGTGTTTGGATTTGACTCGGCGAGGGATCAAACCGAAGGTATTCCATATTGACAGCAAACATATCCTACCACTCATTTGACTATAATACTTAATAGTATAAGTACACAATCTAGTACATCGGATTTCCCATAAAAATTCCCTCTCCTATATTTCTGCCTTTTTCAAATTGCGTCATTTGCAAAATGGATCTACCTATGTCATTCTTAGAAATGGTATTCCTCCCTCCCCCCCCCCCCCCGCTATACCCCAGATATGTCACAGGAAACGGAACATGTTATGTTTGAAGAGCGACCCTTTTTTCAAAGTTACCCATCAATATTCATGTTGACTATATTAACTAGAAAGTGACTCCATCAGTCCGTATAGAACAGTTTCATAGCGCCATACCCCCCCCCCCCCCCCCCCCCCACAGGCACCTGCACTCTGTTCTGGTCCATATGGTTTCACTCCTATCAGGGGCCACTGTACTAGACTGGATCATAGTGAGTTTACTGACCACCCATCTCTGGGAGTGAATCAACGTCTATTATAGCATCTTTTACGTCTATTAGAGCATCTTTTACGCCTATTATAGCATATTCTAAGCCTATTATAGCATATTATGGCTGGATGACTACACTAGGTATCCTCTGGACTGATTACAACATCTCAGTATTTGCAAATTAAGGAATTGGGCCCACCCTTGTTGTCACTGATCATTATTTATTTGTATCGTCATCATTACATTGGAAGTATGCTTTTATGGCGACCATTTACAAAGGCTTGTTAAATAATTGAGAAACAAGCAATTCAATTGCTGCCATTAGAGGAAAAGCATAATACTCCCAACATGTTGGGAGTTACACGTGCTTACTGAATAGCTTAGTGACCAATGACATTCTCAAACAATAGTAATATGTCACCAGCCAGCCATTAGCCATGATTAATGGCTGGAAGTGTCATAACTATTTCTAATTGACGTTTCTATTAATTGTTCTTTTAATAAGGACATTCCACTTTCTGAATTTTCTTTTTGAATTGTCCAAAAATTGTCACTATTCGTTACCATTTCTCAACGTTATTCAAATAGAGGTGCACTAATGGTGAATAGACATTGGGACATTTAAATTATGTTTTTTATCAACAGCAGGATCAATACGCGGAAGTACCCTTTCTCCTGGTGGGCTACATGTCTTTGTGAGACAATGTCAATGACTTGCAAGGTGATTGTGCCCTGTTAATGTTACTAGACTCTGGCAGTGATTGTATTCATATAGTCATACCGCTAAACTCAAGTTGGTACAGTGTGAGTGTCCTCATCCTGTCACTGGACTCTGTTATTTGTGTGGCTATAATATTCGAGTCAACCAGTGGTCCACAAGTGGTTCATCAAAGGATGTTGTCTGTGCTGCCCGGTCTGTGGGAAAGTGCATATAAAAGACCCTTTGCTGCTTATCGGAAAGAGTAGCCTATTTGGCGGCAGCAGGTTTCCTCCAAAGACATCCAATAGCTGATGATAAAAATCAATGTGCTCTAGAGGCGTCGGTAAATAAAACTTACTTTATAATATTTGAATTTTTAGTCAAGCTGTTATGCTCAAAGGATGTTAGCAGCAATGAGAATAGTTAGGCATAAAGTAGGACAACAACACTTGAGTCAAGTTGGTTCACACTTCAGAATATTTGGTCCTATTGTTGGACTCAGGAAGTCGCTATAATTTATGCCAATCAAAGCATTCAAGATAAGTTAGAACATGTAATGATGTATGAGTCTTTCCATCTCTTTCTGGACCTGGATGTATCTATATTCACACCACGCAAATGGTTCAGGAAAACTTAGCACAGTGTTTGTGCATGTTGCTAGACTTCGATATAATTCACGCCAATCAAAACAGTCAAGTTAAGTTGGTACACTTAGAGAGTGTTCATGTCCTGTTGCTGAACCCCAGCAGCGGCTGCATTCATGCCACTACAACACCAATATGCCATTCTCGCGGAATCTACATCCCTCTCCCGTTATCAGCATGACCACATACGGCGCTCCGGTTTTGATGTCGAGAAATCAAAGGAAGCCCCGGCCACAGTAAATTACATCCACCAACATAACTCACACGCCCAAGTTTCCAGGGGGAGAATATCTCGCCAAACACGCCGAGCGGGGTGTCGCGCAAGATGGCCGCCGCGCCGCACGTTATCGGCGTCGGCGCAGCACGTCCCAGCTCTGGCCAATCAGCGAGCGCGCCGGCCCCCTGGTGGGAGCGCGGCGCACTATTCTGGGGGGCGGCCTCAGAGGTCTGAGACCCGGGATATTAATATGTTTTGGTGGCTGACGGGACATCGATACCTTATCTTAGCGCTGAGTGTGGTCCGAATAGTTGGACGGCGCAGTCTGTATGTAGTGAGTGCATATGCAGACGCGCAATCAGCATTCCAATTTGTATGTCAACCTCATGGACGGACGGAAGTCAGGTGTTTCCAGTTAAGATTCCCACCGGATAGACTACATCGCCATTCCAGCGGCGCGGTGCATTGTGGGATGCATCAAAGCAAAACAAACCCCAGAGAAGCACATGGCACATGCTAATACACTGGGTGCGGCTATGAAATGTGCTAGTTTCAGCTCATCTCAGCTCTTGCTTGAAACATAGAACACTAACTAAACAAATATATATAATAAATTAAGATATTAATCTTTTATCCAGCATTGCATTTACATCAATATAATCAGCACATCTTATGCCATGCACATTTAGATTTAGACAAATCTGGGCACTCAGACCAGTGTTAGAGCCATAGCCAGAGTCAGTTTTACTTATTTTATTAATGTTTTTATTTATATCCTATGGTTAATGACATTTGTAGAACTAGAAACTTAGTCGGGTTAATATCAGATAGTGATTATATATTACTCTGAAACAAGTGTATGTTGACACATTTGGCATTTTAATACTTAGAACAAGAATTAATAATGGTGATGTGGATATCACTAATTGTTTTGTGTGGAATTGTATGTTTCTTAGCTCAAAATGTTAAACTATGGCTAGTTTTGTCTTAGATATATTCATCAGATCAATATATTGCATGTATGCCAAATTGTTATGTATTTCTATTCATTTTGAATAAAATCGAAGTTTTTCCCTACGCGTATTGACAAACTCAATGGCCATTCGCATTTGCTTTGCTGCCAACACCGTTTTCAGTGCATGCGCAGTCTGAACCGTGATTTTCGTCTATTCTGTGGCCCCTTTCTTGCCATAGTAATCCATATTCTGCTGCATGTTAATAGCAGAATTGTATATGATAGCCAGCTACACAGAACTGTGAGTGTGGGGGGGGGGGGGGGGGGGGGGGGGGCGCTAACAAAGCTTTTATCAGTTGAATAAATAGTCAGCATTTGTTTTAAAATTCAGTGAATTCGTGGTGGGATTTTTGGTTATTTTTGTTCTCTTGATACTGATAGCCTACGGGGAATGTTAATTATGCTTAGCATCCCCATTGTCAGCTTGGGAACCAATCCCCACATTAAAGAACAAAGAGTAGATACATATATGTAAACATATTATATATATATATATACCTACATATATATATATACATGTACATATATGTATGTTATTATATGTGTTTATACATATGTATATATGTATATGCACATATATCATGATATATGTATATATATGTATATATACATACATATATCATATGTATATCTATGTGCATATATATATATATGTATATACACACAGTCAGCTCGCATTAATCCTATCTAGTTCAATCTGGAAATCTAGTTAGGCGACTAAAACAATCATGGAACATATTGCTACCAATTCATTTTTCTTCTAAGCTTACGAATCGCTTATCCAACTATATCGGTAATGTGATATTGAGTGCTAGGAACAAAGTAGTCCAGATTAATGATGATTGACTGTCAATGGACATGCAAACTTTAAATTGATATACATACAAATTACAAGGTTGTCCTTACAAACTGTAATGATGACAACAATAAAAGCAGTATTGCCCAATTTCCTAGATCTGACATATATTCTATATATGCATTCCATATTCGCATAATCAATTATGCAATATAAATATTTTATCTAAAGGCCCTGTCACATTATGACACATCTCACAAGCACATGACCAACGTGTAAAATCACATCGAGAAGCATCAAACTTTTCGGTGTGGGGGCAAAGTTGGACGTATACATACCGTATACATAGCGTATGGCCAATGTATAACCAACATATGGCTAACGTGCTTCCGGGTGAAAAATGCTCGAATTATGCTCATGGTACGTTCACAGAACGCCGGTGAAAGTTATATATAACGTAGTGCAACAGAGTGAACAACGTTTGTCTAATGTATGTCTAACGTACATCGACATACACCTAACATATGCATAATGTACGGCCACACATTGTCGAATGTTGTTGTACGTCGAAAGTTTTGTGCATGCACAAAACATTGCCGACCCCCTGACGCGGGATGCCTTATCTCAATGAATGTCAATGTACATTGATGTATACCAACAAGCACCTAATGCATAAAGATCTATCCCGAGGTAGCGGCAAAAAGTCACATACTTCAGCGTATGTTGGCGCGATGCATCGCAATGAGACATCCCCTTAAGTAGAAATCAACATGTCATGTATTCTATTTATTAAGCCATATGTAACCAATAACATACAATATAAATAATAAATATATAAAATAATAAATATATAAATTAATATATATATATAAAATAATAAATATATAAAATAATATATATATATAAAATAATATATATATTAAATAATAAATATATTAAACAATAAATAATATGTATATATAATATCTATAACATATTATATAATATACAAAATCCTACATCCCCGGGCGTCTCGGCCGGCTACACACACATCCCACCCGACTCATGTCATTTAGAGCTATTTATAACTCCCGTCAGACGGCATCACGAACAATTTCACGGTGAGTAAACTGAAGGTACCTTTATTATCTACGCAATCCGTGCCTTAATATAATTACCACCGAGCTGGTGGCGCAGAGGTGATGTGTGTGTATGACGGGGGAGCTGGAATGTGTGTGAGGGGGGTGGGGTGTTATCCGAATTAATCGGGTGGATCTTTCAAGTTGATGGCTTATCCATTAAGCTAGCCATGCATATAATATCAGCGGGGTATCTAACACCCACACACACCCACACCCACTCCCACCTGTGCGCGCAGACCGATGCCAGAGCATCATGTTTATGCTAAACTAACAAGTTGTCAAGCATTTCCCTCTGATCTTAATTGAAGTGTCTGTTTTTATCGTACATATATATATATATATATATATATATATATATATATATATATATATATATATATATATTTGCAGTGTCCTTGTTTATATTCCCATAATGGATTATAGAGCACATATATAGCCTCGAAAAATTTGCCGTTATTAATACAGATATAATTGCTATACATCACACATTTAAAACAAACGCTTATATATAATACTATATACAACTGTTGTCATATATATATATATATATATATATATATATATATATATATATATATAAGATTTACATATTTTATATATTTTATATATATATATATATATATATTAATATTCCACTACATAGTGGCCCAACATTTCCCATATGGATCATAGATTGGCTGCCTGCCTATAGTCATTGATAGAATGAATAGCTCTGACTACAAGAATAGTGGAGATAAACATGATGATAAATGACATAAGCAATTGTATTAGTAAAAGACAACTAATATCATTGTTCATGATAAGTATGCCGCCGACAACAAGGATTATGATGATCATGATGATGATTATGAGGAAGATGGTGATGGTGATGGTGATGGTAATGGCGATAAATACCATATCCCAGCATTTTAAAATGGATAGACAATTCGGTTAAACAAATAAATGTATCCTGAATTAACTATTTTTCAAGAACAAAACATTCAAACTTGTGTTAAAATAATTAATTAAAGGATGTACATATCTTAACCGTCTTTGCTGGTGGCAGCAGTGAACTAAGTAATTTTGAAAAGACGTAGACTGTTGATTTGTTAGCAAACCAGACTGGTCGGGGTGGCGATATCTTGTGGCATTAACGAGCTTGTCAAACGCGAATGCCAGCTGAAATGATTCTTTTGCAGGCAGAGCCGACAAGCGATTGGAGCTGGCACCACACCTACTGCTAACAGCGCTATCCAAGCCATGCTTTACCGAATTCACACCCACACCCACACCCACCATTCACACCCACACCCACACCCACACCCACACCCACCATTCACATCCACACCCACCATTCACATCCACACCCACACCCACACCCAAAACCACACCCACGCCCACCATTCACACCCACACCCACATATACACTTACACCCACATCCACACCCACCATTCACACCCACACCCACCATTCACCCCCACACCCACACCCACTCCCACACCCACGTCCACATCCACACCCACCCACACCCACACCCACACCCACATCCACCATTCACCCCCATCCCCACACCCACATCCACCATTCACACCCACACCCACACCAACACCAACACCCACATCCACACCCACAACCACATCCACCATTCACACCCACAACCACACCCACACCCAAACCCACACCCACATCCACCATTCACACCCACATCAACACCCACGCCCAAACCCAAACCCACATCCACCATTCACACCCACACCCACATATACACCTACACCAACACCCACACCCACTCCCACCATTCACACCCACACCAACACCCACACACACCCATACCCGCACACACATGCACACCCACACCCACCATTCACACCCACACCCACTCCCACACCCACACCCACTCCCACCATTCACACCCACACCCACACATACACCTACACCTACATCCACACCCACACCCACACCCACCATTCACCCCCACACCCACACCCACATCCATCATTCACACCCACCATTTACACCCACACCCACCCACACCCACATCCACACACCCACACCCACACCCACACCCATCATTCACACCCACATCCACCACTCACATCCACCACCCACAACCACCACCCACATCCACCACCCACACCCACCCCCACCATTCACACCCACACCCACACCCACCATTTACCCACACCCACCATTCACCCACACCCACCATTCACCCACACCCACCATTCACACACGCACATCCACAGCCACACCCACACCCACCATTCACACCCACACCCACCATTCACACCCACACCCACACCCACACCCACAGCGGCACATACTCGTACCTACGCAGACTATTCCCAACCCATTCATTGCCAACCCTCCACCCACCAATATGCCAACTCCAATCCCAACCCCATCCCAACCCTATTCCAAACCCTATTTACTCACCCGATACCTTCTTCCAACATGCGACCTGTCCTGTTATGACCTTAGATGTTGCAAGGATGTAAAACAATAACAAACAAACAATCCAACATACCAGCTCATTTGACCAATCTAAAGCCGTGTTTACACGGGCAATGTAAATCGATTCGTAGAAATTGATTTGCCTAGTTCGACGCACATTTCGCGTGTGAACGGGCGTCTGAGTCGAATTAGGGCTGAATCGATTTCTGTGATCCACATACTGTAAACCGCTTCTGAAGGTCGATTACGTGAGGCGATTTCTGTGAATCGATTTATTTTGTCCGTGTGGACGCGCTGAGGCGGATTAAGCACCTCACACGCATGCGCAGTCAATACCTGAGTGTGTTGACTTTCTGGTAAATTTGCTGTATGAAGCTGCTGGCTGTGCACAGATATTTTTGTCATCATTTATTTTTAGGGTTTCACTGCCCAGCAGAAGTTTTGACCGTTCCAAACCAATATGATTCAGTACATACATATCTAGGTCGAACCCACTCTCTCGTGGCGACGTCGACAAACCGAAAAATGGCGCTGGTCAGACTGGACTTGCTCATGCGCAGATATCGATTTCCGGCCCAAGTACTGCCTGTGTGAACAGGCGGCTAATTCGACTCACCTGATTCGATTTGTCTGATTCGCTTCACATTTTGCCCGTGTGACCACGGCTTTAGAGTTGCGAGGTGCCCCGTCAAGTGCCAGAAGCCTCCCTTTCAAATCCAATCGAGGTCGGCGCTGAGTAATCTGCGATTGCACTAAATACTTAGGAAACCAATAGAGGTGCGAAGACACTCACTATCACAACTCATTAACAAACCTAATATATTTATTTCAAGAAATGTCAGAAAGGCAAAAACCATCGGGCTATGCAACGTTAAATACATCTCAAGTTGGTGTGTAAATAGTCCCGAATTGATCAATAGCTGGACGACCAGTGATTCGGTGCTGAGAAAAGAACGTATTCAGCAGAATAAACATTTTTACAAATAAAATATTATTACATCATTTGTCAGCTTAGCAATAATAATGCGAAATGAAAGGAGGGGGGGTTGGACAAAATTCGTCTATTTAGAACACACATGACCAGGAAATAATTGCTTGGGCGCTGAGAGAAAGGGAATATATATATTATATATTATTATTCATCAAATGTATTTCGCTATATATAACAATCGATGTATATACATATATATATATATAAATGTATATACATATACAGATATATGTATATTTATATATATATATATATATATATATATATACATATACATATATATATATATATCACAGAAGCGAAAGACATTTGATGAATAATAAATCATTAACTAAAAATAGTAAATGGATGCTTTAGTGAAACAGCGATGCGACAGGGAAGAACCAGGTCAGGCCAGATAAAGAGTGGGAGATAAGGCTGACCTGGGAGGTGAGGGGGTGAGGGTGGTGGGGGAGAAGGATGGGCGATATCTCCACCTATTCCCTCCACGCTCGCTACACACAATCAGAGCAGATACCACGAGCTGCTCAGGGCTGGTTGATGGGAGGTCCTCCCTTTGTGTATGAAGGCATACCGACTCACTGCATGCATAGAGACATTCCTACGTGCATATATATATATATGTGTATTATAATGGATTATAATAATATAAAGAACGAAGCTAAATCCAAGGTTAATTATTATTATTATTGTATTTGTACTTTCGATATCTATTATTAAGAGTCGCGCACCTACCCTGTTATGCGCGCGAGTATGGGGCGCAACCTGTGTCGCGCGGAAATATCACTAAAAACGGCCTCACTTCGACTACTTTTTTCCTTTTTTAGGTGGGGCATATTTAGTTTCCGCCAGAGATCAAAAATAAATTAACTCAGCCCAACCCTGTTTGTTTGTCTATCCTTATGTTGCCGAAGTGGCTTATATATATATATTTTACCGCGGTATATAGCCTCAGGCTAGCCGCAGGCTAGGGAGAGGTAAGCACATCCGGGTCCAGCAATTAGCATAAGCAGCTCACGGCGGGAGGACGTTCGCTGAGCTGCTCCGGCAGGATTTAACTACTACAACACTTTAACCAACTGTAAGTATTGAAAAATCGCGATAAACTTCTTAAGGATGGTTTATAGCATCCAATTATGAAAGCTTAGAACTTTCTCAGGTCCGATTTGGACATGTTTTGGTGTTATAAAAAACACAAGGTTAGAACACTTATGTACAGAACCGAAACCGATACCGCTTGATATAGCGCAACCTGTATACAGACAGGCAGAGATGTTAACCCGAGTTGCATCTCCTAAGGAAATTCCTCCGAACCCTAAAAGAGGGTTTTGTTGGGGATGATCCTGGGTTTCTTTTATAGACTCCCCAGACCGGTTTTTGAGGCGAGCCTCCGAGTTTCGTAATATTTTCTTCAACTTGCTGGCGCAGAATGCCGCGGGTGGGAGAAGTGTACGAAACAGAGAGAGCGGGCGTGCCAATGGCCGCCCCTCCGTATGGTTGGTTTCACTACCGATAAAACCTACGGCATACCATTAGCTTAACGCCTGTATACAGAACGGTGTAAACACGTTACTCTATACCATACGAATAATACCTCAACCCAGTTTTGGGGCTCACTTTGTGACCATGTTGAGACGATACCGGTATTAAGTACCTTTTTTGTTACAGAAACCGATGGCCACCAAGCGCAACAAGGTTCCGCCGGCAGCGGCAGAAGGCCGCGTGCCCTCAGGGTACGATTCGTCGCCGCCACAGACGCGTCCACCGTCCCCACAGCCAGGAGCTGGTCCTTCGGATAAGGATAGCGGAGACGAGGACCTAGAGGACAAGATCGTCAGACTTATGGAGAAGTACAAACATACGCAACCCGTTACACGGGTTTCCTCTCCTCCTATCCCAGACGACGACTGGGAAGACTTTTCGGATGATGAAACAGAATCAGCATTTGAGGTTCCGAAACCGAAAGTCAAAAGGCACAAAAGACCCGTGAGTAGCTCAGGTGATGAATTCACCAAAGTCAACAAGAAGCGGGTTAAAAAGACCAAGAAAAACAAAAAGAAGAAGAAGAAGGACTCATCATCTGATGATTCAGATGACTCATCCTCAACGGAGTCTGACTCAGACACTGAAAGAGCGGGTGTCTATGCAAGGATAGGGGCAAAAATTTAAAAGAAATGCCCGTTGGCGAAAGCACAACCATGCGTACCACAACCATGATGAGGGAAACGTTAAAAGGACATTTCCACACATTCAAACCCGCTGAGGTGATCAGTAAGCTAACCGAACAAATCTCGGGAATCAAAGGCATTCCCGAGTCCATCAGCAAAGAAATGGATGGAGGTATCCATCTCTCGGATGAAAGACGGCGTTACGAGAACGCGTTGTGTACAATCCATAGAGCAGTGCTCGGAGCTCTGACTTCCATAACTCCGGTAGCAAATAGAATGCAAGCCGAGAATAAATTCTCGTCGCTTGCCCGAACCATGGATAAAGGCATTGCGCTGCTTACCGCAGCGTCGAACTTTATGACGTTTCGACGTTTCGAGAACGTCTATAAGTCGGTGACCACAGATGCTGGCAAAGAAGTAGCCAGGTCTAAGAAAGTTACGGACAATGACGGTAAAGAATACACACTTTACCTCCCACCAAAGCCAGTGCTAGGTAAGCCGCTGGACAAAACCAAAATGTTTGGGGGACAGCTAGCGCACCTCTTCAAAGCAGTGGAGGTAGACACTAAAAGCGCTAAGAACACTGACAGGGGTAAAAAGTTTGACAACCCCAGCAAATTCCGACGCCCCCGCTCGGATTTTCGCTTCTGCCGAGGAGGCAGGCCAGGACGAGGAGGTCCATCCTTCGGGTTCAGTCCATCCTTCGGGTTCAGGACGAGGCAGAGGAGAACGACAGACCACAGGGTGGAACGACAACCGCGGGTACAAAAGGGAGTTTACACCCAGACCCCAGTTCCCACGGCCAGGAGCCAAGTAGAGTCGACGACACAGACTTCTACCCTCAACATGGTGTCTGAAGAGACACAAACATATGTAAGCAAGTTTAAGGCAGGAAATATCCTGAACTGTTTACAAAACTGGTGTAATATTACAACTGATAGCGAAATTTTGGACATTGTTAAAGGGGTTCAAATACCGTTCACAGACATACCAAAACAGAAAAGAGTTCCATTCCCATATAAATTTAACGCAGAAGAAAAACTACTAATTGATTTTCAGGTTTCTCTTTTTGAGACAAAGAGAATTATTGAACGAGTACAAAACACAGAAGGACAGTTTATTTCTAATGTTTTTTCTAGGCCGAAACCAAATGGCGAAATTCGCATGATCTTGGATTTAACAAAATTAAATGAATCGGTTACATACAAACATTTTAAAATGTTCTCATTAGAAACGGCGAGAGATTTAATTACGCCGGAAGCCTGGCTCGCCAGTGTAGACTTAAGAGATGCGTATTACACAGTCTCCATTTGCAAAGAACACAGAAAATTTCTGAGATTTATTTGGAACGGTACCCTCTTCCAATTTACATGCATGCCTAATGGTCTAGCTTGCGCACCTCGACTGTTTACAAAGTTATTAAAACCTGTTTTTGCAGTCATGGGTAGAATAGGACACACAATGTTCCCATACATAGATGATTCATTTATTATGGCAGAATCCTTTGACAAATGCCAAACAGCAGTTAATAATTTGTGTGATTTATTAACAGATTTAGGGTTTTACATTCATGACAAGAAATCTGTTTTCGTCCCGAGCAGGGAATTAAAATGCTTAGGGTTTCTGATTAACACCAAAGCCATGACCGTATCTCTAACGGAACAGAAACTACAGAAGTTTCATGACACGGCCTCCCAGCTGCTTGACATATCCAGGCCAAAGATTAGACAGGTCGCCGTCCTTATCGGTATAATGGTCTCGTATGCACCGGCTGTTCTTTATGGAGCGGCGCATATCAAGTCTCTAGAAATAGACAAGAATAGAGCGTTAGCACGCAAACAAGGTAACTTCGAAAGACCAATGAACATTTCCCGAGACGGCTGTAAAGACATTTTTTGGTGGATCGAGAATATTAATAACTCCCCCAATCCCATTCGAATGGGTCAACCCAACACGGTAGTTACTACCGATGCTTCATTACAAGGTTGGGGAGCTCATCGAAATGATGTAGCAACAGGGGTAGATGGTTAGATAACGAAAAATCAGACCATATTAATGTTCTTGAATTAAGAGCGATTTACTTGGGCCTTTTGAGTCTAATTAAAATACCTAAAAAGACGGTTCAACTTCTGACAGATAACACTACAGCTATGGCATATGTCAGGAATATGGGAGGTACAAAGTCAAAATAATGCAATAACTTGGCACAGTATTTGGAACTGGGCGCAACAACATCAAATATGGTTAACCATATCTCATATCCCAGGTTCGCAGAACGTCCTGGCTGACAAAAAGAGCAGAGTCTTTCACGATCACTTAGAATGGAAATTAAACACAAAAATTGTCAACAAAATTTGTCAACAATGGGGGTCACCTACGGTAGACTTATTTGCATCAAGAAATAATTTCAAAATTAACAAATATGTGTCATGGCACCTAGGAATTTCGGTCAAGCGCATACTAGCGCATGCAGGATGGAAGACCGAACGATCGTTTGCTAGACATTATAACAAGCGTTTGGAGAAGCCCAGTGGTGTCGCACAACGACTGCTACAGCATTAAAAGGTCAAAAAGGTGAGAACATAAGCCTGGTCACAAACAGTGATTTTAAGAATGTTCCGTACCACAAAAATAAACAGAAATAACATAACGATAACAATTAAATATCAGGATAAAATGATATTACGTAAAGTCTCCCTAGCCTGCGGCTAGCCTGAGGCTATATACCGAGGTAAAATAGATTAGTTAGACGAATCTTACCTTGGTATAGATGATGGATAACTATTGTTTTCCCGAGGTATAAGCCTCGGCTAGACGTGGGTGAGGGCCCACCCTCCACACCCTACCACGTCTAGACTGTTGCTTGTACCAAGGAAACATTAGTTTTTAGAATTTTTTATTAGAGATCATTTTATCCTGAATTAGTAGGTAAAGATTGCTGGAGCCGGATGTGCTTACCTCTCCCTCACCCACGTCTAGCCGAGGCTTATACCTCGGGAAAACAATAGTTATCCATCATCTATACCAAGGTAAGATTCGTCTAACTAATATATATATATATATATATATATATATATAAAGTTTAATTAATTATGCGAGTATAAATAATCAAATGTACAATTCCTGGGATGTATATGGTTGCACTGGTGGCGCCTCTCATCGGCCCTAATTAGATATTGGTTATATATTTCTCTGAAGCAGGTGTCTGTTGACACATTTGACATTTTAATATTTAGAACAAGAATTAATAATGGTGATGTGGATATCAGATTTAAAGTGACTGATTGTTTTGTGTGGAAGTGTATGTTTCTTAACTCAAAATGTTTAACTATGGCTACTATGTCTTAGTTATATTCATCAGATCATTATATTGCATGTGTGCATACATGTTTATGCCAAATTGTTATGTATTTCTATTAATTTTGAATAAAATCTAAGTTTTGCCCTACGCGTACCAGCAAACTTAATGGCAGTACACATTTGCTTGGAGTTTATTCCAGAATGTGCCACCTCTGTTAATCGGTGCTTTAGTTGGCTTATTTATTAGTGGTTCGGGTATTTTGAGGCCTGTAGCAGGAGTTAGCACTGACTATAAAACAGGACAGTCGACATCCGGCTGCTTTGGTGATGAAGCTGGTCTTACACCTTCCCTCGGTCACTGAGGAGACCCTTAACCATCATTCGCTAATGGAAACTTGTCGAAGACACATCAGGTTCATCGTTATTATTTACTTACGTTAGTGACGTTTTGTGTATCGCATCTTGGTGGTAAAAGGTAAATGGCTAACTTTGGACATATTTGAAGTGAAAACATGCCCAAACACATATATTTTTCAACGACATATCGAAATGCTAGCCATCGGACTTCATAGACTTAATCAGTGACGGGTTCTAGTCAATTGATGTGTTCTTTCTGTGCAGCAATAAACATTTAATTATGTCTAAGTTTGACACGTATAATCAAATCATTGTCTTCGTTTAGAAAATTGGAAAGGTTTATCGGACCCACACAATCTCACACACTCTCACTCACACACACTCAAACACACACTCACATACACTTACACTCACACACACTATAATATTCTGATATTAACATGCAGCAGAATAAGGATTATTATGGTAAGAAAGAGGCCACGAGGGGCCAGCGGCTACAGGATGTCACATCAGTCGAGCTCTCGTCATTATTTGTCGTTTCCCTACAGAGGTGCACGGTCATTCTAGGGCGGTATCCTTTATTGCTAGGGTGGCCGCTGGCCCCTCGTGGCCTCTTTCTTACCATAATAATCATTATTCTGCTGCATGTTAATAGCAGAATATTATATTATGATGGTAATCAGGCCACGAGGCCCAGCCGCTACTTTGTATTGTGACTGTGCCCTCCTGTTGGTTTTCTCTGTATTTTTACTTAGCTTAATACAACAATCAACCTTCATTTTGTTGCTTAAGGCTTTTATTCTTTTTGTAGGTGGCTCTCTAGCCAGTTTACATGCAAGGCACCCCTTTCGGTGCATTCTCGGATACCAATGTTACATGCACTATTTACATATCGTGTTGTTTACAGTGTTCTACTCGGTGTACCTCTGGGTCCAAATGTTTGGGATCAGGTTTGTGGGGTCGAGTGCCCGTATACGCCTGTTGTAGAACCGTCTGAAAGTTCCCTCGCTTGTCCACCCCGCTGCCGTAAGTATGGTAGTGATTGGGACTTGTTTCCTGAGCGCGGCACTGGTTGAAGCGTGCCTGCAGGTGTTTGGGGTGAAATGATGCATCTCAATCCCCGCCTCTGCCATTGTCATTCGCACATACCTGGAGAGGGTTTCCTGTGAAGCCGCCAAATGCGGGCTCGTTATGGTTGCAAACACAGCAGGGTCTGCCCCTTTTAGTTTTTCCCTCCCCAGGTATTCCTGTTAGTGTCCGTACACGCACAGTTCTACAACTCATACTCCTTAAATGTCAGTATTAGTGGGGTTTTACCGGGTCATTGGACTTGAGCTTGGTGGAGTACCGCACGGTGCAGCTGTTCTCCACCCATTGGATATCCCCGCGCTTCATTTGACCTAGCACTTGTAATCTCTGGTCGGTTGCCAGTAGGAATAGGCATGCCATTTGTTTGTTCAGCTTCTCAGTGTCCAGAAGTTGTGTGGGTCCCCATGCCCTTAGGTGGGACAGCAGCTGGGCTGGGTCCCAGACAGCCTCGTATTTCGGGATCCATGGCTTCAGGTTGCCTATGCTTTTCAGCAGTCTCCCTCCCAGTGGGTGCTCTCCAAACGGTTTGCCTCCGATTGTTACGAACGCTGATAACATTATTGATTGTTGTTCTGGCGGCCCCCTCCGTGAACAACTTCTCCAGGTAAGCTATACCCTCATTCAAGGTGGGCTTCTTTGCGTTGATCCCAGTCATCTCGCAATGGGTGGCCCACCTCCTTAACACCAGCGTGTACTGTTTTCTGGTGTTCTCTGCCCAGGAAGCCGTCAGTATCTCTGCTGTGGCTCTGTTCATTCCGATGGCCTTGAAGATGTATTTCAGAGCCTGACTGATATCAGGCCCATCTTGTCTGCCAGGTATAACACCGCTCGTGGGTCTCACCCCTCCCCCCCCCCATGTGTAGCGTTCCTACAGTCACTGGGATCCCTTGTGCTTCCTGGTAGCCTGCTAGCTCTCGTAGTAGTGGGTACCAGGGTTGTGTGGGCCAGTCGAGTGCGATCAGCACCCCCTTCGGTTGTTCGTCCCTCAGCTTCCTCAGTACTCTGGACAGGCAGCTGAATGGTGGAAAGAAAAATCCGTTAGTCTATCACCAATTTAATGATAGCGCATCCGTACCTGCAGCTAAATTATCAAATTCTCTCGATATGAATCTGTCGAGTTGCCTATTATTTCTGGAAGCGAACATGTCAGTGTCGGGTTTCCCCATCTTCTCGAAGATCCCCCTCACTATCTGGCTGTTTAACGCCCATTCTCCCACATTGGTGAACACCCTGGAAGCCCAGTCCGCCTCTATGTTCTCTACACCTGTGCAAAACCTGATTGTGAGTAGTATATCGCAACTCTCCGTAATCTCCCAGATGGCATCTGTTTCCATCTGGCAAGGCTTTGATCTAGCCGATACCCCTTTTCCTATGCATGCTACCATGGTAGTGTTGTCCGCGAATACCCTTACATGTAGTCCCCTCAGCTTTCCCTGGTGTTCTAGCATTCGCCTTACCGCCCTCAGTTCCAGTACGCTTATGTGCGCGGACTCGCTTACTGCTTGGTCCCACTGCTCCCCGTAATGGGCGTTGTGGGTCTGATCGAGTAACCCCAACGAGTCTGTGTACACGCATACATCCACCGATCTTTGTGTGCTTTACTCAGGTTTTCCACCCAGAATGTCAGGCACTCTCTTACCCTTCTCATTAATGTAAATGGTGCCCCAAAATTGCCTTTACATTCGCTTAGATGCCAGTTAAGTGCCCTTACTATTGTTTTTGATCTTATCCGGCCTCATTTATTGCCCGGGTCTGTGGCTACTAGCTTTCCCATGGCGGTAGCTAGGTCCCTTACTGTTAGTTTAGGTTTCTGGAGGGTGTCCCTGATACATTCTGTTAGTTCCTCACATTTCTTACTTGGAATGTCGACCCGTGTGAGTGATGTATTGATTCTGAAGCCGAGGAATTGGATCTCTCTCATCGGTGTTAGTACCGACTTCTCCTTGTTTATTGTAAAACCCAGCCTGTTTAGCAATTCTAGTGACACCCACCGTATGATGCACCTCCTCCTGCATTTTACCGATAATGATGGTGTCATCTATATAGAAACATAGTCAAATGTTGTTCACCTCTCTTAGGTGGCTCATTACAGCTTTCATAATTTTGGTGAGGATTCGTGGCCCCGAGCTAAGGCCGTTGGGTAACACCCTGAATCTATACCTCATCTCCCCATGGATGAATTGTAGGAGGTCTCGATCTCCTTCCCTGATTTCCAGACTGTGGTAGGCTTGCGATATATCTATGCTTGCCAGCCATGCCCCCTTGTGTACCAGCTGCATTACCGTGCTGAGCTGCTCCATTTTGAAATGTCGGTAGGTTATGAAATAGTTCAATTTTGAGAGGTTTAATATTGGCCTGAAGTCCTCATCTTTTTTAGGCCTAAGAAACAGGTGTGATACAAACATTCTTGTCCCTTTCTCTGCTTTCTCCACTACCCCCTGTTGTAACATCTCTCCCACGTTATCGCCTAGAGTCCTGCCTGCCTCTTTGTCTCTAGACACCGGTTGGTGTACCTGGTGTGGTACAACCGTTAGTTCAAGCTTCACCCCTCTGACCATTTGTTTGACCCATTGGTTGTCGGTCACTGTTTCCCACTCTGCTGCCTTATTGATCACGCCCCCTGCTTTGTACAATATGGGAGTGTTACTCACATTTATTGTCATCCGGCTCATCGCTGGTAGCTTCTGGATGACCTGCCTCGCGCTCCTCTGTGTGGGCGTGTCACATAGACACATACACTCACACCCACTCACACCCACACATACCCACACACACATACTCACACACACTCACTCATACACACTCACACACACTTACACTCACTCACCCACACTCTCACGCATACACTCACTTAAGCACATACACTCACACACTCTCACTCACACACACCCACATACACTCACACACACTAACACACTTACTCACCCATACTCACACACTCATACACACTCACATACACTTACTCACTCACCCATACTCACACATTTACATACCCACACTCATGTGCACACTCACACATACACACACTCACACATACACACACTCACACATACACACTCACTCACACACACTCACTCACACATGGTCACACAGAAGCCCACATACTCACACACACTCACTCATACACACTCAAGCACACACACTCACACACTCATGCACACACTCTCACTCACACACTCACACATACACTCACACACTCAAGCACACTCACACACACACTCAAGCACAACACTCAAACCCACTCACACACCCATTCACTCGTGCACACACTCACCCACATACTCACTCACACACTCTCGCACACACACTCATACATATAACTGATTTCTTTCTATAGACCTATTTCATATGACATCAGCATACGTATCTAGGTCAGTGCATGCACATTTTGGCTGCAGGACGACACAGTGCATAATCGATTAATCAACTCGGGTCACCCGAGCCACTTTTTGGTGCATGCGCACATCCTATAGACTCGGGTCGAATAATCGAATATGCTTCACTGCGCTCGGGTGGAAAACATGATTTTATTTTGTAATAACCGATAAAACGACAGCAAAATAGGATTTTAAGTATTTTATGATGGCCTAGTTTAGCTAGATTTCCATTTTATTAATCTAAGTTATTCTTTTTTTAAAACATGTATGACTGGTATTGGTAGATATTATCCTGCAGGACAGTACCAGCGCAAATGTGAGGTCATTGCTCGTAGCCAACCCCAGCTATGAGGTGGGTTACTTGGGTCGGATCATTTTGCACACGGCACGTGTATTTGTCGACTCTACTTGCAGTGTTCGATTTGAAATTCTGACGACTCAGGTGACCCGAGTCGCCCGGGTCAGGTTAATCGATTATGCCCACAGTGTCATAGATGCCTTTCAATGTTTATAAACATCGCGTATGCTTGCGCAGCTTGGCTGCAGAACGACGGCACACTGCCACTGAGTTTGCCGATACGCGCAGTGCAAAATGTTGGTTTTATTCACGTTTAATAGAAATGCAGAACCCTAACCTTATAAAGTTAATATAACGTTTTCTGTTGGAAGATTGCTTATGGCCATTGACAATGCATTGAGTTTGCTGATACAGGCAGTGCAAGACGTCAATTTTATTTAAAATTAATAGAAATCCAGAACTGTAATCCTATAAATTTAATATAATCTGTTTGTTGAATAGTTTTCTATATGTGTTCCATGCAGTTTGTTTCTAGGTTGTGTAGTTTTAGAGATATTTCACTTTTTCTGTATGAAGATTGCTCACGGCCATTAACAATTCATTGAATTTGCCGGTATGCGCAGTCAAAGACCCTATAATACTAAGACGGCTCACTCCCCATCTCTCCAATGGTAATGTGGTGGGTTTGTTCAGCCGGCTGCTGGTTGGTGTTTCACATGTAAACACATACAATTATATTATACATGAGATAGGTAAGTATGAATACACATCAATATGAAATTGTTATGAACAAATACCCATCATCATCAGCATCATCATCACACATCTTTCACATTCATATATACATTTATACATATAATATAGCACCTGTTTAACCAAGAGAACAGCCAGCGCACCAAGTGGTGGGTTTGATCATTTTGATTACACAGTACAGGCTGAGTGAGCTGTCTTAGTATTATAGGGTCTTTGGCACAGTGCAAA